>OZ026602.1:20202384-20262384 GCA_964020085.1 Micromussa lordhowensis | reverse complement strand
TTCAAATTTGATGGGGAAAGCAGGAGAAATCACGAAAAAAGCCACGACAGAGGTGAAGCTTTGTCAAGGGGTTTGCAGGCCACACCCAGTATTCAGCCTAACAGGCCTCCATTTTCCCAAAGTGATGATGTATACAATTACCAGACATCTCTTCTACAGTATGGCCTATTGTACTTGAATTTCCGAGATGCAGTTTCAGAAGGAGATGGCTCAAGAATTGTTAGAAGTTGGAAATTCTTTTTAATCTATTTCTGGCTGTTTAGAGGTTATGTTGTCTAAAACGAAAGTGATTTGTATCACAGGTGGACGACAACTTCTTAATAGCCCAATCATGATATTTACTCAAAACAGTAAATATGACCCTAAGGTACTAGGGAATAAAATACAGCTTATTCCTAAATGGCCGCCATTTAAGCATTATTTTGTTGGCTTGCAAACTAGCCCTTATTGCATTGTCCAAGCTAAATATTCTTTTGAATCCCAAGTTAAGGAACAAGCCAACAAGGGTTAATTTGCAAAAGAAAAGAATACTAATAGCACCTCGGAAAAATAGTTTCCTTGGGATTTTTGGGAAAAAATTGTTTTCCTTGTGACCAGCTATTAATATTATTACTATCATTACTTTGATAATTGTACATTAACATTGCATGTCAACATTTTGCAAGACTGAATCCAGTTCCAGTGGGTACATGTTATTTGTTTGTTGAATGTCATCTTCTGAATTAGCAAATAGTCCACTAATTTCACAGGAGTCTCCAAAAAGTCCAGAGTTTAACATCTCTTGGAAGGAGTCATCCTCTAACAGATCAGGCCATTCATGCCATTCATCACCTCATCTTCACTGTCATCACTAGATTCACTCGCAAGTACAGGTGGAGGTACATCATGAAATATGTTGTAAAACAAGGTGTATATTGCCTCAGCATGTTTGTATTGCCAGATCTCAACACATTTCATCACATCAGAAATACTTGAAATTACTTCACAGTTGTCTAGCACTTGTTTGATTTGTACATCGGAAAATTCCAATAAGAAGCTTGGACATGAAATAACAGTGGCTTTTCTTCCTTTCTGGTCCCCCTGCATTGCTTTCTTGACAAGTGATTTTCTCATTTCCTTTAATTGAGCTTGCAAATTGGCTTTCTGTGTAGCACTGACATCCCTTCTCCTGGGTAACAACAATTCATCAGCTGTTGTGCCAGCAGGTAAGAAGAGAGCTGATTGACAATCTGCCTGGTTACATTCACATTTTTTGGCACAATTATCACAACAATTGTGAAGAAACTCGTGCGGCGAGGTGGAATCACTACCAGCGTCAAAACGTTTTCGAAGTATATTTCGCCTACACTCCTCTGAAACAGTATAGTCTTTGATATCTTTGTCACAAAATACACACATTTTGTTGTTAAACAGAACAATTGCCCTGCTTTGTTCTCCACCTCTGCCACACCTGCCACTCTCTTGAACATATGCTTCCAAATTCTTTGATGGGCCAACATGAATTATAGTTTTGACACCCTTGGCATTCACTCCCATTCCAAATGCAATTGTTGCAAACAGGACTCTTACATGACCATCACTCTTTGTGAAGGACTCGAGAATTGTGTCTTTCACTGGTTTAGGTGTTTTTGAGTGCAGCATTTCAACAAGGCGCTTCTTTGGATTGGGATTTTCACCAGCAAAAATTTTACTTTTTAGCTCACTTGAAAATACTTGAAAGAGTTTTGTACATTGCTTCACAGACTGACAATAAATGAACACTCTATCAGTTTTTGCTCCCCTGTCCTTTATATCAAAAATTAACCACAAAAAGTAGTCAGTTTCATCTCTACCTTTCTCCATGAGTTGGGTAGAGTAAACAATGTTCCTCCTGTCCGGACTCTCTACAACTTCACAAGGTGACTTAAACTCCAACACTTCATATATATCTTTCTTGGTTGTTTTGGAAGCAGTGGCAGTCAAAGCCAAAAAAGGTAATCCACTAGGAACCAAAGACCTCAGCTCCTTTAGACAGGAATACCACTGTCTAAAAGCCACTCTACCTTTGTTTGCAGAAAGCCCCCTTTGACAAAAAAAAACATTTTCATCACCTTCAGCATCTAATATGTAATGTTGAATATCCCCTATATTTATAAACTTAAATAACCGGGTCTTGCCTCAAATGCTGATACAAAGGAAGAATGCTGGACAGTATTTAACGTATTAAACAGAGCTTTAATAAAAATAATAATAATAATAATAATAATAACAATAACAATAACAACAACAATAACGATAACAACAACAATACTAATAGAGCGGTTTTCAATTGAGTGTCGAATGCAATCAGACAATTACTTTGGTTTTGGTTTTACTACGGTTTGAGATTGACTGACTAGTCGAATTGGTAAGTAATTGGTTTGGTTTTGGTTTTACGACACTCAATTGAAAAGCGCTCTAATAATACTAATAATAATAATAATGATAATAATAAAAGAATTGATATAGCGCCTATACTGTACTTTCCAGTGCTAAGTATGTACATAATCACAAAATACAAAATAAAAACCTAAGGTAGTTCATAAACTCGTTTAAGGTTTTCAATTTTGAGCAGTGGTAAGTGAAAGAAAATCCTTATCTCTGCTTACCAATGTGAAATACAATGCGCTTCATCCACTGCTATACCAATCAGATTTTTTTGGTAAACTTTGGAAGTGAGCATTCGTCTCCATCGATCAGCAGACAACATAGATTCGGGTGATGTGTATACCAGTCAATACTTTCCTGCTTCTACCTCCCTCAGGACGCTTTCCACTTGTTCTGCCGCTACAAATTCTGCAGGAACATTCAAAGTTTTCAGGAAGGAGACTTGTTCGTTCATCAAAGCAACCAATGGTGAAATAACCACTACTATGCTTTCGTTTGGAAAACGGCTGTGCTGAAGTTCATTTGCCACTAGTGGAGCCATCTGGTAAATCAAGGGCTTTCCGAATCCTGTAGGTAAGCTTACAAACACATCGCTTCCGCCAAGGAATTCGGAAAGTGCCTTTTCTTGTTGCGGGTAAAGTTTTTTAACTCCAAATGTCGCACATACACAAGAAACGGCTTTCTGAAAGTCTTCTTGCGTTAGCTCGCACTTTTCTTCCGCCATATTGAACGCGCAGAGTTTGGCAATAAAATTATTCAAATTATCCGCGGAGGGCGAATAAATTAAACACGGCAACTAATCAGAAGCACTACCAGGTTTTCTGGTAGTGACGTCACTGGACGACATTATCGCCCAGTGCCTTCAGACGTCTCTCTCCCGAGACTTAGCGAGAGGAGGAGACGACTGAAATTCAGGCTAATGTGAAGTACCATACCTTATTTATTACCTAGTGTGGCATTTGATGCACTGGATAAACTGTCATTTTGTGACTAAGATAAGGTACATTTAGGACAACATTTTCATATCTAAATGCAGGGGTTGATACTTATGGTAGCACACTAGTCATGGACCTTTCTGATGAAATGGCAGCTATTTTAAATTTTATTGCTTTAAAATAGCTATTTTGGTATGCAAAGGGGGCAAATTAGTATGTATTTGCCCCCTGAGCATCCCTTAGTTCAAAATAGCTGCCATATCACCGAAAAAGATCCATTCAAAATTAAGTTTTCACAGCTAGTTTTTCATGCAAAACGAAAGTTACCAAAGTCGTATTTTTTACAGAAAAATAATATACAACAGGACAAATTGGTAATGATCAGTTTGCAAGCAAAATGTCATCAGTATGTAAAAAAAGATAATTTTCAAGATATTTGGAACTGACTTAACTGTAACTGTCAACATTGTGTATCAAGTAAGCCTTCCAAGTTATTTTCAAGCCTTGCTAGTAAATCTGCTTATAGCACTTGCCAAGTCAGCAGAAAGGCTTGCAAATCTAAGTGTTTTTGGCAACCAACCTAAGCTATTACACTGGAAGTTAAGAAGTTATTGCTGAATCCAATCTGGAAAACAGAAAGGTGGCCTTTTGCAAACTTATGTCATGCATAGAGTTAGTATACTATTTTCTGTCATGCTTTCTTTGCAGATAGAGTTAATAGGTACTCGTATTAAGTCTGGAAGATATCCATAATCACATCTCTTTTTGGTCTACAGTATATCCCCCTGACTAGAACTGAATAGCTGGTTCCTACCAGCAAAATGGAATTCATTGATAAGTTTGTACAACAACAACGTAAACTTTCAACATGTTTAATTCATAGCCAGTCACTTTTTCATAATAAAATTTATAAGCATATAGTTTACACAGTATTGGAGCAATAATTAACATCATCATCAGTCCTCATCGCACCATCGGACGCATAAGGTCTTAATAAATAACATAATCAACAGTAAATAGTAACTATTGTAACACATAACATGCTTAAGTTGTTTGTCAATAAATGTATGTAATTATTTAATTAATGAATCATTTTCAGAAGTCATGATTTGACATTTAAATTTAGGTGACATTTCACCACTTTTACCTTTGGTGTAGTCAACATAAATTCCTTATCATGTCAACAGAAACCTTAAAAGCAACTGATTGTTAAAAAAAATTCTGGAGCAGCTATGTTACAATTTTTGCGATAGAAAGTCAGTTACTTGAGTTTCACAACTGCAGTAAGAAAATTATATCTCATATTTATCTAACTAATACATACTGGTGCATGCAATGTTTATAATTGCAGAGAGATTTTCCAGAAATAATTGCTGTTTTTTTTTCACAAATGCCCTGTTTAAATACTTGAGAAAAACAGTGTGAGAAGCATTGATTGATCTAAAATTAATTTGAAGCAATCAATGCAACCCGGAATATTTTGGCTTCGGAGGGGCACTTTAAAATCCCAAGCAAATGATATCTAAACTATGACTCCATAGTCATTTACAGTCAAGACATCTTTCACCAGTGTGCAATCTCCTTGTGAAATGATTTATGAAATGACTGACTAAAAAATTTCATGTATAGTATCAATAAACTATAACACAGCAACAAATATGCTTCAAAGGATCAAAGACCACAAAAAAGCACAGCGTGGGCTGAATAATCTACAGTTCATAAACTATCTTTTGACACAAATATAGTTTGTGCTTAGGAATAAAATCCTGGAACAATAGTCAAGCGAAGAAAGCCCTTTTTAATGTGTTCTTAAGTAATTAAATCTTGATGATGAAAAATGTCCTTTTTCAGATATGGTTATTTCACTGGGTAGCAAAGGCCAAATTCCACTTAGTGACAACTAAATTACTGTGCCTTGTTTCCACGGGGGATGTTCTTTACATGCTGGCTTATCCATTTGTATGTGTTAGACATGCTCAAGTTCTTGAATGGGTCTCTTTCAAAGCTTGCAAAGTGTTGGTACTGCCGGTAAGGTTCACCATCACACACCTGCATTTGTGCTGCTCGCTTAATCAGTTCCTCAAGATCTCTTTCAGATGAGCAGCTGGTGTGTTTACCAGATCTGCATAAACGGTTGATACTTGAATCAGTGTTGCTCGCCATAGACACTGTAGCACTTTCAGCAAAGGAAATTCGCTTCTCTGTGACATTTGGGCCTAGGTTTTTCATACTCGTTTTATTGTACAAATTACTGTGCTCTACCTCAAAGTCATGTGTAATGTTGTTTCCTCTGCCTCCCCTGTTGTTGACAGATCGGTTCCAAATAAACCTTTCACAGTCCCTTGGAGACAGAAGGGAGTTGATGCAGAATGACTGATAGAGACACTCTAATGAGTACTTGTTGCTGTGATGGCCATCTGCTCTGCATTAAAGTAACATGTACTTGTATTGTCTCATTAATCTCAGGCCATCCCCTTCACTCACAGCATCTAGGAAGTTTAGGAAGAATAATCCATCTGCCATTAAAGCACAGTTGTAATTAAAGACATCATCATCAGGTTTGTCTTTGCTTGAGGTTGACTCACTTGATTCCCCGAGTGTTAACAATGAAGGCTGACTGGCATTGGATGAGGCATCACCTGAACTGACTGGCAGTGGATTGTGTGTCATTTCATGCCTTCGACGACTGGCACCATCATACTTGAATGAGTGTTGACACCCAGGAAACCTGCAGGGGAAACGACCATCTGCAGTCCTAGGCTGTTCATCAATTGCATCCTGAGCTTCTTGGATTGTCACAATCTGATCAATTAGCCCATTTACAGAATGATCATCCAAGACAAAGTTGTCTACTATCAATGAAGCGGCTTTGTGTAGTTACTGCAACTTGCATTGATTTTGGAGATTCTCCGGCCCGGCAATGGGAGCTTCACAGGCTGGCTGGATTTGTCTGTAAAGCCAAGTTCCAACATGGCTGCTGCAATGACCCTTGATTTAATAACAAGCGTTAAAAAGTCCCTGTCGGCTCGATATGCAGTGTGTGGGTCTGCCTTAACATTTCGACGATTGATCAGCGTGCGATCTGAATATAATGTGCAGCAATCTTCCTCTGATTTCCCAGAGAAAAGTCTTTTGAAAATAAGCTGCAGATAAAAAATAAGACCCTTATTTAAATATAACAGTTGAATTACATGGATAAATATCAGTCACTCAGTTAACAGACTATAAGGGTTGTAGCAAAGACAAATATTTGAGGAGCTAATGAATGCATCCTAAACCTTTCAGGCCTTCCTCCACACCTAAAATATTTTCAGAACTTCCTTGCACTCTACAAGATTTCATTTTTTCTTTTTTGATAAGCTCTGCCCCCTCCCACTTGTGCACAGCATTCCACTTCTCTAAACAAGGCAACCAGAATCCACAAGCAAACTTTATTCTATGCAATTCATACAGCTGTTGATAATTTGGTAAAATCTGTAACTCTCCCCCTCGTGCCTAATAAACCCCCTCTTTCTTATAATACCTACCAAACAAGGCCAGAAAAATATAAAAAACATCAAAAAACTAAATACATAAATGTAGAATGACACTAGCAGCCCAAATGTGTCTTTCTTGAAAATCACCATACTACTGGCCCCCTCCCAAAGAAGGGATTAGAAACTCCTGGAAAGAGAGAGAGAGGGGTTCTCAAAGGCCACCTTTTTTTCAAATATATTAAATAATTAAAAATAAATTCAAATTTGCAGGTGGGACACAATACAGTTTACATGGAAATACATGTAACCAGTTGTAAATAATATTATATATGAAAATTAATGTTTAATGTGCCAAATGAAATCAATGATCAGCTAATTCACAACTTACAGACAATATTTTGACTCCTGCATGCCAGTCACCAATCTGGAAATTCATTCCTTCCAGGCGATCTTCAGGAGTGTATCCATTGGCTACTGAGGCAACAACATTCACTGCTCTTTCTATGGTTAGTTGATCTCCAGAAAAGAGCTGTGAGTCCATTTCACCGTTCTCATCACCTGGAAGGTATTCATGGAATTGACGCAGGATGGCCAGCATATCTTCATTGATGTTCTCATTCTTGAAGATTATTCCAAGTGGAACCTTGAAAGGACAAGATCAATGATACATAATTTTTTTTTCGTATTAAAGAGCTAGAGAAACCCCAAAAAGGGAAGTTGACATAATTATTTTATCGGTAGTTTTGTTGCAGTTTATGAAAGTCGATTCTTTATGTCAATCATTGGAATGCATGCACCTCAAAGACCATTCTTATACATCTACCATGTCTAAATGTCTCACTCCAGAAAGTATCCATCCTCGGTTTATTGGAAGCCTCTGAAATTTCCTCGAGGGTGGATGGCAGGGGTCCAAATAGCTAAAAATGTTTTTAAACGTAACTTCTAAACATTACAATCTTGTAGATCTTGCTAGTGTTCCATCCCTTTCAGAAACAGGGCTATACTGTTAACTACCCATCCCTTGAAAATTACCTTGGTGGATTTTTGAGACATCTCTTTGCTATATTTATGGGGGATGTGCTGAATGCAAACATTTCTCAGGGGCTCGTATGCATCAAAATACTGCACCAGCATTCGGGATACAAGGATGATATAGTTGAACCTTTGCCTTTGTTGGTCAAGGACACTATGAAGAAAAGTGCTGTTCTGGACAGTTGACAGATCACATCTTGGGCCTTCAGTTGAGAGTAAATTTCCGGATACCCTGTTCACGAACATCTTGTGATTGACCCAGTGGATGTCTCTGTTTTGTCTAGCCATTGTCATGTTCTTCCTATTGATTTCTAAATCAATGTTATCAAAGGCAATGGTAAAACCTGGGTGACATGCCATTTTCTGCTCCTTTATCGATGAAATTGCCTGAAATGCAGATTGCAATAATGCACATCCTTCTGGACATGTGTTGGAGCAAATGTGAGCTGCAGAAACTGCCCTTTCTGTCTGCTGCTTCAGCTTCACATTCTTGTCAGAAATTCTTTGCTTGGCTACTTTCAATGGGCTGTCATGATCCATACTAAATGTATCAAGCTTGTTCAAAGCACATGTATTTGAGCATGTGATTTTAAGCTTCGACAATCTTGTAATGGTGGCCTGTGAGCAAATTTTCAACATTAATTTTTTTTTTGTTCAAAGAAATTTATGAGAAGACGATACGATACAATCATAAGTAAAGAAACACAAGGTTTTTAAACCAGGAACAAGTTACTGGAGTGGTTCAGTCCATATGCAACAAAATGTTGCTAACCACATGATATAATAATTTGTCACCTACATTTATATAAAGACCTTTCTCAATTTGAATTTAGCTAATGCCCATGCAGATTGTGGGGGCTCCTACAGTCCACAGTTTCCAGTAATGCCAAAATTTGTCCTTTCTTTTCGCTATAATTTTTTTACTTAACTTACAAAATTAGCCATTAAAAAATTATGCAACCAAAGGAGAAGAAATTAATTTCATGAGTGAAACTAACCATACCTCAGTTGAACCAGTGTTAATGAGGACTCCCAGGACACTTGCAGTGGCGTTCATTTGTGGGTTCCGCTGTTTAAGAAGCACAGATCCTGCAACTGCTGCACTCGGTAGCCATTTCACGGCTTCATTGGCACTTCCGGTGGAAATACAACATGTCATTAGAAAGAAAAAGAACAATGGTGCCCTTTCTTTCCACTCCTCACAAAGGGATTGTAAATCGAAATTTACAAGGTCCTCCTTGCCACATTTTCTCAAAAGTGAAGGATTAGTTCTTGAGCAGAGAGCACTTACTTCGTGGGATAATACGTTCATCACATAGTGAAGAACATGCTTGTTACCTCCTTATTTTTAGTGACCGCCTTTGCTAGTCTATTAGGCAATCCATAAGCAAGAGCTTATCCTATAGCCTCGTACTCTTTCGCAAGTGTTTGATTCACAGTCTTGCTTGGGTACTGAATCACAACTTTTACCGAGGTCGAAGTAGGAACGTCTGCGTGGGAGGCTAACGTTGGAGCCACGTCAATCGATGTTGAAAGCACGTTCACAGAAGGCGATTTGACCTTGGCCACAGGGGTTGAGGTCAGGAAAAGTGCTGGCGCTGGAGAGCAAGTATTAAAACTAAAGTCAGAATCTTTGACGGGCTCTTGACCAAAAGAAGAAGTACAAGTGGTAGGAAATTTCAATGATTTTGCGGCAGTGCTGCTGCTGCTCGAAGGAAATGCCCCAGTTATAAACAAGGATTGTTCGATTGCATCCGTGTCAGCTTCTGGCGTTGTCGAATCTTTCCGTAAACGCTTGGTCCTTAAGCCTCCTTTTTCGTAATTTTCCTTTAATTCCCGTTGAAGGGCACGAAGGTTGCTTGCAATCTTCTCAAATCGAATGAGTTTCTTGTAGCAGGCGGCGCAGACGAAGAGGTCACTCGACGAAAAAACGGCAGCATCGATGTCGATCACTCTTTTGATTAGGCTCGGAATGCCCACAGCACTCTTACCGAACACCCTCACTTTGTCTTTGTTCAGACGACAAGCACATAAAAAACACACTAAATCACTCCGAACAATTTTTTTGGGAGTTTCTTCCATAGAAATGGAACATGGAATCTCATGAATAAGTATTGTGAGTCAGTTCGCGGGAAATCCGTCGTGGGTGACGGTTTCTATTCTTACGCAGCTTGTCATTGGCTATTCGTTTCACAATAGACGGACACCGACGGACACTAATTGGTTCTTTCAAAACAAAGGCTAACCGCCAGCGAACGGAAGTGGCCGCTCCGTTGAGCAGACGTTCGTGGGGAGGAACGCGTGACAAGCCTAAGAACGTCTGCGTGGGAGGCTAGAGGCAAACTGACTAATATCTGTAATCTTGGTCACACTGTTTGTTTCAGTTTCACCCACCACTTTTCAAGTAAACTACTCCACCTTAAAACATTTTTGTCCAAAAAAAATTAAAAGTAAATGCCACTTTGCACTAACTTTTACGATTCTGAAGCTACGAAAAACACACGCAAAACTTACGTACACTCGCACCTTTAACAGCTTGCCGTAAAACTTTATGCAAACAACGGCCTTGATATACAACTTAAACCGTTATAGAACATTATTAGAACAAGCAATCAAATGAAATAAAACCACTACGATTATTTTACTTACTGAGAAAAATCGGCTTTTCTTTTCCACCCGGGCTGGATCTCCAACTCGTCGTCCTCTTGATTTCCCTATGCGTCTTTCGTGGTTTTCTCAAGGAAGCGTCGCACCCTCGAGATTTTAGCTATATAAATATCTTCCCGAGTAAAACCAAGAAATTCTTAGGTTTCTTTTGTTTCGCGTTCGATAAAAAGATGCTGCTAGGAAAACCGATGTTTTTTGCGTACGTTATTTCTCGAAAACGAAGCAACGTCTGGCGAAAAAAAGGCAGCACATTGTTTAATACACCTAAACAAACGTACATGCCAAATTTGGAGCGGTTTTGGCAATGTTCATTTTTAGCCAAAAATCGCTACCGCCCTTTTTCCACCAAACCCTTCAATTATTACATGACTAAATAGCAGACTTGGCAAGGTTTCTTTCAATTCACAGTTAGATATTGTTTACGTATGAAGCCTAGAAAATGTATTTTCTCGCGTTAAGGAATGCACGTCGCTTCAGTACTTTGCATACGGATGTGTTGGTATCTGTTGCGCGAGGTATTTTGACAGTGTGCGGGATTATTTGTTATCAGGTATATAAGGTGTTCTTTGCAGATTCAAGGTCACTTGACGGCATCTCTCGCTACCATTCATTAATTGTTTTCTTTTTTGTTATATTTAATTTTTCAGAAAAGTTATTACCAGATTGTCCTTTCTTGACATTATTGTTAGCTTACGTTTTCGTTAGCTTTAGTTTGTAGTATGTTTATTCATGTATTTTGCCCGGGTTCTAGGGTTGACAGTCTAGCTATCAATAAACGAGATGCCTATTCCTGACAGTTGTCTGCGTTTCATGGTTTCTAGAGTGAAAATGATTTGTTCTCGTTTCACTGCAGAGTGATTAGAGAACAATTTTGCTTTGACTCCATGTTCAGTGGCTGAACTGAACAAAAATTAATTTTAGTTTTCAAATCGGCACTCTTAATCCTCACGGTATCAACGAAATCTTTTCATTCAACTAATTCATTCCGTTGTTTTTCACGTTGCCAGGCACCAACCAATAGCGTAGCTCCACATTTCTGTATATAAACCACACACAACCAACAATTCCTTGATTTCTCCGATGAAGGGCTAACGCTCGAAACGTCAGCTTCCGAATCTCTTTACGGTGGCCAATTCACATTATCAACCCAGTTGATAAAACCAAATTATCCTGTGATCTGGCGAGGCTTTTTTCCAAGCTCCTTAGTAGTTTCATGTGGTTTATCACTAAACACTCTATACACCTCTGATATTTTACATAATGCCTCAATCTAGATATACATACATTGATTGATTGATTTATGCAACATGTTTCCAATAACCTGCTGTTGACCTGGACTGTAGGTTCCCATGTCTCGCATGCTATTATGTTAAGTTAAACGAGTAAGCTATTACTTTGCAAACTTTTATCTCCTGTTATTAATTAACTCCACGTCAAGTCAAAGTTGCTGTAGTTGTTGCACCAATTGATTTTTCAAACAAGAGCTCAGAGAGTGCCCTGTCTATGTTTCCCCTTGCCATAGCCAACTGTAAAGAGGAAAGGTAAGTTTATATTCCTGTACTAGTGCATATAAATGTGGCATCAAATATTCCGTGGAGTATTTGTGTGCAGCTCTTGCCAAAAAGCATGGAGCTGATTGACTTTCACCAACCTTTGACAATTTTTGATAGGCTTGCTGCTCTGAGAATCACATTAAATTGATTGGTACATGTAACCATCATAGGTCATGCAATATGCAACGCATGTAGGAATCACAATTATTCTCTACAGCTAGCAGTAATATTGTGTATTAGGACTAGTTCGTATTTGAAAACTTCATCTAGGAATTTATTGAAGTGTGCACAAGTGGGTGGTTTACAATACTACAAATAGATAAATTTCTGCTTCCCATGCATTGCTTTTTATATTTGTTTTTGTCCTGAATTAGAGGAAATCTTAAACAGCTGTTAAAAAATCTCAATTGCCAAAAGAACCACATCAAACAACATGGCATTCAGGTGGATGGCAAAAGCTACAATATCAAGTTCACAGGTACAGACTAGTACTTAATGGCTATGTAGCAACACAGTTCATGTAAAAAATCCACTTTGTAATTCATGATCATGGTTGAACAGTGCTTAAGAAACTATAAAAGTTACTCATACTAGATCATCTTGCACATTAATCAAAAAAGAAAATAATCCAGTTATTCAAGAATGTAAATAGCACCAAGAAAATGGAATGTAACATCATTTACTTAAAAGCGGATCCAGCTGTGTTGTAAAATACAATCCACAGTGCATGACTTAATTATATACAGCAGGCATTTCTAATTTTTTGTTTACTTTTATTTCTTCATTGAAGTGACTTGATTATAAAGCCTTGTTGCTACTGCTTAACAAAAAAGATGACGAAGACTTTGTTTTGGGTGGAAGAGGATTTGATACAGAATGCTGTGCATTTTGTGATGCCATCAGGGTATTAAACAGTTATCAGTTACATAAACTAAGCAGCATGCACTTATATCTATTGAGGATAACTGACATTAGTGTCTCTTAAGTCACTCATGTACATGTACAGTGTCATATTATGTCATTCCATATGCTCCCATTGGGCCTCGTGAGCTTGAAGTAGTGACTTTGGGCATCCGCCATATTGTTTGCTTGTGTTGTTATGTAGTACCCGTTGCATTGTTAAATAAAGAACTTAGGTAATATTGTCACATGGATGTCAGAAGCGGGATAGACTTACTCCAACGGAGAAATTTCAGTACTAGGACAACCAAGAAAACCGGTACATACGATTTTTCAGTGTTGACTACAAGGTCTTATTGATCAAAATGAGCGACTTGGTTGGTTTTGAAGTACCAAAAATGGACTGGACCTCTGGCCCAGATTTGTTAACTAGATTCAAGAGATTCCGCCAAAAGTGCGAGCTGCTACTTGATGGACCACTAAAAAGCCAAGACAGCACTCAGAAGTGCAAATATGTGTTACTGTAGTCAGGAGATTATGGTCTGGACTTATTTAACACCTGGGCACTAACCAATGAACAGCAGAAAAATCTGAAAGAATACTGGACAAGATTTGAAGATCATGTCAAAGCGGAAGCAAACCATATCTTGAACGGGTACTATCTCCGAAGTTTGAAACAGAATAATCGCCCACTAGCAACCTTCCTGACCGAAGCAAGATTACTCATACAGAGTTCTGGTTACCCACCTGACCTACATGACAAACTCATGCGTGACACATTAGTTTTTGGCACCAACTCAGAAGATGTAAGACGGAAATGCATTGCCTGCGGCACTGATTTAAAGGTCAAATGCAACGAAATTTGGACAATTTTTCTTTTCTCGAAAAACCTTCGTGAAAAAGTCAGTTGTATCAACAGGAAGCAGAATCAACTCTTAAAAATAAGTTTTGTGCGAATTGTAGCGCCCAAGACACGAAAATCCGACGATTTCCGAGAGCTTCACGAAAACGAACCAGAAATGGCCGCGCTTGGAGTGGAAACGAAATTATAGGTTTTGTGACGTCATATTTGGCGAGCTCATTTCGCGACCAAATAGATAATTCCCTTGGAATTACCGAGTTTGTTTCAAGGATTTCCTGGCGTTTATTGGCTAGCCGATGTATAAAATAGATCAAGACCCTGATGTCTTATTTGGAAATGACCATTACAGCCGTGTAAGTTCGAACCATTGGAATCAGGCAACGATTCAGGCCATATAAACTTGAGTGAATCAGACTCGTCGAGTAAACAAGATGGCATCAGGATATCAACAACTAGACGAAAGAATCGATCACATGGATTGGTGAGCCTTTCTGAATATGTTGAAAACTGCTGTTCAAAGATTATTAATAAAGTTCATGTTCGAGTCTTTGCCTTGTGTTATTTTGCAAAAGATGATGTTTACAATTGTCTTTCTTTCAGTATGAAAGCCCTTACCGATAGTTGTTTTGGGCGAAGGTTTAACGTTTAAGCTCATCTTTTTTTTGTCGTTTTACATGACATGTAGTCCTTTTTTTCGTTTTTTTTTTGCTATGGGTTGCAGGGTTTTCACAGGTCAGAAACTGTTTAGGGAAAAGTTCATCAAGATTAGGGATCGGAATTTTATTTTGTGTCAGGGAATTGACATTTGGAAGGAAAATCAGATAAAATTAAAACATTGCCTGAATCTCAAAGATTATTTCCTCAACAAATAAGTAAATTTGTTGAAAACGTATCAGTCATAAATGGGTGGAGATTATGGCTGTTAGGAGAGGCTGGAGGCTGCTACTGCATCCGACATTTTAATTTGTGATTATTTAGTCAGTCAGGGATAAGTCAGAGAATTTTTAAACCTGATAACTGTGGTAAGTATGATTTGTGAGAAACACTCTCATGACCAGTAGAACGGTAAAAAGTCTACATACGCACCGAGTGGCTCATCGGGCCGGAGCTTATCCCGATTTTGGTAGCATGAAGCGACCAGGAGTATTTCTACTCACCCCTGAATGGGATGCTAGTCCATCGCAGGGTTACCCTCCAGCATTGAATTTGCCACTACCCATTCATACACCTGGGTGGAGGGAGGTACTGTGAGAGTAAAGTGGCTTGCCCAAGAAGACAGCACAATGTCCCCAGCTAGGGCCTGAACCCAAACCGTTCACTCCCAAGTTGAGTGCACTAACCACAAGGCCATCTCCCACAATGGCAGACCAGTACTGTAGGATTATATACGTAAATTGCTTTTATTCATCCTTTGCTATACTATTCCCTGCATTTACAAGCGCTTACCTGCCCATTTAAAATATGTTCATGTTTTTAATTTGATAAATAACTTACTTGCTTACTGAAGTATTGTACAACATGTAGCTTCCTACGGCTATTCTCACCACATCAGCTAAACATCAAACTATAATTTATAAATTATATGACGTACAGTACATGTACTGAATGTAAAGATCCTGGTTTTGGTTTCCAAGTAAGCACTCTGGCCTCAATAATTTATTAGAAACATGAGAGATGTTCAAAACAAAAAATATTCTGACAGAACAGATGAGAATTAACCCATTGACACCTGAAGGGTCATGGCACACCAACCTCAACATGTTTCATACAAGAGCAGATAAGGAACTTCTTCAGTTTCAACTAGACATGCTCAAAGACAAATAAAAAGCCCTTTTAGGATTTAATAAGAGGTTAGTGACCTTTATTAATTTATTGCAAACACCTAGTAGAGGAAATCCCATGTGAAAGTGCTGTGGATGCTTGTTGTCTGTCTTTTTGCATTGTAAAAAGATGAGAATTGTGGTATTATCAGTCCTCATTAGGAAGTACCATTTATATCATGCAAGAAGGCTTGAGATTTTTGCATTCAATCCTTCTATCCAGCAAAAAGTTGATTTATCAACAAGCTGATGAACAATGAAAATTTACACAACATTATAGCATTACTTACAGGGTGATAGCCAGGAGAAAAAAATGATTGAGGCATGTCCACAGTAAAATTCTCTCTACAGGGCGACAGCCAGACAAAAAAAATATGACTGAGGCAATGTCCACAGTAAAATTCTCTGCCTAGATGATTAGCAGTGTTTTTACAATAACTGTCTAATTTCTTGTGCGCTGATTGGCTCATTTTTATCATCAATAAGAGTATGGACGGATAAAATTTTAATTTATGCAAGCTGTCAACAGTTCAACGTTCAGCTGTCAAACTGTCAACTTTTTAACCAATGGGATTTTATTGACTTGCTTAAGTAGCCAATCAAAAAGCGAGAAAAGCTATTGACAATGCTCGCGTCCTTTTTTAATAAATTTCACATAGCTTTGTTTATGGCAAGTTTACAGCGTCTTTTCCCCACATTTATTCCTGGCATTTGACCACTTTGGGGTCTTGTCATTGTAAAAGACAAATTGATGTCAGTTTTTTAAGTGTCTGTCCTCTTATTGAAGATAAATTTCGCCATAACATTGTCAAAGTTTACTGCGGAACCACTCGCCTGCGGCTCGTGATTCCACAGCCACTTTGACAATGTTATGACGCAATTTGTCATCAATAAGAGGACAGACGTATAAAATAACTGACGTCAAGTTGTTAATTTACCTTTGCCATCAAAAACGAAACAACAGAGACGAAAAAAAAAAAAATGGCTGAGGCAAGTGGCTCGGTTTGCCTTACACTAGCTACGGCCTTGACTAAGGTATTCCGGGTGAAATGCCTTGTCTTCACTCACCAAAGTATTACTAAGGGTTGCAAGTGAGAGGTAAGAGAATATTGTCATAGTATGTTCTTGGTTTAGGCCTATCAGTAATGAAATGAAATACAAATTAAGGCAAGATTTCCGCATAACCCCATACATTTATTATGCATACAGCTCTTTGTTCAGCTTAACAATAGCAGAAACAATAGAATCCCTTTGAGACTTATCCGCTTCGAATAACCATACAATTTGCCATTTATTTAGCCGGCATTTTCAAAGAATTAACTCTTAATTAAGCTCATTTAAACCACGATGGCAAATGACACTTTTCTATTTCCTTTTTTTATTTCAACTAGGCTAAGTTAAGAAAATGAGATTGTGAATCTAAAATGTTAAACTTGATATAATAAAACACGAAATGGTTTTATAAACCGCGACTTTACCCCGGGGCTTTACCTCGCTTTCTGCTCTTGACAATATGGCTGCCGAACAAATGCATTCCGTGTTGGTACAGGTAGAGTGTTTGTTTCGAGGATGTTCGTCGTCAATGCTTGGTTTTACGGCATATGGTACAGCTTCGAAGGCTTTTGGGCTTGAAATCGAAACCCTGCTTAGCGATTGCGAAAGATACCGCTTCAAGAGGTCTCTGCTGAAATGTTAGCTAGTAGCGCGAAGAGATGAAACTAGATGAAACAGTCGGTTAAAATCCGTTCTTGTGTCAATAGTTTCCTCCTTTTATCAAAGTGATCAATTCCTTACACCGCTTCTCGTCCTTTCAAGGGATGTAACCACAGATTTTTGAATGATTGCTACAATTAAGCTCCACAAAACACTCATATTCGCCCTAATACTTTGTTGTTCTGAACGGGGAGCTCACCAATTATGACGTCACAAAATCCAGTTCCGACAATTTTCCGAACTTTCCACGAACTGTTCCGTTTGTGAAGCGAAGAAAAATAGCTGTTTTCAAGGTCGAATATCTCGGCAGGTTTTTGATTAAATCATGTAAAACTTTGGATTATGATTATTTGGATTAGTATCTTTTATTTTAACTTATAATCAAACTAGGCCAAATTTCGTTGCATTTGACCTTTAACCTTTACAAAGGCAAAAGAAATTGCCGGAACTGATGAGGCTACCCAGATGCAATTGAAAGTCATGACCGACACTACAACCCCAAAGCAAGAAGAGGGAGAAGTAAATGCAATAAGCAAAGGAAATGGGCCCGGAAACCAGTCATACCAAAAGTACACCGGTGGTAGAGGAAACAAACGACATGACAACAACCCAAGGCAGTGCTACCGATGTGGGGATACATCACACACCAAAGGCCAACAATGCCCAGCCATTGGAATAGAATGCTTCAACTGCCATAAACGGGGTCATTTCAGCAAAGTTTGCAAGTCTAAAACAAAGTCAGATGTAATGACCCTAAAGAAAGAACAGCCTGATGATGTAACAAGCGAATGCTCAAGCTATGACAAAGTCTTCCTGGAAACACTAGAAACCCAAGACAACTCCAGTACCTCAACGATCGCAAGCATCGAGCAGCGAAAAAACCGCAACAAAGTCACGACCGAAATATAGTCACAGCAGACCCCCACAGCAGACCCCCACAACAGACCCCCATGATACACAAGATACCCCTTACCTGCAAGATTGACACTTACAATTGACAATTTACAATGACATGCTGATTATGTAACATTTTTATTTGAAAAAAGATTTTTGCGATAAGAATGTAAAGAACACTCTATTGTTTGTATAAGCACGCTGATGATTATCAATAAAACTGTATTGTTTTTTCATTGATGCTATTGACTGTTTAGCCATGGTTTAAAATTTTATTGACTTTATTGTTCACTAAACTGAATGCCTGAATTTACTATGCGCGCAAATGAAAGTTGTTTTGACCAATTTGAATTTGGCAAGACGTTAATGAAAGTCTTCAAACTTTATTGAATGTTTACAATTATGCAGATATCCTTGTTGAGGGTGCATATCATGCAAATGAATGCCGATTGGCCCGATTGACGTTTCCAATTAAATCAAGGAGAATGGGAAGGAACAAATGCCGAAAGAAATTGAAAGACAGAGAGAAAATGATAGGTGTCCAAATACCAGCCAAGAAGCATTGGAGACAAAGGAAGAAGAACAAGAAGTGTGTCAAAAACTTGCTTCAGCTAGCTAGTCCGTCTGTTAGCTGTCAGCAGCGGGGTAAAAGCCCTGACGTTGCTGAGCAGCAAGACGCAAAACTGAGCATGGTTCGAGAAACCAAACCGACCCAAAAACCAGAGAAAGAGTAAAAAAAGTCTGCAGCTACATACCCGGGTACACACCGCGAAGTATCTATTAAGGAAATTGATCCTTCAGAAATCGTCAGATCTGAAAAGTGGTTGGGGCAAGGAACCTTTGGTATGTGCTATTTAGCACACTACTGGAAGATCTTGGCAGCTGTCAAGGAGTTTAAGCTGCAAAAATCACGGTCACTCAAAAAATGAAACGGGGGATCTTTCACGAGGCAAGAATGATCTGGCATTTGGGTGATCACCGTGGGCTACCTTTGATGTTTGGTGTCATCACAGAATCCGTTCCTTTGCAACTCGTCACGCAATTCCACAGAATGAAGCGCCAAAGCATCACGTTAAGGTATCAGCCACCCTTCAGGACCGTGCGTGCGCGGATCGCTGTAGCACTTTCATTTTTCTTATAAACACCGACAACCACACATTTTCTGAAAGCTTAATAATTCCAGATTATGGCTCATTCCTTTAAAAATCTCAAATTTGTAAGAGAGAGCGTAATTGAGACGTTTTTTGTAATTTTTGTAAATCCAACTCCAGTCCCGCTAAGAATGAGCGGCAGAGAACGATAAACATCGCACTTGCTTCTTGTCACATTCTACTGAAAAACCGTGTCTCAGATTTTTGACACGTGCATTTGTTCTTTTGTGACTATAGGAAAAAGTTCAAGGGGACAAATCATCAGCACTTCCTTTGAAAAAATGACGATTATTCAAAAACGGAAAAAGAAAACAAAAATCGCCGACACAGTTTTCAAGGAAAACTATCTGACAATAAGCTGGCCAAATTTTGGCTACATCGGTTCAGGGGCTGCCGACTTGGAGTTAAAAACATACGCTTAACTTTCTGAAATTTTCATCCCGAGAAAAAAAATATTTTTGCGGCATCTTACCCGCAATAGGATTATAACACCTAATCATCCATGTTGATGTTTACCAGAGAGGGATCATCTTGCAACAACAATAGGCATTTGACAGGTGATATGCAGCAGGCCAAATCTTTACGCGGTACGTGGTGGGAATACACTATATTTTTCCGGTGGGTTACAAATCTGTTCTGCCCTAGATCTCTTGTTTATCAGCGATAGACCGAGAAAACTAAAAACCTTTGAGGCTGCCGCGTGACCGCCACTGATAGCTCGAAAGCCAGGAACCGATGCACGATTTATCGTGAACGCCCTGCTTTTTTCTGTCGTCAGAAGATTGGTTTGGTGCGATGGACAGCTTTGTTCTGGCACTGAAACATCTATGTGGAACCAAGTCCGTTCTTACTTCGTAAATCTGATCTGAAGACGTTCTTCAACCGTAATTTTTGATTGGCTTGTGCTAAATGTTCATGTGAAAATCGAAGGGTCGCATTCAGCGCTTGGGCTGCTCGTTCAACTCTTTCAGCCATTGCTCCTGGTCGAAGTAAGAGCCCTTATCACTCTCGGAGCCTCCGCTAAGTTTTCGGTCTAATTGGAGCTAAACGATGTTTTCAGCTTCTTTAGCCTTGCCACAGCAAACGAAAATGGACACAACCTCTTCTTTTTTTCCGAAAGGCATTTGACCTAATCTTGCGGCATGTATTGTGTGATAAAACGACACCACTATACCTTGTAATGTGTGTCATGATGTTTTGACATACAAGTTACTGCAGAATGACAGGACTTTCAATGGGTAATTAAAGCAATTAACGTGTAGTAAACTTTAACATCCAATAACTTTGCACTGAAAGAAGATTTTTTGTGACAATTTTTTTCAAAAGAAAGCTCTTGAAAAGCTTTATCTGAATGTCTTGAATGATCTCAAGGATAAATTGGACAAGCCTTGTTGGATACATATCTTGAAGAACATTATAAAGGCGCTCAATTACAACCTAAAGCCTGACAATGTCCTGTTGGAAAAACGGCAAGAAATGTGGAATCCCATGACTATTGATTTCGGGATGGCGCGATTCATCTCTAAGCCGAAGCCACTAATGACTTTGTCATCCTCCGTGCAAGAGAGATATAGTGAACGTCATCCGCAAATCGCCACTGAAATCATGAAGGGAACAGGACAACAGGAGTGTGGTGTCCGACGTTTTTTCCTTGGGGAGAATGTCATTAGCTATTCTGGATTTATTGCCAACAGCGACTGCCAATTCGCTACATTCAGCGAGAAGAGCGACATCGGATGATCCAGCGAAATGTCCATCACTAAAAGAAATGCTTACTGCTATTTAAGTAATTGTTTTGACTGACATTGTAGGATTTGACTGCCATTCGTTGACTTTTTTTACGGGCATGGGAAAACATGGTCTGTTGTAGTTTGTAGAATTTTAAATAATACGAGAGAAAAATTTGTTTGAGTATGATCTTTCACTCAGTTCTCACAGTATCTCATGATCTTATCTCGCGATTTGAGTTGTGTCGATAATTTGATGAAATGTTTCATGTTTTCTATTTGAATGAGTGTGATTATAGACGTTTTTACGAGCTCAGCAAAATAATGTTCTCTTTTGTAGTTTGTGGAGTTTTAAATAATTCGTGGGAGCAATTTGTACGAGTATGATCTTTCACTTCTCGCAGTATATTGCGATCTTATCTCGCAATTCGAACTGTGTCAATTTGATGAAATGTTTAATGTTTTCTATCAGTATGACATAAAATTTAACAAAACATTTTGTGTAGATTTTGCGAGATCTCTGCCTGCCTCTACACTGGCGGCAAAATCGCGCAAAAGGTAAATATGCAGACAAAGTCCATGCTCGAACAATGTCGGCAGATCAGATCTGCAGATTCTCGCGTTTTATGTCTGGTTTTGTTCATCAATAGTGGTTTTATGTTTCTCGCTGCATGCCTTTGGTCGGCAAAAAGGTGTCATTACACGTAATATTGGAAACTAAGCTAATTTGCATATATATTTTTTTAAGCTCATCATGACCACCACAAGTGGGGGGGGGAAACTTTATTCTATCACAGAATGTTCTACTGGATACCCCATGCACACAATGGTGTTCTACAGAGGTCTGCTCCAGCATCAGAACATGGACATTTGTATGATGTTGTTATGAAGCTTTTATCTAGGCAAACTTGAAGGAGCTCTACAAACCAGGAGCTCTGCAAATTGTATGATTGGTTAACGGCAAACAAATTGACTTAAATAAACAAACTTCGTCATACTTTCTCCTGCTCAAAGAAAATTTATCTATCAACCTAAAATTATGATATTTGATAATGAGCAGAATAACAGTGTAGCTTTAGAATGTAAGGAATTTATCAAACGGATACGGATACTAATTGATAGTACTTTAACTTGGAAACATCATATTGATCATATAACAATCAAAATTAGTCGAACCATACGTCTAATATCTAAACACATTCTTATAAATATCTATCGATTTCTTGTTGCACCTTATTTGAGCTATGGGCTGATAGTTTGGGGCCAGGTGCGTAAATCATATTTTCATAAGCTTCTCAAGCTGCACATGTTATTTATTTTTCTGATCGCAATCAGCATGCAATTCCTCTATTTTCCGATGCCGGCATTTTACCGCTACAATTTTCTTATTATGAACTTACAGCTAACCTGATGTTTGATATTAGACATGGAAATGCACCCTAACCCTAAGACATTTCCAATATTTGCCGCTATAATACCCAATCCTCTGCTAGGCACAACTTTTACACACAAAGCTCTAGGCTCTTTATTCAATTGAACTCGTTTTCTAAAATTGGAACAAAAGTTTGGAATGAAATGCCTCTTTCATTAAGTAATCTTTCAAAACATGACTTTAAGAGAACAATTAAAAGAGTACCTTTCGATATTCTGTTTACGGAAGACTCCTATCTTGACATACGAAATATCATTCAAAAGGTCAAATTTTCTTAAAGTTTTAATAAGTATAGCCTTGATTGTGTTATTGTTGTATTTTTGTAGTATTCTTTTTTTGGTTTCTCTACCCACTCTTTTTAGTTAACTTCCTGATTTCTGTAAACTTGTATACCTATTTCCTTTTTATTTTAGTTAAGACATGACCCACATAGATTAGCTAGCTACCTGTGGGATGTCAAATTTGTTAAAATAGTTATTAGAATATTAGAAAATAAAGACTAAAAGACTAAAAGACTAAAAAAACAAGGGTTATCACCTTTTTGTTGATAATTTCTACACTAGCTTAACTCTTGTGCAACACTTGCACGAAAGCAAGGTGATGTTAACTGGAAGTCTGCGACCAAACAGGAAGGGAGTGCCTGTGATCATTCAGGAAGCCAAACCCAAGGTTCAGGAGTGTATATATGCCAGAAAAGGGCCTATGTTAGCACTTTCCTGGAAACAAAAGAAATCCCAAAAGAAACCTTGTCTCATGCTTTTAACGGGTGTATTGGCAGAAATGGTTGACCATCGACTTGCTAGTGAGGAAGTTAAGCAACTGCCTAAAATTATTTCACTTTACAATCAGCATATGAGAGGTGTGGATCTCCAGGATCAGAAAAAAGTTGACCAGTATGCTGGGGAAAGAGGGTTCCACAAATACTGGAAGAAATGCTTTTTTGGAATTATTGATCGAATGTTTGTTCGTTCATACACATTGTACAATGAAAACACCAGCAATACCCAAAAGTTGGGCCGCTTTCAATTCATGTGTAAATTGATGGAGGAACTCTGTGACACTAATGTGGGAGATGACTTGATTCCCAGAACCATCCCTTCAGAACACAGAATCATTCTGTTACACCATGTAAATATCTCACACCTTCGCACCAGCACTTATTGCACAGCACGCACAGCCACATAATTAGCATACTGCACAACCACTGCACATTTGTAAAAATTAGGGAGTTATCTGAATTAAAGAAGTTCAGTTCTCCATATCACAAACCAAGTTAACAACATGGTGGCAGAAGTGACTACGGCGCGTTATTAGTGTCAAAATTATGTTTGTCTTAATGTTTTGAATTTATACTGACATTAAAATGTCTGTGGTGACATTAATGCATTGACATGTGGAGCTTAAACGTGACATTACGGAATACGTCTTGACATTAAGACGTTTGTCTTGGAATTACGATGTTCGTTTGACATTATGATGTTGATATGCATATTATATAGGAACAAAACAATCATCTTTTAAAGAGATTGAATCATTGTCTTAACATTATGATGCTCGTCTTGACATTATGATGCTTGTCTTGACATTATGACGCTCGTCTTGACATTAAGAAAGCATGCACTGCGGACTTACTTCCCGCCAAATAGAAACACATGATTTGTTCTTCCTGAAAAACAAAAACATGGCAGAAAACACTGAGGGAGAAATTCTTGAGAATTTGAAGAAGGGCATGGTGGACAACACTGAGGGAGAAGTTCTTGAGAATTTGAAGAAGGTCAACGAAAGTTTGTGTAGAGTAGTACACATGCTGCAGGGTCCTAATAGCAGAGAAACTTCTGATGCTACCAAATAAATTTCATCAACATCGTTGCCTCACTTGTCTGGTCCAAACACAAGTAGCATCTTTGCAGAGCACCAAAGATTGTTTGGCAGCGCGGCCGTACACACAAACCCCGGAGTAAATCAGATCGCTGCAGCACTGCAGTTAAGGCCACTGTCATCAGGAACAGCACTCTCGACAGCAACTACAGGAGAGAAACAAGTGAAGATGGTGATGCATGTTTAAATCTAAATCTAAATCTAGATCAAATACAGTGCAAAACCTCCCGCATGGGATATATGTGCACAGTTTGATCCCATTTACAAAAACGATATGGAATTTATAACTAATCATCTGAAAAGCTTTTACTTTCTTGGTAAGAAGTATCTGATTCTAAATGACATATTGTGTACTGTCTAGTTCAACTGCTGAATCTTAAAAATTTCAGAAGTTGCAAATTTGATCTTATTTGCCATCCCAACCTAGCACAATGATATGTTAACTTATGATCAAATGCCTTTACTGTGTGATAAATACACTGTATGACAAATCATATGTAGATAAGCCACCTTCAATTCACAAAAAATAAGGTCAGGATTTAATAGCATACAGCAGCTACATGTATAACCATGTTAAGAGGTAAAAAAAAACCAGTTCTGATTACTTTGTGTTTGTCTGAAAATGTTTCACCATCCTATTTACAACAAAACGCAAAAGATTGGAAAGGATGTTGGTGGACCTAGCAAAACCAAAAGGCAGGAGATACTCTGATACCACATTCCGCCATCTTAGATTGCGTGTGGCACCAAAACGAGGCTGGACTAACAACAAACGAAACAAAAGTGGAAAGGAATTATCTTTTTTCAACTTTCCCTCAAACAAGACGCAGAGATCTCAGTGGATTGCTGCAACAAAGCGAGATGAAGGTCCGCTTTTTAAGGTGAGTGCGACGAGCCATGACCAGCGAGCTGTCAAACGCACTAGTTCTAGTTGTAACCGATATTGAGTTTCTCGATTTAAGACTCAACTAGCCCGCTTCTTATTCATGAAATAAATACTCAGTTCATATCCAGAGAAAATGCAGTCAATTGTGAAGCCTAGATTATTCGACTGAGGTGCTTCTGCCCGGAACTGTCAAACGGACGTGGTGCACGTGGAACCGGTTTATTTGTTCTTATCGACTTGGAAATGGTAATTGATAGATACCCTATGAGATTCTCTCTCGTTATCTGTATTTTAATTTGGAGTTTAAAACCTCTTTTTTAGATCAAGAAAGGCTCAACTCTGGTGTGTTCTGCCCACTTCAAGCCAAGCCACCTTTATAAAACTATAACAGGACTTACACGTCTGAAAGCAGGAGCTGTGGCATCACAGTTTGCATGGACCAAGGGCAGTCAAGAACGCCCAAAAAATAAACTACAAAATTTAAAAAATATGAACGAACAGTAAGCACAGGAAGAGCGACGACAATCTTTTGTTGATTCACTGCGGCAGGATGTTGAATTAGACGAAGTGACTGAATCAGCAGCGGTGGAAGCCAGTGCTGGTGATCAGTCAATAGTACAAGAAATAGCCACAGATAATCTGGGAAACGAAAACATTCAGTCTCCGGAGCCGAGTGCAGAGGAACAAATTAAAATCCTTAAAGCCAAAATCAAAGATTTAGAGGAGCAGGTGGAAGATCTTCAAGAATCAAAGTTTGGCGCTGAAAATATTTCCAAGAATTCTGAATTACAGTCATTTTACACAGGCTTTGTATCAAAGGGACGATTTGATAGCTTTTATAGCTGGGTTAAACCATATGCCAAAAATATGATAAAATGGTCCCAGATTCAGCGTGAACGAGGAAAAGAAAACTACAAGCGAAGGCGTAGCAGTGGTAATTTTGCATTGTCGCTCTATGACCAATTGTTTTTGTTTATGATAAGACTAAGATTAGGATTGCTGGAGACAGACTTAGGAGTAAGATTCAATATTAGCACAAGTACCGTTAGCAGAATTACTTTAACTTGGGCAAATTTCCTGTATACAATGCTTGGCCAAGTGCCAATCTGGCCCACAACTGCTCAGGTAAAAAATAGTATGCCTGAGTGCTTCAAAACCATCTACCCTAAAACCAGAGCCATCCTAGACTGTACTGAAAGCAAGGTCCAAAGGCCTAGCTCCAAGGTGCCTAGTTGGTATTGCTCCTCATGGTTCTGTAACATTTGTAAGTTCCCTATATCAGGGAAGTATATCAGACAAAGAAATAACAAGATGCAGTGGAATTCTGTCACTACTTGAAGAGGGAGATGAAGTAATGGCTGATAAGGGTTTCCTGATTCAGGATTTATTAGAACCCAAAAAAGCTACTTTGACAATCCCTCCTTTCCTATCTAGATCAAGGTCTTTCCAGTTCACCTCTAAAGAGGTTACAGAAACACAACAGATTGCCCGCCTTTGTATTCATGTTGAATGGGCAATTAGACGAATCAAAAAATACCAAATTTTTGACAAAGTTTTGCCACTTTCATTGGCTGGTTCAGTAAATCTGAACCATTTGCTATCTTCTTACAAACTTTAGAGGTCCGCTGTATTGAACTTATAACTTACCTATTAGTATTATGTATATCTTCAAAATATCCATACCTCCCTCAAGAATAAGATTACACTAAGACCTCTTTCACCTCCCCCACTATACCCCTCTGGTAACACAAACAATGTCCACTACCTCCCCTTTGCCTCCCTTCTAACGGGGAAGTATGGATATTTTAAGGAACTACACCTTTCTCAGCAAAGCTTGGTTAACCAATGTACATGTCATTTGTTACAGTTCAAAAGGTACTTAACAAACAAGTGCCAAATAATCCAATTAAAGTTCATTGATGAAAGTTGTTTCAATTTTACACCTCTTCCTCAAAAAAAAAATGATGGAAATTTGGGGTGCAGGTTCTTAATATTCTTTAACAATGCAGACTATGAGTAGAGAACTGGGACTAGGAAAGGACTGGCACTAGTAAGAAAGGATGATGCAATCTTAGAGAGATGTAAGATGGCGAACAGCCACCGATGCGTATTGTGATTAAAACAGTTATTTGCCGTTTATGGGCATGTGGGCTAACAAAATTGGCGACCCTGTCAGGACTTGAGATTACTTAAGACTCAACGGAGATGAAGCACTGGAAGAACCGCTCGTGGCTATCGATTTTGGTATGTTTTTGAGGTTGTTTGCATTTCTCGCTGTCACCACGTGTTGTTGTCTATCATTATTGTCAACCCAAGTTGTGGAGGAAATGTCGGATACAGTAGAAAACCTTTAGTTGGAAGTACATTCTAATGTTTATGCCGCGGATTGGAGTTCACTCGAACGAATGGCCCAGTTCTTTAAGGTTGAATGCGAAGGGAAGACAAAACTGTCAGTGGCGAAGCATGTCGTCCAGCAACTCGAGGAGGAAATTGGCAAATTAAAAGAGGCCGAAGTCGTGCCGTACCTCGAAGATGTGAAAAAGTTACTGACAGAAAAACCATCCTCTGGCATCAAGAGGGGAGCATGCGTGACGTCCGCGTGAGCGGTTGTGTTTTTTGAGCGGGAGCCTTTCCCTTGCCTCTTAGGCCAATTTTCGCTCTGCGTTAAAATTTAAATGTCATCTTATGCCTGAAAATTCGAGAAAGAACAAGAGAGGAGCGCGTGGCTCTGTAGAAGATGATGTGAACGAAGCAAAACGCCAAGTTAAGACCTCCGAGAACATGGCCGATAGTGACAACCAAGAGAAATCTGAAGTTGAACCCACTTTGTCGGATTTACGCGGCATGTTGGTGGTATTACAGTGCTCTGTAAACAACATTCTAAGCGACAATCAAAAACTCCACGAAGAAATGTCGGCGCTAAAATTATCAGTGGATACTCAAGGCCGCGAATTTCAAAAGATGAAAGAATCAGTCGAACGCATAACAAAGGAGAATGAGTCTCTAAAGAACGAACTCCTACGTGCCAAAGGAAAACTTAATGAACAGAAGGAAGAAATGGAATCTCTCTGGTCTTCTCTGGACGAAATAGAACAGTATACAAGAAAGAATTCGTTGGAGATATCAGGAGTTCCAGAGAGCTGTTATACGTCGACGGAAGAGGTAGTTCTAAATGTTGCTAGAGCATTAAATGTCGACATAACACCTAATGACATAGAAATTACACATAAGTTAAGACGCCGAGGAGCTACCGACACAATTATTACTAAGTTTGTAAGTCACAAAGCAAAAAGTGAACTATATAAAAGACGGACAAAGCTAAAAGACATCAAACTGACTGACATATATCCAAGCTATGCGTCAGCGATTAATACAAGTCGTCTATTTATAAACGAGAACTTAACGAACTTTAGACGCCATCTGCTAGGGAGAGCAAACGGTATGAAAAGAGATGGTTTGCTCTTGAGTGCGTGGACAATTGATGGAAAAGTTTTTGTAAAAACCTCCCCAGATGGAGCACCCGTAAGGATCTTCTGTGATGCCGACTTAGATGAACTCTAAATTTGCTGCTTAGAATAATCTAACTTAAAGTACTGAAACTTCTCTAATCCTGGGTATCATGTACAACGTAGTATATTACACACATTTTTCTCAGTGCCTCTTCACTATCTGCCTTGGAAGGGATTGGGATAGGCTTAAATTGGGTTAGGAAGAGGTAAGTTTCCCTATACAGATTACGAATTGTTAAATATTTGTTATTGTTTTTTTTTTTTGTTTTTTTCAAATATAAATTCTTTTCTCGCCCTTTTGCCTTTAGAATTTAGTGTGAACGCTGTCTCGTTGTAATAATGTCAAAGAAAAATTTGTGTAAGATTATTTCCTTAAATGTCCGTGGTATTAGAAATCCGATTAAGAGGAGCAGTATTTTTACATATCTTAAAGATCAGAGAGCAGTGTTTTACTTCCTCCAAGAGACATATTCCGAAACCGGTGATGAGTTATTTTGGAAAAATGAATGGGGAGGTGAAATCTATTTTTCACATGGCACTCGTCACAGCAAAGGTGTTTGCATACTTTTCGATCCGTCTATTGAGGTAAACAAAGTTAAATATTTCCTAAGTGACAACTCAGGAAGAATTGTGTTAATCAACTTGAATTATAATGGTATGGAATTATCTCTTTGCAATATTTATGCACCGAATGACCATGCCGATCAGCTGCGGTTTATTACAGAGCTTAACAATTATCTGATTGACAAGTCTGAATTAACAGCACTTATTGTAGGAGGTGACTGGAATTGCACACTAACAAAGAAAGACAAAAAAGGTGGTTTACCCTGGAGACCAAGTGGCTTCCGAAATTCAATCGTAATAACAATGGATATTTTCGATCTTGTAGACATACAAAGAGTCAAACATCCAAACGTAAACAAATATTCCTATGAATCGAAAGCACTTAAAGTGAGATCAAGAATAGACTTCTTTCTAGTAGCCAAAAATTTAACCAAATATGTTCAGAAAGTTGACATCCTCCCTTCGATTGCACCAGATCATTGGACAATTTCTCTATCTTTGCAATGGACAAAAGAAGTTCCGCAAGGACCTGGCTTTTGGAAGTTCAACAACACGTTACTGTATGATGTTAATTACTTACAGCAAATTCGCAGAACGTATCCTGAAATTCGGGCGAAGTACGAATATATCCAAGATAAAAGAACTCTTTGGGAACTTCTTAAAATGGAACTTAGATCTGTAACTATTTCATATGCCAAAGGGAAAGCTAAAGAAACAAGTAAGCGTGAATACACAATCAAAGATGAACTGGAAAAACTAGATCACATAATCTGTAACTCTCGCGATTTAATGAATATTGACTATGAATTGAAGCAGTATGAGGATCTGAAAAAGGAACTTCAACAATTATACGAAAAAAAGGGTGAAGCGGCAAAATTTAGGTCAAAATGTCTATGGGTTGAAAAAGGGGAACGGCCAACCAAATATTTCTTCAATCTTGAGAAAAGGAACTATAGTAGGAGGGTAATTTCTGAACTGGAGCTTGAAGAGGGTGATATAATAACGAACGAAAAACAAATATTGTCAGAGATAGAAAGCTATTTTATGAACTTATACTCATCGAAAACAGATGTGAGTGAGGAACACTTCAGTAGTTATGTAGAGGAATTAGAATTCCCTCGCCTTTCACATGAAATGAGTTTGAAGGCAGAAGGCCTTTTGACATATGAAGAATGTAAGGAAAGTTTAGATACCTTCAGCCCTGGCAAATCCCCTGGAGAAGATGGCTTCACAAGTGAGTTCTATTTAACTTTTTTTGACCTAATTGGAGAGGACTTAGTGAACAGTCTTAATTCTGCATACCAAAATGGAGAGTTATCAATCTCACAACGTAGGGGTGTCATAAGTTTGATACCAAAAGAAGACTCTTCTTTACTAAAACTAGAAAATTGGAGACCAATAACTCTGCTGAATGTTGACTATAAGATTGCTTCTAAAGCTATAGCAAAACGAATTGAACCATTGTTGTCACTCTTGATTCACCCAGATCAAACAGGTTTTGTGAAAGATAGATACATCGGTGAAAATATTAGGTTAATTAGTGACATAATGGAGCAAACTAAGAAACTTAATTGCTCTGGTATACTACTATCACTTGATTTTCAAAAAGCTTTCGATACTTTAGAATGGTCATGCATAAGTAATGTATTAAAGATGTATAACTTCGGTGATTGCTTAAGAACATGGATAGAGGTACTTTACACGAACGTAGAGAGTACAGTGCTAAACAATGGTTTTGCAACAAATTGGTTTAAACCATCTGCTGGAGTGAGGCAAGGATGTCCACTTTCACCATATTTGTTCATTCTAACTGCAGAACTAATGTCTAACAAAATTCGTCAAAGTATTGATTTCAAGGGAATTTCTGTGTTTGAAAAGGAAATTAAAGTCAGCCAATTTGCTGATGACACCAACCTTTTTTGTGCCGATCTGTCCTCGGTTGAAAAAGGACTGCAAATTGTAGCAGATTTTGGTGCAATCTCTGGTCTCAAGTTGAATATAAAGAAAACTAAAGCTATGTGGCTAGGGAAATGGGCAAATAATAAGGACAAGCCGCTACATTTAAAATGGGTCAGCAGCCCAACAAGAATTTTGGGCATTTACTTTTCTTACGATGAGAAAGGAAACAATGAAATGAATTTCGACCTAAAGATAAATAAACTGCAAGCAAAGTTAGATATATGGAGATCACAAGACTTGACACTGTTTGGTAAAACCATGATAATCAAGACGCTTGGGGTATCATCTTTAATTTATTCAGCTTCAAATATCAATGTACCAAACGATATTGCCGGCAACGTTAAGAGAAGGCTGTTTTCTTTTCTGTGGAAAAATAAAAGAGATAAAATAAAAAGAGAGGGATTATACCAGGATTATGATAATGGTGGGCTGGGTATGACAGACATTGAAACAATGATAAAAGCGTTAAGGTTAGCATGGATTCCAAGACTGTTAAAAAATGGCCAATCAAATTGGAAATTTGCTTCAGATCACTTCCTAAAATCTTATGGAGGACTTCGATTTCTGTTGACGTGCAATTATCACGTTATAGACTTCCAAAATATGCCACTATTTTACAGGGACATCCTCCTGTACTTTCATGAACTGAAGACTCTTTATGGATGTGATGTGGGAGATACAATCTTATTTAACAATAAGGAAATCCGTATCGATGGTAAAACGTTTTTCTGGAAGGAATGGTTCATGAAAGGAATTAAAAGAATTGAAGATCTTTTCGATGAGAAGGGGCAAGTCCTGCCCTTTCCCGTCTTTCAGCGCAAATATTCGTTGAAGAAAACTTCCTTCCTGCATTATTTCCAAGTTATTTCCGCTATTCCAGGTCACCTCTTGGCAAAAGCAAAATCTAAGGATTCAGGATCTAAAGGTGTTAGTCATGAGGATCTGGAATCCTTCTGCCTAACTGAAAATGTGAATATAAATTTGCTTAAGGCAAAGTCAAAAGACTTCTATTGGCTAATTATTCAGCGTAGATATAATGATCAGCATTCAGGCCCAAGGCGATGGAATAAAACTATTACAGAGGATAAAACAAACTGGAAAACCATATTTAGGTCGGTTCGAAAGGTATGCAAGGAAAACAAGTTAAGAGAATTCCACTTTAAATTCATTCACAGAGTAGTTGTTACAAAGAAGGAATTGTTCCGATTTAACATCAAACCAGATAGCAATTGCGTTTATTGCGGGGAATCAGACTCCATAGACCACACCTTTATTGAGTGCCAGGTCACAAAAACCTTTACTCAAGAAGTATTACAATGGTTTAATGAAAGTAATAGCTCTAACTTTATTTTAAATGCTGAAGACGTCCTCTTTGGCCTCTTCTCTGCATCAGACACACCAACAAAGAAATTGAATTATACTCTTCTCTTCTTGCGTTATTATATTTATAGATGTAAGCTCCAAAATAACTCACCACCAATGCAGATCGTTGATTTTATCAATAAAATAAAATACAAGTATAAAATCGAAAAGATTATTTAATATTTTAAAACATAAAGTTCCTCCTCTCCTTCTTCTTATTTCTTTTATTATATGTAGAATTTAAATGACAAGGGAATAATGTGAATTAAAACACCTAGAATATATGTTTAATTTTTTAAAATTCTAGTGCTAGGGCTATTGCAACCTTGTTTGTTAGTATTAGTATTCTTGTAGTCATATAAGTTACATGTAGGTTAAGTATTTTTAGTTGCTCCAATTAGATTGTCAGTAGGATAGTTTTAAGACAGTAGTGTGTGGTATAGTTTCTTGTGTTTGTGCAAAGCAATAAAAAAAAAAAAAAAAAAAAAAAAAAATCAAGAATAAAAATAAAGGTGGTAAGTCAGCTCCCAGTAATTCTAAACCCCCAGACGCAGTTCATAAATTGTTGGCTACTAGCGCCATACGTAGACAATTCAAGATCAGCAGCCAAATCGGGGAACCCGAGCAGAAAGATAAAATTAGTTTCTCTTTACTGGTTCGTCAAATTCAAACGGGGCTGTCTCAAGGTTATGATGAGATTGAAATTGTTGATGGTGTTATTTGTTCGATTACTCCTGGTATGGTACTTAGAAGTTATCTCGAAACTTACAAAGAGTTGACATTGGATTGGTTGAAGAAAATTCTCCGTAGCCACTATGGTGCAAAGAATACATCAGAACTCTATCAAGTACTGGCATCCTTATGTCAGAAGCCAAAGGAATCACCCCAGGCATTTTTGATGAATGCTCTTGACCTGAGGCAACAAATCTTGTTTGCATGTGGTGAAGAAGACGATGACACATCACTACAGTATGACTCCGGGCACATACAGCGTCTGTTTCTTTGGTCAGTAGAAACTGGTTTACAGGATGAAAGTATTCATGCTAAGATTCGCCCTTTTCTAAAGGACCCAAATGTGACAGATGAAGTGTTAATGCAGCAAATGAGCATGGCTACCTCAGCAGAGAAGGAAAGGGACCAGAAGCTAAGGGATAACGCCAAGTCCAAACCACCAGCATTATCAGTGTCTGCAGTATCTGATGGTTTGCATAATGACAAGGAAGAAAGCAAGAAGTGCAGCCCTCAGAATAATATCCTAGCAGCTATTGGTGCAATTAAGTCAGAAGTTGAAGCATTGAAAACTGAAGTCCGGAAAAAGAGCAGTCAAAGTGCACCCCCAGGGAAGTGGCCAGAAAGGAGAAGATCACCTTTGTGTTCAAGCTGCCTCGAGAGCAAGAAGGAATATTGCAATCACTGCTTTAAATGTGGGAGTACTCTCATTTTGCAAGAGGATGCAGGAAGCAGTTAAACAGGAATTGACTGCTCCCGCGAGACAGGAAGTAGTCGTAAAGCCACCAAAGTCTCACCAATGCAACCACTGCTGTAAGACTGGGGGAGAGCATGGGCAATTTCAAAGATGCACTCAGCGTCGAAGTGTATGGTACTGCTCTGCAAGATGTCAGAAGTTACACTGGCCTGAGGACAAAGTATTGTGCCAAGCAATAAGTCATCTTTCTGAGGCAAGTACCAATAAGTCTAAAGAGTTTATAGATCCAGCCTGTGTTAGTCATTTAACTCCAAGTGAGCATGCTAAAGTTATTGGCCTCATTGGAAAAAAGTGTATGGTGAAGTGCTTGCTCAATGACTGTGAATGTGAAATGCTATGGGACACTGGTGCCCAGGTATCAATAATATCAGTTGAATTATTCCAGAGACACTTGGGACAAATGGCCATCAAACAGTTGTCAGAGCTTCTAGATACAAACCTAAATTTGACAGCAGTAAATGGGACTAGAGTACCCTGCATTGGTTGGGTGGAAGTCAGAGTGAAGTTAACCCCTCCCAGCAGTGGTGGTGATCAGGAGGAACTTTTAGTGCCTTTTCTAGTAACGTCAGAAAAATTAGACCGTCCCATTCTGGGATACAATGTCATTGAAGAGCTAGTAAGCCTGGACCAGAATCCTACACCAACAATTTACGAGAGTTTTCCTGAAACAGATAAGACAAAATTAGATGCCTTGGTAAATTTCATTCAGAGTTCAAGCTCAGATGCTATTTGCAAAGTGAGAACTGGAAGGAAAGATGTGATCATTCCTAAGAGTAGCACAGTTGTTGTTAGCTGCCGTGCGAACACCGGACCTGTAAACAAGAAAATGCCAGTGCTATTTGAGCCAAATGAATCGGTACAGTTACCAGAGGGATTGGAAGTTAATGAGACATTGTTGAACATCAAACCGGGAAAAACATCTATGGTGCAAATTGCTTTATACAATGGGACAGATCATGATATTTCGCTAAGGAGCCGCACCTCGCTAAGAGTCCTTCAGGCAATTAAATCAGTGACAGCAGCAGATGTCAGGTTGAGTGAATGCAGAACTCAGAATGATCATCAACATTTTGAGAAAGCTGAACCTCAGGGATCCAGAAGAACACCTCTTTCCAAGCAGCAAGAAAAAGGAAGCGAAAACCCTCTACCAGCAGTTGATCTCAGTAGCCTGGATCATGACCAGCGGGATTGCAGCTGAAACAATGCTGAGGGAAGAGTGCGAGTCATTCTCCTTTAATGAAGAAGATATTGGTTGCATCCCTGATCTTGAGATGGAAATCAATCTGAAGGATAACCAGCCAGTGCAAAAGAAGTACACATCAATTCCTCAACCACTGTATCCAGAGGTAAAACAGTACATCGAAGACCTTCTGAACCAGAATTTCATCACTGAATCCAAGTCTCCATATTCCTCTCCAGTCGTCTGCGTCCAAAAGAAAGACAGGTCTCTAAGACTATCCATCGATTATCGAGAACTGAATCGCAGGACCATTGCAGACAGACATCCTATCCCTAGAGTCCAAGAAGCCCTAGATAGTCTTGGTGGAAACACTTGGTTCAGTGTACTTGACCAGGGCAAGGCATATCACCAGGGCTTCGTAAGCAAGGAAAGTAGAGTAGCCACAGCATTCATTACACCGTGGGGACTATATGAATGGGTAAGAATCCCATTTGGCTTAATGAATGCCCCAGCAAATTTCCAGCGGTTTATGGAAAGATGTTTGGGTGAACTAAGGGACAAAGTGGCCATACCATACCTTGACGACATCATAGTGTTTAGTAGGACCTTTGAGAACAGTACTACGAAAGTTACGGGAACATGGAGTTAAGTAGAAGCCGCGTAAGTGTAGTTTGTTCAAACGTTAAGTCAAGTTTTTAGGAAGAGTTGTGTCAGGTGATGGTTACCAGATGGACCCAGGGTGTGTACAGGCTATCGAGGAGTTAAAGGAAGTAATACCCAAAACTGTTTGTGAAGTTAGACAGCTTGCTGGCATCTTAAGTTACTACCGAAGGTACATTAAAAACTTTGCAAGACTGCAAAACCGATATATGACCTGCTAACTACCACAGGAAAGGATGGACAACCACCCTCAAAAGACTCCCATCCACTGGGGAAGGGAACAGCAAACAGCCCTTGATGAGTTAGTGGAACACCTCAGCAATCCACCTATTATGGCCTACCCAGATTTCTCACATGCATTTACCCTCCACACCGATGCAAGTAAAGATGGTCTTGGGGCAGTGTTGTACCAAAACCAGGATGGGGTCATGAGAGTAATTGCTTATGCTTCACGAGCACTGTCACAAACTGAAAAGAAGTACCACCTTCATGCAGGAAAACTTGAGTTTCTGGCCCTAAAATGGGCAGTGACTGACCAATTCCGTGATTACCTTTACTATTCTCCAAAGTTTACTGTCTTCACGGATAACAACCCCTTGACATACATCTTAACTTCAGCAAAACTCAATGCCACTGGTCTACGATGGGTTAATGAATTAGCCGACTTCCACTTTGACATAAGGTATTGACCAGGAAAAGCCAATGCAGATGCTGACACCCTGTCACGTATGCAATCAGTTTTGAGGACTATATGAAAAGTTGCTCAGAAGTAGTTAATCATGGGGCACTTGGGTGAAGAAAGAGTAATGGAACTAGCTAGAGAACGCTTCTATTGGCCGTTTATGAGGGCAGACATCACCCACTATGTCACAAAAGTATGCCGTTGCCTGAAGCAGCGAAAACCCGCAACTCACGTTAATGCACCTCTGCAGCCTATCCTTTCCACAGCACCTTTCCAACTCGTCTCTATGGATTATGTTCATCTTGAACCAAGCTCAGGTGGATACCAGTATTTATTTTTTTCCAAGAGGGCACGGTAATGAATCCTGCAATCTGATTGGTTCTTAGCGTGGTCCGGATTTTCCTATCTCTGACCACGGTCACGGTAACGGCAGGAAACAGCGCGGGTGAAATTGTCATGTTCAGCTAGGTTTCATGAATGAACTAGTGGTAATCGTCGATCTTTTCCCTTTTTACACTTTTTTACCTCTGGCCACTTTTAAATAGCAAGGAAGGTCAATGTAAGTATATTTAATTGAGTATTTTGTAGCTCTGAGAGTTTGTGTGGTTGGTTGTAGCTCAGCGTTGTAATGGCGTGTAATTCTGTGTTTTTCACCGCACAATTTTAAGCTAACAGAAGTCAAATGAAGTCGAGTTTAGCCTCTCTGAGAGTTGCTGTATTTAAGAGAAATTCTGTAGAATACACTTAACGAATTTCCTTGCTTTCTGCTACTCAATTTACGGTAAAAAGGTCTGATTTCGGGTGATTCGCAACAACTGATAGAGATTGTGCTTGTAGTGCAACTTCAGTCAAACTGCGCGAAATTTCACTATCGGAAAAACACTTAACTGGTGAGTTAGATGCAACTAACATAAAAGCAATTCAAAATAAATCTGTTAATACATCTTTCTTTGGGTAGTGTCTGAGTTTACTCGCTCGTTCGTTCGTTAGCTTTTTTATGATGGTTTGTAGACGGCACGTAAATCATTTCAATAACAAAGTTGTGTAAACCCAATTGTAAGCCAAATTAGCACAGGAAAAACATAAATAAGTTATTTGCCGGCTTAGGGTTGGTCCGTATAGTGAAAAACTGTGACCTCGGGCTTGAAAATGCTGCCTTCGGCCTGCGGCCTCGGGCAGCATTTTCAAGACCTCGGTCACAGTTTTTCACTATACGGACCTCCCAGCCGGCAAATAACATATATATATATTGGTAATCATGGATCACTACACTAGATTTGCTCAAGCATATGCCACCCGCGATAAATCAGCTAAGACTGCTGCTGATAAACTGTACAATGACTTTATCATGAGATTTGGATTCCCAGAAACCATACATACATACACACATACATACATACATCACCTTTATTTCACCTCGGATTTACAAGAGTAGCTGTATAGCTAATTTCTCCGAGAAAGAAAAAGAGGAAAAAAAGAAAAAAAAAGAAATAAAAAAAATAATAATAAAATAAATAAAATAAAATCGTATATTATATACAGTACATTAAACTACTATTTACATAAGTAACAGTTGCATTGATGTTCGAAAGAAATTTGGCATATTTTAGCTCTGAACTCATTCAAGGACGTTAATGACCTCAGGTCCTCTGTTAGGGCCAACTGGAAAATATGGACTGGACCCTGGACTGGACTCTGGACTGGACTGTGGACTGGACTCTGGACTGCACTTTGGACTAAACTTTAATAATCGAAGTTAATATTTAACTAATAACATTACGGTTAACCATTTCTATATAATTATTATATAGACACGTTTTGAGAATGCATTTTTTTAAAAGGAACAGAGACGAAAAATCTAACAATGCTGCCCACTAACTTTAGTCAACTCAAGCTACTCTTAGGTGAATACTGTTGCGACGATATATCTTCTGTGTGCGCTGTCGAAAGAATGTTAAGAATGTAGTCCAATTCAATATATTCCATATGTTAAGCGCGATCGCTTTGCGCACTATTACTACAATTAAACCAGATAGAACTACGAAACTAAGCACTTCAATTGTTTACAGCGGGAAGTAAGGTGTACAAACGCGGCCAGTTATACAGTTGGCTATGATATCGTGTGAAAGCTATGAAGGCTGTGAAAGTTTGAAGTCATCACCTTACAATGTAATGTCGCCACGCGATCATATCTCGTGCGTGTGTTATTTTCGGAATGTAGTCTGATTGAATGAAAAAGAAATAATAGATGTATGCAGCTGAGAAGGAAAAATACATTTTCTTTTATCTTTTGACTTTGATTTGTGAAATAGAATGCATAAAAACGAGGCAAATACATTTCGTGAACTCTAATAAGGAGATTTAGATTACACCTTTCTTGCGGTCGCGTATCGTATACATTATGTATCGGATGTCACGCTTCGATATTTTATAGGATATTACACGGTGGCGATAAGATAATTTTTGGAGTCTAAATCTCAATTAAAAAGTTAAAAAGGCTCGGTCTCGCATAGAAAAACGCTTGTCTCGCCAACCCTTGCCTGCGGTGCTTGTGTAAAAAATGCAAGAAAACTGAAGCCATTTCAAGTGTACGTTTTCGTAAAATCAAAGAAAGAAATATCCGACATAGAGCATCTTCATTTACGGTGTTCTTCGTTTATAGACCAAGTTTATCCCTAATAAAGTCGTTGTGGTCCTGTACAAAAAATGTCTCCCTTATGTTGGTAGGGTGAAAGGTTAGTAGCGATGGAATAAACATGGGTGCCCGCTTATTGACACACTCTTTTAGAGGATGGAAATAAACATTGGACTCTTTGCCAATTTTCTTCTCGCCTTCCTGCATGTACTCCCTTCTCATTTTCCCCACGATTACGAGGTCTAGTGGTGGCCGCGGGATAGCCGGAGGCTCTCGTAATTTCTGATTGCAGCCGTAGCAAACGGACACTTTGTTATTGCAGAAGCTAAGAGAGGTTAAAACAAATGCTCCTGATGAAGGGGGGGGCTTTTTACCAGAAGCTTGAGAGGTCGCTTGTTCACCGGTTGGTTGTTGACGTGCTGGTTTTTGAGCGTGTTGACCGAGCGGTTGTTGACCAGCTGGCTGTTGACCGGTTGCAGCTTGTTGAGCTTGATGACCGACTGGTTGTTCACCGTGTTGACCGGTTGCTGCTTGGTCATGTTGTCCTGCTGTTTGTTGACCAGTTGCTTGTTGAACGGTGGCTTGTCGACCGGTTAATTGTTGAATTGTTGAAACAGCAGAAGGATCATTATATTCCTCGACCATAGGGTGTTTAATCCGCACAGGCCCACCTTTCCGCCGCGATGTGGATTTGGTTCCTTTTTTCCCTCTGCCTTTTGGCATGTCCAGGAGAGCAAGAGACGTCACATCGGGTTTCGCCTTGAAAGCTACATTGTTCACGAAGAGCACTGTCTCCTCATAACCTTCGGCAACTGCCAAAGTATGAGCGCAGAATTTATACGTGGCCCAGTTCACACAAGAGCTGTCGCATGTGAATTTGCCGTTCCCTTTGCGGAGTACTTTGTGCGGGTTGTGCGGGGAAGATTTGCTTGCAACGTATGTGGTGTCGTCGCCAAATCGGTGAATATCGCTTTCTGCAGAACTTAGAATTTGGTTAGCCTTGGCGTAGATACTCTTAAGTTTTGGAAACGGTACGTGCAGGATATTTGTTTCCTCTGGTGAAATCGAAATGAAAGGGAATCCTGAGGAAGAGGCTGGGTCTTCAGAGCATGGTGGTTCGTCTGAAATAATAGTCAGCACATAGAATTTCTCGAAGGCTCTTTTTTTCTGTTCTTCGGTCATGCTATAGAACTTTCTTTCTTCCAGCTTTTTACTGGCGTATTTGTCGTCGAGAAACCACTCTCCCTGCCCACACATTGCCAAATACTCAAGTGTCTCTTGCCTTGAGACTACTTTGCGAATGAGTTCAACACATTCAAGAATTCCCAGATTTTTTTTGTTTTTACAGTGTTTTAGAATAAAATTACCACACTCACTTCCGTTTTGAGTGTAGACCTCGGGGGGATAGCCCAGTCCTGCCATCATCCTTGTTGCGGCTCCCATGCAAGAGAGTATTAGCGGGGCTTTCTGGCGAACAAAGTATTCGTAAAATTGCCTGCCCTTCACGTGCCTTTTATCCCACAATGGACGAAGAAGATCAAGTTGGTGTTGAAAATCTTGCTCGGTTAAGCAATCCACCAGTCCTGGTTCTCGCACAGTGCCACTTCGCCTTCCAAATATTTCTTTTTTATACTCGTTTGCCAGTGATTTCTGTATTCCCAATTCTGTCAGTTTTCTCATGATGTTGTCTTCCATATGGATGTCACACAACAAGTGTATAGCGAAGGGGAAAACAGTTCCAAACGCTTTGTATAGATTTTTTTCTTCGTCCGTTCCGTAACATAGAATGTTTTTTAACTTAGGGTTTAACTGCACTACGGAGGAAGCCAAGGCATAATATGACTCATATAACTGTTGCTGGTGTAGCATAATTGGACCGATCATCACGGGATGACAGTTATTTTTTGTCTTTAATAGAAGATTTCTATACGTTATCACTGCAACATAAAAGTCGCCCATATTGAAAGTGACATCTACGCTCAGAGGTGAGAACAATTCCGGATTGGTGCAAAATTGTTCCAGTTCCTTTAGTTGGCGATTAGTGCACAGTATCACTTGAAGTTCGGGAGATGAATGCACTCGTCGGACAAATGCGGTACCTGGGTCCCTGCTCTCGACTTTGCACATCTGCATTAGTTCCACCACAGCGTCAGGCGCCTTACTTGTTTTAGAATGGCCACTTAACGACCTTCTGTAGTCCGACACCTGTTGGTAGCTCCTCGCGTGTTCCCCGGGAAATGATAAATGTCTGACTCCACCTTTTCCTTCAATAATCTGATGGAATACTTCTTTCGGTCGGGAGGCTTGTGACAATTTCTTAATCTCTTCTTTTGTGCTTTTCTGCGTTGGCAAGAACGCCTTACCGCTTTTAGAGTTCCCATGAGGCTGTGGTTGAAGAGTCCTTTTCCCTTTAGTAAAGTTGTACTGCATAAAAGCATACTCTGTCAAGTTGCCTGAAGGATCTGGAAGTAAATCATAATCGGTTTTAGATAACGCAAACACCTAATGGATGGCGTAATAAATGTCGTGATTGATTTCGAGTGCTAACGTTTATAATCACAAACGCCGCCAAACAGTAGTTACTCATCGTGGCATTTCACGCCATCTAATTTTGATATCAGTGATTAACACCATACGGAGTTGGATTTTTGAACCTTCTGGGAAATAAAGGTGCTGAACGTCTGCCACTCCGCCTATTACACGTAACGTAATGATAATCAAATAAACGCAAGATGATCTAGACAATAATAATTCTAATACGTTTAGACGTATTATGACGCCAAACTTAAAAAAATTAAACCAATAATGAGTTACAGACTGCTTTAAAAATCTCAAAAAATTATTTACCTAAGATTAAAAATTCAAATTTAAACCAAAAATTGCGCGTTTTGTAAAGCATAGCTGTCGTAAACTGGTTGCCATGGAAATTTCAAGGTTTGTGATGACATGACAATAGGAAGCTTAAGCAACGACGACGACGACGCCAAGGACGACGCCAAGTAAAAAATGAAGTTATAGTTTTCGTGGTTTGTAAGAATGCAGTTCTGCAGTTCACGTACCTTTCATCAAAACGAAATTTCTTTTCACATCTTTGAATTGTGAGTGGCAATAAAACCTTCTCTCAATTGTGAAAATACCCTGTCTGCTGTGAGGGTGCACTACAAGTTTTATCGACCCATGGTCCTGTTTTTCGGCGTAGAAAGTCTTCGTCCCCGTTGCTTTCCACAAACCGCAACCATCTGTTAAGATATCCTGAATATCCGCAAAACAGTCTGTTTTAAAAACATAAACTCTGTTGCTTGAGACGTCTAGGGGCCTGTAAGTAGCTACACGTTCATCAATAGGTGTCCCCAGTATAAGTTTTGCCACATCCTCAGTCGGCATGCCCTTTTCCTTGGACGCAAAGTAAATCGGAGGTAAAGCTTGTACATCCCCTTCGTCGAGGTCCTCGATTTCATTGCCCTCGCTTTCTGATCGCGTCGATGAGTTTGACTGGAAAGTAACGACAAGAAGTCTTAAGGAATAACTTAGAGTAGAGTGGAGCACCATTAATTTAGAGCTTTTTTGACAGTTGCGCAGCCTTTTGGGATTTCGGGTTATATATGACGTTACACCAAGCCTTCTTGAAGACAGACTTAACTGAGAGATCATTTATGAATCAGTTAACTTAGGTTAATTCATTGCGTTGATAAAAAAAAATGTGCACGGAAAACTTTCAAACAAGAAAATGCATGAACAGCCAATTAAGGAGGGGGGTGAATAGGTTTTCGGATTGACGGATTTGGCCTTAAAAAGCACACGGATTGTACTTATGGATTTTTGTGGTAAATTGAGCGGATTCGCTGACTCTGAAGACACAGTAGATCGTGGATCAGCTAAGAATTTTGCGGCGGATTCCGGATCGTGTCTATATCTTGATATTCGGATCTTGGGTCCTAAACGAAATTTGGATAATAAATCTTTCTTCAGCCTTGCTTGGTATGTTAATGAGCTCATCCAAAATATTTCTTTTTTTCGAGCAACGCCGTCAATCAAACTCAGGTGCGAGACTGTTATTGGAATTGTAGTAACCAACCATATTGCCTTCTTCGAAATTAACAATTGCATTCACATTTATCAGTTTACTTTAACTTTTACACTTCTGTTTCCGGATGTGGTCGTAGCTTCGGGTTTGAAGAAAAATATTGGCGGATCGACGGATTTGCTGAAAAAAAGGCACGGATCGGCAGATATGCATACCCCTATTCACCGGTCCCACACATTAAGGATTTGCCACACAACCAATTGTGAGGAAAAACTCCCCTTCTTACAAACACATTAAAGGAAACTGGCCACCATAAGCACCCACTGAACTATGAGTAAGCAATGAGTAAGGGGCCGACCATATAACTTTTTTGAGCGGGGATGGGGGGTTATTTCAGGTCTGCAAAAGATTTTTTTCTTCTCAATGCTCTGCAGGAATTTTCTTTTATTCTATTCGTGCTGCGCTAATTTTTTTCCCGAAAAGCGTTTGCAGGAATTTTTTCCATTTCAAAGTTAAATGGTCGGCACCTGCTGTTACGTTAATACGTACACTGCAGCTTTCTGGTTGCTCTGAATCGCTGGATAGTATTACAGCTGATGCTCTCCTTTTAATTTTATCTCCTTTTTTAACAACCTATAAAAAGAGCAAGGAATTGCAAATCAAGTATACCAATTTACGAGTTGAGAGCCATAGAGATGTTATTGGAATACTTGAAACAATTTTTTCCTTAAAACATTTATTACTATTCCTTTTTCTCACGAAACAGACACTTATACACCCGTTATACACCAAAATAGAACAATAATGTGGTTTTGCAGGGCCCATAATGAAGCAACTAATAATAGTCTTCATGCTAGTAATTCCAATATCATACGTACACTGCTTCTCCTTCCTTCTTCCGAGCCATGCGAAACATCAAAATGTCTTCTTTTTCTTGTTTGTTTGCCAGTGACAGGTTTCTTGCCCTTGCCACCAACCTGAAGGGAAACAGCATAATGTATCATATCGTGAAGAGTTTTAATGAGTGCTGACACGTCACACGTGCCTAAGGTGAACGACATATTCCGTGACCTATTATCAATGAGGAAACTTTGAAGATAAAGTTCTCGGGCAGAATTTAAAGAGACAGAAGCGCGAGATCGAATGAGTCCTACACCTAGTTTTTTTGCTTTGTAAATAAACGGCGATGACGCACAGTATCTAGCCAACCGATTCTGATGGACCATAAAATATAACACTAAATAAAATACAAAATTAGAAACGCGAGCGCTTATATTTCCATGATAGGTACCAAGTAACGCGATAAAAAAAAAAAGACATATAATATCGTACGATATCTGTCAGCTCTTTTTGCAAGTTCTGTGCAGTTTAGTAATAACGGAAAGTAGATAATATAGACACATTATATACATGTACACTTAAAATTATCAGAAAAGAACAAATGTTACTTACATTTGTTTTTTTCCCACTGCCTTTGTCACTGCTATCACTGCTATCACCACCATTGACGATGATGACATCTGGCTGCTTTTCCTGCAAAAAATGTGAATGAACATGAATATTTAATTTTGAGCTCTGTAAGCGTTAAGTGAGTTCACCATGTCACCATGTCATACCTTTTTGTATTGATAATTTCCAATTGGAAGGCGTGCAATACCCGGGGAATACTCTTCTTCTTCCCACCACTCAAATTGCGGTGTTTTCTCTTTCTTTTCCTGCATTCAACGAAAAATAACTTTGTGTTTTATAAAATGTACTATCATGCCAGTATCTACATACCAATGAGGGATGGTGTATAATTTGTCTTGATGTCAAATAATGTCAGACTAACCTTAACAAAACCTTTAAAGCCCGGTGTTAGCCTGTTAAAGTAGTCTTCATCACTGGAAGAATTGATTCTTTCCTCCTAAGTGAACAGCGAAGCATGCAGTATCAGAAACAGGAAAGATAGCTTACTAAACAACAAAAATAATTAAGTACCTTGACACTTTTGAGCGATTCCGCCAAAGCAATAGTCGTGGCCTCCTCTTCATTTTCCTCTTGATACACCGTCAGCCAGCTACGAGACGTGTCATCATGATCAGAGTTTGACTCCATTCCGCTTACAACTCCAGCGTAACTGGTACTTGGCTTAGGACTTTTGTCCATGTTCCAAAAAAATCCCGAAGAAAAATTAACCGCAGGAACTCATTTAAGCTAAAATTAAATCAGAGTGATCCGATAGGCGCCTTCAAGACACTAGCAGAATACGATGCACAGATGCGTATGTTTCAGGGAGGGAGCCACAATGTTTTAAAATCCTCTTGCTTTGAGATATCTTATCAGGAATATCTTTTCGTTTCGGAAATGTTTGACACCTAAATGTAGCGGAATAAATAGCCTTTGTACGAATTAGACAATCGTCCTTTTTCGTTCGCTACTTATAGTCTCATTCCATACAGTGCACAAATTAACTGCACAAGAATGTAGAGTAGCTTCGTCACTATCTTTTCTTTTTCGTACATTTTTGCACTTATCCTTGTTCACAAATTACCATCCGTACTGGAATACAAGCCAACAGTACATATACCGAAAAAACGTACTGTTATCGGTACATGCAGTGACATTAGTGTGGTTTCGTGTGAAATTAACGTTTGTGTGATAAGGACTGCAACGTGATAGTGTAGTGGTTTGAAATAACTGTAGTGATAAGAAGCCACATAACTTGATAGACGGCCAATTATTTTATAGTTTTTCCCGTTTTTGTTGTTCAGCGTATATTACGTTTTATAATATGGGGGTTATAACGTGAGATATTCTTCTTGCCATTCGAACATAACATTCATATTATCTTCTCGCCACCGTGTAATATGCTATAAATAATACGATACGCGACCGCAAGAAAGGCCTATCCTTTTCTTCTTCAATTTTATACACTGCTTTGTTTTTAAATCTCATTATTAGAGTCCACGAAATATATTTGTCTCTCTTTTTATATATTCTATATTATGAATCAAAGTTAAAAGATAAAAGCAAATGATTTTTTTCCTTCTCAGTCGCATACATTTATTATTTCTTTTCCTTGAATCGGACTACATTCCGCACCAGATAGAATCGCGTGGCGACATTACATTGTAACGTGATGACTCCAACTTTCACAGAGTTCACGAGATCATAGCCAAGCGTAATAAGTGGCCGGGTTTGTACACGTAACTTTCTGCTGTCAACAACTGAAGTGCTTAGTTTAATAGTCCTATCTGGTTCGATTGTAGTAATTCCTAACATTCTTTACACAGCCCACGCGTAAAATATATCGTCGATCGTCGTCACAGTATTCACGTAATAGTCGCTTGATTTGATTTAAAGTTATTGGGCAGCATTGTTAGATTTTTCGTCTATGGACGTTTACCCTGCTAGTTAATAATTAAATAGAAATGGTTAATCGTAATATTATTAGTTAAATATTAACTTCGATTATTAAAGTTTAGTCCAAAGTGCAGTCCAGAGTCCAGTCCACAGTCCAGTCCAGAGTCCAGTCCAGAGTCCAGTCCAGAGTCCAGTCCACAGTCCAGTCCATGTTTTCCAGTTGGCCCTCTGTTAGTTTGTTCCACATGTTTGCAGAAGTGTATCTGAAGGAGTGAAGACCATAAGTGGTTGTATTAACGTATGGGATGACAAGTTTGCTTGATCCTCGTAGGTTGCATTCAGCATATCTCATTTGAAAAAGACCATGTACGTATTTCGGCATCGTTTCAAAGCGAATTGCCTTAAAAACTGTTTTCATCATGTCTTGGCACCTAATACTATACAGGTCACTAGTACTGAATTTGCTCAGTAGCTCCTGATAGTGCAGAGCATTTTTTTAAAACAAAAAAAAACAAAACAAAAAAGACTTCTTGTCCAGAACAATCCTGAGCACCCTTTTGTTAAGACTTTCTAATTTATTTCTATTTCGAGCCCCGCAAAAGTGCCAAACTGCTGAGCAATATCTAAAATATGGAACAATGAAGGCCTTATAAAGTTTACATTTTACATCTGTTGGTACTACATCACGACCAGGGTGGAGAATTCGAAAACAAGCTCTTCTACAACCTTGAGAAACTGAGTGGGGTCAAACATTCACAGACAACACCCTACCACCCACAGGAAAACGGACAGGTCGAAAGGTTCAATCGAACGCTTCTATCAATGCTAAGAGCCCTACCAGAGAAACAAAAAACCCGCTGGCGTGACCATCTGAATAAAGTTGTTCACGCATACATTTGCACTTGACACGACTCCACTGGCTTCTCACCATTCTATCTACTATTTGGTAGAACTCCAAGGCTACCTATCGACTTGATGTTTGGCTTGAAACCACCAGAAGGATATTCTACGTATCCTGAATATGTTAGAAACTGGCGACGAGCTATGAAAGAAGCTTCCGATTTGGCCTCCACTCATGCAAAGAAAAGTGCAGACATGGGGAAACAACAGTACGACAAGAAGGTCAGGCATACTACACTATGTGAAGGGGATCGTGTTCTCGTAAGGAACATGACTGAGCGTGGTGGCCCGGGAAAGCTATGACCTTACTGGGAGCAAGAAATCTATGTTGTAACTCAGAAAAGGAAGGACATGCCAGTGTATGAGGTCAAACCAGAGTCTGGGAATGGAAGGACAAGAGTTTTGCATCGTAACCTACTTCTACCATGTTCCTTCTTACCTGTGGACACGTAACTTCAGTCATCCAAGAGTCGTCATACAGTGTCCAGGAGAACCCACAGGCAGCAGACGTCAAAAGAGGAAACAACCAGAGCCATTGATGAGGACATTCCCAGTTTAACACCTGATCAACCTCAAGAATTCTATGAGTCTACGAGAAATTATACTTAAGATAGTTGCGGAGCTGTTCCAGAGTTAGCTGAGCAGGATACCTACCCTTGTCAGGTTGACGCTCCAGACTCCGAGGGAGAAGTGGAAGATCTGGAGCAACCAAGTGGTAGGATGGCTGATGAGGCTGCACATGGTGTACCTCTAAGACAGTCACAACGTGTAAGCAAACCACCTCTTAGGATGACCTATGATGTTATGGGACAACCGTCCTTTCAACCCAGCTCAACAGCAGGAATCCGAGGCATCACAGTGTCATATCCACAGCAGTTATGGCAACCTGTCACGGTACCATGGATACAACCTGTCACGGTACCATGGATACAACAGCTCGTCATGCAACAGTACAGCTATTTTGTACCCTTTCCAGTACCGGCTCAGCCCATGTATCCTGTGCCTATGTGGTGTTACTAGCAGGCCTTAAGTACAGAAGACAGGAACTGATCTGTGTATATACCGAGACTATGTTCGTTTTAGATAAAACTGATAATTATTTCCTTTTGTATTGTTTAAGATTTGCATCATGTTTCTGCTCCTATAAAGAGGTACAACCTTGTTTATCAAGTACATTTTGTTTTCTGTCTCGAAATGTTCTTTGTACAGGAAAATGCAATATGGTCATAGATATAGGCGTTATTTGTCGAACAGTCGAACAGTTATGCTGCAGCACAGATAGAACAGTAACTTTTGGGTGCAACATAAGTAGTTATTCTGGCCTGATCAACCGGGACACTTTTGTCCACCCCACGATACTACCTAAGTCAGAATACAAGGAACCGTTATCTGAGATAACTTACAAGAGACCATTGTCTGTTCGAAGATGTTGAGGACAACATCTTTTTCCAGAGAGGGAGAATTGTAGAGAACTAGGACTAGAAAAGGACTGGCACTAGTAAGAAAGGATGATGCAATCTTAGAGAGATGTAAGATGGTGAAACGCCACCGATGCGTATTGTGATTAAAACAGTTATTTGCCGTTTATGGGCGTGTGGGCTAACATATGGCCCTGTTTTTTCCAACAGTTCAGGGAGGAGGTATTCAAAGTAAAACGTATCTAATTTCAACTTCATCTCTGAACAACAGTCTGCATCAAACCTCACTCTTTCTAAATGAAAGTCAAATTTACAATAAACATAAAAATCTACCCATTCACAGCCAGTCAACAACATTTGTCCTATGACCTGGTAGTAGTAGCTATGGTTTTTTTTTAAGTTTATAAACTCCATTTACACATTTTAGATATGCCAACTCAGAGATTGAATCCCTAACAGGGCACTTGATTTCCAGCAGCCCCCAGGGATCGTTTTCAGAGGGATCATAGACTCTTCGATCTGGGGAGGCAGCCAGGTGTGGGCAAGATGGGTTGATAACAATCCCAGCAGGGAAAACAGTGCAGTCTCCACTGTCAGCATAAGCAGAAGCTGCCGTTTCTTCAGTATTTATGCCATGCTTCATCACTGCAGTTTGCACGGTCTTCTTCAGTTGCCTGACTGCCAGTGATTCAAAGTCAGCCCTTTGTGTACACGCATCTTTAAATTTGCTGGAAGACAATCTCTGTGCTCTTAAGTCATGCCACTTCTGTGTGTCAGACTGCTCCCTGGTTTCTTCCTCATATAAGGAGGATTGTGCAAGTGAGACACTGAGTCCTTCGACAAAGTTTGTTTCTGCCAAAGTGGGAACAAATAAACAATAGTTTCCAAGTGATGGCACATCAAAAGGTGGTGGATTTTCTGGCCCATCCATGTTCATGTGTATTTTGGGATCGTTTGTTGTGTTTTGGCGTTGCTGCTACGAGATACCTGAGCCACAAGCTACTTTCCCCAGTTTACTATCCACAAAGTCTAATCTGTTAGTTTCAGGAATGATGCTATTGATTTGCATACATGACTACAGGTGTCGCTTATCAATAAATTGTTGAGTTTAAACCATTAGTTGGAATCTGTTGTTTCAGTTCTGCCATCTGATTGGTTTCATTGTCTGGGTGGCCCCAGTTTCAGCAAATGCACTGTAAAATGCAGAAGACTAAGATTTGCTTTTCACCTTAAACACATTATTACACTATAAAGGAAGTTGAAGGGCCAATAACTAAATCAACCAATCCGATTGCTCCAGTGCCAGTGCAATATTTTATATTTCTAAATATCAGACTGAGAAGATGCCATCCTGAATGATCTTGTGCATGATTTTTGTGCAGTAATACCTTACAAAAGTTGAAAATAAAGCTGTCTTAAATGAGAAGCCGTCTGACAATGTACATGTACCTTAGATTGTTTGTAAACTGTATCTATTGAAATAAATTTTCAGTTGACCTCACTTGCTGGAGAGACATTATATTGGCCCTCGGTCTTTGCAGTCAAGACCTGACAGATATTTTCTCAATACATCCCTCACACTTGGTTAATGAAATGTATTAGTGTGTACATTGTACAATTATCTCCTTTTATTGAAATGTTTCTTTTCCCACAGATTCACATCAGAGGAAAATCAAAATGTCACAAAGACAGTGATTGAAGCAGTAGTGGGTGATTATTGTGGAGTAGATAAATTTCCCTGGTCCACAGCTGAGTTAAAAAGTAGGTGCAAAGAATTGCATACATGCATGTGGTAGATTGCACAGGCATCTCATCTGGTTGTCCCTTGACTGTTGAAATGAGAAACAGTGATAATGCAATTTATTGATCTGATTGTACCCATTTTTTTTCATTGAATCAATCTGACCGGTACACAACATAAGGTTATACTTTGAAATAAAACAGCATAGTCACGACTAATGACAAAATTTGAGTGTTTGGTGGTCAAATTACATTTACCATTTGGCCGTTCAGTTCGAAATGTCCATATTATTTTACAAAGAAGTAAATTGTACTTTTTTTTGGCTTATATTCGGCGAATACATGTAACTAATCATCCTTCTTATAAGCCTTCTGTTTTTTATCTCTTATCTCTCTTTCTCTATACATAAAAGTATTTAAGACCCCACCCCCTGTTAACCATTCTTGAATTGCATAACTCCTGCCAGCTGTACATGTGTTATAGAGGTCTATAGTATATGTTACAGTATTATTAATAGTAAATGTGTTACCATTATCGAATGACTAAATCAGTGGTGTTATAATAACATTATTATTATTTACATACATACATACATACATACATACATACACTTTATTTATACACGGTAGAAACATCAGTTACAAGATAATTTTTAAAAAATAAAACTGTTTTACATGTTTGCCGGTTTTACATGTTTGCTGTTTCTTTGATGGAAGGTGCTGCTGCAACTTATTTTAAGAGTTTGCACGATTCTTCAAGTAGAGCTAAAACTGGAAAGTTAGAAAGACATGGCACGCTCTGTAGGAGACAAGGGAGGAGGAGAGATGTAAGTTTTTCCATTATGATGATCAACATCTACTATCATACAACTCTGCTTCGTGGAGTACAAATATCACACACAACATATTTGTACTCTTCTCGTTCCCTCTCTTCCCCCTGCCCCCTCCCTCTCCTTTCCCCCACAATGGCCATGTGAAAGATGTTAAACATTGGCTAGTCAGAATTTTGGGAAAAGATAATGTTGGATAATAAATCTCCTATCAGACATTTTAGTGTGTAGTATTGCTGCAAATTTTTACTTCTCATTCGTATTTGGCTTGCCCTTCTGACTCACCAAAATACTGCCTGACTCATAAAAATATGCTGCAATACTACACATTAAAATGTCTATTAAGATAGATCTATTATTACTGTGATATGTCTTTGTTGTGGTTCCATTGTATCCTTGGTTCAAATTTAATTCTTGTTTTTTGGGTATGGTGACATACTTGAATGAGTTTGAAAAAAAGGAAAATAAAATTTAAACCAAGGATAAAACTGTACCACAACAAATGCACCAGTTGCTTTCACTTTAACTATTGCACATGTTTTAATGTACTATTATTATATGGCTCTGTCTCACAAGGACTAGGAACTACCAAATTCACGAATTTGATTGGCTGAAATGGATATTGACCGTGGTCTAGATTTTCCCATCTACATGTAGACCAGTATCTAGACTGGCAATGTTCTGAAGTGAAGAAGTTGCAAACTAAATGCAAAATCATTCGCTGTTTTCATCTAACAATATTTATTCTTTAAGTGCCAAAGAGCTGATGAGAAAAAAAAGTAAAGAGGACGAGCAAACTTTGGCAGAATTAAATACGGCTCATCGCCGTTCGCAAGCAAAACTACAGCCAGTTAGTACAACCCAGTTACATTAAACAAAATAAATTGTTCTTTTTTTGCCATATAATAAACATCTTATTAACCGAGCTAAGTCGGTCTGTATGGGAGAATGTTGACCTCAGTCTGTACTTACGACCTTGGTCAAGATTCTCCCATACAGACCTCCTGTCTGGTTAATAAGAGCTAAATATTAATCCAAAACAGTCACGTGTGCATGGAATGTAACTCTTCTTTTTAAACGAAAGACAATGTTCAAAAACAAAAAGTCAGCATTGTCTTCAATGGAATTGCTTTCCTACCTCAGGGTGTAACCCCTAGATTTTAGCTGTCACAATCTTTTAAACTGGGTGATATTTTTTGCTGTAAATGGAGTAATCTTGTTCCTGGGTGAGAGACAGTGAACAAATGAATGAATGAAGACAGAAGATTCCATACATTCGTGGCTAACAGGGTAGCTTTAATTCGCGACGGTTCAAGCCCATGTCAGTGGAGATATATCCAGTCCAAACAGAATCCTGCTGATGACGTGTCAAGAGGATTGACAGCAGATGCACTCCTTGCAAGTTCAAGGTGGTTACTGGGGCCGGAGTTCTTGATGAAAACAGAAGACCATTGGCCAAAGTGCACAGAAACTCTTGAAAGGATTTCAGACGAGGACCCAGAAGTCAAGAAGGAAGCTAAAGCAGGTGGAGCATCACAAAAGGAACACCCGAAATTGGTAGAAGGAATGATGAAGCGATTCTCCTCATGGCACAAATTAAAGAAGTTTATTGCCTGGGTCTTGCGGTACAAAGAAAACCTGCGAAATGCTCGCGATTGTCTTAAGAATCCTAAAGACCAAAGGAAGACGAAAATCGCAACACCAATCTCGGTTGAAGAAATGCAAGTTGCCGAAAGAGAAATCCTCAAGTATGTCCAAAGGGAGAGCTTCCCAGAAGAAATAGAGATCTTGAAGAGCAAGGAGACAGACAATGAGAAGATCGGCATCCAGCCTCAGTCACAAAAGAAGCTGATCAAGAAGTCCAGCGCAGTCTACAAGTTGGACCCTAGACTAGTTGATGGGCTTTTGATAGTCGGTGGTCGACTCAGATCTGCTTCAATCCCAGAAAGTGCTAAGCATCAAGTCATTATGCCTAAGGATAATCACGTGTCTAACCTGATTATTCAGTACTATCATTTGGCCTCGGGACATTCAGGTAGAGAGCATGTTTTATCCCTGCTGCGAGAAAGATTCTGGGTCATCAGAGCCAATTCAGCCGTCCGAAGACTACTGTCAAGATGTTTCAGCTGTCGACGCAGACAAGCTCCCGTTGCTGAACAAAAGATGGCTAGTTTACCCGCAGATCGTGTCACTGCAAACAAGCCTCCATTCACTTTCGTGGGTGTCGATTTCTTTGGACCATTCATCGTGAAAAGAGGGCGGTCCGAGGTAAAGAGATATGGCTGTATCTTCACTTGTATGACCATCAGGGCGGTACACATCGAAGTGACTCACTCGCTTGACACCAACTCCTTTGTGCAGGCCTTACGCCGGTTCATAGGCCGAAGAGGGAAACCTGAACAGATTAGAAGCGACAATGGTGGAAACTTTGTAAAGGGCAGCAAGGAGATCAGCAACGCAATTTCGGAGTGGAACCATCAGAAGATTGATGCTTATCTTCTTCAGCATGAGGTTCAGTGGATATTTAATCCCCCTACGGGATCTCATCACGGAGGAACATGGGAAAGGTGTATTAGAACTGTACGGAAAGTCCTCAATGCAATTCTCAATCAGCAGATCCTTGATGACGAAGGTCTCTCCACCCTCCTCGTTGAAGTTGAGTCAATCACTAACAGTCGACCTATCACACAAGTTTCAGAGGACCCAAAGGATCTGGAGGCCCTGACTCCCAACCACCTACTACTGCTTAGATCAGAAGTCCCTCTCACACCTGGAGTTTTCCGGAAAGAAGATCTCTATTCAAAAAGAAGATGGCGCCAAGTCCAATATTTAGCAGATCAGTTTTGGAAACGTTGGTCGAAAGAATACCTACCACTTCTTCAAACAAGATCAAAGTGGCATCGTGAGCGGAGAAATTTGAGCGTTGGGGATATAGTCCTCCTGGTAGACGACACTTGTTCTCGAAATGCATGGCCGCTAGCCCGAATCATTGAAACCTTTCCTAACAGTGACGGATATGTCAGAAGAGTCAAGGTGAAAACCAAGGGTGGAGTCCTGATGCGACCCATCGACAAGTGTGTGCTGCTAGAAGCTGACTAGGAGAAATCTCAGTGACTTGAATGTTCAAACTTGAATCAAGATTAGTTCAGGACTGCGATTGGAACCATTTAGGGTTTAGTTAGTAAACACAACGCTACCGGCAACTGCGTGTATTTACTGGGGCCGGAATGTAGGTTCCAAGCGGACATTTCGCGAATTTTACATAGCAGAACTCTTAGTTGTTACCAGGCCGAACGAGTGATCTTGTCCAGCCATGTTTGAGATGATTTTGTTTTGAAGATTGCGAGTGTGAATCGCTTTTCATCCTATGGATTTGACGAACATTTCCAGTTATTTTAAGAAGGAACCCTCAGATTGTTTGTAAGTGTTCGATATTTCGGTTTATTTGGTCTTTGTATGCTTTCATTTTGCCTTTATTTGCTTCGCGTTTGCAAGTTTCGATTGTGTAATTTTGCTTTCAGAAACATATTTGTATGCCGTATACTTTGATGAACCTGGATTAAAGACTTTGAAATTTACCAATCGATTCAGCGGCTACAGTTTGTGTTAGAGGTTACCCCTTATCTCGCCATGTCATTGTATATATTATAATCACTAGTCTGGTGGGTAATAACTGGGGTAACAAATGTTTCTGAAACACACTGATCAAGGTCGAAAACACTCCCTATACTTTTGTAATCTCAGTCATAGTAAGGAACTTTTTCTCCAAGTATAACTTGCTATAAATAATTGAGAGCATGGGGGAAGGGGTTAAAAGCTGTAACTGGAAGGGTGAAAGGGTAGACAGTCATGATTTTATGGTGCATGCTCAGCTTTTTTTTTTCAGGAGCCCAAATGTATAGTTCTAGGAAAAACACTTAAACCTGTGGCACATGGAGCCAAGCGTAGAATCAAAGAGATGTCAGATTGCTTGTATTACATTCCTATTCTAGAAACAATGACAGTTTTGCTAAACAACAAAAAGATACGAGAGGAAGTTCTAAAAGAACCACAATATAGAGATGATGGAAAACTTGGAGACTTTACTGATGGTGTTTTGTTTTCTAATCATGAGGTATTTTCCAGTGATGCACAGGCTCTACAAATCATCCTTTACTATGACGACTGTGACCTCTGTAACAGTGCTGGGAGTCGCGTGACCAAACATAAAATAGCATTCTTCTATTTTACCTTAGGAAATTTTAGACACGAGGTACGCTTCAAACTGGATGCCATTTTCCTCTTAGCTGTTGTTAAAACTTCCCATATTAAGAAATATGGATTCGATGAAGTATTGAAGCCTTTTCTGAATGACTTGAAGATACTTGAGGATGGATACTTCTTCACTGTAGGCAACAGTAACATTCCTATTACGGGTGGTGTTTCAGTGTTTTGTGGTGATACTCCAGCTTCTAACCTTGCCGGGGGCTTTAAAGAAGGTCTTTCATTTGCCTTTAAATGTTGTAGGCATTGTGAAGCCAATCAAGATGACAATAGAGAGTTTAAGCATGACGTTTACGGCAGACGGCAAACGGCAAAGAGGGCCTATGATTTTTTATTCTTTTCTTGTTATCCTTAAATAAGTCACACAAAAATAGAAAAATGTCTCCTACTATTCACCACAAATACAAATATTTTCACTCTACTGTACAAACACCCGAAGACAAACCTCAAAACTTTCATTTTTGCCATTCGCCGTCTGACGTAACGTCATGCTTAATCTCTCAATTAAAAAAAAAGTCCATGAAGAAGAATGTATTCTAAGAACTGAGGCTCGTCTAGAGAGTCAGTTTGAAAGGATGGAAAACAATCCAGCTCTCACAAAACACTATTCAGTGAACTATGGTTTGGACAGGAGGAGTATTTTGAGTAAATTTCCAGGATTTAAAATTACAGAACAATTACCGCAAGATTTGATGCACATCCTTCTGGAGGGTGTTATACCATAATGTTGTCAAATGTATGCTTCAGAAAATATTGCCAAGAGTTCAGTAACTGTTGATGTTATAAACTCACGGTTAATGGATATTCACAGTTCAAAGACAAACCAGAACCAATTAATCCTGAATCTTTGACCGATAAACCAGGAAAGCACATTGCAAAAGATGCTGCAAAGATGTGGATGCTTTTTCGAGTATTGCCTTTTGTTCTGTATGACATCATTGATGAACGTGACAAGCCCTTTGAAGTGTTTGAGCTACTTATGAAGATATCAAGTCTACTGCTGGCTCCAGTAATAAGCTGTGAATCTGTCTCATTACTCCAGAGAATGACTGCTCAATTTCTGACAGACTTTAAGGATGTTTTCAATAAGCAGATGACTCCAAAAATGCATTACTTGGTTCACTGTTCAAGACTTATACTGCTATGTGGACCTTTAGTTAGGCTTTGGAACATGCGATTTGAGGCAAAACACAAGGATTTTAAAAGAATAGCAAAAATTTAAAGTTTTAAAAACATAACCCTTTCACTTGCAAAGAGTGAACAACGATCAATGATGGCAAAGTTTGCAGACCCAGGCAGCCATGGCCTTTTCAATAACCTAGCAAAAGGGCCCTTGACACCCCTCACAGGGGAAAACTGTAATTTTGCCAAACAACAGTTTTGCAGGATTTATCACGTTTCTGATGAATTGATTGTTAACATTTGTGACTGTAAATGGATAACTCTTTATGGCACAAAGTACATCCCTAATGAGTGTACTTTATTGTTACGAGCAGAAAACGAGAAGCCTGTCTTTGGTGATCTTCTTGGTATTTGGATAGTAAATGGTACTGATGTAATTTTTAGAGTTGCTGAACTTGAAACAGTTACCTTCAGTGATGCTCTTAACTCATATGAAATTGACAAACTTGGACAGGCCTTGTCTGCATTGTACATTACCCCTGACAGCCTTCTAAGCCATGAAGCACTGCACAAGTGGGAACTTGATCAAAAAATGTACATTAACACTAAGTATGATGTGACTAACTTGTGTGATTCATTGTAACTGTTACCTACATGTAGCTTGTTATTTGAGTTGGGATGACTTTGTCATTACTGTTTGGTTTCATAGTGTGTACTGTAAGGTCATCAGGCAATAGTTTCTGCAAATATGGGAGGTTTACAATAGTTTTCTGACAAATTATCCAAAATGACCATAAATCTGTTGCCTTTGTAATTTACAGCTTGATTACTCTGATTATTAGACTTTGAAAACCTTGATTTACCTTACATTTAGGGAATTACTTACTACATTTAATAACAGTTTTAATAGTAATTACTCAATTTAAGGTTATGAATATATCATCACACTTTCTCAGGACCTTTCATTTCTAGATTCTTTTTCTAAGGGAATAACAATTGCTTTAAGGGTTATAATGAGCAATGTACCTTTATTTGAGTAACATGTATATGATATTCTCTAAATGTAAGTCTAAATTAAACAGCCTAACACTTTTTCTGAGGGAGATTAGATTATGCTCTGTTTATAATAAGGTTACATATATTGCCACAAGTCTTCAAACCCTTACTTTAATTATTCTCATTCCTATTTCATGGTAATATCCCTTTTTACAAGTGAGTAAGGAAATGCTGCTTCTTAAATCAAGAGTCCTAATTTTTGCATTGTCTTAGTTTAAGGTTAATTTAAACAGCCTAACACTTTTTCTGAGGTAAATTACATTACGCTCTGTTTATAATAAGGCCCACTAGTCTTGAAGCCCTTACTTTAATTGTTCTACAATTTAAGGGTAATATTCCTCTTTATAAGTGAGTTAGGAAATGTCGCTTCTTAGATCAAGAGTCCTATTTTTTGCAGTGGTAGTTCCGCTGACAAAGGACGCACGTTGTAGCTCCTCAAAGACTGCTCGTTTCGGTGGCTGGATATAGCCATTATGTGCCGATTAGAGACGCCAGCATTAGACCAGAGGGTAATTGCTGTTGCCCTCACTGAATGATTTGTGTATTTCTTGGAAAGGCCAGCCCCTTCGCTCATCTCTTTCATCATCGTGCCTAACTTTTGTATGCCCAGTGGGCAGTTTTCGTACCAAATGCTATCAAAAAGAGACCACTTCTGCTTTGGGTACTGGAAGAAGGCTGTACATTCCGGATTTAGCTTTGAAATGTAGAACTGCAAAGCGTTAAAACCATCACTCGGATCATCTGTTGTTTGGTATAATCTGCCCTCCTTTTCGAAGCTTTCTACATCGCCAATACCGCCAGGATAATTTTTCGTGGACTCGTTGTGTGTCATTGTGGCATACAGACGGTTGTTTTCGTCTTTGAAGAACTTAAAACTTGATGAGGTCAGATTTCTTTGACCCTCGCGGCCCCTACGGCGCCAGTAAAGAGTTGTATGGAACCAGACATTTCTTAATAAGCCAAGGGGAGTCGAAGGAGACAGTACTGGATGGTGCTTTAACTTCTGTAGGTCTTGTGTGGAAATATCAGGTTTGTGTTCAACATTTTCCTTGCCTTGTTGTTTCAAATCTTTAATTTTCGCATTCAGTATCATGTTTGAATTTTTGAACACTGGTTTTTGGGAGAACTTCAAACCTCGGTTGTAAGGAGGAAAATTAAGATATCGTTCAATTCCGCTCCTCAGACACAATAAAGTCGACTTTCCGTATTCTTTGCCTTCTTTGTTTCTTGCCTCAGCATAAAATGCTCTCAAGTTGTTGGCAAGTTCCTCGTCACTTTGTTCATGCAGTGGTTTTTTAAACATTTTTGTGCTCTGCCCATTCTGAAAATGAATGGTAAAGGTAAGGTAAAGTCTGCATATGAGCCAAGTGGCCCATCAGGCTGGAGCTTATCCCGGTTTCTGTAGCATGAAGCGACTAGGAATATTTCTACTCCCCCCTGGATGGGATGCTAGTCCATCGCAGGGTTACCCCCAGCATTAAATTCGCTGGTACCCATTTATACACCTGGGTGGAGAGAGGCACCGTGAGAGTAAAGTGTCTTGTCTAAGAACACAACACAATGTCCCCGGCCAGGGCTCGAACCCGGAGCGCTCTCTCCGGAGTCGAGCGCACTAACCATGAGGCCACCGCGCGTGAATAACGTTTGAATTTCCGGTAAATTTCACAGAATTTAATTGAAATTTCGGTATTCAAACTGAGCATTTTCTTGTAATTCACATTTTTTCGTGAGCTTACCTTTGTAAACTGAAACTGCGAACGAAGTGTTGTACTTTGTGCTTTGAGACTGTGCCGAGTCTAATAAAACGTAAACTCGCTTGTTTCCAAGCTTGCAAATCGTTGCTTTTTCTTTACTGGTTCATTCTCCACTCTGAGATTGGTATTCAACATTCTTGGACATATTCGTCATGTAGCACACATGGGACTAATGCCCG
>OZ026602.1:20194884-20199884 GCA_964020085.1 Micromussa lordhowensis | reverse complement strand
TCAAGACAATTTAGCACCAAAACTTTAAGATCCTTTTTTATCTGGGCCAGGTTTTTAATTTAGTTACCAATTTGGCCTGACACTTACATAAAGGTACTTACATAACTTTACTCACCAATAATATACACTTTGTTCAATTTGGTCTTTTCCATTGAAATGCCGAGATGGCTCTCCGGTATCCGCTTTGTGCATTTCTTTGTTCTTTGTCTAGTTTTAACACAGGTGGTGAAGATGTGATGTATGATCTACTTGACATTATGCTGATTACATTACGATTTCAGTCGCACTTAAAGTGCCTATGAAGTGAAAAATAATTTGTTCTTATTTGAAAAGCTGAAGGATGGCATTTTTCTTTTTGAAATATCTTTTTGCGTTTTAGAGATATTGAGGTTTTTCTATTATGCAAATTAGATCAGTGATGATGTCATATTGTTTGCAACTAAAAAGTGGAAAATACTGAATAGCCAATATCTCTGGAAATATTGAAGCAGTGTTCTTGAAACTTGGCACCGCAAATGTGCATCAAAAAAACAAAATGACACCCTTAATGCTGTTGCATATCGAAAACGCCCCGTGTTAGCCGATATGGTTGACTGTGATCGAACGTTATCGGCTCTCACGAGCAAGAATAGAGCGGCTCGTTGATTTAGGATCAGTGGAAATTACTCTTGTTAGTCGAAGAAAACGATTAAATCACACCTAAAAAGTTTAGTGAAATCCTTCCTTATTCACAATATTCTGTACACTTACTTAAGCGAAAATCCCATCAGTGTAAACTGCTGGAATTAAGTGTTTGTGGCTAAATTTCAAGTTTACACTGTTTCCTTGGTGGTCCGCAGATGTTTGATTGCTGTGTGAACGTTTTGAATTTGTAGATCCTGTTTGATGCCTACCGCAAGAATTTTTTTTTGCACGAGATTTATTTACAATGCTTTTCAGGTTCTCATAGCACTCCGCTATTACGCTTCGGGGAGTTTTCTCAAAGTCATAGCTGATACCATGGGAGTATCAAAGGCAAGTGCCAGCAGATCATTGCTTGGTGTCTCTAAGTGCCTAGAGAGAATGTCAGAGGAGTGGATAGTGTTTCCAACAGGAAATATTGATTTGAATGTAAGTGCTGCTTGAAGCTTGACTGTAAAAAATACAAAATAGTCAGAGCATTGAAAGGTTTGCAAAATTTTGACTCAAATTTGTGGGTAAATTTCAATTCTCAATTGTTTTTCTAACTAAAGCAAAGCAGGTGCTCTTATGGGTTAATTCATCGTCTACTATTCCCGCATGGGTGTACACTGATGGCATGTGTGATGTGATGTAGCTCAATAAAAGGACTTCTTTTGCTCTAACACTATTGAGTTACAGATGCACTTAGAGGTTTGCTGAGCACTCAAGACTTGAGTCACGCTTTGCTATTGCCTTGGGTGACTCTTATGCTTCTTTCAGGCTTAGCACCCTCATGCTTGCGTCTATAATACGACGATAAGGCTATGGCCTTAACCATTAGTTAATTGGTTTAGGAATTCGATGGGTGAATCCAGAAACAAAAACAGCTACAACAAGGGTTACGCTTACTCCTTGAGTCTAAAGGAATTAGATGAGAGATCTTGAAATTTATGGAAATTAAATACTTTGTCCTTGTCCTACAGGCAACAATGGCTGAGTTTTACAACATAGCAGGAATGCCACAAGTAATTGGTGCTGTGGATGGCTCATTGATACCCATCAGGCACCACATAATCAGGAGCATTTGTATGTCTGCCATAAGGGCTTTCATGCCATAAACACCATGGCAGTGTGCTATGCACAACTGTTGTTCACCAACTTTGTGTGTAGATGGCATGGCAGTGTCCATGACTCAGCCATTTTTAATGCCAGCATGCTGCACATACACCTAGAAGGTGGTGACAGAAGAAATGGTTGGCTGCTGGGGGATCGTGGATATGGCATCCAGCCATATTTGCTGACCGCCTTCAGGCCTGATAGTGTGTTGACTCAACCCCAAAGGAGGTACCAAAAGGCTCACTCTAAAACACTAAACACCATCGAGAGAGCCTTTGGCCTATGAAAGCCTAGGTTTTGTTGCCTTGATGTTTCTGGTGGGGCACTACAGTTCGAAACAAGTCATTGCTGCACTATAATCACTGCAACTGCTGTGCTGCACGACATGTGTATTTTTGACAACACACCTCTCCCTGGTTATGATGAGCAACCACCTCATGACCAGACTTGGCAAATAAGGTGCCAGCTCACCTTCATAGTAATGCTGGGGTATTGGCAAGAGATCGCCTAATAAATAATGTATTCAATTAACTGGCTATATCACCCATTAAAGAACCTCCAAGTTACTTTATGAACCCACAAGCACCCCAAGCTCCCAATAACAGAAGTTTATTTTTTCTTGTTTTTATTTTTACTTTTCTTTTGGTCTCTTTTTAGGCAAAATGTTGACTAAAATGCAACAGGCATATGTACAATTTTACATACCAACTGTTCACTGAATGTGCAAAACATGATTCTCGCCTTGAAGCATGTGGTGGCATTGTTTGAATATATAAAGGTAAGTATGGGAAAAAATGGAATCGAAGCTATAGGTATTCTTCGTATGTCCTCTTTTTGTGTTTCCGGCTGTTTTGAGTCCTTGCACTGAGAGTGGTTTCTGCAAAACGTTGCCAGTTTGTTGTTAACAAGACCAAGATAGTAAATTAGCCTCATATTTGTATCCCAAAAATGCTTAAATATGATTCGTTCTTAATGCACCTACTTGTCACATTGTTTATTGATATTAATGTTGGATGTTCTTGACCGGTTATGTCTATTTTTTGATTGGCTTGCTGTTAAATCTTGTGTAAACAAGAAAAAGATAATGTAGTCAGCTTTATACAAAATAATTTTGAGTTTATTATCAATATGGGATATCTTTAACCTGTTAATTGCATGGAAAGAACTCTGTCTATTGTTATATTTAACTTGAAAATCTTAAGTGCAATTATCGATATAATCCTCAATCTTTATTTTTTAAATATATCACCAATGACCATAATATAAACTATGGTTGCAATGGATACAAAGAACCAAGGATAATTTTGATTAGTATAATTTCAGAGCTGAACAAAGAGTTTCCAGCAATCTGATTGGTTAAGCGATTCGTACTATGACGTTATATTCACCGCACTACATGGTGAATAACATTTTTGTGGCCTGGCTACTAAGCACGCCGGCCTTGCCATCTCGGCAAGTAAATATAGCGGAAAGTTGGTGAATGAATTTTTCACCCATTTACAAGACATCACTCTAAGTCCAGGATATTTGAAAGGATGGAGAATATTCTTAAGTGACTGCTGTCATCTCTGCACCGAAAATCCTTCCAAGAACTCCTGTTCAAGGCAGTTAAGAATCGTAAACGCAGTGGCTACGTTGATTGCTAAAGGGTCAGATCGAATGACCGAAATCTGTTTTTTGCCAAACTCAAGCTACTCATTTTGAGCAGTGATGACAATTGTGGATGAAGTCAGCAGCGATAAAACAAAGGTACTGGATGAATTTATTTTTTGTAGTGTTTTGCTTGATTGTTTTACTATTCACAATTGATGTAAGCTTGCATGTAAAGCCTCTTATTAAAGCTATACGGCTGCATACGTGTGTGCAAAGGAACAATTGGGTTGCTGTTTTTATGTTTTAGTCTGTTATTCTCTGTTGTTCAGCTCTGAAATTATACTAAAACAATTATTCACCGAAGGCGAGGTGAATATTGTGGAATAATCCCCTCGACTTCGTCTCGGGGATTATTCGACAATATTTACCTCACCTTCGGCGAATAATTGTTAATTTTTTCAATGGCCTTGGAAGTAATTCTCTTGGCTTAGCACAGAAGTAGATGTTTAACAATGTCTCAAAAGAAACAGTATGTAAGTCCAATTTCCACCTTAGGGAGGTTACTTGGTGATAAAACCTGTCCATATTTCAAAAGCTGTGCAACCATACATGGGTAAGCATAATGGGATTTTGCATAAAAGGTTGTAGCTACTCATTGTGGTAAATTACAAAGATGACATTTGTTCGACAAAAAGCAAAGTAAAGGAGACTCATATACATGCATGTGAAAGAATAATAATTATGCCTGCCATTTATGAAGGAGATCTAAGACAAAGAGAAAAAAAATCTACAAAAATTCTGAAGGCATGATTTTCTGTTAATAATATTTCCCACTGTCAACAGATGTTGTGTTTACTGCAACAACAATGGTAAAAGAAAAGTATAAGGTGTCATTAATACAAAACAGTTTCATTACAATGTTTCAAATGAATCTGCTATTTACCATCTGTTCTAGTAAATTATTTGAGGTGATAAAAGATCATCTCCCTGTAGCACATGCATATGCTAACGATTCACAGCTCTACTTGTCCTTCAAGCCTAACTCCTCATCAAGTCAATCTGAAGCGATTGAAGGGATGGAACTCTGCCTAAAGGCAATCAGGGCATGGATGATTACTGACAAGTTAAAGTTAAACGATGATGAAACTGAATTCTTAATAATTGGTACACGACAACAGCTTAGCAAAGTTCATATCAAGAAGTTATCAGTCGGTGATGTAAGCGTTACACCTGCTACTGTTGCAAGAAACCCTAAAAATTTGGTTTGATACAAACCTCAGCTTAGTGATGCACATTGCTAAGACATGCAAGGCTGCTTTTTATCATTTATATAATATAAGACGTATTAGGAAGTTTCTTACGATGAAGTCTACCAAGGTGCTAGCGCAGGCTTTCATAATGGGAGGCATTGATTATTGTAACAGTCTTCTTTATGGTTTACCGGCCACTCACATCAATAAGTTGCAACGAGTGCAAAATGCAGCGGCTAGGCTGATTTGCTCAATTCCGCGCTTTAGCCACGTAACTCCCATGTTATACTCTCTACATTGGTTTCCAGTTCAATTCAGAACTGATTTTAAGATTTTGATGACAGCTTTCAAGGTCATACATGGTCATGCTCCTGAGTACAT
>OZ026602.1:20147384-20189884 GCA_964020085.1 Micromussa lordhowensis | reverse complement strand
CAATACCTTGCATTTGCAGAGGAGTCCAATTTTACCCCTCTCAGCCGCAGGACTCTGTTAAACATCCTCTCTGTTTGTGCAGCCTCTACAAGAAAGTCGTTACAAGGTCTAGACTATATCAGTTCAGCAGGAGCTCAGGCCTTTGAAGATCTCACCGATGTAGCAAAACGCTTGGGTGACCACCTAATGGGAATGACTTGGGCTAAAGAACAGCGAGAATGCCTCATGTCTGCTAAGCGCTACCTCAAAAGTGACTACAAGGTAAGACAATATTGAATAAGGTGTTCTGGAAAGCCTGTAATTTTGATTTATAGGCTTCTATTTTTTCATTAATTGACCTCTAAACCATCCAACTAGCCAGTGTATCAGACACTGTATTATTTTGATAAGGCTAGAGGCTCACATGAGCCCAAACAAAATCCGACAATGCAGGCTTCAACAACCTCTTTCCCAGGGCTTTTCCCTTAGAGATTGAAAAGCCTTGGTAACCAGGTTGAGGCTGCAACTAAGTAAACTCTTTGACAACGCCCATCCACCTCTTAGTCCTTGAAAATCACCCCCATGAATGAATCAATCAGTAGGTAGAAACGATAATCGATGATCTACTCCTGAGCTTGTCCTGCGTTATGTAAGAAGGAAGGGATCAAGACGGTGCTTTCTTCTGTTAGAGGAAGAAATGAATAAATAAAATATTTGAATTTTATAACATGGCAGGTGCATGTGTCCAAAGAATCATATGTCGCAGACCACTGCCGGCAGTACGCCTTGAGTGACCCAAGAGATCGGAACTTCCAAGTTCTTTGTGACCACAAGCATACAGATCAATGTGACCGCTGTGATGCGATGGCAGAAGCTCTTTTAGACATCAAAAGTGCCCTTGCAATGATGACAGAAGAGAACATCGGCGCAGATGCCAAGGAAGAATTAAACTTTATTGCTGACCAAGCGATCTCCAACATTCAAGCTTGGAAAGCTCATCTTTTACGCAGCCTAAATCAGGATCAGGCGCGGCTTGATGTTATAGACGGGCTAGATGAATCAAGTGTACTTCTGGTTGAAGACTGGGCAATGAAGTTCTTGCCACGCAAGTACCGTGAAAGCCAGCACGACTGGTTCGGCAAACGTGGCCTTTCTTGGCACGTCACTGTGGCCACGCGTAAGATGGTGGCCACTCAGCAACTGCAGATGATGACGTTTGCTCATGTATTCCAATCATGCAGCCAAGACAGCAACGCTGTGTTAGCGATCATGGAAGATGTCATCGGTAAACTTAAGGCAATTATGCTAACTCTGAAAACCGTCATTTACAGACAAGACAACGCTGGGTGCTACCGAAGCAGAGCAACGATAATCGGCGCATCGAAAGCCACTGAAATCCACGGAGTAACAGTCAAACGACTTGACTTTTCAGACCCCCAGGCTGGAAAAGTTGCCTGCGATAGGAAGGCAGCAATGATCAAGGCCCATATGAGAATTCACCTCAATAAGGGCAATGACATTGAGAATGCTGCCCAAATGGTTGACGCTATGAGATCATCGGGAGGTGTATCCAGTCTTCACGTCACATTGTGCGAAATGGAAAATCCAAGGACCTCTGCCAATGTCAAGTTTGATGGCATGAGTGCGGTGTTGAACGTCGAATATTGGGAGGATTGTATGACAACATGGAAGGCATATGGGATTGGACCTGGTAAGACCGTCAAACTAAGCAAATTTGTTAGGGGTAAAAACGAAACTCCAATTCCAAAGCTATCCAAATGCGTGGAAGACGTAGTGGAAGATAAGTTTACCTCCCTCCAGTCTCGATCGACCAAACCTGAGACGATTTCAAGTTCAGACGAGTCACTGGATGATACAGCTTCTTCCCAGTTATTTTTCTGCCCTGAAGAGGGCTGCATCAAGTCCTACCAGCGGTTTGCTGCTTTACAACCTCACTTGGATTGCGGAAAGCACGAACGCAAACTGGAACGTGAGACCTTGCTGGACAAAGCTGTTCACGGCTATGCAGCCAGACTGGAAAAGCAAACTGCAAGTGTTCCACAGCTTTCGAAAGTGCGCCGAAAGTGGTAGAGCACCAAATCGGTCTTTGCTTCCGATGGGATGGGCTCTCAAGACCAGCCAAGCGTCCAGAGCGCGATTTACCGACAAGCAAAAGAACTATCTACTGAGCAAGTTCCTTATCGGAGAGCAAACAGGCCAAAAATTGAACAGTTCTTCTGTTGCCCGCTTAATGATGAGCGCAAGGGATGAAAATGGTGACCGCTTGTTTACCAACAGCGAATTCTTGACCGGTCAGCAGATCGCGAGCTACTTTTCCCGTCTGGCATCTAAGCGTGCGCTCCAAAGCAGCCAATCCTTCCAAAGTGAGTCTGATGATGAAATCGCAGAAGCTGAAATGGTTTTAAACAACTTGAGAGGAGTAGTTCTTGAAAACGTCCAACCTCTCCATCCCATCAGCTTCCAACACTACGACTTATGTGAACTGATGGCTCAAGCCAAACTGTCAACATTCGCAATTTCAATGCTTAAAAAAATATGCGACCACTTTGAAATCCCCACCGGTGATATAAAAGGAAGAAAGAAAGCCCCCTACCTGAGTCGCATTGAAGAGTTTTTGAAGAGATGTGGCTGCTGCCCACCATAATTACATGTATCTCTTTCTCATTTTTGTATAATGCGGTATCATGTACAGAGTTTTAAAGCATTAACATGGCGCGGTCATACTGGGGCTGCAAAATGCCAATAAAATAGAGAGGAACGGTTTTGTAATGCACAAGCAGGTAAAAGTTAGCGATAAGAACGCATGACACCATTTTCAAGTTGAAAGAAACTGTCAGAAGAAGATTAACGTGATAAAGTAATTAACTACATGCAATTATAGTTTCGCCCGGATTGAGTCTCATTGAACATTTAGAGATGGTGACCAGTCTCTATTCAATAAGTAACATTTCATTTCAATCAATCTTATCGTGGCACTTCTCAAGGAAGGAAAACTTTTTGGCAAGGTCAGGTTCTCTGCTCCTACAATGCATCAGTATATACCTGACATAACTTGCATCGCACACGTCACACTTAACGTGGCTCAAAACAGGTTCCAACACTTAGATTCTGATGGGTGGCTATAACCACTCTTTATCACTTGATGCTACAATCATGGTATCAAAAAACTGCTCAATTATTGGTGAGCACATTATTATTATTTTCCACTAATTTTTACTTGCTTGTAAAACAGAAAGGGTATGGGAAAACGCCAAAGGCAAGTTTCCCCCCACCCCACTTTCCCCTTTACAAAAGGTCCCGAGCTAAAGCCTACCAGTTTACCAACGAAATGACGTTCCGGTTATCAATATTTACTTACAACACACATTGTATTTAAATAAGAACTTGTCGCCAATCGACAAAATAAATTTGTTGTGGTATTAACAAGTGTTTCCAAGTCTCATGGGTGTGCGTTACAGCCGTTTATCAAGGAGCGTCACGGACTGGCATTACCCTGACTTGAAGTGGTGACCTTTGAGCGAATGAGCCTGGAAGTTACTTTCCGTTAAACACAATCCGGACCGACCGCAGCATAAAATGGACAACTTTCAATAGCTGGATGGCTTGTAAAAGTAAGTCATCCTTTTTAAGCTGTGAAGCAGAGTTTAGTGCAATAATTTCGTTTAAAACATGCGTTTTCGTCTTAACTACATATTTGCATGCATTGAAGTGTCGGGAATATGCTAATTAGTTAGAATTTTAGCGAAATTACTCAATTTTCAAAGGCGTTTTATAAAGCGCTCGCTTAAAAACCCAGACTGATTTTTATATGACGTGCAAGGAGAACACCAAGACACGTTATAGTCAATGGACAAGCCCGATTGAGCAATGGCCACATATCGAATAGTTGGTTTGTAATTATGAAGTGAAACTCGTTTAGCTGAGACCGTAGTGAAGCCTTATCAAAGAATGTGTCTTCTCGTAGCAAGAAGCTTCATCTAGAACCAAAAGGTAGACATAACTAAAGTGTCAGATACTTCTCCTTTTAAATTAGTTTCTTTCTTCCCGAGGATACAGCTTTTACTACTTACGTGAAGACATTTACGCGAATGCCAATTTATGCTAATTATTGTGCTACTCTCCGCCTGCGAGAGGGCGAAAATCGATTTTCTCAAATAATTCGAAAATCCAGCTGTAATTTGAGCAAGAAACCTTTGAAAACTCGTTAATACCTCATTACAAATTGCAAATTAAGATTGGTTCCATTTTTGATCATGGCCGCTTTTTTTCCATTTTGCTATATTTTCCTGTGCATTTGCTCTTAAGCATCTTATTAAATTTGCTGAAAAGATTGATGGAAAATGGGTTTACAGATTTTCCAGCCATCCCAGATTTTCATATTGGGCTTTAAACATGATCCAAAGAAAACGAATCTTACAACAGAGTGGAATTTTTCTCAGACAAAATCCAAGTGAAGCTCACTTGAACTGTGTCATGAACTGTGTCAAATGGCTACCAGTAATGATAGCAATACATTAATTTTCAAAATATCTAGATATGTTGCAAACATTACTGGCTCAAATGCTTACTGATATAAGGTGAGAGAAGATCTCAAAGCCATTACAACAACTGTTGGCACACCAACAATTTTCTTCACATTTTCATTAGCTGACATGCATTGGCCGACTTACATTTACTTCTTGGAAATGAAAATAGCACTGGTGACAAAAGGCGACAAGCTGTAACAAATAACACACACATCGTGGACTGGTTCTTTAAGTTTTATTAAGCATTGGTTGTACAAAACACTTGATGCTAAATGGCATTGGTATAGGTTTGAATACCAAGCTAGAGGAAGCATTCATTGCCATGGCACTGCTAAACTGAGCAATGACCCTGGTTTATGTGAGCTAACCAAGGTAGCTCTCAAAGGATGAAAATACATCTGAATCAGACTACAATATTATTGCTCGGAAAAAAGCTGCTGAATTAGCTTGTAAATATGTTGACCGGTTGCTCTATACTGTTAACCCAACTCCACCAGATGAGGGTATGTGGGTAAGACCTATCTCAAAAATGTTACCAAGAAATACCAGACTGTGATATTGATGACGATTTTTGTGATTTGCTTAACATGGTTCAGCGCCATACTCGCTGTAGTACAAATTATTGCTTAAGAAAAAAAAGCAATGATTCTGAACCAAAATGCAGATTCAGCTTTCCAATGGACCTCTGCCCCAAGACAAGGTTACAGTTTGAACAAATTAAAACCAAAAGTGGTGAGGTGCAATATAGAGCAAAAGTTGTCACCAAGAGAAATGATTCTCGACTAAATAACAATCAAAGGCTCCAGCTACAGTCTTGGAGAGCAAACTGCGATATTCAAGTAGTCATTGACCACTACGCTTGTGTAGAATACCTTACAAAGTATGCTGCCAAAGGTGAGCCAAGCACACCTATACCTTAAGCAGCAATCACCACAATTATAAATAACGCTCCAAGTAATAGCAATCATCACAGAGTTTTTAAAAAAATAGTAATGAAAACACTTGGTGAACAAGACTATGCTGCGCAAGAAACAATGCACCATTTGCTTTCACTAAAGCTTCACAGCTCAAGCTTCACTGTAATACCAGTTAGCTTAAATGGATCTTGTAGAGTCCAAATATCAGCTGATGAAAGACAACTTTGTTGTAGAAATTCCCTTCTTGATGTCTATGCTAATCATGCACAATATGATAGCCCAGGCATTAATACAGCCAAATTGAATTTTATAAAGGGGGCAAGTTTCTAAAGAAACTGTGGTGCTGTGTCGGTGGGAGTTTTACAAGATAATTTGGTTTTATGAACTGGGTTGATAATGTGAATTGTCCACCGTAAAGAGATTCGGAAGCTGACGTTTCGAGCATTAGCCCTTCGTCGGAGCGAATCCAATTCAGCAAGAAAAAATCTGTGATACAGTAGAATGAGAAACTTTAAAGCGATAGGCAAGGTCTAACCCTAACCCTAACCCCAAGTAAAGTACCTCGTAAGTGCTAGCACCGGGTCTGAGCCTTTGTACTTGTCCTAGCTATTGCCGAGATACTCCCGCTTTTCAAATTTCATGTCAATCCGTTAAAAGCTGCGGGATTTATCGCCCAAAAACAAATTATGCAAATGAGATCTTTTAAGCCCTTGTGTTGGCCTGGTTTTGACATTAGATCTCAGCGGCAATTCAAACGCCAATGCTAGAACTTGGACAACACGTAGGACATGTACAGGACTGTGTGCTGGCCAATTGACAAGGCGGTCGGTTGACAGGCGCTTGAGTTCTGATGTTGTCAATATGGTGTCTCAGAATCAGCAAAATGGACGTCTTTTTCAACTAAAGTACCTCGTGATTGCAAGGCAAGGCTTTCATGTTTTCTACTGGTCGTACATCTTGCCGAGAAACCCCGGTATTTCAAATTTCACTGGAATCGGTTAAAACTGACCCGGGTTGTGCTCTAGACTCCACTTGCAGAAATTATGCAAATGAGGTCACTTGATTTCACAGCTATCGCATCTATGCAATGTACTCTAGAAAAGAGCGAACATCATGTGCTTTGCATGTACTTAATGGTCTTTGTGCCTTCTCTATGCTAGGCAAGTTTCAGACCTGTTGCGTTCAATTGGACAGAGTTACAGCTGCTTAAGTGTTTCACCCCTCACGCCCATAATGCTGGGGACATGTGGCCGAAATTGTGCAAATGCCAAACTCGTCAGGGTATTCTTTTGGCTTTGGGCTTCCTTGCGCTAGGGTGCTCTCTAATCAGACCGAATTCCAGGCAGGTAGCTCTCATTGTCTGTGAGTTACGGCCAAAACTCCTTCCGACTGAAAAGTCTCTTATTTTCGATCCGCTCAGAATATTTTCCCTTGTTTCACTTAATACCTGTCCCACAATCTGTTTGCTGGGGAAAGCAAACCTTCTGTTATTTGCAGGAGAACACTTTCTAAGTCTGTGGGCTGTTTGGCGACTATCGGCATTAATCCTTAGAGGAGGACTTGCAGTTTTGGACCGAAGAGAAACACAAGTGAGAAAACAAGATGGCGGACAGGGGTTGTGCCCTACCGGTGGGCGACTGTCAACGTTGTCGCAAAAGGAGTTCAATGCTTCTCGAGCTTTGGTCATGATGGCCCTGGTTTGGTCATGTCCCGTTCTGTTATGTCACCTGATTTATACCTTGGACTGGCTCACACTGCGAACGTCTCCTTGCCTAGAATTTCCATGGCTACCTGCAATGCTCAGGATTCAGACTCCTCATCCGAGAGTGGCAGTGAATCGTCTGTGGCATCCTTGGCAGATTCCTGGGAGCAACAGGCGGCACAGTCCGTCAATTCGTACACTGTCAGCCTTCGCAGAGAGTTGGACGTGTTGACCAGCGAGGCCAACCGGCAACACTCCTTTGTCAATCGTCGCCAGGCGTTCGTCAGTGACTACGACTGGCAGAACGCAGACGCTCCTTCGGTGATCAATACGGAGGAAGCCCTAGATCTTTGAAATTTGTGCCAGGAGAAGAGTTGGTGCTTCTGCGCCAAATGTGGGGGTTTGGAGTTCCAGAAATTGCTGCCTTCCTTCCGCATAAGTACCCCCTCGCCACTGGACAGGAGGTGCAAGTGGGGGAATGGCGAGTACTCCGTCCCTCAGCCAGACGATGTACTTTTGCTCCTGCGAGACCTCACCAGTCAGGATATCCGTGTACTACGCCCTCTGGACATCCATTGCGGAGATTACAAGCGCGTGGTACACGGGTATCACGAAAGGACTGGTACCTTTCGCATCACCTGGTCTACCCTGTCCGTCAGAGAGAAGATCGCAGCCATCGACGATCCCGTTCGCCGAGCGAGGCTGGAGCAGACGTTCGACTTCCTGATGGGCAAGGCAGACTCTAGCTTCAAGAAATTCGTCCTGATGCAGAGCCGTGGAGTGGGACAACCTTACGCATTTCAGCTGTTCACTGCCCCGGAGTTTCAAGGGGTGGAGTGTGCACTGTGGCCTTCTCTGTACCACTCCAGTGCGCTCTGCGAAAGTCTGATTGCTGGCCAGTCAAACCGTCAGAGCGGCAAGGTCAGCTTCATGCACAAGGTGCTGTCCCCGGTCCTTGACTTCTGCCTAGGCTACGAGCTGCTCCAGTACCAATACGATTGGTGGCTGTTTAAAACCATTACTGGAGCAATCAACTCATCAAAAGCCTCTGGGTGCAGCCCCAACGCCGCCCTGCAGCAAAAGTCTTTCTCCGCAACCTACTGGCAGTGGCAGCACCTGTACCTGCTGGATGCAGTGAGGCAGTATGGTTATCCCTCATTCTTCTTGACGATCAGTCCGTATGAGTGGACCTTTCCCTGGCCTCGCTTCATCCAGCAGATTCGAGAGGACCACTGCCTGGAGCCTACAGACCTGCCTCTGCTGGAGACGTTACATGTGGGACATGTCCTGGAGCAGATCGCCCGAGGATATCTGACCGGGGCCAACTCCAACCGGTGGCGTCAACACCTCTTCAACAACCAGGACCAGCCCACCGAGTCCAACGTGTTGACTTACTTTTACCGCATGGAGTTTCAGTCCCGGGGGACCCTGCACATGCACATGTTGGTGTGGGGTCAAAGACTTGTCTTTGATCCGCGCCAATTTGCTGCATGTGTCGATTCCTTGGGCGAATACCAATGATGCCTTTCTAGTGGCGGACACACAGAAGTCGTCTTCTTCCTGCCTGCCACTTTCTAAGGCACCAGATTCCTTCGTGGACACTGCCGATGGACGTACCCATCCGCAGTTTCACTACACACCCGAAGACGCATCAAGAAATCTCCGCGCCTACGTTGGGACCCTCTTGGGAGCCTTGCGGTGCAGAACCGACGTCCAGCTAGCCGACGGAAAGGGCATGCTCCTGAAGTACGTCTCCTCGTATGTGACGAAAATGCACGAGGCAGCCACGGTGGAGGGCCTCTACTGCACTGACGTCGCCGGGTTTCAGGTGGCCAATTCATTCCTCAGAACCGTCCGTCCCCTGGCTCCGGAGATGGCGTTCCAGCTCTCAAACATCAAAGTGGCCTGGACTGACAAACAGACCAAGCAGTTTCGTGCGCCACATCTGGGCCAGGAGAACGGAAACCAGGTCTACCAGCAGTACCTGAAGAGACATCGGAGTGAAGATGACCAATCCCTCTTGGAGTGGCTGCGATGCCACTCCACCGTCGGTGCCAAAGCCAAGGTCTTGGGGGCCGACAAGTACCTGGTGGCCGTGAAGTTCTTGTCGCCGTTTAACCCCATGTACTTCTTCCAAGATTTCTTAGTGCACTATCCTCACAGACTCGCTGGCGAGCTCAGACATGTGGAGCAGGCCACCATGCCTGTTCCCATCCAGTATTTTTCCCAGGCCCTCACGCTTAGGCCACAGTGGTGGTCCAGACCGGAGCAGATCCGCGACCAGTTCCAGCATGAGGGCCACAGGATCAGCTTCGTTACCACTCTCGTGTCTTACGTTATGGCGCAGCAGAACGTCTACCACCTCTGGCACCATCTTATCGTAGACACCCGCATCGGCTGCCTCCAGACCAGGTCGGTGGAACGCCTCTACCCAATGTCAGCCCTGCAGACAGCAGTGTACCAAGACATCATGGACAGCCTCGCGCAGCGCCAAGCCTTTGTGGATCAACACGCAAACTCTGGTCCTGATATCGACCGTTGCTGGCGCAAGTACCGCGTCCTCATGGGAAAGCCTGGCACCGGGAAATCTCAGGTCTTGATCAGAGTGATCCACGAGGCTCTCCAACGCGAGGCTTCCGTCCTTCTTGCTGCACCGGTGGCCCTCCTCGCCCAGGGTTACTGCTCCATCTTTGGTGCAGACCTGGAGTGCGACACCCTCCAAGTGGCTTTCCGCATCCCGGTCAACAATGGTGACCCTTTCGATGTAAACTTTGCCCTGAATCGTTTCGACATGGTGGTGGTCGACGAGGCCTCCTTGGTGTCTCCAGCGTCGTTTAACATGGTGGCTGCCACCTTCAATTGTCTCAAGTGTCGTCCTGTTGTCGTCATCGCTGGCGACCGGCGACAACAGCAGCCTCTGCAGACAGTAAGGGGGAAGGTCTCCAACACTGTTTCCATAGTTAACGATCACACAGGACAACGCGGTGAAGCACTCCCTTTACCAGCAGTTCAGGATTCTCGACAAGGACTATGAGGCCTTCGTGGAAATGGTCCACTATCAAGAGCCCACTCAGCAACAGCTGGACCACTTCCAGGAAGGTCTCGTGCTCGGCTCTCCTGGATGTCTCGAGGACCACCAGATCTACGGTGCATTCAGGCGTCATGCGCAAACTACAATCATGACTGTGTCTAGGGCGGCTGCTCAGAGGATAAACAACAACGTGGTACAAGAACTCTTTGCAGGCAAGGAGCCTCTAACCAATATTTCCTGTGCAGCAGTCACAGGAGGTGCAGCCATCCTACCCTTTGCAGGCATGTTGATAGTAATAAACGAGAACCGCGACAAGGCCTGCCGCATAGTCAACAGGCAGGACGCGACCTTGGCATCGTCCCAGGGGAACACTCTCATTCTCCGCTTCCCAGATGGCGAGCATGCCTTCGTGTATCCGGTGACCCACTACGTGGAAGGAGAGGGAGATGTCACGCGATACCCTTTGACTCCAGCCTACGCCAGGACAATCTCCAAGTCACAGGGTCAAAATCTCAAGCATCTCCTGGTGTGGCTGGACTGTCCTATAGTCCCAGCAGGTCTCGCATACGTCGCCCTCTACTGAGTTCGGAGGAAGGCAGACTTATCCATCATGCAGCTGATGCTGGCTTGCCAACTCAAACCAGTCCAACCAGAGTGCTCTTTCGTTTTCGGTAAAAATTGCGCTATAGTGCATGAATGAAACCTTTGCTAGAGCACACAGTCACATATTTTCGAGTCATTACGTCATTCTTTTGTTGCTGACACTGGTCATGGATTGACATCTTCACAATTGCCACTTTTATTCGCTGTCGATTTGAATAGCGTCTTTGGTTGCCGGCACCAAAAAAGTCATGGGGTGGCAGGCTGTCCGGGGGGATGGCAAGTCACGCCCTGTTAAATCTTCTTGCATGACATGTCAGTCTATGACTGGTTTCCGAAGAAGATGCATGTCTTAGGCCAAGCTAGAGTCACTTTCTCACTGTTGTCAAAGTCGTTAACATAGACTTAATAAAGTACAAGAAAACGTATTTGACGCGTCCTGTCATGTTAACATATGTTTGGCTACAAAGGAGGCAGTATTGCTTATCCCCTGGAATGGGACTTTGTTTTGGATTGAGGCGTCTCCCGACCCAGAGCTCTAATAGAGAGCCGATTTAAATGGGAGTTTCAGGGGTGGGTAAATGGCTATAATTGATACGCGTCAAATTCCTGGAACCTGTCTAACGATAGGGTCTTGCGAGTGACGTGTGGTGAGACATGTTCAAAGACAACGTTCAGAATTTCGAGGGATGGCAGTCCTGTATAAAACAGCACTTTACTGTCAAAAAACTCCCTTGTTGGCACTTGATATCCTTTTCTGAAGAACATAATTATAAGCAAACTCATCAGTCTGGCAGCTAGAATCGCTGGTTGTAACTTCTTTGCAAACTGGGCTAGCTGTGTGTTGTCTTGCTTCTATGGAGTCAGCGTTCGAACCAGGTAGTAGTGGATTTTCTGGTGTTGTGTTTTTGTCCAATTTGTCTGAATTGTCCAATTCTAGAGCTACACTTGCGCTTTCTAATACCTCTGAATGCAGTTCGACTTCAGAAGCTGAAGAAGTTGGCTAGCAGAAATCTATTTTTGCAATTGGAACACTGCTTTTGTGCACACATTTCTTCTTCTCGGTGGCTTCGAGCTCAGCTCGCTTGATTGCTTGTTGTCGTCTTTTCTTGGCTCTCAAAGCTTTTCGGTGGCATTTTCATGGTCTTTTTCCACCTATTTCTTCTTTCCAAGGGCAACAGTTGGAACCCAATCGACATGAAATTTATCCCAATCTGGTGCTGGCTCTCAGAAGACAAAGTGTTTGCTACAAAGTCGTTCACTCTCTATCACTGTCTTGCTTGTGGCGTCGTCGCGATTCCCCACAGAAATCCACTCGTTTCTCCTTCTAGTAGCGAGTTCCTCCTGTTCTTCCCTTTGATTTGTAATAATCTTGGGTATATGAAAAAACCCTAAGCCTTTATGCTTTCCACTTTTGCTCGAACAGCCAACAACAACACATAAAACCATCCCACTCTTCTTTGGGTATGGTTTGTTTACGCTCGAGGGACACCAAGATGGCGGATAGTAACCGTTGCTAAGCTAATTGGTCATGTGGGTGAAACCCAAGAATACAACGTAAGAAAACATAAGAAGGCTACCGTTCCAAGATTTTCAACACGTCATGAAACATTCCATATGGTTTAGAGGCGCTGTACTGTGGAACTTTGTTTCCGATTATTTAAACGATTCTCATAATTTTAAACAATTTACCAGAAGTGAAACTGGACCCTTCATTTAGGGAACTTAATTTTAACAGTCTATCTGTTCAGTCGGTGTCTAAGAAGATGTGGAAAGAACTCTTCCAAGAAAGTACAGGTTTGAAGCTCTTAGTATTATTATTGATATAATTTGATACAAATTTGAATTCTCGATGAGGTTGATCAGGATATCCTCTTGATAACACAACAGTTGAGAAACTACAAGTAAACGAAAAGCCTATTCAGTGCTGTTACAGAACAATACAGTATAGATTTATTAGCACTCCCCAAGGGGCCTTTTCAGTACTACATAAGTTACATAAGATTAAAAAGAATTAAATTTTACGTATGAAGGAATATTTATATAAAGAAAATGATATGAAATAAAATTATGTGCCAAATTGTATTATAGAGATCAAAATTTAGTTTACCTCATAGTCTTCGTTCAAAAATGTGACTCTATTTTGGAAAAGGTGATTAAAGGTGAAAAGAGATAAAACGCATTTATAAACTTTTCAGACCAAAACGTGTTTAAACATCGTTTAAACGGGCTAAGTAAACGTTTAAACCCATTTACAAAACGTTTTTGTGCGTATTTCATAAGGTGAATGTTTCCTTTCAAATGAGCGCCTTTTGAAATCATGGCATTATTAGAATTTTTATGCCAAGTTAGTTTATGGGATGGTATGTAACAATTATTTTCGCCATCATTCTCAGTGTCAAAGTGGAAAGCTATCAGTTATCGTAGTGAAAATACAAAATAGTAATATGAACACTTCATAATGTTGCTAAAAATGTAAGTTATGGTCGATACATTGTAATTGCACGAGTCTTCAGCAAAAATACACAAATTGCTGCTAAAAGCCTGTGTTCCAGCTTTTGTTTTTCACATCTGAAATGGCCTAGAAATTGTATAAGACCTGAAATTACTATTGCCGAGAATATGCAAACATAACTTCATCTAATTCATGAAGAGAAATGTGTTGCTAATTTTCTGCGACACGCAGGAGCAAGTGTGACTTTCATTTTGTGATATCACAAAGCTAAAACCTTTGTGCTTTTATTAGCCTGTTCATATTTATGGCAAAAACAAAACGATTTACCTGCGTGCTTGTGTGTTTCTCCAGTTGCTTTGCAAGTTCTTTAGGGGATTAATTAGCGTTGCTCTGTGGGATTGATTCAATTCTTCCGCGGTGACAGATGAGTGTCTCTAGTTTCAAGTAAACAGATGGCCGACATTTTTATTGTAACACAGAGGAGAATTAGAACCACAGTTGTACTGATGTAACGTTAACATAAGACTCAGAATAAACCATGAAATATTTCCCTCTGGAATTTTCCTGATTCTTGGGTGGCATCACTCAAATTTACAAACTTGGTTCTACTTAATTTAATTCAGTCTTCATGTGAAAAACAGCGTAGTATGTCATACAGCATTGCAAGCACATCAAAACAAACTAGGTGCCCATCAAAGTTGACTCTCAAAACGATTCGGATGGGCTACCAAGTAGACTCAACAGAGTGAATAATTGGTCACATAGCCTGTGTGGGGCAAGAGCTGACTCTTCGTAATATTCTTTGCTCATGAGCCGCACAGAAACACTCGCAACGCAGGCAATTGGTCTCATTAATCGAATAGCCAATAAAATTTGCCTGTTCCCACAGTTAGTACTTCACATAGGAAAAACGTGTCTTCGGGTTTGCGAGCGGCATGAAATAAATGCCCAGGAAATCGCGACTTGTGTTTGTGAGGGTTGTAAACTGGTGGCTTACATCATGTTTCACGAAAAATAAAAAATTTCCCTTCCCAGTTTGTGGAAAATTAAAATACGCATTTCATGCATCACGAAAAACGTTTCTCCTATATTCACAAAATTAATTATATTTGGAAATTCCCTGACGCACAACCGTGTTCAATGGAATGGAGTGCCTTTCATGGTCATGCAATATTTATCTAATGATGGGTGTCAATTATGTCTTGAAACATAGGCTAAGACTGCCATACATACTGTTTCCTGGTCTGAGAGTATTCTTTGTTCCGTAGTGTCATCAACATCAATGGTACTGTTACCACACTGTTCGTTTTCTTCTGAAACTTCACTTTCTTCAGACTCTGAAAAAATTTCAGACGTCTCTGAATCGGAGTCCAAGTCTAAAGAGATTTCACTGCACTCACTGTTCGAGTCTTCATCAAGTGGTTCATGATTGCCTAGCCATGCTTCACTGTCAACCTTTTTTTCTGGCGAATGTTTCAGCCTCTACCTATCCATCCGAATTTAACTGTCCATCCAAAGACGAGCCTGATATCTCCAACGTGCCCATATCATCATGTCTGTTTGCTTCGGTCTCTTGTGAGTATGTGTATGTAATATCACAAACACTTGATTCAGGGTCATTTAAAATCACTTGTTCAGAAGGAATGACATTGTTCAAATCATTGCAATTGACATTTGGTGCTGAACGTTTTTTTAAGTCATACTTAGTTGATTTGGGCAATGGTAAACTGGGATCATCAAGGTATCTCTTATACTTCCTTATACTGTATTCAGTTGAACAAAAAGAACAAATTTTAAACAATTTAAAAGGAACGGCAGTTTAATATTTACGACGCTCGAACCACATGATCTGTGAAGGCTGAATGATTCTCACCTTTAATGCCATGAATAGAAGACAACTGACTTTCGAACCTTTGTTTCCTTGATGGCGTTCGGCAACAAATATTGCATTTGAAGAAAGTTTTACCCTTGTGATTTATCACTTCATGAAGCAAGTTCACATCAGTATTATTGCCAGGAAGTTGATCGGATGGATCCATTCAAAGTGTAATCATAGATTAATTTCGAAGGCACAGGGAAAGCAAGCTTCTTCTGAGCCAGCAGAAAGGTATTAACCAGCGGATTCTCTTTGCCAAGCCGAGCCAATGATAGGTCACAATAGGTTCACGTGATTATCCTCGTGACTGCAATATTGGCGCTCATCTTGGAATTCTGTTTGTCGGTTGATCTCTTGTGTATACGTGGAGATAATTCTTTGGAATTTTATTCGCATATATTAAGCTTTTCAAAATGGTTTTCGTAGTAGTACAATGGGAAAAAGAAAATACCATCAATGTTATTAACGAGAAGCACATCGTTAGTGGCGTGGAGTTGAAAGAAAAAGCAAAAGTGGACATTACTTTAGCTGAGGGAAAGAAGGGACAATCGGCCATTTATAAAGCTACAATCTTAAAAGTTTGTGGCGAGTACAAATTCCAGCATTCAATAGGTATTCAATATCTTAACAGTGTATAGAATAGCCTAAAGTTTCTGAGAAGACAAGCAATACACATGTACGATTCAGCTCGCAATCGGCGCGTGCAACGTCCGTTCTGAGCTTTGTAAGCTTATAAGCTTCACCGGGCTGGTTCGTATCGAACCAGTCTACTAAATACGATTAGAGTATTATTTTGTTCATATTTCCTGAATGAAGGAATGAAAGATGCCTTTATTTAATGAATTCCTTTTGTTCTTATCCGAAATTTGCCTTGACAATATCGATAAATATCTTCAGATCAAAGTTCAAAAAATTCCAGCCTAAAATTTAAGGCGGGATTTTCAATGAATCATGGGTTTTGTATATCATGGACATAATCTACTTTATGAAATACCAGGAATTTGGGGTTTATTTAGTAGTGTTTCATATTTTTTCAATTTCACCCAAACTTAGCTTGTGGACGTCCGCCCCTTCAACCTTCACCTTCAACCTTTATTTACACTATTCTGTACAAGCAAAGAAAGGAGGAAAGAAAATCAAAGTACAGAAAAACAAAATAATGGAGATGTATAGTATGTAGATACAAATTTGTGAATTAGTGTGCAGCAGCCAAAGTAGCAAAGCTTTCGAGTTGGCTGCTGCTTACTTACAGATAACGAAATGAAAGAAGGAAACAAATAAAAACTATTAACTAAACTACTTCACAGATTTTATGAAAATAGCATGGAAATATTATTTACAGAAAAGTCAGAAAACAATAGCAGATATGATTACAAAGTGAAACTTAGTTGGAAATTGTGAACTATGACTGACATTTGAGAAGATGATTTTTGTAGCGCTTTTTAAAGCCATTAATAGAGAGCCGTTTCAAGTTTGTCGGTACCGTTACACACATATATAACAGGGGTTCTGTGACAGGGGTTCTGGGACGCCCGCCGGCTCGCAAAGCTCGCCGTCGAGCACTCAAAACACCGGTCACAGAACGCCCCCGTTATATATGTGTGTAAGATTAAAAGGACTTGTCACAGAATTATTTTTGTATTGAAGAAATGTGCCGTCTTTATAGAAAAGCAATGGGTCGCGGTCGTAAAGGAGTATTAAATCAAAGCTATAAAAAAGACATTAAAAGAGGGATGTCTATTCCCGAGAAAGACAATCAACTCATTAAAGATGGGGTAATAAACACATGCAAACAAAAAGTGGTTGTTATGCAAGAAGACGTTTTGAATGAATTGAGACAGATCGACCCGCGCGAGTTAGCCAATATTTTGGTTGGCATGTAAATTTAACGTGGATGTTTGATTATCCGTCTTCGCCACCTGCGCCTTTGTTTACAAAACTTGGACGTAAAAACATCGAATTGAAGCAAAATTTAATGTAATGATATATGGGCCGAATCTTAAAGCTGTCGGGCATTTTAATGGCCGCCTCGGCTAGTCTGGGCCCCATCTTTAAGCTGTCGTGCATTTTAATAGCCGCCTCGGTTGTGGCCTCGGCTAGTCTGGGTTTCATCTTAAAGCTATTGTGCATTTTAATAATGGTCTCGGTTGTGGCCACGGCAGGGCTGATTGCTAACTATTTTGTCTCAAAAAAAGAAGAAGAAGAGGTCATTGCCACATCAGAGGAAATTTATGAAGATCCAGAAATAGACAAGGTTGTTATTTCTGCGGGCGGTGGAGAAGTCATCTTATCAATTAGCGGTGAAGAACTGCTGCGTAAGATTTTGAACGGAAGGGAAAAGAGTTCTTTATTATACAGATGAAACTGTGACAATCAAACAGCAGTTTCATTTTTTTTTGCCTCTTTCATTGCGTTTACGACTTGATATGTTATATCTCTGACTTCTTTTTGCCAAGAAGGCAACAAAAGTTCGGCGATGGCGTGCCAAATTGTGTGAACCAATGCGATCATTTTATATATTTGACTGGGACTGAGCATGACTGAGTAAGGACGTGTGATCGTTAGCTCCGTAATTTTTGTTGTACTCTTCCATGCGTTCTGATACTTTTTATGGAATTTTCATCGCCACTTTCATCTCTGTTTAAACGGAAAACGAGAGGGAGTAATTCGCCGACCAGTGAGACTATTTCCCCCGAAACAAAGCGGTTGAAAGAGAGTGTGAAAGAAGACCAAGCGAACGCTCCACCCGCCATTGTATCGCCACCAAAGTCGAAGAACGATTCTGAAGACGTAGTTCTGTCTGCCCTCAATATGGCACAAGATTTCGCCTCCAAAGTGGACCTAATATTATCAAAACTAAGTCAACTGGAAAACATCGGCACACAAATAAATGTTCTACAGGACTCTGTGGATCGAATAAACCAAACGGTAGCAAACCTTCAAAGCGATTTCCACCGCTTAAAGGAAGACGTACGAAATACAGTCGAAGAAACAAATACGCTCAGAACAAGCGTAAAATTCCTAAACGATGAAGTGGAAACCAATAAGAGAAAACTCCGAGATGAAGAAGAGAAGTCACGACAGGAGTTGGATCACTTGCGTCTCCAACTCTTAAATTATGAAGTGTACAGCCGCCGCGAAAATCTTCGTTTCTACAGCATTCCAGAAATCGAAGGGGAAGAGAACACCGAAGCCGTTTTGAAAGCTTTCTTGGAGAAAGAGTTAAATGTGGAAAACGCCCAATCTATTGAGTTCCAAAGAGTCCACCGCGTCGGTAAAAAGGACCGAAACACAAGAAAACCCAGGACCATAATAGCACGCTGTCTTCGCTCTAAAGATCGAGAAAACCTCTTCTCTTGCCAACGCAACATCGATAGCCAGTCGAATTTCGGTATTGGCCCAGATCTACCTAAGCAGGTGATTGATATGAGGAAGAGGCTTATTCCGAAGATGGTGCAAGCAAGAAAAGATGGAAAACGGGCAGCCTTCAGTAGAACGGAACCCTATAAACTCTTTATTGACGGTATGGAGGTAAAATCATAAATAATCATAAATAAATGCTTCGAGCTGTTATAAAAATTAAAGGTTCCAGGTTATTTATTTATAGAATTCGCAGGGAGTAGTTCACTTATTTTTTTTTCGTTTCTATTGGGAGCTATCGATTAGCATATTCCTTAGTTCTCTTCTGAAGTTCGATTTAAACAAAAGTATAACACTTGATCTCGTCCAAGCGTAGCTTCAACAGTTTTAGTTCTTTACACTGGCTACGTTTTTCATCTCGTTTCTTTTGTTTTGTTATGTATGTTATTCTATATTTATTCAGTTTGCACTTAACAAAATCAGGAATGCGTTAATTGTTCGAGTAACAGTGAACCTCCTGGGAATAACAGCTACTGTTGTTGTCTTTTTCCCACTATACGTATGCAAATTTCAATGGATTTCAACAACTAAAAGTTTAAAACTCTTTCTCTGAACGTTCGGGGTATCCGTTCTTTTGAAAAACGTAAGTCCATTTTCAACTGGCTATACAAGCAAAATTCAGACATCTGCTTTCTGCAGGAAACTTACAGCACTGAAGAGATTGAAAATCAATGGAAAAAGCAATGGTCCGGGGACATTTACTTTGCTCATGGCTCTAACCATAGTCGTGGGGTCGCCATCCTTATACGTAAATCCTTTGATTTTAAATTGAAATCAATTCGATCGGATGAGGATGGGAGGTACCTCATTTTAGAGACAACTATTCAAGATGTTCCATTCCTTCTGATAAATATTTACGCTCCCAATACCACCACTAAGCAATCGTTGTTCTTCCAAACATTGTCTGAGCTCATCTATGATGAGGGATACAATGATTCTGACTACAAAATAATATTAGGAGAGGATTGGAATGTAACCATGGACCCAGACCTAGATTGTTCGGGTGGAAACCCTGTGTTAAAAGACTCAGTTAAGTATGTGGAGGACATTATGCTGAATTATGATTTAGTTGACATCTGGAGAATCCGTAATCCTAATAGCAAGAAATTTTCTTGGAGACAAAAAAGCCCAATTATTCAAAGACGCCTTGATTATTGGCTCATTAGTGACCTATTACAGGACGACGTACCTAAAGTCGACATAGTGACAGCTATAAGAACGGATCACCATGCAATAATCTTAGAAATTGACAGTCTTAATGATCAGCAGCGTGGCCCATCTTTTTGGAAGCTCAATAACAGTCTCTTGGATGACGCCTTTTTCGTTGAGCGTTTACGCGAGAACTTTCCTAAGTGGATAGACGAAATTAATTTTTGCGATGATTCGAGAATTAAATGGGACTGGATGAAATACAAAATTCGCGGGGAAAGTATATCGTATAGCAAAATGAAAGCTAAGGAAAGGAGGAATAGAATTCAAACAATTGAAAACAGGCTTAAAACGTGTGAGGAAAAAATAGCAGAATCACCGACGCAAGAAAACCTTGCCAACCTCGAATCGGTCAAAACAGAATACGAACAACAGTATGATTACATTCTAAGAGGCTCAATCATTCGTTCCCGCGCTACATGGTTTGAACAAGGGGAAAGAAACAACAAGTATTTTTTAAATCTGGAAAACAGAAATAAGAAAAAAAGCTGCATACGAAAGCTTATTCGAGCAAATGGACAAGAGACTACTGTTCCGGACACTATTATGACTGAAATTCACAGTTTTTATTCCGAACTTTATGACGAAAAGTCGGGAATACAAACTGACTATTCGATTTGCCCTTTTCTGGAAGATACTCTCTCATCTCCTAAGTTAACTGACTCGATGCATGAAACGTGCGAGGGTCAATTAACATATTCCGAATGTTTCAAAGTTCTGCCTACCTTCAGTAACAATAAAACTCCTGGAAACGATGGGCTCACTATAGAATTTTACAAGTTCTTCTGGTCAGAAATCGGAACATTTCTAGTGGACTCATTAAATTATGCATATTTTCATGGAGAATTATCACATTCACAAAAGCAAGCCGTAATAACTTTAATTGAGAAAAAGGACAAAGATAGGAGATGGATAAAAAACTGGAGACCAATTTCTCTGGTAAATATTGATGTTAAAATTGGCTCAAAAGCTATCGCTAAAAGGCTAGAGAATGTCCTTCCACATATTATCCATTATGACCAGAATGCCTTTGTAAAAGGACGAACAATTTTTGATGCAACTCGTACGATAACCGATATGTTGGAATTTACTAAAATGCGAGACTACCAAGGTATAATGACTGCAATTGATTTTGAGAAAGCCTTTGATTCTCTAAATTGGAACATCCTCCACAAATCGCTAGAGTTCTTTGGCTTTGGAGAATCCTTCTTGGGGTGGATCAAGACGTTTTATAAGAATATATCAAGTTGTGTTATCAATAATGGTTTTTCCACCCCCTCGTTCAATGTTAAACGGGGTGTTCGGCAGGGCGACCCACTCTCGCCATCTCTTTTCATAATAGTACTTGAATTATTGGCATTATCCATACGTAATAACGATCAAATTAAGGGCATTGAGGTGGATGGTTCCGAAATCAAATTAGTTATATTCGCTGATGATATGACATCATTTGTTAGGGACAAATTTTCGCACCGCACCCTCTTTGATGCTATCGATCTGTTCAGTACATACTCCGGATTGAATGTCAATCACGATAAAACGGAAATTCTTCTACTGGGAAAAATGGAAGTAAACAGCTCAGAACTAGGTGTTAATGAAATAAGTAAGGTCATAAAGATTCTAGGGGTTCATTTCACCTTAAATCACGCACTGTTTTATAAGCTTAACTTTGAATCAATCGAGAAATCTCTGAGGGGATTACTGAAGAGCTGGAGCTGGAGAGGTCTTACACTACTTGGAAAAATTCAAGTAATCAAGTCTTTCGCCATACCAAAGATTTTATACAGGGCGGTTCTCATTTCAAATAAAAAAGAGTTTATCAAAAAAATAAATACTTTGCTATATTCTTTTGTTTGGAAGGGAAAAGATAAAGTAAAGCGCACGGCATTTATTAACCCTATTGATAAAGGAGGCTTGAAAATGCCAAACATTGAGTCAATGATCTCTGCCCAAAGATTAATTTGTATTAAGAGATATCTCTCCATCGATCCCGCTGGCTGGAAGTTTTTTCTGGATTTTTATCTTAAGAAAGTAGGGGGAAAATTCTTGTTTCATTGCAATTTTAACTACACTAAACTACCGGTAACTCTTCCAGAATTTTACAAAGAATGCATTGTGGCGTGGACCCTTTTAAATGAAGACAACCCCTCCTCATCCTCTGAAATAGCAAATCAGGTCATATGGAACAACCAGTTCATTTGCATTGAATCAAAGTCAGTCTATAACAATAGGCTGATTGATCTTGGAATCGTAAAAATTGGAGACCTCTACGACACGTGGGGAGGGTTCAAGCCAAACAAGGAACCATTATATTCAACGCTCTCACCAGTTGAACATTTTCTACTTTTCAGTCTCTTCAATGCTTTTCCCGAAGAATGGCGCAAAATATTAAAAACAAATAAAAACTCTATCTCCTCAAAAACTCATGATCTAATCCAAAATGATTTTAAGTTACGTATTGAAGGGAAAAAAGTCAATTTCCAAAATCTTAAATCAAAGTCATTATATGACAGTTTTGTTTCTAAAATATCAAGTATACCAACAGCGCAAAAGAAATATAACGAAGTTTTCAGCACGCACACATCTCAGTTAGACTGGGAAAAGATATATCTACTGCCCTTCAGAACAACATTGGATACTAAATTAAGAGAATTCCAATATAAAATATTAAACAGGATCTTATACACGAACAAGATGCTGTTTAAGTTTAAAAAAGTTGATTCTCCCTTGTGCGATTTTTGTGAAAAGGAGTTGGAGACCATAGAACATCTCTTTTTCCATTGTACAAAAGTAAGCATGTTTTGGAATGATTTAAAGTCTGTAATTGATTCTTTTAATATAACTATTAAGTTTGATATCATGAATGTCCTTTTTGGGATCTTAGATACAGATAATATAAGCATTCTAGTCAACTACATCATTCTTGAAAGCAAATATTATATTTACCGCTGTAAGTTAAATAAGGGCTCTTTATGTGTAAGGCTGTTAGTCGATAAATTTAAAAAAACGTTTCAAACCGAACGTTTTATCACGAAAAGAAACAACAAAATCCATTTCCATGATAACAAATGGGAGCCGTTACTCCCATTAATACAACAGTAGCTGTTATCCAAACTTCGTTTTTCTAATACTCCCTGTATTACTTTGTATTTTAAGTTCAAGTTGAATAAGTTATGTAAGCCGTGTAGTGTAGTGTAGTGTAGTTTTCTATTTATTTATTCTAGTTTTTTAATTTTCATCTCTTCTTTTCTTTGTAGTTTGTAATTAAGGTAATTGTTGTAAATTTTGTAATGTTCGTATGTTTCGATCTGTATGTTGTTTGTACTATACCCATAAAAGAAAATAAATAAATAAAATACAAAAAAAAAAAAAATATTTGTGATTTATTCAAAATACGCACTCAAAGTGGTTTCTGATGCATCAGAAAAAATTAGCATCGCGTCACGCTAAAATGAAAGCCTGAATGAAATTTTTGGAATGTTAATTCGAACCGGCGGCAAGAGCGGATATTTTTTTTTCGGAAATCTGCCTCCATTTCGCTTCCGACATCTTTCTTAATCTTCTCAACGTCAGGCTGAGACGAATGCTGCATGAGTTTTGCCCGAACAGAGTCTTTCAGTACGTTATACTGTGAGTATTCGGCCATGATCAACTGAAATTCGCCGTCGGATATTTGATTGTCAACTAGCGCTTTGGAAAGCAGTCGGTCGACTGTATCGCGCTTCGCAATGGCGAGCGTGACAATCTCTTGATGTTTCTTGATCTTTGATTCAAACCGCTTGCTAGCGACGATCAGCCCTGAAGAAACGATGGCGAAAGCTCCACCAACGCCGCCAAGCGGTATTGCAGCCAGCAGGCCAACAAAAGAAAGAGCTGAGCCTAAACTTGCGCTTGAAAAAGCGGCCGAAAGAAAGCTTGAGCCGGCGGCGCTCCAGTTGAAAACCTTCTTGACACGCTTGTATTTTTTTGCAACCGCTCGATAGTGGGCCACTTCTTTGTTCAGAGCGGCGGAAATTTCATTAACTTTTTGCATCCTGAAGTCAGGAGGCCGAATTTGAGGGTAAATGTTTTCAGGAGGTGCGGATGGCAGAACATTCGCGGAAGACATTGTATAAATAGAAACTTATTTTATTTCCAAAACAAATTCGAGAGGCAAGCCGTTGAAATCGAACAGCTCGCCGGCATTGTTTTTGACGCTGACAGTGATACTGTTTACATGTGAATCTGTCGAACAGCTACGAAAAGGTTGTTGTGGAGAAGAATCATAGCCGACTTTTTCGTAAGGCTTGCCTTTTATATCAAATTTAGCCAAAAGATCAGATTTATTGTTGTTCAAAAAGTTCTGGTTTTTGTCGATAAGATTGCAGTGAATGAAATAAGCGGAAGGGCTGTTCAGCTTTTTGACATAAGTTATCGTAGTCAATGTCATCCCAGAGTTGATAAACCGGCTTAAAGTATGACTGACTGAAATTTCTTTGCCTATTGTTGGCTCCCAAACTGTTATCTTTAGCCCACAATTGGGCTTATTGGTTTCAATTTGTATTTTTTTTTTGTTTTTGTATGATTTCAAACTTTCCGTTAGCTCTTCTCCAAGTGACTGAGAAGTGTAATGGCCCTGAGGTATAGAAGCCAAAACTTCTCTATCTTCTTTGAAATGTATTTGCCCTACACTTTTCAGATTGTGCCAAGAGTTATACAAACTGCACGAGATCAGTTTCATGAAATGAACTTGGGGGATCGGCTCATCAAAGAAGACAGTCTCTCCATTCTTTTGCGTGACAATTGTTAGAACGACCATTTTTTATATTGGATAGATATATCAGCATTTATAATGAACGACCCACAACCAACTCTTGCTCAAATAGCCGCATCAAAGAAAAGCGCGTGGGCAGAATTCACGGCACAGTTTCCAAACGCGGACAAGAGCCAATTCTTTGCTCAAGCATATTCTGATGATAAAGGGAACATCACAGGATCTGAAATTTTTTTGAACGGGGGCGAGAGTGTGTTTAAATCGGACAGGAAATATTGGAGCCCGCGAATGAAGACCACGCTCGGTTTGGATGGTGTGGATGGGTTCCCATATCAACTGTCCCCGCTGAGAACAAAAAAAGCCTTGCCAATCCCTGCAGTGGATTTTACTGAAGCAGCGCCAAGCCTGAAGAAAATCTTCAACAACCCGATAAACCTTTACGTGCGGCCAGATTCTTTCTTTGTGGCGAAATTCAGGGAAATATTCCAACAAACAAGAATAAGGCACAAATCCGCGGCAGAAGCGAAACGATGGCTGGGGGTCCAAATATGAGCTATTGGCCGCAGCAGCTCAACTTTGCTGTATTTTGCACAACGCAAGGCTGCGGAATTTCAAGAGAAATCTTTGACAGCGGCCTGGATCTTTCACCGCAAGTTCGGGCATTTTACAGATTTCACGTGTATTTCATAGTCAGGAGAATTTTGTTCCAGATGGGAGGTATCCAGAGCATAAGCGCCCTCCCAGGAGACCCCACATTCAATTTATCAGGCAATCATTACGACGTGGCCTCGTACAAAAGGATATGCGCAGAGTTCGGGATAGACCCAACGAGTGATTTCCGGTTCACAAGCTGAAAAAACCGCGGCTTGGGCGACGTGTACATCGGCGTGTCAGGCCACGGGCCAATGAAAACAGGGGCGGAATATCCAGGAGGGTTTTACAAATTCGCCGATGAAGGCGGTAAAGCAAAAGATAGAAACTTGCTAGCTTTCATTGAGCTCGATAGTGTGGCATTTAGCCAGTACGACTGGTTCGCACCAAACAAATCATCAGGTTTGACACAAGCGGGACTTGCGCGCATTAACCAGTCGATTGAGGCCTTCGTTTACTGCATCTTGGGCGCGCAAGTCAATGTTCGGAGCAGCATAATTGGGGCAGGTGGGAGAGCGAAAGAGGTACAGACGGAGTTCTTGACTCTGATGGAAGACGCCATTAGGCAGCCGGATTTGGCGAAGAGCGTGCAAAGGTATCAGCTCGCGGTTGATGAAGCGAAGGTCAGGCTGAATCTTGCAGTCTGCCCTGGAGCGTGGCTGATGCCAGCGGAAATGATCATCAACACGGAAAGCACGGTTGGATACAACAACAGACTGAAGCAAGCCGCCCCAGGAATGAAGCTAGGCGTCAACAATGACGTAAATTCAGGAACAAAAAAAGTGGGCCTCCGACTGATGGATGGGGGGCCATCAAAAATCAACCCGCCCAACAGCCATCCCTCAAATCCGATACACAAAGCCGCGCAAAACCCCAAGCCGGCAGACTCCAAGCATGCAGAGAAAACGCGGATTTCCACAGATGAGGAAGCCCCTTCAGAAAAAACGCCGATGCACGAAATAAACAAAACTGCGGTAATCGTTGGCGTAGTAGCAGTCGTGGCATTGCGTTAACGCTTTTTCATCAATTTTTGAATAAGAAATGCAACCACCGCTAAAATCAGGAGCCAGGTATGCTCGGCTAGATAGCCGATTGCCTGTCCGGCGGTTTTGAAAAGGAAGCTGACGATCGAGCCAATTAACCCAGGCAGAAGTGAGCCAATTTTAGCCCCAAGGTCTTTTAGACCATTTCCCATTGCTTTGCCTGTGGCTTTCAGAGCTTTGGTGATGGACCCAACAACAGTCCCGACTGTAATGCCGGCGGCGATTAAGATGGCCGTCACGGTCACGCCATATTTTTTGAAGATCTCGCGGATCCTTTCTCGTAGAGGCATGCCAGATTCTCTTTCCTCAATCTGAGTTCGCAAACGCGAGCTCCTCGTTTCTTTCTGCCACCATCGCCTCTGCAGCTTCTCTTTCTGAAGGCGAAGTGTTGTCATCTTGGATGATTGCCTGGTCTTCTTCGTTTTGGCCCTTGAGCTCGCTTTCTTGCTCTTTCAGTTCATCAATGGCCTTTGTGCTGTTCAGCCTTTTTTCTATTTCGTTTCTGTCTTTTTCAATTTGGGTGAGCTTTGCCCTTTCTCTGTCGACCTTTGCTTGCGCTTTATCTTTGTTTTTTGCTTCTTTTTGAAGGGCGCCCAATTTTTTTTTCTTGATCTCCAGATCTTTTTCATAATTTTTTTTCAGTTGCTTAAGCCTATTTAGTTCTGTTTCACTTTCAAGATTGCTGCCTTGTTCTTCTTGAATGGCATCAATCTGGGCTTGGACTCTTTCGGTTCGCGACCTCAGATTTTGAATTTCTCGTGATTCTTCATCTCTTTCTGCAGCAATGATATCTGCCTCTCTTTGTTGTCTTTCAGCTTCCACCAACCTTTGCTGCTGTTCCCGGATTGTATCGCGGTCTTGGGCAATGATTTCTTCGGCGCTTGGCCCAAGTTTATTTTTGAAGCTGTTTAAGAAACTTTTCATTAAGCCCGACTCGTCATCTTTTAAAACCTTGTACTCTGCCCCTTTGGACCCTATAGCAACAACTTCACCCGTATTTTTCCCAGTGCCTCGTCTGATTTTAATATTTTCAAATTTTGCTGTGGGGAATTTGTCTTTTATAAAGTCAACAGCTTTTTTCATTTTTCGTCTTAAGAGGCTTTCTTGGTGAAGATCGGATATTGAACCAGCCCTTCTAAAAAAAGGAGTTTCTTCATACGAGGTATCAGGCAGCCCGCTCTGCTCGTGCATGGTTTGCATTCCATGTTGTTCTCCACCGTGGTAGGGTGTTGACGCCGCGCCAGGCTGGAACGGCCGGGTTCTGTTGACTTCTTCATCGTCTTCGTCGTCGTCGTCGTCGTCATGGTCAATGTCATAGTCAAGAGCAGGATCATCATAACCAAAATCGCCGCCTTCTGCCATTTATTTATAAACAGGTTTTTTTTAATTAGAAATTATATTTTTTCATTCATATACCATGTCTGTGCAAGATGACCTTCTTCCAAAAAACAGCGAAAAGATAATGAAAGCCATGAAGGCGCCGCGCGCTGTCAAGCGCATAACGTTCAACCCTTCCGAAGCAAACCCAGGCGAGACTCTGTATGTTCACATGCCCAAGCTGAACGAGAACGAAGTCCTTGTGCCTAACTCTTTGGCCCTGATATTTGATGTCGACCTTTCTGAGGGGCACGCGAACAACTTCCTTGTCCAGAACGTCTCGCGAGCACTCGTGGACAAGCTTGTTGTGAAGTTTGAAGGCACAATTTTGGATGAAACCGTCGGCCATGACATTTACAAAACGTTCAGCGACCTTTTCTTGCCCGGACAAAAGCGGGACAACATGGTGCCTGAGGGCATCCAGACCGAAGATTTGTGCAAGATCCGCTCAAATTCTGGGGACAAAAAAACAACAGGCGTCGACGCTGAAAAAAAACTCAACGAAGTTTACGGCGCCAAATATCGAATCAATCTGGACCACCAGATTTTAACAGACCACGGTGTTTTTTACCCCCAGGCGTTGTACAGCAACCTCGTCTATGAAGTGACCCTCGCACCAGCCAGCCAAGTGGTCAGAGGCTCGGACACGACCAAGCTGAAATACAAGCTGAAGAACATCCAGCTTGAGTATGAAATGATCCAAAGTAAGACTCTTGCAGAAGAGGCAGCCAGCATTTATGACGGTGGCAAAGAGTTTTTATACGACCACGTGGTCCGTGATAAAGTGATCCCGATCGACAGAGGAACAGCAACGAGAATAAACGTAAAAGTCAACGCCCAAAGACGGTCATTGAAAGGGATCCTCTTGCTGTTCATGGAGTCGTACGCCGCGGGGGCAAGAGATTCGGAGAAATACATCTTCCCGGACATAAAGAAAATCAGCGTCACTATAAACGACTCGCCCAACATGATATACAACAACGGAATCGAAAGTCGGGACATTTGGAGTGAAGTGAGCCGCTTCTTCATGAAAGAAAAAGAAAAACCCCAGTTCATGACTCTTCAGAAGTTCTACACCGAGAACAAGTTCGGGCTTCTGATCGATCTGCGCTCCATGGCCAGCCAAGAAATGCATGGCAGCGGCACCCGCCTCGTGAACACAACAGACGGCGTGCAGCTGGAAATCGAGAGAGACGCCAAGGGGTCAGGAACTGTGAACTGCCATGTTTTCATGATCTCTGACTCCCAGTTCAACATAATGAACAGGCAGCTGCAATCTGTGCAGTTTTGAATTTATATGCAGTATTGAAAATGGATCCTGGCAACATTCCCTTCAACACTCTAATAGTCGGGCCGACCAACTCTGGCAAGACGCATTTTCTTGTGAAACAGCTCTACGGCCCATTCCGCGGCAAGTTTGATTACATCGTGTTAATCTGCCCAACCTTTGCCCACAACAGAACGCTGCACAGGTTTGCGAATATAGATCCTTGGGTGTGTGTCATAATCTGTGGGCAACACCAAGTTGAAAATTGGCTGAAAGTGGCAAGTTTTTATTACGAAGGCCACAACACACTCATCGTACTTGATGACTGCGCCGCCTCAAAAGACGTGAAAGGGCGGACCGGGGAGCTTGTCAAACTCGGTTTCTCAGCACGCCACGCCGGCATCAGTGTGTGGGTGCTGACACAGCAGCTCTCAAGCATCGCGAAGCCTTTTCGTGAAAACGTTGCAGCAATCGTTCTTTTTTACACGCCATCGGCCAAGACCACAAAAACCATCTTCGAAGAATACGCCGCCGGGCTATCCCGTGACGAACTTAACCAGATGATTTCAAGGCTTAAAGCGCGCAAATTTGCCCATTTGATATTTTCTTGGCGCTTTTCTTTCACAAGAGAAGTAGCACTTTAGTAAATGGAGCAACAGTAGGAAGAGGCTGAACGAATCTTGAGCTGGAGAACAATGAAACCTGGAGTGTACAGGTATCTCGGCATTGAACATCGCGGGACAAACGATTACTGCAGGCCAATAAGCGTTGTCACTCTTGAAACAGAAGAAACAGGCGTGAAGATGTACTATGCCCCTTCATCATTGTATTGGGATCTGAAAAACCTACCAAGAACAAATTTTATCAAATATGAAGGGACGCAGCAATCCATGAAAGGCTACGATTATCCGGACTTCAAATTTTCCAAATGAAGACGGCTGCGTCATTTTTTGCCCATTGAAATTAAAAAATGAAAGAATAAATGGCAGAAGAAAACGAAGCAGTCATGGCCGAAGTCATGAACCTATTGGAAGCCGAGCCTGCGGCAGCTTTGCCTCATAGACCCGACATTCCTGCTCTTCGCGAGAAGCTTGCGATTTTGGTTTCTACCGGCAAATGCAAAGAAGCGATCGGCGTCAATCTCACACACGAACAAGTCAGGCAGCTGAATGAACAAGATGTCATTAAGCACTACAAAAGGTACGAGACCTACGTCGGTGCCGGGACAACTGAAACCCTGATTGAGAGCTTTCTGTCATTTTCCACAAAGGCACTCAGCCTGGTGGTGCGGCTCAAAGATACCGAAGCCCTGCAGAATGAGCTGAAAAACGACTACATCATCACAAAAGAACTGTCCAATCTTTCTGGCAACCTTGCGCTGAGATGCGGCCGTTTGCTGGCGGTTGCCAACGCGTTTTTGATCACGGCAAAGCAGGTTGATTTCTCGCAACAAGATGAAGTATTGCGCCACCCCTCTCGTGATGCGGATGGTTATCCGATTGCTGGGGTTGATGATGCTACCACATGCTGAGCACATGCTTGCACATGCTGAGCACATGCTTGCACATGATGAGCACATGCTAGCAAAAATTTGTTTTAAACATTTTTTTGAATTAATATACATCATGGGAGATTCACAGCCTCCACAGCCTATCGACCAACAAGTGACTTCAAAAGATCCAGCCAAAAGAATAAAAAACCCCAAAAAAGTCGCTGCCGGCTTGATTTTGAAAAAATAATATTTTTAATATATGATGGTTGGTCTTCCGAATTTTGCATCAATTGAAGTACTTCATCGGACTGCTATCTTCGGCGTAATAATAGCGTCCTGGGCCGAATTAACGTTGTTGACTTACGAAATGGTACGCCAAATTCTCACTTCGTCAGAAGAAGAAACTTGGGAGTCTGTCACAAAAGTCATGCGTGAAGAATGCAAAGAGTATTTTTCGGATGATGAGGATGAATTGGTTCATGGGAAGTTTTTGTGTGAGTCTTGCAGAGATGATATTATTCGTGGTTATTTAGAAAAATAATCCTTTTAATATATCACCATGTCTGACAACAAGCTTGTGAAAACAATCATGGAAGCCGCAACTCTTACCGGCCTTGCCACAGGCATTGGCTGGATTGCGAAAAAGGCCGTGAAACAAAACTTCACACAAGACCCTAGCGACAGCCTTGAGAACTACGCCAAGTTCGCCGCTGTCATGGCTGGCAGCATCACGCTGAAACAGTATCTCGAAAATCAGAAGATTCTTCCTGATTGAAAAAATGATCTTAACATAAAATGGCCAGCATTGCGATGATGATTGGGGGCGCAGTTCTAAACGCGGCAGCTTTCACTGGCGGCAACTATCTCGGCAAATTTTTGGCCGGTGACAATGGCAAAGCAGCGTTAGACGAGAAAACGCGGCACGACAAAGCACTGGAGGCTTATCAGTCCGCAATGGCAAAATACTCACGCGAGCGGACACAGCTGCTCGACTGGATCAACACCAACGAAGAAATCAAAGAACACGCGCAGAAAAACTTCACAAACACCGATTACACGTTCAAGCTCTACAACCACGCCCACCCCGACCAGAGACTTCTCTGCCCAGAGCGCCGAATTTCTCGGACATGTATCAGCCAAGCGAGCTGCAGAAACAGGGCGAGCTTCTTTTCGTCGCCAGCGGCGCTCTCGCGCTCACATACGCGGCTTTTCGTTTCCTTTGAACTTTTTTGCCGTATAAATAATGGACGCCAAGCTAGCCAAAATCTACTACAGCCCTCAGGGCTACTGGAAAGGGACCTCCGCCATCAAAAAATTGGCAGAAGCTGCGAAAGTTCCTGAAGATGCTGCCAAGCAGTGGCCCTACAAACAAGCCATTTGGCAGATCTATCTTCCAGCCCCGCGATACGTTCCTCGCCCGAAGTTTGACATCGCGACGCCGAACTCGGTACACCAGGCTGACCTTCTTTTTTTACCCCATGAAAAGCTTCCTCGTGGTAGAAAGGTTTACAAATATGCGTTGACTGTTGTTGACATTGCCAGCCGTTACAAAGAAGCAGAGCCACTTACCTCGAAGGACTCTGAAGAGGTTGCGAAAGCGTTCCAGTCAATTTACAAACGCAGCCCTTTGACTTGGCCCCAGATGTTGCAGGTTGACCCTGGACGCGAGTTCATGGGGGGTGTCGCCAAAGAAATGGAAAGACACAAGACATACATCCGCCGCGGCCGCACTGAAATTCACAGAGACCAGGCCAATCGCACGCTTGCTGAGCGTTTGTTTGGTCATCAGTATGCCATAGAGATGCTTCTGCCTGAGGGCAAACGGTCAACTGAGTGGGTGAAAAGACTGCCCGATGTTGTCAGCGCTCTGAACAACGAGGTCACTAGCCTCACCGGTAAAAAGCCGGCCATTGCGATCAAAGAGAAATCAGTCTCTTCAAAACCGTCGACAAAGTATAACAGACCTGTTGGACTGGCTGAAAAGAAACTTCCTCCACTCATCAATGTAAGATATTTGTATCAGCCTGGCGAGCTTGAGGGTGGAACTAAAAGAGCAACTGACCCTATCTGGTCTTTGAAAGTCTACCAGGTCGTTGAAAATAAGACCAAGCCTAATTCGCCGGTTGTCTATTATTTGTCTGACGGGCCCAAGCGCGGCTTTGTTGTGAAGAGCTGTTGGTTGTGCCGCCTAATACACAGCTGCCCCCAGCCTGAAATGCCCGTATGCCAGGGTTTGTATGCCGTCATCTGCTATCCACCGCTTTGTATCAAATGGTGATAGCGAGATCTTGTTCATGCACATTGCGTACATTTCGTGACCCTCGCTCCTCAAGATTTTCATTTTGTGCATGAACTGCCTCCTTTCAAAGAGTGCTTCTTTGTAGTGCTCGTGCGTTATCTCTTTCTCAATCACATTTTTTTTCACCCCCTTAGCCTTCCTTATATTTTTTTGCCCACTTCCACTGAGTACATCTTTGGCCTTATCGCAACGACTTCCTCTATCGCCAAACCTCCACACTCATCTTTCATCTTGCCTAAAACCTTTTTGTTTCTGTTGTCGTGGAGTGGATTGTCCTTGGGGTAGTTGCTTGTGTCATACAGCCATGAGTGTTCTTTCATGTCTTTGTACACATCTTCTGTCTGGATGTCCAAGATCAGGCTGTCTGTGTCTGTGTAGACCAGCCCGCATTTGTGGCCGTATCTAGCTTTCAAGTAGTTGTGGTAAAAGTCGTACATCAAGATCTTGCTGTTTTCGAGAATCGTCATGCCTGTGTACACGGGCTTGTTCAGCACCAGCTTTGTTTTGCGCATGTGTATGCCTGCCATGTTGTTTCCAAAGATTGTGAATCTGTCAAAAGATGGGCTCGACAGCAGCTTTCGGATCTTATCATTCTCCCAGTCCCTCACTATCTTCACGTCAACACGGTTCCTCAGGTTCTCCATCGTCTTCCCAAACACTGAGTTGTTCATCAGCTTGTAGAAGTCTGTTTCAAAATCGTTTTTCGCTTGCTTGCGAAACTCCGTGTTCATCCTGATGTATGGCTCCATCCACGGCTCTTGGTCAAACTCTATCACTCGGTGCACTTTCTTCAGTCGCATTCCTTGTCTGAGATAAAACTGCAGATTACTGTAATGGGTCACGTACTTTTCTTTGTCTTCCAGCGTCAGCACCAACTTCTCTGTGTCCGGCATGGATAAACCAATGCCGGCCATAAGTCGCCGCTGGTATTCCGACATCTGCTCGGGTGGGTAGTCATTATGGGCGTCGTGCAAGTATGCGGGGTATTCGAGTTCCACTTCCAGTATCCAGCCTTTCTTTTAATCAGGCCTCATTTTCATGATCTGATCTTCTGTCGGCATCACACGTTTCCAGTGAAAGCCGCCCTTCGGCAGATGCCGGCTCATTGCCCATCCATAAAGGTTGTTGGCATCAAGATATGTGATGTAGTTTGTCGGTTGGCTTGGGTCGTATCCTTCGACCTGCGGGTTGTTCGCCTTTGCATACCTCTTGCTTGCCATTGAGATACCGCCCCTAATTCCCCTCTCGATCATCAGATACATGTCCAAGTCCGTCTGCAGCTCTAGCTCGACTCCTGTCTTCTTCAAGAGCGCGTCCCAGTTCAAGCCTGGAGAGGTGTAGTAATGCGCCGGATTCAGCCCGTATTTCTCCCGACAAACCTTTCTAAAGTTTTCAAACACATCTGCTAAAAGCACTGTATCTGTAGCCACGTACCAGTCGTGGTATTCGCCGAGATTTCTGCACCCTAATACCTCCCAGACCTGCTTTGCGTGTGCATAGTTTTCATCTGTGATGCCCTTACCGCTCAGACTCGAGTAGAACTTTTCTTTCTCTGGTAGTTGAGCTTCGTGAAACCTTTCGAACGAGTCCATGTACTCGTACGGGTAGATTTGTTTCTTCAGCAGCAACTTCCGCTTGTTTTCTTCTGGCATCAATTTGGTCATGATGGGGAACTCATCGGTCCCTTTCACCACATTTTCTAGGCTGTTCAGTAAGAAATTCAGGCTGTCGATGAATCTCAGATTCCCCAGTGAAAATGAGATGTATTTTTCGGTGTTTGTCGGGATACATCTGATCTCTCCCTGGACCCTCGCCATCGCTTGCATCAGCAGGTGGCCGTCGTATCCTTTCAAGTTGTGAAGGACGACTGGTATTGGCATTGTTTTCGGGTTCAGTTTGAGCTTGAAGTTGCACTGGTTATGCGCGGCACCGCGATATTTTCCTGTCATGTGATCGTGATCTTTCACCGAGTCTTTGAAGTTGGGCACAAGCAGCGGTTCTGCGCAGAACAGGCATTTTTCCTGAGTGTTTGCGATCCCTTGGTCGATTTCATCTTTCGGCTTTCTTTCTCTTAGCGGACCAATGAAATATTTCATTGCAGTAAAATAGCAGCTTCTGTGGCTTTGGTCGATGTATTTTCCTGAATTAGGTTGATACACCTCCATCGAATCGAGATAAAGGGGCTTATACAAGCTTTTGTTACAAATGTGGCATTGCCTGGCGCTCCTGTATTTTTGCCAGTCCATATTTGTCATCACAAGCGGCCTTTTGTTTTCCATGTCTTTTCGCATTTCCATTTCATGGTTCTGAAGCCATCTCAGAAATACAAAGACTGCGTCTTCGCCCCTGTAAGTGTATGGGCCAAAAGTCTGCCCATCGCTTCTCACGACTAAATATGAAAAGCCGCATGGCTCGTGCTTCTCTGTTTTTATTGTGAAGCTCTTTTTATTGTCTGGCTCGCATGTGGCTATCTTTCTCACCAGACATTCAAAGTCCGCATAAACAACATATGGCGCTTTCATCTGCTTGTAGTAGTTTGTGAAAGACATCTTGTTTTCGCCTTGTTTCGGCATGTTCGTTCTTGTCGGGCTTTTCAGCAGCCCTTTGCACTCTGGTTTGTGCCTTTCAAGAAGATCTTTCGTTGTGTAGCCATGCAGGCAGCGTTCGCACAAATGCTTGCTTTCATTATGCCTGTTTTGGTCGTATAATAGTGCTGTGAGCCTTTTCACAAGGCTGTAGTGCGTGTTTTCGCCCTTCTTTGTTAACATCAAGTTAATTCTTGGGACTTCTACACCTTTTTCACTGATCCTGTATGGGACTACTTGCTCTTTTTCCCATCCGAACACGTTTATCGCTAGATTCTGATTCTGCCTCTCCAGCCTGTCAATCTGCGAAACCGAAGTTGGAAAATCAATGCCGGTGAAATTGAGGCCGTCTTCTGTTGGGTAGCTAGATGTCCTTCTCATATTGCCCCTTGGCTGAAATAGTGCTGCACGAATTGCCCATCTCAGGCATTCGTTGTCTCTGTTTTGTATGTTAAGAACCGCTTTCTTGTTTTTCAGCTTTGTGGGCAGATCCATGTAACTTCCGCCGCGCATTGGTTGATATTGCGCCACGTTGATAAAAGCTTCCAAAATTTCGTCCATAATCCATCCCGAGCCTCTTTCAGACCAGGCCTCTATCTCGCCCTTAACCTCATCAATGAACTGGTTCAACGTTGGAGTTAATATATCCATATTGTGTTCATTCAAGATTACTGGCTGCATCCGATTGAAATAATGGTTCATTTGTTGGAGTTTTTTATCTCGAGTCATATAAAATCTCACAAGAAGGCTAAATTGTATTTTAACACTCTTCATCGTCTCGACTTCATTCTTGCAAACGTTTATGAATGATTTTTTCGTTTTTTGAAAAAATTTGAACAGGTCTTTGTTGTCCCTTGTGGCCCGCATTTTCCACACGTGGAGCCATTCGTTAAAATTGTTTCTTACAATTTCAAACTCGCCAATTATGCTGGGGATAATTGGAGTTGGGAGTCCTTGATTCTCCTCGATCGGGCCATAAAACATTCCAAGAACATCTCTCGAAAAATTTGCAGCAGCCATTGCTTTCTATAAGACCCGCACGTTCCTTCAATACAAAAAATAATTCTGTGACAAGTCCTTTTAATCTTACACACATATATAACGGGGGGCGTTCTGTGACCGGGGTTCTGTGGCGCAGCGAGCCGGCTGGCTCCACAGAACCCCCGTTATATATGTGTGTCCGTTTCCCATAATTTAGATGCAGCATATACAAAGGTAAATTTGCCAGTGTTGGTCCTTACTTTAGGTCGATGAAAATTACCTTTGGAGGCATATCTGGTGTTATACTTGTGCAAGCTAGAGACTATTGTGAGAGAATCATGAAACAGTGAAGGAATATAAGAGGACTTATTAAATATCTTATGTGCGAGTGTGCATGTACTCAGTTTAACAATGTTATCAAATTTAAGAATATCAAGAAGTTTATAAAAAACTTGAGATGACTCTCTACTATCAGCAAAGAACATACAACGAATGCATTTATTTTGAAGAGAACATAACTTGTTTAAATTTGATTGATAAGTATTTCCCCACACTGCAACTGCATAGCTTAAATAAGGGTATATCAGTGTATAATAAAGTTGTTTGAGAACATGTATGCTCACATAGTGTCTTAATTTATACAGGATCCCAATATTTTTAGATACCTTATTTTTAACATGTGTAATCTGATCTTTCCAATTCAAGTGTTGGTCTATATAGACCCCAAGGTACTTAATACAAGCCTTCTGCTCAAAATTTAAGATATTTATAGGAGTAACTTTTTTACTTGATGAGGTTATTAACATGAAGTTATTTTTTTCATGTTAACAGATAATTTATTAATGGAACAATAATTAAGAACTTTAGTCATTTCACAGTTCATAACTGATTCAATATCATTTATGTCATCTGAAGGCGAAAAGACAATTTGTTAGAAATGCTTCCCTTCAAAGCAATCGATTTTTTTCCCAATTTTTATGAGGGGACGGGGCGAATGTTCACAGGCTTAAACCCAAACTGAGGGCACACAAAACGATCAAAAAGGGATGTAAACAAAAGTCTTGTATATATTTTTTGTAGATACAAAGGCAAACAAAGGCAAACGAGGAAGAGAAGAAACTCCTGGCACCTGGTTCAGCTGAGGCGACTGATGGGAGATTTTATCGGGCTTTTGTATGGAAATAAAGCATTAAATTCATTTTAAGATAATTTCAACACATGAAATCAACTATATATGTTTAAAGGCAATATCATTTTTGTATAGATACTGGAAATAGATAGAGGTCAAGGAAACCGTCTCAGAAAGTGAGGGATAACAATGAAGAGGAGCAAATGCCAGGTAAGACTTGACAACCTGACAACATTTAATTTTGTGGATAAGCATAGAAATAGAAATTTACAAAATCATTTTTTTTATGTTTGTTGACATTTCTTTATTTTTTAAATCTTACATGGTTGCCACTATATGTCATTCAGTAGAATCAATTTAGCATTTTATTTTAATAATTAAAATCAATTTTATTCTATTCTAATTATTAGATGTGTCAGAAGAACAAGAGAATGAACAAGATGATCAAGGTAATTTGTACTGTCTTGCTTGGCTCTGGTGGGTATTCTGTTGAAAGAGGGAAGACCTTATATTTTACAAATTGTTCAAGTTGAACTCAAGCAAACAAAAAATGGAAACAGAAAATCTTCCCATCGGTGCTGTTCCAGGGTAGCACCTACTTCAAAACACTTTTTGAAAGATTACTGTGATTCATGCACAAAGTTTCTTTTTATATTGCTCATTGTTTAATGGTTACACAAATGCTAACCTCATGCAATTTATGTTTCAGTTGAGACACAGCAAAAGAAAAAAAAGAGCCAAAAAGGGGAAAGGTAAAAGTTTAGAACTTAGCCTTCAACATTGGTGTATTTATTTAATTATTTATTTATTTTCTTTTTGGGAGGGGTATTTGCAGGAATATTTCAGTTTCAGATTCTTATTAAGTTACTTGAAAGCAAAATTACTCTTCAATCATTCTATCTTTTTTTAATTCTATTACTTCAGATCCAGAAAAGGAAGAAGAAAAAAGGAGAGCAGAGGAAAATAGAAAGGTAATATTCACCAGTAAACTGATAACTCGATAACGGATAACCTGACCAGCAAGTGACAGCCTTGTTTTTTTTTTATTTCTGAACAACTTGATTTTAATAATACAATCTACATGTTACTTGCGAGATTTTTTTGGGGCTATTGATAATCACTTCAGGGCTCTAGTTTATCCTGGCTGGAAAATTGAATTTCTTTCTTGCATGATAATGGTAATAAATTTAATGTGATGTGTACTAGTTATTATCAGTTTCACATAAATTGGTTGTTTTCCTCAAGTGATCTAAACAAATTGCTCAGCTTATAGATACACAAAACATGAATTTCTTTTGAAGTTTTATTAACCAGTATTTAAACAAAATCTTACAGGTACTGTCATGTACCTAATCAGTATGATTTTTTTCTTCATGTTTTAAAGCTGCAGCAAACAGTGCAAGAAGAGCGTGTGGCAAGAATTCTGCATGGTTCACGCACCCACACCATAACATCACCCACCCACTCACCCATGTCATCTCATTTACCACCATCTATTCATCAATCTGCATGCACACACACCATAACATCACTCACCCACTCACCCATCTCTTCATCACTCTGCACACACACACACACACACACCATAACATCACCCACCCAATCACCCATCTCATCTCATTCACCAACACCTATTCATCACTCTGTACAAACACACACAATAACATCACCCACACATTCATCATATCAATCATCACCATTCACCAACCATTCTGCACGCACACACACTATCACTTCACACTCGTATACACCACTTCAGAACACATCAGCACTAAATGTGAACCACAACACAGGCAGATGCACCAACACACCACAAAAACGCACACCATTAAACACATTATTTTACTCAAGAGTTTGAGATGATGAAAGCGGAAATGGAAGGACTGAGGGGAGAATTGAAAAACCTGAAGAAAGTGGTGAAAGACCTAGAGGTAAAGACTACTATTAATCAATTTCTACCAAACAGTCAGACATACAGTACAATTGTAGCATTTGGAGTTAACTGTCTCTCAATTGCCCAGCAAACTGACAATTGTCAATTGATGATACATGAATTGATGTATCTTTAAGTTTAATGCTTTTTGTTTTATTAGGGCAGTGCGTATGTGCATTGTAAGTTTTGCTTCAAATATTACCTTTTTTGGGCAGTTTATGTACATGTATATATATGTACATGTAGGCACTGATTTTTAATTTGAAACTTAACAATGTACATCTTTATATCTCTTTCCTTATAGCATAATCCTAAACAAAATCAAGGGGTATAATTAACACACTTTCATTATAACAATGATTTGAATAACTTGAAGAAAATATGCTTGTAGGAAGATCAGATGCCAATTAACGGGGTGAAGAGTAACGTTTGTAACAATATTATTATTACTCTTTTCATTTAGGCAAACCAAAGTTCACAGCAAGAAAATCAAGCTGGTGTCCTAGAACAACAGCAGCAGACTCGAGAGGAGATGACCAAAACAATAAAAATAAACCATCATAAAAAATAAAAAGCACGCATACATACATGTACATGAGTCAGTTATCAGCTCAATGTACCGCTAGTTTTAATTTGTTTTCCAGGTAATTATTTACTGTGCGAGTTGCTGCAGTCTTAATTGCCAGATCTTGAGTAATGTTTACTATAAAGATCCATACCTTAAATAACATACATTATTTTTTTTAACAAGTCGGCAGTAAGAATATTATAGCAATTTAAGATTATTAATGCAGGAAAAAAAAGGGGCCAGAAGGGCTAGAGACTTTCACGTTTTTGAGGGGGGGGGGGGTTGATCTTTAAGGCATGGATAATGTTCAGTTTCATATATGGAAGAGAAGTTAATTCATTGCAAGTCTGAATTAATAATATCTTATCTCTTTACAGTCCCAGTTAATGTTGATGTTCAAGAATACCACAAAGCCTCTTGAGGGATTGAAAGCCTTCCGTTTTGAGCTGTTCACCCCAGACAAAGTAAGGCTATCATCCCTCAAGGGGAGAACAACAGTGTCAGGCGGGGAGAGTGTTGGCCTGCAGAGGGAAAAATTAAACATGATATACTGTAAGTTCCACATTTAAAATGCACATCAAATTAAGCTCAGCACTTAGTTAATATGTTTTATAAGTTCCACCAAATTCCTTTTAGGGCTTATCATAACTTTTTTTATTTCAGACGTTATGGAGCAGAGATACAAAATGGAACGTAATGCGGTGGATAACCTGATTAGAATTCAACAGCGGAAGCTCCGTGAACAATTTAAAAAACTAAACAACAGCTAAGTGCCATTCAAAGTTAGATAACAATATATACAATGTGATTTTTTTAAATTTTAAATTATGGTTTCCTATTGTGATTAATTATTTTCCAATGAAAAAACACTTGATCTACTTTAATGTAAAATCTTCTTGTATGATTCCCTCTGAGACAATGTAATCTTTTTACATGTATGTATGATATTTGAAGAAAATTTAAGAAGTAATTTTTTTTATTTAATCGGTTTTTTTCTTAATGTCCATTAATATGCTTGTATGCATTTGTCATAGTACAGTAAGTTGATCTAAGATCCAAAAAATATTCATTTCAAGACATTATGATTTTTTAGATATGATATTGAACAATGTTTTGTATCCTTTTTATATCTTGTTGGTTGTTAATTTTACAACCTTATTTTTCCATGAAAATAAATTTCTTAATGGTTGCTGGCAATCTCTCGTGAGTTGATTAATATATCAGCCCGCATTTGTGGCCGTATCTAGCTTTCAAGTAGTTGTGGTAAAAGTCGTACATCAAGATCTTGCTGTTTTCGAGAATCGTCATGCCTGTGTACACGGGCTTGTTCAGCACCAGCTTTGTTTTGCGCATGTGTATGCCTGCCATGTTGTTTCCAAAGATTGTGAATCTGTCAAAAGATGGGCTCGACAGCAGCTTTCGGATCTTATCATTCTCCCAGTCCCTCACTATCTTCACGTCAACACGGTTCCTCAGGTTCTCCATCGTCTTCCCAAACACTGAGTTGTTCATCAGCTTGTAGAAGTCTGTTTCAAAATCGTTTTTCGCTTGCTTGCGAAACTCCGTGTTCATCCTGATGTATGGCTCCATCCACGGCTCTTGGTCAAACTCTATCACTAGGTGCACTTTCTTCAGTCGCATTCCTTGTCTGAGATAAAACTGCAGATTACTGTAATGGGTCACGTACTTTTCTTTGTCTTCCAGCGTCAGCACCAACTTCTCTGTGTCCGGCATGGATAAACCAATGCCGGCCATAAGTCGCCGCTGGTATTCCGACATCTGCTCGGGTGGGTAGTCATTATGGGCGTCGTGCAAGTATGCGGGGTACTCGAGTTCCACTTCCAGTATCCAGCCTTTCTTTGAATCAGGCCTCATTTTCATGATCTGATCTTCTGTCGGCATCACATGTTTCCAGTGAAAGCCGCTCTTCGGCAAATGCCGGCTCATTGCCCATCCATAAAGGTTGTTGGCATCAAGATATGTGATGTAGTTTGTCGGTTGGCTTGGGTCGTATCCTTCGACCTGCGGGTTGTTCGCCTTTGCATACCTCTTGCTTGCCATTGAGATACCGCCCCTAATTCCCCTCTCGATCATCTGATGCATGTCCAAGTCCGTCAGCAGCTCTAGCTCGACTCCTGTCTTCTTCAAGAGCGCGTCCCAGTTCAAGCCTGGAGAGGTGTAGTAATGCGCCGGATTCAGCCCGTATTTCTCCCGACAAACCTTTCTAAAGTTTTCAAACACATCTGCTAAAAGCACTGTATCTGTAGCCACGTACCAGTCGTGGTATTCGCCGAGATTTCTGCACCCTAATACCTCCCAGACCTGCTTTGCGTGTGCATAGTTTTCATCTGTGATGCCCTTACCGCTCAGACTCGAGTAGAACTTTTCTTTCTCCGGTAGTTGAGCTTCGTGAAACCTTTCGAACGAGTCCATGTACTCGTACGGGTAGATTTGTTTCTTCAGCAGCAACTTCCGCTTGTTTTCTTCTGGCATCAATTTGGTCATGATGGGGAACTCATCGGTCCCTTTCACCACATTTTCTAGGCTGTTCAGTAAGAAATTCAGGCTGTCGATGAATCTCAGATTCCCCAGTGAAAATGAGATGTATTTTTCGGTGTTTGTCGGGATACATCTGATCTCTCCCTGGACCCTCGCCATCGCTTGCATCAGCAGGTGGCCGTCGTAT
>OZ026602.1:20112384-20139884 GCA_964020085.1 Micromussa lordhowensis | reverse complement strand
CGGGGAAATTTCCTTGAAACATCGTTTCACGCGAAAATTCATCGAAAAGCCAAGAAAAGCAGGAATTTCGTCGAAATTTGTTTGCATTACTTTTGCACAATATAGTCTGGGAGCAAATGTCATAAAATAAGGTCCCGTGTGAAGTTCGTGCTGAAAGCAAGCACCTAGTGTAAAAGTGTTCATTAGGTCCTACTAAACATGAAAAGTTTTGGTGCCAGCTTTGCCACTTGCTCAAACGGCTTTTAAGGGGGGGTTAAATTCTGACCCATGAAATCCAGCATGAAAACGAGGCTAAAACACATAAGTCCTGATAACTTTGTTAATAACAGACGAAAATACACCAAACTTGCTCACATGATTCGGCATGATCCTTTCTGTTGATTTATGCTAATTTACATAGGTCACGTGACCTCACGCATGAAAGCGAGGCTGAAACACATAATTTACCATAAATTTGTCAAAAAAATCCTTATCATGCCAAACTTGCTCGCCTTAGTCAGTAAGACATCTTGCATCGATTGGTGCCAATCCGTAGAGTCACTTGACCTCATTCATGGAAACGAGGCTGGATTGCAAAACACGCCAAAGGTGAACAAATCATCCAGGACAGTAACGTTTACTCATTGTAATGCATATTAATGCAGTATGTATAGCATTTGAATGAAAAAAAATAAAAGCTAAGAAGGTAATGTATTTCGTGTGGCTTATGTAACTTTATTACGAGCGATTTCTACAATCCTACTTCGCACAAATTCCTGTGGATTCTTAACCTAAGGGGCCTCGGTGATTGTGAGCCTGAACTATTGGGCAGCGGTAATTATTTGAGTGTCCGCCATGTTGTACTTACAGTCATCACAGTGCTTGTGGTATGGCGGATTTTGACCGGTCTAATGCCCCTTTAGATTTTAAGTTATGTGTAATCTGCCAAGAAAAAAGTACAGCCAATCTTGTTGAAAATCCAACTTCCCATCAAAAGCTTTTAGAAGCCATCGAAGTTCAAAGTACGAGGACATCAACTCGAAAACATTGTAGCTTGTGCTTAAAGATCTACCACTAGAAGAGCTCAAAGAAAAAGCAACATGACATAGGTCATGCTACCAAGAAACCACCCACTCAGGAAAGATCAAGAGGGTAAAAGAGAGGTTTCAGAGAGAAGTTAAAGGGCCAAATGAAGCTCGAAGAAAGACAAGTGAATCGCTTCAGGTAATTGCTACATGTAATGGCTTATAACTTTAACTTTTTATTTTATTGTGTTTTTCATCTTGGAATCGCTGAAAAGGTAATGACATCCTTGACATCTCAAAACATTTAATTTCATGTCATTTCACTAAACAGGGTCTTCTTATAAGGTCGAAAACCGTCCCTTATGACAGCAATCTGTGCTTCTTTTGTGAAGAGAAAGCGAAGTACTAGAACCCTCTGCATTTGGTGTCAACATCATCTGCTGGTAGCTCTCTTGATAATGCAGTAAAGCAATCAAAGGATCCTAAACTGCTCGTGAAGCTCTCGACGGCTCTAGACAGCACTGATGCACATGCCATTGATATTAAATATCATAAAAGCTGCTGGGCAAAGCATGTGACTGGGGTCCTGCGTAAAACTATCAAAGATGACGAGGAAAAGTCAAGAAGTGAGACAGCGGCTAAGCTGGAGTTTTTTAACCTTACCCAAGCTGCCCTCGATAGCGGAGAAATACTCAACATGGCACAGTTGGAACAGGCTTTTGATTCCATTTCAAACGAGAAAAATAGTTTAAAGACTCTAAGTCGACGTTCAGTTAAAGAGCTTATCCAGGAAGAGATAAAGGGAGTTGAGTTCCATAAGCCCACTAGAGCTAATGAGCCCGAGAGGGTCAGCGTAAAGCAGTGTAGAGATGCCGCTATCCATATCGTAGAATCCACAGCTGACAGTGATGAATCTATGAAAACTCTCTTCGATGCCGCTTCAATATTGAGAAAGGCTATTAACCGAAGCGAGAAATGGGTCTTCTCTAGCTCTCTGGATACAATGACACATGATCACTGCCCCAAAGAGCTTACCTGCTTCTTTAGGTGGATAATCCAGGGTCCCAATAAGAAACCATCTGATAAAGTGCAGTGAGGTACACAAAAGAGCAATGCAGTTAGCGCAGAATACAATAGCTTTGTGTCTAACGGACAGGCAGGTTGACAATAAGAGGTCAAAAGCGGTCTACTGCACTAGAGAAATGCCCCAACACCTCGCAGTTACCCTAGCAATACACCAAGCAGTACGAAGCAAAGAGCTGGTTAATATCCTCCATGGATTTGGCATGGCTGTAGAGTACAATCACTTGTTGAGGGTGGAGTCACAAATTGAGAAAACTGTCCTGAAGCGCATAGAGAGTGAAGGAGGCATGTTTCTCCCTCCGGATTTCGTGAAGGGACGGCACGTATATTTTGCTATTGATAATATCGATTTCTCAGAGGATACGCCGGACGGGAAGCGTACTCTACACGGCACAGCAATGGCTATTTATCAGAAAGTGGAATCCCAAGATGAAGAACCTGTATTAAGGTACCATAACTGTTCTACTAAGAAGCATGATGCACTCATTTCATACCAAGTGCTCAATGGGAGAGGGGTTAATTAGATAATAGACGTTTAACTTTACTTTTACTTTGGCATGACTGGTCTGTGTGATTCAGGTTTTTCTTTGGTTCAATAAGACTAGCTAGTAAGTTAAAAGCTAATCTCATTTCTAGGATGCAGGATAGAAAAGATCCCCTTCTTGAACAGCATTTTGCTTCATAAGTAGCTGTTGTTGCATTTTGTTTTTCATTTTTATAGGTTAGAGGAGCCAAATGATTCATGCCGTTCTGTAACAGAACTGCCCGAATCGCTGACATCTTTAATGCCATTCGTGGAGCTGCCATCAAGGCCCCCTTCTCTTGTGTACCCTACATTTGAGCTGTCATCAGAACAAGAGTTGCCCCAAAACATCAGTGATGAAAATGCTACCTGAATAGTGTCTCGTACCCTCACAGGCCGTGATGCCCCAAGTGATGATGATAATGATGATCCTCCTGTACCCGTATGGTCAGCGTACAACTCTTTGGTAAATAAAGCACTACATGTCACACGTGTCGGTGCTCCTCCATTGTTGGCACATCCTGCTCATGAATGGAGCACGCTCCTCACAGTTCTGATGCGTGCTCAAAATATCTCAGTTAGAGTAGTCGGTCCCAGTCATATCGCTAGACCTTGGTTTGTATCTGCCCGCCAAACGATTACAGATGGCCCGATGCGAGCTCAAGAACATTCTCCTTCGACCAGGCGAGCTGCATGTGGTTATGGCTATGCTGAGGACCATTGGTTCATATATTGACAGTAGTGGGATAGACATGTGCTGGATCGAGTCCGAACTTTATGGCCCCACCACTGTTAAACAGATAATCGATGGCAAGCATGTTAAGCGCAGTAAAAGAGCACACATGATCTCCTTACAGGCTTTATTTTCCTTATACCTGGAAGCATTTCTAGAAGGCTCTCCTGATGTACGTCGTACCCTAGAGGAACTCTCTACGAAAGTCGGACATGCGTGCAAGGAAGGCACTAAGGAGATCATCCAGACGGCGCACCATAGCTCTACCAACGCGATCCAGTCTTGTGAATTAGTCAAGATGTCTGATTTTGACGCTGCAAATGCCACAAATCCTCTCTTTACTGTATTTCGGCAATACATGCGCATGGTAATGGAGATGTTCGCATTCATCCAGGCAGTCCGCAGTGGTGATTGGAAGCTCCATCTAATTGCACTGGAGTTGTTCACAAAGTACTTCTTTGTGCACGACAACTCTGTTATCTAAGGATGATCCCCCTGTACCTAGCTGAAATGGCATCCCTCGAATCATCAGACCCCGAGATCTATGGAGAGTTCATCACAGGAAACTGGGTAGTGAACAAGAACAAGGAGGTTCCCTTCTGTGCTGTTGGTGGTGATACTGTGTTGGAACACCTCAATCGATCCATGAAAGTTTCTGGTGGGCTTGTAGGGATCACTTTGAATGAGAGCGCACGAGCCAAGTTTTTCCTCATTGCCCCAGAACTAGCCCAACTCACAGCAGAAGCCAAGGCAATGGCGGGTCTCGTTCCGGAACGTGCACACCATCAAGAACTAAACTCAGCTGTTTTGACACACGAAGATAAGAGCATAAATAAGTTGACCGAGACAATCAAGACCTTCACCAATCCCTTTTCATCAGACCAGAACACCAACACCGATCTGTACAACTTGGTCACAAAAGTTGTGATGAATGAGAAAACGAAGAAAGATCTTGTTAATCAGAGTGAAGAAGGGAGAAAGCTATTCAGTGCTTTTGTACAAGATAGGATCAAGACAGGAAAGATCAACCTCTGGGCTCCTGTAAAGGAGTGCAATCTTCTTACCTGGAAAACAAGTGCTAAGGTCGTCAAAGTCAAAGCGAAAGACACGATCATCGAGTTAAAGGAAGACAGAAATCTGTTTGCTCGTTTGGCGATGGTGTGCAAGAGCCGCCCAGAAATTGACATCCAAGAAGCGGTTGGCTTATATGAGTTCACTGTTGTCCCAAGATCTTTGTTTGCACGAGATGGTTCCATGTTGCATTGTTCTTGCAAGAGTGCCCTTATGCATATCCTAGAGAAGGCAGGTGGCCCTAGTACTAATACACAAGAAATCACTGCAGGATTCAAAGTCGCGATTGTTGATGGAATGGCCGAAGTCCAATCACTTGACAAGCCAGAGTGGATCAAGAACTGTAGAGACTTGGCTGAACATTTCACAAATCGCTTGCTTGTAAAGTATAATGATTTCCAAGAGCTCCACATAATCTTCGACAGATATGATGTACCATCCTCACTGAAATCAGCAACACGAGTCAAACGACAAGGTGGCCATGCTCCCATTTATTATCGCATCACTGATTCTACCCACATCGCCAAGGTGCCGATGAAGAAGCTTCTTGCTCATTCAAAGACCAAGGGCGAACTTACTATGTTTCTCGCAAAGAATGTGAAGGATAATGCTAATGGCAGACAAGTCGTTGTGGCATGGGGAACAGAATGTGAGGCAACGCACAGAGACGTCAGGCATTTACGAAGCACACAAGAAGAAGCCGCCACTAAGATTATTTTACATGCTCTGGATGCCTCTGCTCAAGGTGCTACCCAACTCTCTATATATTCTCCTGACACTGATGTTCTTGTTTTGGCTCTTTTCGGTATCCAGATTTGTGCATGAACTCTTGCTTTGTTACTGGGACCGGCAGTAGTCGTAGAGTTATCAACTTGAAGTCGATCGCAGACGCCCTTGGACCTACTAAGACGGCTGCGCTGCCAGCATTTCATGCGTTGACTGGAGCAGATGTTACTGGGAGTTTCTCTGGAAAGGGAAAAGCCACTTGTTGGCATGAGTTTGATAATGCCAGCACTCCTATCTTGCAAGTCCTTGCTAACCTCGGTTGTGGGGAACAGCCTGATGACGGCACAAGAAGTGGAGTGGAACAGCTGGTTTGTCGGATGTACCAACCAAAGACAGACATCAAAACTGTCAAAGCCCTCAGATGGTCTCTCTTTAAGAAAAATCAAGCCGAGTCTGAGAGGTTGCCGCCCACACAAGCTGCTCTTCATCAAGCCATACTGAGAGCGCACTACCAGCTTCTTGTTTGGAACAACGATCATGTAGCAAACCCAGTGTTGTCCTCACCAGAAGGCTATGGATGGCAAGATGAAGATAGAAAGTGGGTGCCAGTCATGACAAATCTTCCACCAGCTCCAGAGGCAATTATACAGCTTGTCAGATGCAAGTGCCCCAAGTCCCGTTGCTCTAACAACCGTTGTCAGTGTCAAAAAGCCGGACTTGTCTGTACTGATCTCTGTCTGTGCTCTGAAGATTGCCAGAACGAGCATGATGAGAGTGATGATGAGTATGATGAAGACAAAGTCGAACAGGAAATTCCATAGGAATGGACAACAGAACAATGTATATAGATATTCAGTAAGACTTTCATGACTGTATATGTAAAATAGCAGTAGTCGCTATTTTCATTTTCTGCCCTTGTTCCAGTATACATGCGAAAATGAATACATGGAACCAGTATCATAAGTTGGCAAAATTATTGATTATGTGTACAAGACAGATTCTCAAATGGAGTCTCCACAGTATTTGCTTAATCCGTCTCATCCCTGTGCTATGGGCCATAGGACAATGATTAGTTGAAGTTTTTATATCTCAACTTGGATAACCAGATATGTATCTGCCTAGTAGTTGTTAATACATTTGGCAAGACAAATGCAATCCTACACGTTGCTATCAAATATATCCAGCCTCGTTTCCATGTATGGGGTCACGTGACACTACAAAGTGGCACCAATGGATGCAAGATGTCTAACTGACTAAGGTGAGCAAGTTTGGCATGATAAGGATTTTTTTGACAAATTTATGGAAAATTATGTGTTTCAGCCTCGCTTTCATGCGTGAGGTTATGTGACTTATGTAAATTAGCATAAATCAACAGGGAGGATCATGTCCAGTCATGTGAGCAAGTTTGGTGTATTTTTGTCGATTATTAACAAAGTTATGAGGAATTATGTGTTTTAGCCTCGTTTCCATGCTGGATTTCATGGGTCAGAATTTAACCCCCCCTTAAAAGCCGTCTGAGCAAGTGGCAAAGCTGGCACCAAAACTTTTCATGTTTAGTAGGACCTAATGAACACTTTTACACTAGGTGCTTGCTTTCAGCACGAACTTCACACGGGACCACATTTGCTCCCAGACTAATACTGTACGAAGGGGTAGGTATTTGCCACACAAAGTAGTTAGTGTGCTCTATATTTGCTTGGAATAAATCTACGTCAATAATATTTTCCTGCGTTTGACAGCCGAATTAGGAGGAAAATATGCTCTCATCGTTATCTGTGTTTGTTTGTGCGTTGGTATGTGGGGTATTTTGGAGGGGTTATATATATTAGCTGTGAAAGAGTGAGTCTTTCATCTCGGTCTCGCTTTCCGGAGTTTGTGTCTCATGATGGAGAAAGCAGAGCTGATTGAAATTTTGGCGAAGTCTCAAGAGAAGATTTTGAGTTGCGTCCATTCTAAATTGTAAGATCTCAAGAGAAGACTGTGTTCGGTCCGTTATGAAAAAAGTAAAAGAAGATCAGTCGATTAGTTGGAAGAAAGTCGGCAACAAAAAGCAGTTTAAGTGTAACGATTCCTTGCAAACCAAATTCGATTCGGCCATTGCTGCCATTGACAAGAAGAAGCTGGATAAAGCCAAGCAGCAGTTACAGGAAGGTAAGAAACTTTTGGCTGAGCAGCAGAAATTGATTAAGCTTGCTGATCGATCAGAGTGTGGTTAGGCTACTGTGATCGATCAGAGTGTGGTTAGGCTACTGTTTCAGCGTATCTGGCTGACGATTTGGCAGATACTCTGGACAATGAGCGGCGTATTTCCAAGGCTGAAAAACCCACCAAGAAGGCTTGGGACGCCAAGAAAGAGAAATCGCGGACCAGATCTACGGGGTTTAAATCCAATTACTCTGCTCCCAGTAATGATTTTTTGCATTTGCGTTCCTCTACTGACAGTTTTTTTACAGTCCTTTCAGAACCCCTTTCAGTTTCAGCAGGCCAACTTTATCCCGGGGGTTTTCAGAAGAAGACCTCAAGCCGGAGTTTGCTTTGCATGTGGATTGGAAGGACACTGGAGAAGAAGCTGCCCCAACATCAGGTCCTTCACAAGATCAGAGAAGTCTAGCAAGTGATGCATTTGAATTTGAGAGCTCTTCTGAATCTACTTTATTTAAAGTTGGCTCTCTAAAATCCCACATTGATTTTTGGTCGAATTCTGTTCAGGCTTCTGATTTCATCATCAGTACCATTGTTGATGGGTATAGAATTCCTTTTTTCGATTTGCCGCCAAGTTATGCTATTCCTAATCGATCTTCTGCTTTTTAGTTTAAGGATTTTGTCAATGAAGCCATTTCTGAATTACTTGAGCGTGGATGTGTTATGGAAGTTGACATTACGCCCGTGTTCATTAATCCGTTACACATTGTACAGCAGTCCAGTGGGAAATGCAGGCTTATTTTGGATCTGTTGTATTTAAACAAGCTCCTTTGGAAGCAGTCGGTTCAATATGAAGATATTCGTACTGTGTTTGATTTATTTCAATCGGGTTATTTTTTCTTCACTTTCGATCTCAAATCCGGTTATCATCACGTTAAAATGTTTCCTGATCATCGGCAATATCTCGGTTTTTCTTGGCGGTTTGATTTTGGTGACAAATATTTTGCTTTTTCGGTTTTGCCTTTTGGCTTGTCGTCAGCGCCTTATATTTTTACCAAAGTTAAAGCGGGCGCTTATTGGCTACTGGCGGGGTCTTGGTCGTTGTGTTGTTATGTTTCTTGATGACGGTATTGGCGGCGCTCCTGATTTCATCGCTTGTCAAGAAGTAAGTCGTCTTTGTTGTGTCGATTTGGAAAAGGCAGGTTTCTTTGTAAACGACCAAAAATCTGTGTGGATTCCATCTCAGGTTGGTGTCTGGCTGGGTTATTGTTTGGATGTTAGTCGTTGTCTCATTTCCATGCTGAGTGCTAAAATTATGAAGCTTAAGGAGAGCATTTCGTGCTTTCTTTTGCAACGTTTTGTAACAGCCAAGGAATGCTGGCCAGCTTATTTCTATGTTTTTGGCTATTGGCAACACTGCGCGTTTAATGTCTTGATCAATGTATTCCCAGATTTCGGAGCAAGTATCTTGGTTTTGGCTTCTTACTCTTCATGGCTCTGTCAAGAGTGAGTTAGTGTTTTGGCTTTCAAATTTGGATCAGCACAATGGGCAACCTATTTGGTTCAAGTCCAGTACAGTAAGGATTGCTTACTCGGATGCGAGTGATACTGGTTATTGCGGCTACATTGTTGAACTTGGCCCTCAGGTGGCCGCTCAAGGCGTTCGGTCTTTGGACATGGCGAATCAAAGCTTGACGTTGCGCGAGATTTTAGCTGTTCGTAAAGTTTTAAAAGCATCTTGCCCCTAAGTTGGCGGGGTTGTGTGTTAAATGGTTCACCGATAATCAGAATGTTGCCCGTATTATTGATATCGGTAGTCCAAAATTGCCTTTACAAGAAGAAGCCAGGAGCATTTTTCATATTTGCGTTTCTCACGTTATTTCAATAGAGCCTGAATGGGTGCCTAGGGCCAGCAATGAGCAAGCTGATTATTTGAGTCGTACTGTTGAACCTGACGATTAGTCTGTTAGTCTGCCATTTTCCAGCTTTTGAATTTTAGATGGGGGCCCCACACTGTTGATTGTTTTGCTGATGAACATAACTGTTTATTGCCCAGATTTGATTCCAGGTTTTGGAATCCTCTTTGTGAAGCCATGGACACTTTAACAAGATCTTGGGAATTTGAGAACAATCTGTATCTGCATGCTGGTCTTGAAGTGAGCAGCACCCAGGTTAGGCTTGTGTGTTTCTTTTTGGGGGACGAGGGCGTTGGCGTTCTATGATTTAGAGGAGAGGCGTTACTTCCTTGTTTCCAAGCTTGAATTCTGCCACTCCGTCTTAAATAGATAAAACTAAAGCTTTGTAAGAAGGAAAATCCTTTAGGAGAGGGATCTTTTTGCCCGTTTATTTTGTTTACAAGTAAGCAGTCAAGATTGTGATAAATTTACTCGGATGCATGTTGGAATTGTGTGGTCAAGGATAAAGCGAAATCAGTATGGAATAGGAATTTTGATTTTGTTACTCCCCGATTTTAGGTACCGAGACCAAGTAAGTTAGAAGAATAACTCTTAAGTAGCACATTACGAATGGAACTCCCTTTTTAGAATGAAATCCACACACTTTCCTGCTCCCCAAATTAGTATGGGCCTATATTACAAAAGAATAATTAAACTGTGACCAGTGGTTGCAATAAAAGTGCATTGCACCATTGTACCATCATGATTCCAGGGCTGATTCAGGTGAGTCTACTCTTCCTCTATTTGTGTACCATAAAGTTAACTCTTTTAAAGTCCAACATATCGGTAAATAACCACAGAAGGTTACTTTTAAGAAACAATTGATAAATATATATTATAATACTTTATAAACTTGACATTGCTCTAATCAAAACTATTGGCTATCAAGCGATGCGAACTCAATGCAATTATCAAACCCATCGTCGCTGTCAATCGACTGAATTCAATGCAATTACAGTACCGCCTGAAACTATTTACCCTTTTACCGAGGTTTTGCCGCGGCCGATTCGCAGATCAACACCGCGTTCTCGCCTCGGCAATGACGCGGCGTGCCGAAATTTTACTGAGGTTTTACCTAGGTTTGCCGCGACATAAAATACCGCGGTAAACAGTAAGACGCGGCAGAGTTGAATAGGCCAAGAGACCTTTTGTTTTGACTCAATTAAACTTTACAATGCCATCTTCACGCTCCGGTGTGACAAATCATGTATTCGTCATAATACTAAAAGACCCCGCTGAAGCATTGTTAACTTCACAAGAATCCATTACTACAGTGTCGCTACATTTCATGACTTTCTTGCGGTGAATGGGAAGTGAAATGTAAGGAAATACGTTTTTTTGGTTAAAGATACGTCGCTATCAAGATAAATAGTTTGCCGTCTTTCGCTGTCAGCGCCGCGGTGCGAAACACTGTACTTACATGTAGCTTCAATGCCGCTCTATTTGGTTTGAGTATTTCATCTTTGATACAAAAGTACTTCAAGGGATAAAACTTTCTTCCAAATAAATAGTTTCTTCAGAGTCCGGAAAAAAAAAACAAAGCGACAAGCCACATTACAGTTTAAAGCAAGTTTTTTAATTCACACGCTTGAACTCATGTCGCATGACACGTTTTTTGTAGTCACGTGCACTTGTGTCGGCATGCGTTGAGAGTTGTTTATGTGAATACTATTGTGAAGCTTCTGAAAGTTTGCATCGATCAACGAACGAATTCGGAAAGCTTGAACATACCATAAAATCACATTGGTTAATTCGCGGTAAATTTGATGAATTTACCTAGCTTGTGTGTACGGTGAAATTGCGTAATTGACAATCATTTGTGAGACTGCCGGTCATGGTCTCAAATGGGCTAAATGCGCGGCATACATGTAAGTTCGGTAAATTCGTCGAATGTAAAACGAAAATAGTATTTAGGATCGCTTGAAATTTCTAAAGAAACAGTAAATAATTTCAATGTAGGTTTGGTTGAGGATTTCAGTCGGAATTCGGTGAATATTTCTGACTGCGGGGCATTTAGTCTATTTGAGACCGTGACACGCAATCGGATGAAGACCAATATGATTTTATGGTACGGCACAAGCTTGCCGAATTCGTCCACTGCAAATCCATAATAACTTTTAGAATCGCAGTTGTTCGAAAGTTAGAATGATGCCTATGTTTGCAATTTGTAAATAAAGTTAGGATGGAACGAATTATTGTGTTCATGAGAAATTGTGAAGCGGCATTTTGAAAGAAAGGAAATGTTTTGCGATGGCCAGTAATTGTGATGACGTCTGTGAAGATCTCTGAGAATTTCTTACGGGCGAAGACTTCGGTTTTCGTTGTTGTGCGATGCTTATAATTATAACATCGATGCCTACGTCTTCAGTGTATAGAGTTATGTCGGAACGAATTATTATGTTCGTGAAAATCATGACTAGGTAAAAGTTTTTCGGTGGCGCCAGTTTCGAGGTTTTGACGGCGGTTCTTTGAGAATCAAGGACGCAAAAACTTTGTAATTATGAAGACGTCTGTGAAAATCTGTGAGAATTTCTCACGGGCGAAGACTTTGGTTTTCGTTGTTGTGCTACACTTATAATTATATCATCGATGCCGACGTCTGCAGTGTATAGAGTTATGTCGGAACGAATTATTATGTTCGTGAAAATCATGAATAGGTTTTTCGGCTGTGCCAGTTTCGAGGTTTTGACGGCGGTTCTTTGAGAATCAAGGACGCAGAAACTTTGTAATTGTGAAGACGTCTGTGAAGATCTGTGAGAATTTCTCACGGGCAAAGACTTTGGTTTTTCCTTGTTGTGCGACGCTTATAATTATAACATCGATTTTTTATGTTCGTGAAAATCATGAATAGGCAAAAGTTTTTCGGCGGCGCCAGTTTCGAGATTTTGACGGCGGTTCTTTGAGAATCAAGGACGCAAAAACTTTGTGTCAGTTCATTCAGAGTATACCGCTAGCTACACAGGCTAGCATTTACTTGACTGGATGCGATGACAGTACAGTATCTGGCAAGTGAAAACTTTGTTTTGGCTAGTGAATTAAACCTGTCACTGGCCTCTGCGTCAGCAAGCTGAAAAGTTATATATTTCGTCGTGAGCCCTGTTTAAAACAAGTTACAAGCACGGAAATTTCACGTATAAGAGCAGTCAATAAGGACACACTTTTTAACAAAAGAAATTAGCTTCTATTGTTTCTTTGCCGCGGTGTACCGCATCTAGCTTGCCGCGGCGTTCGGTTGCGTCCGTTCAAGACGAGGTTGAGGAATTCGTCCCACTGCGGTGAATTCGCGGCAGAACCCTTCGGCAAAGACGAGGTTTTACCGCGTGCTAATGGGTAAATACTTTCAGGCGGTACTGTATCTCATGTATTCACAGCCTTTAAGCACATTTTATAATCCTTTCGAAAGAAATGCGTTATTTCTCCTAACTCATTGGATTTAACTGGCAAAATATTTTGTTAAATGAAAGCAAAGCTTATTTACGGCACTGGACACCATCAGTGCCAGAATTTGATATTTGTAAAAAGTTAAGACATGAATTTTTTAACAAGACATAACGTTAAATAGAAGGAACAAAGATGTAGCTAATCTAAAAGAACTGTAGTTAAGTTCTTAAATGTCCATTCATTTGTCTCTAATCTAATAAAGAACACATTTGAAGAAGAAAAAATTTTAGAACATGAGTTTTGCAAATAGTTCCATACTGGGTGTATTTAAACGAAGATTTACTTTCAAGACAAAATTTTGTGTCTTTCAAGTAACCAAGACTTAGAGTATTGTGCAAAAGTAATTCAAGCGAAATGCGTGAATTTCATTCCTTGTTCACGCGAACTTTCCAGGAAAGTTCTCACGAAAGTTTGAGTGACAATTCAAGGCCTTTTGAGCGAACGGTGTTTCGTGAAACTTTCAGTATGAAACGAAATTTCACGATGACAAGCGTCGTTTCACTAACTCAGTGCCCGAATTCCTCACATGATCTATTTGATCTACCCGTCAAGTACCTTTCGCGAAATATCCAGAAGGTTTTCAATGGACTGGAGTTCATTCATGAACAGAAAGAATGAGAATTAGAAGTAACACTTACCACAAGTGAAGACTTTGAATTTAGTTTCATTTCAGAAGAGACAACACATAAGCCCATTGTCATCAGTGTAGTCGTCAGATATCAGCTGTGTAGAGGCTCTACCACGTGGGCACTTCAAATCAGTACACATGCTTTTGTCCATGAGAGTATCCAAATTGGTTCTTTGGCTCGATAGGCTAAAAATTGAAAAAATATGTATTTTGGGATGTCTTCTCAAAGGCATGTTTAGTCATTGAACTTTCAAGAAAACTTAATTATTTGTCCCAGTTCTGCTTTATTTTACGATAAATTTCAACTTTTATTTAGTGCTCGATCTGGTTTCCATGGAAACCAACACTGTTTACGGGTCATTATCACCCTATAAATCCAGGATTTTGTGGCCGAATTCCCTCCAAATTGTCAGGGAAGAACTATAGTAGCCTGGTAACTAGTTTCACTAACATTGGACACTGCATTACGGCTACATCAAGTTGTGTTTGAGCCAAAACGAACATGATCGATTATTCACGATTTTATTGTTTATTGTTTCATGCCTCCAACGAAAACACACAGTCGCAAAGGAAAGAAGAGAAAATTTACAGTCAACCAGTATACAAAGAGAAAGAATTCTGCTTCAGCCGATGCCTCAGCTCCCGAAGACAAAAACACGAGTTGAGTGGCGATGAAGAGCAAATTGGACACTTAGTCAGACGATTCTTCGGATGAAAGCGATGGAATGGAAAATGCAGACCTTCAAGGGTTTAGAATCGTTGATATGTCACTCCTTTAATGCTTTAATAAAAATGCTCCTAAGACAGAGTACACTATACTAGGAGATAAATAAATAGTAAATAATTAAAATAGTAATAAATATATGTAAAAGAAGAAACTTATTTACATTTCAAATTTTAGAATAGGTATCTACATTTAAAATTGCCCACTGTACAGTATTTATCCACACAAGATTAAAAATTTATTGTAGGCCAATTATGGAATTTATAGTGGACATTATACAACTAGTAGAAGGAAAAGTGTCCATGAGTATCGGTAATTTATTCCAGGCTACTATTGAACTTGGGTAAAACGAATATTGATAAACATTACAGCTGGACTGAATGTGTCGAAAAGGAAATGCATTGGGAACTCGAGAAGCCCTTGTTAAGGGACATACCTCAGATGGGAGGGAGATACCAACCAAACCTTGTTGGATTTTGTAAAACATAGATAATTTATGCAAAAGTCTACGTTGTTCAAGAGTGTCCCCAACCAAGCTGCTTTAACATAGGAGTAACATGAGTAAAATTTGAGTAATCTCTAAAAACAAACCTTGCTGCTCTATGCTGGACTAGTTTGATTTGGTGAATATTACGTTTAGTAAATGGGTTCCACACTGAGCAAGCATACTCTAGTTGGGGACGCACAAGGGTAGTGTATGCCTTACATTTGACATCCACGGAACAATCTGACCAAACCCTTCTTAGAAGACCAAGCATACTATTTGCCTTACTACAAACATTATCACAATGTTGATTCCAATTTAGATTTAACATAGGAGTTTTGCCACTGTATTAGCCTGCACAAAGGGAATGTTTGCCTTGAAGAAGACCAGGAGTCAAAAATGGGCCTCGCGTCGCTTCTCATTTTGAAGTGTACTGCTGCGAAATGCTCCTATCATCATTCTTTTTACACTTCTTCTAAAATCGAGAACAAACAGGCTTTTGAAGTGAACAGGAGAGCAGTTTTGGTCATGTGTGCCATCGCGCATGCTCGGCCATGACACTGTTCCTTTAAACTGGAATTCGCGTGATCTAGAGTCTACAATCACTCTGAAGGGAATACAATATATCTCTTGCCAATCTAGCTGATAATTATATTTTTCCAGATATTATAACTGTGCGGTTGGTATAATCTCGACCTTTGAACGGACTTCTTTGTCAATGTTTTTTGAGATAGCTTTATCGAGACAGATATTGTGACCATTCAAATGTAACTGAGCACTATTGGGAACCAAAGAATTAATTTCATAATCATTGCGCGTTTTTAAATGATGTTGCCACTGTGTTGGGATTGCGTCTACAATCGCCATAAGCTGAAACTTTTCCTTAGGTGTAAATGACGCACTTGCCATAATTTCAAAGCCTGTGATAACATCATTCCCATCAGTCGTAAGATCTTCAACTGTAATTATTCCTTTTTTAAACAATGCTTCACAGAAAACAGACTTGCCTTGTATACAAATAAACTTATCATTCCAAATAACTGTGTTAGACGTCTATCTCTTGGCACAACGCTTGTTCTGTTAACTTATTTGCGACTGAATGTTCTGTGAAACATCGGAAACATTCTTCATAATATTTGGGTAATTGAATACACATACCTATATAGCCCATATATGGCAGTACCCCCCCCCCCCCCCCCGGGCTCCGTGGCCATGTTTATCCAGAAGTTCATCAACAATAATTGCGCTATTGAGCCGAAAGGGTTAGAAAGTGAATAAGATATATTCAGCGAGACGTACATGTAAAAGGCCATTTTTTAATTACCTTCAGCCTCGTTTTCAAAACAAGTTTCTCACTGCATGTACATTGTAAAAAGTCCATTTTCAGCCACTATGGTCTACTTCTTGTTTCCGGTCAGTTATGAAAAGTTTATATTGTTTAAAGTCGGAGGTTGAAAGATATTTTAATGTGAATGATTTCACTTGTTTTGACATAAAGGCAAAAGACAACTGCGAAATGCCCTTTACCCCCCATAGTCTCAAATTGAAATGTGAAGGGACTTAGATCGAATAAACAACGGCAAGCAGTTCACGAGCAATCGATGGAACTCATAGAAAACTTTTGCAACTTTAACATATTATTAAGTCAATGCTGTATCAGATTACTGATATGTGATTGCCTTATTGGCTTAACTACAGCGAGCTGAAGATGTTTTGGCTTTGTGAAATGAAAAGGGCTTCCAGTCTTCATAAAAAGGTAAGCTTACGTTATTCAAAATCGAACCACCAGTAGCTGAACTTAAGCCGGCGAACTCACTAAAAAACGTTTACAAGTTTTGTAGGCCTTATTTCTGCTGTGTGATATAACCACTCGATCAATGATCGACAGATAAATACTGTTAGCTTTAGGTTCGGCAAGTAAGTGCAATTAGCACCTTTTCCTTATCACAACTTTGGTGTGAGACAAAAGCTTCCTTTCCCTAAATAAACTTTGGCTTAATGGTTAATTATTCACGTAAATCAGTTAAATAACTTAAACTTCACCATTCACTGCTTATTCACGACGATACCGTCATGCTTCCTGCCAAGACACAAATGTCAATCCGTAACGTTACAAAGGTCCCAAGACTAAGTCTTGTATATTTTAGTGTCGACCAGAGTACTTGTGTAGTGGAAACAAAAAATCTGAGAAGGAAAGACACTGAAGAATCGTACACCAAGAGTGCACCAGAAAAATGGCTGCAGTTACCATCAGAAGTGCCAATAAACAACTGGAGGCATTGGTTATTGCTTCAGATGGTAAGCCCTTCTTGTTAGTAACTATAAGTTGGACTTGAGCTCACTTTTTTGTTGTTGTTTTTGTTGTGATAGTTGCTGTTTTTTATCATTGTTAATCAAAAAGCTTACAAGCTGATTTGATCTACTGTAGATAACGAAGACAAGTTAAATAGTGACGAAAGAACATTTGTTGACAATCCGGCCAATGCTGACCTGTTTTGTGACCCCCTCCAGCCAAAAGAGGAGATCCAATGAAGAGCAATCTTTTGCGTACAGTTCATCTAAAAGAGCGAGGACTTTGGGCAATGAGGTAGGCCTAAGTAAGTTTTAATTCCTACCGTCGAATAGTGTTTCAAGATGTTCAATGGTTTGGAAATAATGTCTGGTCGGTAGCATCCGGTGTTCGCTATGAAATGCTGGTCGTTTCTCGAACTGTCAGGTAGCCAACGTTTAATGTCAGTTTGCCAATGCTTACATGTCAGTTTGCCAACATCTAAAATACTTTTTGAGAAAGGTCTGAAATGTAGTTACAAACTACAAGGAAGAAATGTCATCTTTGATGTAAGATGAAATTGTTCGTTTCGGTTTGAAAATGTTTGATTCACTATCCCAGAGCGCTCTCTCTCCACGCCATGTAGATAATACGCTAGTTGATCGATGGCCGATCTGATTGAGACTTTGTTAGACTTGGTTGCTGTGTGGGCAACAAATGAAACAAACACTTTCAAGCTGAGCTCTTACATCGAAGGTGACAGTCTCTTCCTCTGGTAATTTGTAACTACATTTCAGACCTTTTTCAAAAATTATTGCTGGTTGTTGTTTTTTATCAAATGGCGCACTTCAGACGTTCTGTTTAGCAGACAGTTCATGAGAGAAAGTGAAACAATACGGGGTTTTTTCCGAGATAGAGTATGCAACCACGGCAATGGTCTTAACAAGGTTTCCCCATAAATAATTTAGTGTTTCTAAATGTTTTATTGTATAAGATGAAGTTAAGTGCTTAATTATTTTTGTATTATCTCGTTAAGGGAAAAAGACAATTTCTTATGACAAACCGAGTATATCAGCTCAAGTAAACCTCCTCCGTGCAATGGTGGCTGTCATGTGCGCATGGTGATGTAAGCGAAAAATAACTCTTTACTGTGGGCCACCCTTTGGATTTCTTAAGGTGTAAGTAGTTTGAAAAACATACCTTTGCTCTTTGTAGCACTGTGATGTGCAACATATTGATTTGGTTACTTGTAGATTGAGATGTTAAATGCATTCTTGGCTGAACAGGCAGAGAAAGAAGCATGCCTGAAACAGCAGCAATTTGTGAAAAACAGCCAGATAACTGATGTGGCTGTTCCGTGTCCATGCTCCCAACAAACATCAGATGTGGCAGTTCAAACAGACCTCCCAGATGTCATGGAGGACCTCAAAGAACAAGTTAGAAGCCTGACGAAAATAGTGGCCGAGCTGACTGAGCTGAACGCTAAGGAGCGGTCGCCTATCCCATTGTGTGATTTAGTGCTGTCTCCAGATGACAACAGAATCATCCCTTTAGAAACGCCTCTCCGAGCACTTTCTTCAATCAATGATTAACCTATGGTTGCAGCAGAACAGCCAGTGAACCGCTCTGTTTCAGCACCAGGGCAGAATCTTGCTCCGCTTGCGTCTCCAGTGAACAACTATCCCCGGCCGCAACTGCGATCTCCTGTGACCATGATAACCAACACTTATCAAGCCTCAAACAGCAGTGCCAGCCTTGGACCGACAGATGAGCAGAAGAGAAGGTCGAGGCCATTGTCATCATGGGTTCACAGATGGTACAGTGCGGAAGGAAAAATTAACACGCGATGCCGGGGAAAAGAAGAACTTCCCTTTATAGGCTACAAAAACAAGTAAGACTTTTTCAGCATTTTTTCATGTATCAGATTATAGTTTGTTTTTCAAACTAAAACATTGATATAGCGGTGATTCGCTACTGAAATAGTAAGAAAAATAAAATTTGCCCTTCGGCTACTAAAAAAATCATATACGGAAATTCTTGTTAAGGCCGTGCTTAATGGCTTAAAGGCTAGCTACACCCCTGACATGCAAACAAAACTACTAACAGTGTCCTTAGTGTCTCATAACTTGCGAACAGGTTGCAAATCAGAATTGAACGAAAAAACTGCACACCAAATCAATTCAAGCGCAAGTATTATGCCACTAAAGATCCAAACGTCTGGAAAAAGTACCGTCATTAAAGAAATCGTGTCGTTAGCCTAAGAAGGAAAGCTATCAAAGAACACTTTGCCAAGCAATGCAGTGCATCTACTGGAAATCCGAGGGAATTCTGGAGCGCTTTCAAACCTTACCTGTTTTCCAGGAAAAATCAGATGTCCGAGTCTATTCAATTGGCTGAAGGCGAGACCATCTTTCAAGAACAAAGTAAGATTGCAGACATTCTAAACAACCATCTCCTCGGTGGTATAAGTGCACTGGCTGTGCCTGATCCGAAGAACCATCATAGTATTTTTACCATCAAGAATAATTTCTCTCCTACAGAAGTCTCTAACTTCAGTTCAGTAAGTCAATCTGTTGTGGCTGAAGTGAAGTCACTCAACATCAGAAAAGCCACAGGATGTGACATCGTACCCCCAGAGCTCTGAAAGAAGGATATCCCAGTCTCTGCCACCCAATCTGTTCCCTGATCAATCAAATAATAACTCGAAGGGAGATACGCTGCATCTGGAAACATGGTGAAGTTTTACCATTCCTCAAAATCGGTGACGCAATGGACAAAGCAAACTGTCGACCAGTTACTATCCTGCCTGCAATTAACAAAGTGTTTGAGAAATGATTATGTCCTTATTTAATCTTCTACTTTGAAACCATCTTTCCACCCACCCTAACTGCTCACCGAAAGAACCACAGCTGCTGCACTACCCTGCTGAGACTTACTGAAGATTGGAAAACCGAAGCTACATTGGAGCTACATTAATCGACCTCAGTAAAGCTTTTGATTGCCTTCCTGATAATCTACTACATGAAAAACTTTCAGCGTATGGTGTTGGCCTAGAGAGCCCAAAGTTATTAAAAAATAATGTGAAGAATAGAACACAATGAGTTAGGCTTGGCAACACTCGATTACTGGGAAGCTAACGTCAGGTGTCCCACAAGGATCTGTACTGGGCCTTCATTTATTCAATATTTTCATAAATGATCTGTTCTACAATATTAAGAAGGCTAACATATCGGCTTATGCAGATGGTAAACAACTTTATTTCAGTAATGCAAATGTAGAGAATTGTACACAAAACTCTTAATTCTATACCTTATATTAAGGGCACTTCTGAGACCATCTCACAGGTCCTACAGCCCTACAACATCCATGTTGCCAACAAACCTACAACTACGTTACGACACTTACTGACCAACGTTAAAGACAGGGACGAACCCAACAACAGACAGGGAGCAGTTTACAAGATCAAATGATCCGACTGCCAGCCTTTCTACATTGGTGAGACTGGCCGAAACCTGAACACAAACAAGCCACGAGAAATGGTGATGTCAACAATCACATTGCTGTACATCATCAACTGACAAACCACAACATTGACTGGGACACTGCTCAAGCTTAACCTACAGTACGAACTATTTTCAATGACTGACTCTTGAAAACTGGTACACTAACTTCGAACAAATGCCTCTTAACAGATGTCGACAACTACCGGCGCCTTACAAACGACTTATCCACGATGCAAACGGAACCGACAAGTGGACTTCTAACAGACCGACTTCATTTGACTAACTATACACGGACCTCAAACCAAACAATTTCACTAACAAAGACGGATTGAAACTGACCAATGACTGATGACAAACTTTACACAAGTCTTTCAGCCAATACCATCATGGCTATAGTGACCACTCACTTTCAACGGACCAAACTTATAACATCATCGACTGACAAACACTATTCACTTGACTCTCTCAGAACTACCCTCACCTGGACGATCACATTATACGAACTACAGAACATGGGACATTCACTTCTTGTTTCTGATCATCTTCAGGATTTACTATCAAGACTTTCTGAAGCTAAGAAGGATGGATTGCTCAGGAAGCTACTTAGCAATGACCATGGTAGCTTGGACTATGCGAATAGTCTAATTGAAGCAGAAGAAAATGGGGGGCCACAACCGAATAATGAGGTAGTTTGGCCAGACTGGTGTTATCTGTTTAGTGTGTCACAACATGGGAAACGAGGAGGAAAACAAGTGCTGTGGGAAGAGAATGTGCTACCTCTTATGAACTGTTCAGGAATATCTGTATTGAGAGGGAGGTTCTTCATTTGACTATTGGTAGATGATGCGACATACACACAGAAGAACCCGATTTTAGTATGAATAACAAACAAACCGCCTAAGCTAAAAAGGTCTATTATACTTCAAAACAGTACTTCAGTTATTTCGCTCTGAAATACAGTACATTGAAAGCATAACTGAATAATTAACATAATTCAAACAGCCCATAAGTCCCTGGGCCACACCACACAAATCCACCATTTTATTCTGCTCTGAAGCAAGTTGTCCGCTACTGAGCGTGGTGATGACAATCCTTTGGATAATGCAGCCATCTTACTTCAACGAATGTAACAGTGTGTAAAATAGAGCAAAAGTCCCAGATCAAATACTTCGGGGTCTTTATTGATGAACATCTAAAATGGGATGCTCAGCTCCGGCACATTAATAACAAAATAACAAAAAACATTGGAATTTTATTTAAACTTAGATATTATGTGCCTATGAGTACACTCAAACAACTGTACTATGCTCTTATATATCCCTATCTGAGGTATGGACTAAGGAGCTGGGGCACCACATATCAAACTAAATTAAATAAAATCAAAATAAGTCAAAATAACGTAACTGTATTTACTGCATCTTCTTTGCAAATAAGACCTTACACTTTTAGAAATCTTAAAGTTAGAGAGTGTTTTTAAATTAAAAATTGGCACTTTTTTGCATAAATTACAATATAGAAAAAAAGGATACATCTCCTGCCCTCTATGATTTAGCTCAACCAGCTTTGGCTGTCCATCAATATAATACTAGATATGCCTCTAATCAAAAGCTAGACAGACCATTTTCTAGAACTAGTTATGGCGTGGCAAGGTTTAGCGTAGTGGCATCAATGATCTGGGAAACAATACCCATGAAAATTAAGTGTCTTGAATTCAACAGTTTTAAAAGAGATTATTTGCCATGCGAATAGAAATTTTATGTCTTTCTTCCCGGAGATTTTGTAACTGAGAGTTTGTAAGCATTGTCTTTTAGTAGGCACATGCACAGACTTATGTAATCGGATATTGTTATGTAACAGCATTGCGACACGTGTGGGGGCCTGGACAAGGGGCATTGTTTTCTCAATATATTGAGCCCCCCGCTTGTGATGTGGTTTCGTGGCCTGGCGACTAACCTGTTGTTCATTCATTCATTCTTGCTTTTGCTTCGCTGTATCACATGTTTGATTTCACGTTGTTCTAAAGGTAAGCTATATTTATGGCTAAGGTTGTCCCAAAGGCGCTTATTTTAGGCCATTCGTTTGTTAGGCGCCTTAAGCGCGATTTCAACCTTCGGGGTATGGCATTGGTTCACTTGCATGGCATCGGCGGTCGCACTGTGCCATTGCTTGAAGAACATGACTTTCATGTTGTCAAGAACCTTGCTCCAGATATTGTTATCTTGGACATAGGTACAAACGACCTTTCCCATGCCCTTCTCCAGACCGTACGCTCTAAAATTGAGGAGTTTGTGCGTTTACTTCAGGGGGATTACTCTCTCCATGCGATCGGGGTTTGTGGTGTCATCCCACGTGGCATCTGTGTGCTGCGTGCGATGGATTTCTTCGATGACGCTACACTGTTAAATCACTATGTAGGCATTGTGTTGGAAGAGTTTCCAACTGTATTTTGTTGGTCCCATGCTGAATTCAATTGTCCTCATAAGGACCTCTACCTGAGGGATGGCGTTCACGCTAATCCAACAGGGCAATATTTGCTCTACCGGAGTTATTGTGGCGCCATCATAAAGGCGGTGGGTTTGCTCGAGGACGGTTCGGATTGAGCAGATTTTCATCCCGCCAGCACATTTGTTTGTCCTAGCTTGCTCTATTGCTATTGATGCATTATGAATTTGGGCTTTTTTGTCATGAAGCCTTTTGGCAAAAACATTTTCTTGCTCTTTCCTGTAAGCTTATGCTTAATTATTTTGGCTTAGCTTGGACAGCCATTTTTGCTGTGCGGCTATTATTTTGCTTGTCATATGTAGTTATGCAAGCCCTTGATTTTGCCTATTTTCTATACAGTTATATTTCTAGTCACATGTAGTTGTGACTAGGTTTTTTGACACTGGGGCATATGTGTTTATGCTGCCTTGTCAGTTTTAGCTGGGACATGTAGTTATCTTAGCTGTTTTTCTTAGGGTTTAAACCCTGTTATTTGTTTGTTATTGGGTTGCTTGTCATATTTAGTTATGCCAGCACCTGTTTTCTTTTCATTTCTGGTGTAAAAGGCCAGCCAACCCGTCGACTCTTTGTCTTGACATGGTTGCGCCTGCCAGGTTACATTTATTTATACTCGGCTTGACCATGTGTCAGCTTAAGTCAGTGCAGTTTCCTGTTCTTGCCAAGTTCTTACCTTTTCGCAGGTTGTCCGATATGCCTAAAGTAAAGTCACGTGGCCGAACCTCTTGTGCTTCCGATGGAGCGCAAACACGTGCCAGCCCGCGGGCTAGTGTTCGGGCGAGCAGCGTTGCGTCACACGGACTACCTTCCCAGTCAAGAAGACAAAGTGCGGCCCCAGAACCTGGGCAAGCCACTGCCCAAGAGCTTCCTGTGCCGACTCAACCTCAACATGATGCCCTGCTGTCCCCTCAGCTAATTGAGACTCTCATCAATCGGGTTGCAGACGAAGTCTCCCGGCGTTTGTCACCACCTGAGAACCCTGAACGTCTTCCTCCTACATCATCCCTGGAGGAGGTTCCTGCAACTTCAGTGATCAGCCAGCCCCACCAGTCTACTCTGGCTTCCGATAATGTGGCATCCACTGTCGTACACGGAAGTTTGGCGGATGCTTCAGCTACATTGATAAGCTTGGTCCCCTCTGAAGGTCCACCACAAGTGCCAGGTCAGTGTTTCCAGTCAGTAGCGTTGCCTGTAGATTGTCGCGTCACTGACAAGCTAAAAGAGAAAATTTGGAAGGACGAATACATAGACTTGCCAACCCTGTCCATGCTAACCGTTACCAGTTAGCCATTCAGAATCCTGAGAGTGGTCCACTTCCCTCTCTGTGCATAGAACCCGTAGCTAAGACTAAGCAAATAACATCAATTGATTCTTGGCTTAATTGTTTCCACATATTTCTGGGTATTTACACCAGGCGGTTCCCTCATGAGGCCCCCGCCCTCATGAAGTACTGTGACACCATTCAGGACTTGGCAGTAAGGGGCCATAACTGGAAATTTTATGATGAGAATTTCTCGGTTTTTGAGGCAGGCCCACCGTTCAGCCCTCCCCTGGGAGCGAATTCATGATGAGCTGTGGCTCAAGTCTAACCAGGTACATGTACCCCATCCCAGAGCATTTCAACCCATTTCCCAGGGGCGGGTTTCTGGAAAGGTTGAAACCACCCCTAAAGGCTACTGCTTCCGCTTCCATAAGGGCCGTAAATGTGTCCCGGGCTGCGCTTACAAACACCAGTGTTTTAAGTGCGAGGGGTCATTTTCGTGGTCAACGCAAGCATTCCAGTTCTCAGCCCCCAGCTGCCAAGTCCAACTCTTCCCACCCTACCAACGCCATGATAGATTAAGTTTTTTGCTGAAAGGGTACACCCATTCCACTGTTGAATTTCTTATATCAGGTTTTACACATGGCTTTCCGATTCATTTCCAAGGTGAGCGCCAGTCGCGCAAAGCTAAGAATTTGTTGTCTGCATTAGATAATCCTGCAGCAGTTGTTTCTAAACTCAGAAAAGAGCTTGAAGCGCAACGGCTAGCAGGGCCGTTTAAGTCTCCTCCACTGTCCATATTTTGGATTTCCCCCTTGGGGGTTGTGCCCAAGAAAGTGCCTGGGGAGTTCCGCCTTATTCACCATTTATCATTTCCTCGTTTTCGTCATCAGTTAATGATGGCATACCTCCTGAGCACACTAGTGTTCAGTATGCTACGATTGATGGCGCCATAGAGCTCATCAAGAGGGCGGGCCCCGGTTGCTTTCTAGCCAAGACAGACATAAAAAATGCTTTTCGGATTATTCCTATCCATCGTAATAATGATTATGGTCTCCTCGGGATGCAGTGGAGGGGGCTGTACTATAATGATCGTTGCATGCCTATGGGCTGTTCTTCATCTTGTTTGACTTTTGAAACTTTTAGCACAGCAGCATTTCCCTCATTTCGGAATTTAGTCATCGCAAAAAAGTCACACTTAAAGAAATCCAATCACTTATTGGCCTCTTAAATTTTGCGTGTTTAGTTATAAGGCCGGGTCGGGCCTTCTTGCGTCGGCTTATCGATTTGACGGTGGGGGTTCGCATGCCTAATCATTGTATTAGACTGAACAGAGAGGTCAAGGAGGATTTAAATTTATGGTTGTCTTTCTTGTCCAATTTCAATGGCAAGTCTTTTTTCCTTGAGGATAGCTGGCTTAGTTCATCTAAGCTAAATCTTTTTACAGGTGCTTCAGGCTCCTTGGGTTTTGGGGCTTTATTTCGGTCTCATTGGTGCTATGGGAAATGGCCCTCTAGTTGGCAGTACCAAAATATTGCCATTCTAGAGTTTTATCCTATTGTACTTAGCTTATACCTCTGGGGTGAGGCGATGAGCAATCAGTGCATTTTGTTTTTCACTGACAATGAATCTTTGGTTCATGTGATAAACAGACAAACTTGTAAAGATAAATCTCTGATGGCTTTTGTGCAAAAGCTGGTTTCAATTTGTTTACATTACAACATTTTGTTTAAGGCCAAACACATACCAGGAGTGCACAACAAAATGGCTGATGCTCTGTCTCGCTTGCAGGTCCAAACTTTCAGGCACCTGGCACCTCCTCAAATGGATTCCTTGCCCACAGAGATTCCCCAGTATCTGCAGCCTCAGAATTGGGTCCTATCATAGCTATGCTTGCTAAGTCGAGCCTTCAGCCTTCGTCTATCCCAACATATCGGCGGGCATGGAAATTATTTTACCAATTTCTCACAACAATTTTTCAGTCTGTAAACAAACCTTTTCCCATCGCGCCTCATACATTGGTTCTTTTTATTGCTTACATGTACGACAAAAAATATGCTCCATCAACTGTGAGTTCATATGTTTCTGCATTGGGCTATTCTCACAAATTCTTAGGCCAGGCTGACCCTACTAAAGCCTTCTTTATTATTCAGATTTTAAAAGGCTATGGTAAGATAGGTTCACACCTGGATAGCCGCCTACCTATCACACTTCCGGTGCTTATCAGAATTATTGAGTCATCGGCCCAGTTAACTGTTACCCATTACCAAAGTCTTCAATTTAGGGCAATGTGCTCTATAGCATTTTTTGCCTTCTTGCGAATTGGGGAGATCACTTATAATTCACCAAAAGATGCTGATGTCCCCATGCAGGTTCATCAGTTAACAAAGTTGTTAGATTCCTTCAAGCGGGTTGTGGCCTTTAAACTCACGTTTGGCAATTTTAAGCATAGTTACAATCATTTTCTGTGATGTTACACCGCCGTCATTCATGCTGTCCAGTTCAATTGCTTCTAGAGTATTTATCCTTGCGGGGCAACAGACCTGGCCCACTTTTTCGTAACTCTGATAATAGCCCAGTTACTAGGACCAATTTCACTGAACTCCTTTCGTTGGTGTTGAAGGCTTGCGGGCTCGACTCCACACGTTACAAAGGCCATAGTTTTCGCATTGGCGCTGCATCATATGCTGCAGAATGGGGAATGTCTGATGCTCAAATCAGGGCTTTGGGTCGTTGGAAGTCTAATGCTTTTCTTAAATACATTAGGATGCCTTCACTTTTATGTTAGCTTACCATGTGTACATGCATTTGGCTTGCGGGGAAGTCAGGTGTGTGTCACTGAGGGGTGATGGGACTGATTAGCAAGGGCAGCAGTCTCGTCACCTTTTCGGTGACATTTCTTTCCAGTAGCAAGGGGTGCTGATTAGCAAGGGCAGCAGTTCCCCTTGCTCACAGTAATGGTTGGCAGCTATCCTGTATCATCTAAGTCCAGTTATTTTGTTTTATATTAATTATTGGGGATTTTCCCCTTTGTGCTAAGGATTCCTGAACTGAATGGCAAGGGCAGCAGTTCATATTGTATTAATATATTGTATTAAATTGACTCTTCATAGTCAGGGCTGGGGGAACAGATTAGCAAGGGCAGGTGTTCACCTGGCCCTGTATTAACTTGCTGTAAGAGTTTCAGTGAGAGCCTTAGGTTATTCTTTTGGGGAATCCCCCTGTTGTACTATGCAATTTCGAACTGAGTGGCAAGGGCAGCAGTTCATGTAATGTTTAAATGTTGTTTTGGTCAGGGTGGGTGGAACAGATTGGCAAGTGCAGCTGTTCACCCAGCCCTGTAATATTTGGCTTTTAGGCTTTCAGTCAGCTTTTTATCTTGTTCTCTTGTCGAGGATTCAATACTTTGTGGGCTGCATTTCCCTTGGGTGGGGCGGCAGCACGATGTTTATCA
>OZ026602.1:20014884-20107384 GCA_964020085.1 Micromussa lordhowensis | reverse complement strand
GGAAATCCATTCACAAGCTGTTCAATTAAAATCTGCATCCGTTCGAACGGCTTGGGCGATCCGTTCAAAAAGGAAGTCAATCCGTTCGAACGGCTGTGTCATCCGTTCACAAAAATTGCCCAAGTAGATATTTATTTTTACAGAATTTCACTGAAGGAAATGCGAGAAAATTCACTGTCAGTTTTGCTTTTGTGCTCATGTTGACGTCATAAAAAATTAATTCTGTCGTTTTCCTTTGAGCGCGCACAGATTACTAAAGCTTTCGTCCTTGGCGCGCGTGCGATCGTAAAACAATGGTGAGCTGCTGCACGCCCACAAAATAACGGCCAATGATGGCGATATCGTCACTATTACAAAAACAGCTGATCCGGCTTTTAAGTCCTCTTATAAGTCCAACTTTTAAAATTTCTGATCTAGTATCTATATTAACATCTAGTTACCGACCGAGAGGCATAAACTACAAAACAATCACACAGATCAGGTGAAAGATGAGCCCTGGAAGCTAACTGCTTTGTTTTACTCTTAAAGATGCTGGAGAAAGTGCAGGCCTCTGTATCAGGTATTGAAGACAAACTGCTGGCGAATATACAGGCCTACGTGTCTGGAATGGCCACTGAAGTTTCGCAGCTTGACGCGTGGCTCAACTTCCTGGCGGGACAAGCATTAAATCAGTATACATGCATGGTAAGAAGTTTATGCTATATCCATGTATAGATCTCGTATAGATGCTTCGGCTATCTCTATCTCAGATTTGTTAAATACTTTGAAGCCACAGTGAGCAAAAAGCAGAAACACAGAGCACGACCTGTTGACATACTGATGGCACGAGCAAAGAGAATTTACATCTTGATGATCAAAAGATAAATGAGTGATTTTAATTTTTTCCTCGCAGTGTTACCTGAAAGAAATAGAAAACATATTTTCTGTGTTTCTATCGAGTTTTAGTTGGAAACCTCAAGCTCGCCATCTCACTGTTAAATAGAAACACTAGTAAAAGTTCGAGAGAAGGCGTAAAAGCTGTGGAAACACTCGCCTATCGGTCCGTGTTCCTAGAACATTTCTTGTTCTCCCAAACTTCCACAAGGAACATGTTTTCTATTCCTTAATAATTGGACAAGGTATGCAGTGACCAGCGTGTGAGGGTCACTCATTTTAAGCAGACATAAGCAAACGAAATAACACGGGTGATTTTCTCTTTTATTCAGCAACTTAATTCCACTGTAAACTCCATGTGTGTCAATGAGACTCCCGTGACGAAACTGAGTGCTCAGGAGACCTGAACCAAGACCCTGACCTGACCACAATAAACACCGACACCCTGAGTAGACTTAACACAGAGGAGGACCAATCAGCCGAGACCAATCCAGACTGGGAAGGCACGTCAGCAAGTACTCCACAGGAGGTCGGTGAAGAGCTCATCAGTACATGTGTTACGCCATCAAAAATAAGAACAGTCCAGGAGACCCTCACGAAAAAAAGGGAACGGCACTTGTGTGCACTTAGGTTACTGCCATCTTTCTTCAGTAAGGAAGAACTAGCGACAAGCAACACAGATGGCACCCATGAGAAACACCGCCTTGACAGCAACAAACTGAATTCGCTTAAAGTATCGGTATTTAGTAAGTTCCCTGTTGACACAATGGAAGAAAAAGATAGAGCATGGAGATGCATTAAAGGAAAAATAATTTCAAAATGCTGTGCCACCTGCAAGCATTTAGGCAAAGAAGTTACTCCTGTTCGTTCATTGTAACTTTTATGTAAACTAGAAACTGAAGGCTCGGAAATAATGCTTTGTTAAATATCATTTTGTATGCTTACCTGTTTAGTTATTAAAATAGTTGTTTGTTCAAAACTGAGTATAGTAATTTGATGGTGGTATTATCTCTCCGTGTAAACTGTACCATGACGACTTCACCACGGACAAAGTGTGTAATTCTGCGAACCCCACTTGAGTGGGGTTCGTGCATATTTATGAGCCCCGTTACCTAGTAACGTATGACGTGTTTTACATCACGTTCGACGGAGAGGCTGCGTCGTAAAAACCTGTTTGTATGCAATCCGACAACCGGTAGGATAGCTTGAGAAATTCAAAGTGAAAATAATTCGAACTGTGATACTTTTCGTAAAGTAAGTATCTGATTCCCCTGTTGGTAGCTGGCGTTTTGACTGGAATTTGTTCGCGATACGAACGCATGAAGTCTAACTCGTGGCATGTTCTTGTCCAGAATTCATTTGTTTCGGCGGGTAGATGTGGAAGCTCGTGGCGAATTACCCTGGCGGTTTTGATGCGTTTTAAAGCTTTACTTGCACCTCTTTACAAGTAAGTATACTTCTCTTTCCAAGATAAAGCAGATGTAGTTAAGAAAATGGTTTTGATCTTTGAAATTCGTAAAGATGTTGTCCACGAAAGATTATGCAAATGTACACTGTCTTGAAAATTGAAGCGAACCGTAATTTGAGCGTTTTAGTTACATATCTTCTCAATACGAAGACATTCTTCACTGAAGATAATTTTATGTACTAAGTAAGGCGTTGTTTATTTACTGGTCTTTTTCATTTCAATATCTCGTACCGTTTACCTTGATTTACAACACGATTCCATGATGTCCTTGTAGCCAAACATCAACAAACGAACTGAGTACATTTTAATATATCGTAAGCAAACAACGAGCTGGAGCTCGCTATCGCTTTAACTAATGACTTTCCACTTTACCTGTGATTTTAACGTTGATGATCTTTTTTTACCTGATAGCAAAATTATTAGTGGATGGCCGCTTTACAATTGGGAGCTCCTTTGCCTTTGAAAACAAGCAGCATTGGATGGCCAGTTGAACTGAACATATACAAAATCAGGGATGATGTTTACTTTGATGTCACGGCCACTCTAGAATATCTTAGTCTCTAAAAGCATGTCAAAAAACATGGCTTCAGTTTTATTGACAAGTTTCTTTCTGAGAATGGTAAGTTTCCTTCACCTTTTGCATAAGTTAATGAAATAAATCGAAATAAATTTATAATTAATGGTTCTTTAAACTGGAATTTCAACTGTGAAGTTGTACTACAGTATTATCATTTGTACGTGAACAGCAGTGGAGATTTTATGATTCAACATGCTGATAAAAATAATTTTGGTTTCGAAAATATGAACTACAATATGATAAACTTTCATCTAGACATTCAGTAGGTACTCTAGTTAATCACAAAGGTCTCCAGTGCACCAATTAAAATGCAAAGCAAATTCCTGTATCGTGTGTGAAGTGCATGGAATCATGTGTGAGTAGGTGGGTTCATACTAAGCTTAGTAAGTATACCTCAAGTATACTTGAGGCTTACTTGAGATGTGAACGAGTCTAATTTCAGCGTAAGTAGGCTACTTTGTAGCCTTGGAAACGCGTGTTCTTCAAAGCCGCCGAAGTAGACTTTCAAGTCACGTTCAACCAGGCGTACTTGAGCTCCTGCCGAACTTGAAGTCTACTTACTTTGCTAGTATGAACCCACCTAGTGACTCAGGACTGGTTGTAACCTTAAATGCGGTACTACAACCAAAAAACAATTATTTTTTTATTTGGATTTCGACTATGTTAACCCTTTCACTACCAAGACCCACTTATAGATTTTACTCTGTCTAACGCCAGACGATTTTATTCGTTAAAGGGAGATCCCTTGGTAGTGAAAGGGTTAACTCTAACTGGCCCATGAAATTTTCTTATTTATTGATATGCCATTACTAACTTTAAAATCTTGAGAGAGCTGGGTTGAGGAGAAGATGATGTCAAAGACTTACTAGTTTAAGAATGCAATGCATGTATTATGAGGCTGAATTAATATGCAGCATCGGAGTTTCGGACTTTCAGACTTTTAAACCCATGCTTTGCATTGATTGGTAAAAAGTCACCAAAACACACAGTGTAGTCAAATATGAAGTAATTTGAAAATGTCAAATAATCCTGCCAAATAAAATTATGAAGTACTAAATTAAACAATAGTTTGTGTTCAATCCTGGACATAAGTGAAATTAGTTGCCATGTTATAGAGACATTTACATATTAAGCAGTGCCTTACACTTATCCCTGTAATCTGGGACCATAGAAAAAGGAGCCTCAGAATAAGAAAATGAAACCTTAAGAGTAAAATGCTTTTTGTCTAAATAAACAGTGAGTACAGTGACAAACTTAAAGTGACAGTCTGCCACGTCAGCACGTAATCGCTTGACATCCCAACCCTTCCCCATAATGCCATCTAACACATTGTACCCACCCACCAAAGAGAAAGGAACTTTAAAACTGTTCTTCTCTGAGAGGTTGAAGATCATCATGTCATGAAAAGGCTCAAAAGCACCAAGACTGATGGGCTGTGCCGGTCGAGTGGCATTAAGAGAAATGCCATTCGACACAGCTTGGCGCATTTGAGCCCGCAGGGCATGACAACGCAACTCCCTCAGATACAGAACATTTCCAAAATTTCTTTCTTGTGATAAAAATACCTGGGTTTGACCATGAAATACATATTTACTAACTTCACTGGACACACTTGACAAACAAAACTCCGAACTGTTACAGGGACGAACAAATGAACAGTCAACAGTCACTTGAAAATTACACAAAACAGAAACAACCTTCCCCCCATCACACAAACAACGAATACCTGAAACTTGAACACTGCTACCAAGACTAGACTTATAAATACGACTAATAATAAAAGGTGAACTACAGGAGTCAACATAGCAAAGCGAGCCAACTTTAAGAACAGAACCACTACTTAAAACATACATTGTAAACTCAAAATCACTGCTTAGAGTTGTCTGCCTCTGTGTGCTTGGTTGTGCTTGTGGGTCTGTACTCTGTGGTGCTTGTAGGTCTCTCCTTGGTGGTGTGTCTTGTGTGTCTGTGGCTGTTTGTGTGTTCTCCATGAGGTTAGGGTCCTTTTGCCTTTTGTGGCGGCGTCTCACTTTCTGAAGCTCTGGTTTTGAAACCGTCAGTTCCTCAGGGCCAACAAAGAACTTGTCACCATCAGGTAGGACAATCAGGATCTGGCCTCTGATTGGATCTACCTCTTCAACAGTTGTTTCCTGGTCCCCAATCCATAATCTATCTCCTCTCATGGTCTTGGAGATTTGTGGATTCTAAAAAAGACCATTTTCAAAGAGAATGATTAGCTTAAATTACAACCTCTTTCCCATCTTAAGTAATCTTAGGAAAGCATTAGTAAGTGCTGGTTCACACTTTGACATAAGCGCAAGCATAAACATAAGCACAAGAAAAATAAGAAAAATATGTGTGAACCAGGGTTACATAAGCATAAGCACAAGGAATGGAACTTTTTCCATTTTCTTATGCTTATGCTTGTACTTATGCTTATGTAACCCCCCATTCACACATATTTTTCCTATTTTCCTTATGCTTACTTGTGCTTATGCTTATGTCAGAGTGTGAACAAGCCCTTAGAAACATCAATGAGGTGAGGCCAAGAAGACTGGGACCTAGTTAAAACGAACACAAAATCTAAAACTTTGGCAAAGGATAATGTTCCCTGTTTATACGTGTTTATCGGTCCTTTGCAATAACTATCTTGTAGATCGGCACACAAGACTCAGGTTAAATATGGGCAATCAATGTTTGCTTTCTTCTTTTTCAATCAAACGTCGAATCAGGTGGAACTTAAGCTTACATCAGTTACACTGTACATGTAAGATCGATCATAAACTTTCACAAATACGTTGCGCCCGCAACGTTATAACCGATTTGTGATCGATTATTGCTGATTAAAAATAGACTGCAAGAGAATCTTACCTTAGTCGAGGAAAGGTTTCTTCGCTTTCTTTTGCCATCCGTTACCGTTCGATTTCTTATCTCACGTGGATCACTTATGCGGCGATTCCACTCCGCATTCCAGCCGTCAAATGAAACAATCACGGAATCGCTGCTTACTTCTTGGACAGTGCACGGACACCAAATTCCTTCTTCGTCGACTGCTTCAGCTTTGAAGCCAACAGTTTGTGGAAGCGCCATTGCGTGTGTTCAGCTCAGCTCGTGCGATCAAAACAGGTTTGTGATCAACTAAACCGGACAACTTGTCTGGTGACTCTACAATCCGTCGCTAGGATACAAAGTGGTGTCCAGTGTCTCTCGGTAATGCTAGGGGCCTCATTGCGCATGAGTCGACTAAAACTTGAATTCTTAATGAATTACTCACTTTGTCCGTGGTGAAGTCGTAATGATCAGTGTCACCGGCGAAGAAGTTTATCCTTCGTTCTGACTCTTTTTTATTGCGCTTCTTACTTACTTCCAGACTCGTATCATTGAAAGACTATTATTTTCTCATGCCTCATTATTAATTTTCCTTTCCCATGGGGTTTGCCAGTGTCAACTTTCTTTTTGGGTATTTTGTCATGAGCCTTTACATCGATGAAAAACTTACATTTGTCTGGTATTTGTCAGTGAAATTACTTTGAAATGCAATATCCAAAACTTAATATTCTTTGCTTGCCCCATCAAAAACATCAACAGCTTGCGAGTGTGATTTTTGAGCTTATGTATGCGATTTGTTTAGGACGTAGCCTGCTCGCAGGCTATTTATGACATAGCAGTTGTTGCCACTGGGATATGCAAATCTAGGAAAGTTATTTTGATGCCGCTCGTAAACTGGACTTTGTAATGCTAGTTTGCTACTCGATTTAATTTTATTTAAAAACAGAATCGCTGGTAAAACATCTGAAAAAAACATCTCTTGTCGGCGAAAAAATCTTAGCGGTGTAATAAACAGACAGCCCACTCGCTTTATCTGAATTTCGGCAATAAAGGAAAAGAGATGCTGTTACGCCACATATTGTAATAACTGACACAAAATGTAATAGTAACGCAAAATGTAATAACTTTTGCCACAAACTGTAATAGTAACGCAAAGTGTAATAACTTTCGACCCAAAATGTAGTAACATTCGTAACACAAAATGTAATAACTTTTGACGCAAAATGTAATACACAAAAGTAACGCAAAATGTAATAGCTCAAAACGTAATAATATTCTGTAATGATATATGTGTTTCTTTAAAATGTATTTTTACTAGGTACAACGTGACAACAATTTATGGGACGAGATATTAATTCAAAGACTGAATTATACACCAAAGTGCATTTGATTTAGTTTGGCCAGATGTATAAAATTCAAAATATACTACTAAAAACTCTATTTTCGACCTACCGTGAACGGCCGACTTTTTTCCCGTGTTGTTCCATGCTTTTAAAAACAAAAAAGTTTGTCTAGACGAACTGTTATTCTACAGCGGCCAAACATTGCCATCTCTGAATTAGCACAAACGCTCAGAGAAAACCTGCCGCTGCTGCAGCAGTACAGCGGCACCATCTTCATGCCCGAGTTTGTGGACAATCTCGCCAGTCGTCTGGAGCCACTGAAAGACGTGTTGTCGCGGCTCGACAACAAAGACAAGAGCACCAGTCAGCCCGCAAGCCGGGAAGATGTCGTGTCTCTCTTGCGGACAATAGATGGGCAGCCTGAAGTGGAGGAATTTGCTCTAGAGGGCCTGAATGCTGCCGGTCCACTGGTTATGGTCTGCATCCACCTGCTTGTGCCCTTGACCCTAATGAGAAATCCTGAAGACTATGCCGAAAAAGCGAGACGCACTCCTCAGAATGCAAGCTTCAAAGAAGACCAGTCGCCACGGCGAATGCGGGAGTTCATACTAAACTCAATCACAAAGAGGCGCAGACCGACCTCAGGGGGTTCCATATGGCCATCTCAGAATCAATTAACAAACCAATTAACATTTAGTGCATGAGCATGTCAAATTTTGACAGCTCCGCCTGAATGCTTCTACACAGGTTTTGAAAACGTTACGTCAAGTTTTTTCCAACTTAAGTGCAGCTCCCTGAAATAAATAAGAATAAAAATTTCGTCTCTGATGGCAAATTGGTTCTAATTAAACAAACAAAAAAAACATTCCTCTGTCGTTTAACTGAATTATTCCCACGCTGTTCACGTCCACATTTTAGCCGACCATGAACACCATGTTATGGTTTTTGATTTTACTGCTAACGATTGCCAGCAATGTGTATGAAATATCCGCTATTTCTGCACTGGACGATGAGACGTACGATACTTTTCTTGACTTGCTCAAAGGAAAATTTAACGTCCCTTTGAAGCAAAGAAACAACAAGCAGAAGTCCACTCTGGTACGATTTTGGCGAAATCGGGACCATGTTTCTCTCAAACGGGGCAAGGTATGCAACGATGGGAAGCCTGTATTGACAAAATCAGTTGTATCGGACATTGTAACGAAAGCATTTAAGGAAACAAAAGGATCCGGGGTGAGGAAACTCTATCACCATTTGAAAGATGTCTGCAGTGGTGTGGGAGAAAGAGATGTCCGAGCTGTGCTTGGTAAGTCTCGCCTACATCAACGGCTAAACGTTCGATTCCAAAACAAAGCTGCTTTAAAGCCAGTACGCGCCAAAACAGTCCAAATTCGCAATCAACTGGATTTAGTAAGCATGAAAAGTATCCCAGTTAAGTTCAATGGAAAAGTATTAAAGTATGTGCTATCTCTTATGGATGTATTTAGCCGGTACCATTGGCTTATTCCACTGGAAAGAAAGAAAAGTGGTGCAATCGCGGAGGCGCTATCGACAATTTACAAAGAGCATGGGCCTCGTCGTGTCCTTCAGCATGACCAAGGGCGAGAATTCGACGGTGCTGTCAAGAAACTGTGCAAGAAGCTTGGAATAAAAGTGATTAAAGGACGCCCATACCACCCACAGTCACAGGGAAAAATTGAACGGGCCCACAGATCGTTTAAGAAAAAGATTATGTACGATCTTTTAACTATGCGAAAAACGGAAGTGAACTGGGCAAAATGTTTGCCAGAATACACACGAGCCTTAAATCAAGATGTTAAGGAGGAGCTTTCTTGGAAATGTCCATTTGAAGTTTATTATGGGCGCAAGCCTTTTAGGGAAGACGACATATCAGGAGCTTCGACTGCAGAAGAATGGAATATTGAGGGGAAAGTGTACAAGGAAATGATATCTTTGCGACCTAAAGATTATGATTCCCACGAGCTACAAGTTAAACGAATACGTCAGGCTGCTTCCGCGGCAAGTAGAAGATGTGAAAACCGTATGATCCAGAAAGGATTGAGAAACAATCCGCCTTCAGTTTATAATATTGGTGAAAAAGTGTTAATTCGCTACCCGCCGGCGAATAAAATATGCAGTAAGAGGTCTATATTAACGGCTAAAATTCTCAAAAGAAAGTTAAAAGCTTGTAAGTACAAGGTTCAGTTTAAGTACCCACCTAGTTCCTCCAAGACTCTTACTAAATGGATTTCCGTTAATGACATAACAAGTACGACAATCGACAAAGAAAAAAGGAGGAGGAAGCTCGCAAATCAGAGCAACAAGAAAATGCACAAAAAGAAATATTTCATACCTTACTCAAATCAGAGGGACAAATTCACGGACATGCAGTCTGATATTTACTTTTTAATTAGCTATGACCCAACAAAAGACGGCAACTGCCAATTTTCTGCGAGCTTGCAAACATTGGTATCTTCCGCTCGGCAGAAACATTGAGAGAAGAGATCGTCGCATACTTGGAGTCACATCCAAACTCTCCAGATGGTACTCCTATGGAATTATTGGCAGGTGCACCTTGGGACCAATATTTGCGATTAATGGGACGTGATGGAACATATGGTGATCACTTAACCCTCCAAGCAGCAGCTGATGTATTTAATATACAAATAGTTATATATTCCACACTCGGGACAATGGCAACGCAGACAATTTCACCTACGAATAGCAGCCCAATTGCGACGTTTTATCTAGGTCACTTTGCAGAGGGAGCTGGAGAGCATTACGTGTGCTTGGCCAACAAATGTCGGGATGAAACAATTTCAGGTCGACCAACACGGAGCACAGTTGTCTTTCCCCAGCCCAAGAAGAACTGGCCCAATTAGATAGCGCCTCAGACATAAACATGAACGAGGATCAGTCCCATAACAATATAGATCAACATGCTCCTGATGTCAGTACAAGGCATAGAAACCGAACCGGACTACCTGAAAATGAACAGAAAGATAACACAGACTATGGTCCTCTCCTTAATCCTGATGTTTTAGAGAACGTTATAAAAACAACAGTGGGGAGATATCCACAAATGCGACAGATTTTGCGAGCTGTTTCCAGGTTTTTCAAACACGTTGTCGACACCTTACCACTTCCACGAGTTTATATTCCAGAGCTAGTAGAGGTTGCCAATATACGCCATCTTAGTGTATGGAAAATAATAAATATGAAGGGAAAAAACAGTGGAGCAGTAATTGCTCTAAGAAATATAATTAACGCTAAGAACTGGTCAAATGCATGGGTAAGCCTCGTAGCCTATGGCTATGGCTGGTATGGTATCTCCAAGATCTACTGGAGAACCCGCAATTAAGAGAGACCCGATTTAGCTCACTTTTCTTCAGGGTTACAGTTTGGTTACAATTAAAGGTAAATTAAGATTTAAAATCAATCAATGAATCAATCAACCAACAAACCAATCAATAAGCAAGCAGTTAAGATACCCGCCCTGGCAAATTTGGTGCATTTTTGAGTCTTGATATCAATGTAATTTCTTCAAAGCACGTTTAGTTAATTTTCCACGGTAATTTTTATTCAAAATAAGAAGCTAAGTCAATAATAACTTCAGTGTAGCAAGAAGGTCATTAGTGTGACGTTAAAAAGAATAACATATTGGTGGATATGCAGTTGTTGCTAAAGCAGTATCAGTAAACATCGCCGTTACATATACAGACGTTTAGAAAATAAAAGAAATGCGTCTGTTATTTCCATGGATGTTGTCCGAATTGGTCTATTTACGGGTTTTTAGTTTTTCCTCCTGAAATAGCCTCGAGGAGTTTGTCACTTTTCGAAACCAAGACACATACCGCCCAGAATATTATCACATTTTGTCCTATTACAGTTTGCGTTACTTTTATGAATTACATTTTGTGTCAAAAGTTATTACATTTTGCGTTACAGATGTTATTACATTTTGCGTCGAAACTTACTACACTTTGCGTCACTATTACATTCTGTGGCAAAAGTTATTACATTTTGCGTTACTATTACTATTGCGTTACTATTACGTTTTTTTCCATCTGTAGCTCGATTTAAAGGAAGCAGGTCGTTTCGCCTGATGTCCTGCTCGCCCAAAGTCATTTCGCCTGGACTGAGAGTCGATTCACCCGGAGCATGAAGTCGTTTCGCCCAAGGATTGAAAATAGGTTTTTTTTTTCTGCTGGATCTAGGCATAAGGAGAATCAAGTCAAGTTTAAGACTTTTTTCTGATCAATTAAATCAACCCGAAAAGACGAAGTTGTCCGAACAAAGCCCGCTAATCAAACATTTGCCGATCGCTTGATAGGTAGCCGGTGGTTTTCGCTAGCGTCCAATTCATTAACGTACTGAGACGATTCGCCAACGTGTTCAGTTGATTCGCTAACGAACTGGGATGAATCGCTAACTTCTACTTCGGTAATCATCTCCATCCGAGACCATGTTGAAACGAACAAGTTGTCACTTTCACTGAAAACGGAGCGAAAAGAGACGAAAATGTATTGTTTATCAAAAAAGTATGACGTGCGGTATGAAACTGATTGCTCTCTTGCATCTCACCCTTTCATTTGTCAATTGAATTTGAAAACAAAGGCGCGTGGAATTACAAGGAGCACACAATCTTGCTGAGTGAGGAGAGAGTAAATAAACGAACGAAAAAAACGAACTTGTACCTAGGCCTTTCCGCGCTCGGCAATTTTTTTGGTTTGTAGAAAACATGTACCGTGTTTCTATCGAGTTTTAGAAATGTGTGGTTCCAGAAAATATCCATACTCCCCCCACGGAGGGTCATGGAATTTCCAAGGGGTAGGGGGGTCTAAAAGAGACAAATTTCCGAAGGGGAGGGGGGTACATAAAGAGTTTTTCTTTCCAGAGGGTTTGAAATGCGATCGAATAAACACTTACGTATTTTTCCAATTGATTCAGGTAACCAAGAAAAACGAAAAGTTCTATCTGTAGAAATAGACGTAGGATTCCTTGTCACATATTTCCTATTATTATTCCAGTGCCAGACGACACATACACCACTGAGGCACACCTCTGAGCAGCACGTTCAATGTCGAGTAAAACAAAATGGCCGACTAGAAAAATATTGTTCCCAGTCCCCTAAGATTGGCCGTATTGAGCGAACATGTTGAAATGAGTTTGAGCTGAAGTGGGTAATTTCTCTCTTTGCTTTTGCGCACTTTCATCGTTATCCGTGTAGTTATGAGTTTGGAAATGTTAGCAAAGTCGATACGATGCCATTTGTCTTGACGTATAAATATTTTTTGTAACCGTGAACAGCCACGAGATACAGCGAAGATTTCATTTGGTTGTTGCTACCGGATTGAACTTCAAAAGTATGTTTTACAAATGAAATGTGTGACAAGTCAAAAAAATTCTAAGGCGTGAAATTTACTATCAAAGCGTATAACTTTATCGAAGTATTCATGGTGAAAGGCAAACGTAAGCGATATTTGACAAACAGCTGTTTTAAAAAGCATGTTGCGTGACGAGTTATGATTCCCGCTGATAAGCAAAGTAACTTCAAGGCTATACACACAAAAAATAACATTTATAAACACTACTGTTCACACATAATACAAGATAAAAATTACACCTGCAAAATACAGAAATATCGTGGAGATTAGCACTGAGTTGTTTTCCAGAGTTCTACTTTGAATTAAGAATGACGTAATAACATAGCTTGCACGTACAAAGTAATTCGATATCTTCTTTCGACTGTGCATAAATTAAAAAACTTCGACAAGGTTACAAAACGTGAACAATACCGTCAACTTTCAGTTCTTTCTTGGATATTTTTTGAGTGGAAACTTCTTTCAATTTGAGCAAACGAAAGGTCAGCTGCCACAACTGCAGAGTGTTAATAAGCTCAGTTATTTATAGTTTGAACATTTCAAAAGAGAAAAAGCGAGATAAGCGCGTCTATAATTTTTTTTCATATGTCTAGAATTTTCCATGGTCGTTGTTAGGAAAATTAAATCTCACAGCCTCATCCAGCAATTTTGTTCCTTACCTAGTGAATATCTCCTTAAATAATGTTCCATAAAATAGCAAGTGTGGTGTGGCCAAATCGCTTAACGTGAAAAATGTGCCGCTTTACGTCGTCATCTGAAGTGCAACTATAATCGGTCGCAACTAAATTTCATTTCGGCTCTGAGTAGGTCAAAATAAAGTAATGAAGTCTCTTTCTTTGTGGATTTGGAATTTCCTGGGGGTAGGGGGACCAAGTGGAAAAATCTTGGAAATTCCAGGGGGTGGGGGGAATAACGTGAAGCCCTCTGGAACGGAAAATCCGGGGGGGTGGGGGCTCAAACTGAAAAAACCCTCCGTGGGGGGTATGGATATTTTCTGGAACCACACAATACAAGTGGAAGTTTGTGAGAACGAAAATGTTTTTCAATAGAATTTGAAAACAAATGCGCATGGAACATAGAGAATGGTCGCATTTGTTTTTGGTTGAAGCAAATTACACGCCGACTCTGATAAAGCGGTCCGGTATGAAAATTACTCCCTTGCAAAAAAATCTCACCCTTTCCATATTAACTCTTATATTTTAGCTACATTGAATCGACTCTCAGTCGAGGCGAAACGACTTCAAAGTACGGGCGAAACGACCGTAATTCGATTTAAATGAATCACTTGAATCACTTGTGAGTTTAACAGAACACAAAACGGAGTGTTTGAATTTGGACATAGACTAGGAGCACGAGCTAGGACTACGAGCAAGATGGCCTAAGAAAAAGGGGGCTGCTTGTAGTCTAGGGAAACCCAAAATAGAAATAAAGCTTTAGCGCGTGCTTTGATCGAGGTTTGAGTATATTTGGGAAATTGAGCATATTGGGTAAACGTTGTAAACTCAATGTTGATCACGACTTTTATTGCATGTGGTGGCTCCTAAAGGAGCCGTTTTGTGCTACCTGCAGATGTGCAATGTCGAACGCTCGACCTACAGGATTTTTCCCTGCGAGATGCAATGCAGGGTGGGAGTTCTTAAAAGAACTGTTTTGTTTTCACGGCGCCGGGGCAACCGGATCTTCCATTCCAGGCTTGCAAAACTGGCGGATCTCTCGGTACAGATACTGCTTCTGTTCTTGGGATAATCCCTGGGGATTGACCTTTGGTGGAAGCACGGCGGGTGGCAGAATGGCGGGGTTCTTCAGAAGCTGCAAAGATTGTTTAGGAGATGTGCTGTACAGTTTAAAATAAAGTCTCCCAGGTTCGTCTTTAGAAAATCTGAAAGGGTGGAACTTTTTGATGTTTGGAACCTTGACAAAGTACTGTTCCAAGAACGCTGAATTATAAACCGGCACAATAACTTTCCCATCGTGTGTCCCAACCAGCTGGGCTTTGTTTACTCCAACAGTGCTGGACGACTCAACCATCTGGGCAAGTTCGAGAAGAAACGTGACTAACTTTGTATGATCTCTTGATGATTCCAAAGCAACGATCAGGACCAAACTTTGTGTGACCGGCAATTAAAAAAGAATGACAGATTGAGTCGTGAAGTTGATGTATTGCTCTCCATGCCAGGTACCAAAGGAAGAAGTTGTTCTTGTTCTGTCCGGAACAATTATCAGCATGAATTTTAACATGAGTTTCACCAAGATCATGGTTGTGAAAGTAATGGTCAACGAAACTTATTGTAGTGTTTGCCCCTTTACCAACGTCACTTGCTTCGTCAATTAAATAGTTAACTTGGCGAGGGATCGCTTCGCACATGACGCTGAAAATACCGCATTTCCGTGGCGTTTTAAAATAGATCGGGCCTGGCTGCATCGGGTTACTGGGGATGTGAACCTGCTGGGCAAAGTCAAATGAGTAGTGGATGGTTGTTATCTAGGGAATGTGCGTTGTGTAGATCATCCAGCTCAATTGCCTCTTCAAATTGCTCAACGTTGGTTTTGGCCTCCGCACAAGCGTTCCTGTAGAAATCTCTCTCTGTCTGTACACAGTCTAAATGTTCTTGCTGAGTCAAGACGCATTCGAACTTCTCCCTGTCTGGAAGGTTCGCAGTACGCATGAGTTTCAATGTGTTTTGCTGGCAAGTGAGGCACAAGCCTGTCATAGGCTTGGCAACGACAACACCAGGATGAAACTGTTCCCATAATTTTAAAACTGTGGTGTAGCAAACAGCTTGTTTTCCAGTTTCATTGCATGTTCTTTTAAACGCGCGCCACACGCTCATTTTCGTGTCTGACGACGAGAGCAGACGAATGTCATCGTTTTTTAATCCTGGGATTCTGCCGGGAAGGAGAACAGCGTTTTCTTCAACGTGGTTGGTTAAGAAGTTCTTGACGTCCTTGGTTACGGTTTGTGGCAACGTATTGTGAGGTAGTCTCTTGCGGTTTCCATGTACCCTTTGGCAGATTCCGTGGACTTCATAGTGTTCTTTCAATCTGCGAAACCTTGAGCAGCTTATGCCATAAAATTCAAGAACATTTCTTTGCAGATCGGACGGTTTAGGTAAAGAAAACTGCAGCTTGCACTTCGCTTTCTTTTTCCCCAATGACATCGATCCTCGTGAATGCTTGGATGTTCGCCAGTATGACGAGGTTGAGTTCTCCATGCGATAGCTCCAGGCAGTTGTTTAGGTTAGACAACACAACTTCTTTCTGAAATTGCTGAGAACAGTAGCCACCTTTCACACCCTGAGAACACTTGCATCCCTCTTCTAGAAACTTCTTAACTTTTGCTACGACTGTCAAGTAAGTCATCAGCTAGCTCGCATTCCGCCATGGTCATTTTTTGCTTTGCTTATTGATTTAAACTGTTTGAAAGTCTAACAATTTAAATGGCAGTGTGCAATAGCATTGCGATAACAAGTGAAGGTGCTAGAAGTAGAAGGAAAAAACTTGAATAGCAGTTTGAAAAGAGTGAACAAATGGACTGGTTGGTTTCGGCAAACAACCACGACCGTCGGGCGACGTGTTGGCGAATAATCTTTGCATTTCCTCCACAAAAATGGCAACGAACTGGCGGTATTAAGGCTTTTTTTTCTGTTAAGGTGGGCAGTTTAGCTAGCGATTTGCGTAGCGAAAGTAATAAACATCAATTTTTTTGTCTGTTCCGTTCAGAGCCAGTTATTAACAAAGCCGTTTGAAATAGTTTATATATAATTATTGCCATAACATGAGCCGTTCTACCGTTTAGGCCGCTAGTTCCATTCGCAGCCAGTCATGACAATCCCTTCTCCCGTGCATGACCATCCGGTCGAAATTTTACTCGAACCGTTCAGTCGTTCAGGGCTACCGTTCAAAATATTTTTTAGCCGTTAGGCCGTGATTACCATCCGTTCGAAATTTTTCGCTAGCCGTTCAGCCGTCATGCCAATTTGTTCGGAAAAATTATCAGCCATTCAAGCGTTCAGTTTCATCCGTTTTAAACGGCTTTGTGAGCTGTTTCTCACCTGTTCGACAGCCGTGCGTTTCCCTCATTTAACTGAAAGCCATAGTGTATGTTTTCGCATGAGAGGTCACATTTAGGATTTATTTGTAATTTTTAAGTATTGTAAAGTTTTTGTAAATAATTGCGTAATTCAGCCTTTGGGCTGCGATGCAGTTTTAATAAACCATCTATCTATCTATCTATCTTGTAAATCAGGAATTCGCCAGTGAAGTGTTAAAAACCATAGGCGCATTTTTGGAAGGAAACATTTCGCATTCAATACAGAGACGACGAAGACACGTTTGTTAACTCAAGCTGCAATGAAGACCTTATCGACGCTTGCAGGTGTTTACAGCCAGTGGACAACTCCGAGGAGTTGTATAGATTATCAGTTAGAGTGCATGCTACTGCCACTCCAGTTCAGGTTGTACATGTTAGAACTGAGAGGACGATCGTGAAGGAGCCAGCAAAGCGACAATGTGTTTCACCAGCTGCACTTCAAGGAACAAAGCACAACAGCCGAAACGACAAAATACAGGTTTCATCTGCAGGTGTTCTTACAAGAAAAACGAAAAGCAGTAGACAACCAAAGACGGGTAGTATCCCATACTGACTGCCGGTTCTTCGACATTAACCGGGAGTTTCATCATGCACTACTGATGAAATGCAGCGAACGAAAGTTCTGCTATTCAATTGTGTTCTCAGGTTTACATGTAAACAAAATTAAAAGTTCAGGTTACAAAATACTCGCTTGGTTTCATCATTTTCTTTACAGTAAAAAAGAAGCCCCAAGAGAAAAACGATTCAGTTCCGCAGAAACAATGAGGATGTAAACAATCCAATAGCTGTTATTGCAGTTGAGTCTGCGATCAAATGTTCTTTTGTTTAGAAATGCACGCAAATGAGGCGAAAGGGTCAATACAAAGCAGAATTGACCCTTTTGCCTCGTTTACATGTAAAACCGCTGATAACTGCGATAACAGCTATTGAAAGTTTATCATTGCCGCTGTTTACATAACCATTTGCAACCAGAGTTATTCTACCGCACATTATGTCAACGCATATGCAACAAACTCTTCTAACATAATGCCAAACCTTTTATTATATATCTCCGAATTATAATTCTAGTTAAATAAAATTCACTAAAAAAGAAAACAAACAACAACAAAGGAATCTGAACTCCCAGGCAGCTGGTGCCACACATATTTTGAACTGAAATTGAAAATTTTTTTTGTTTTGCTGTTTTTTTTTATTGATTTATATATAAGACGTCTAATTTTGGGGCTGAGGCTGAACGTTCTTATTTTTTTGCGATTTGAACCTGAAAACGTTCTCAACATGTTCTTAAAGTTGTTTGGAATTGTAATTCAATAAATCAATCCGGACATGACCAGGAAACCTATCAAAGTGCATTTTTACCGTGATGTGGTATCAAGCTGATATTGCGGCCTACTCTGATGCCGTCAGCAGGAGTTTTTTCACCTTTATATGTTTATGCTACTCACAAAGAAACTAATTACCAAAATAAAGATGTTCTTAACAGACTGTCAACCTGGGCATGTTCTTAGTATGTTAGTAAAAATTTTGGTTTGTCTCAGCCGGAACTTTTTTTTATAAAAAAGGTTCTAATAAGAAAGAGTATATAACGTCAACGTAGACGAGTGTGAAAAAGGTTTTACCTTTCAGTCCTTTCTCATTTCTGCAAACAACAAACTACACATGGTAGTTTATAGTGGTGAAAATCAAATAGCGATATATCCTGTGTGTCTATAAAACCCCCGCATGTCATGCTCTGTTATTTGCTTAACACAATTGTACACTCCAACATGGATATTTCGATAAAACGACCGACGATTGTTCTCATGTTTTGCAATGGTTTTCATTTTGTTGAAAGCTAACTCGATAGGATTAAATTCTGGTGAGTATGTTGGTAAATAAACAACTTCCATGCCGTGCTGATCCATCCACCATCCCAAAGCATATCCCCCTTCATTGTGATGGGTTACATGGTTGTCTGGCAGGATATGGTCTCAATAACGAAGAACTGGCTCCCCGTTTAGTAAGAAACTATTTGATGCCTCACCAAAAAATTCAAGAAAATCAAGTGTAGTTGTTGCCCCATTGATTGTATTAGTGTACAATATTCCTTCCATACCCGCAAGAACTTGAAGTGTCCTGTTTGGCGCGTCCATGTACCTCTTAACTTCAATACATGGCTCACCAACAGCCGAGTGGCCATAATTGGGATTTGCAACATTGGGCATTTTAAAGTCATCCTCATCAAAGCAATTTATTTTGCAAGGAATGACAGTGGACATGTAATCAGGAAAGTCTTGGCAATAATTAACATTCTCAGGTGAAAATTTGTTTATTGACCGATTCGAGGTTCGCTTCCAAGTCATTGGACCACACGACATCCTCTTTCTAATGGCGCGGCTTATTGCAGCCTTTGAAGCTCCACCAGGAACAGCACAATGAGAATCAACAACATCGCAAATCTTCGATAAGGGCATCGATGGTGAATCTCGTTTCAGAAATTTGATCATTTCCAATTCAGTTCCAGACAACTTTGGGGGATTTTGAGCCCCCTTCTTGACTCGACGACAAATTTCTCCGCTGTCAACAAATTTTTTCCACACATTCTTCGCAGACTGTCTGCTTACATTAAATTGCCTTGCAACATCAGAGTAGCTGCCTCTAAAAAAAAAACAGATATATGGTCTCCACCATTTTGCACAATTGTGTCTATAATGCCTTGTGTAATGTCCTCAGACAAGGCTTTTCCTGTGATATAACTTCAACCTGTTTTTGTTTTCAACATCTCTTCAACTCCCGGTTTTTCTCTTTAGCGGCCGCTGGCACGAAAAACTAAAATGGTCTCACGTGATCAGTGTTTTGCAAACCGCAGAGCCACAAAACATTGTCATGTGACCAGAATTTTTGAACGGCAAACTAAAATCAACGGTCTGTGAAGCGGGCTGAAAAAAAGCACTTGTCCACGGACGTCTGAGATGGATAGTAGCTCTTCCAAAGAGAATTTAGAAAGTGAAAATGAATCTTTGGACTTGTCAATCAAGGTCAGTAGTTATTATGTTGTATTGTCCACCAGTGATCAGTGGTATATTGTATTAGGGCCATAATTTATGGATGTATTTCTCCAAATATGTGGAACAAAATCAATGCTCACCAGATTTCTGTTTACTGGAACAAGCAGAATTCCTGATATTAAAGTGATTTTCATTAACAACAACACTGACTGATCTTTAGCTGATAATTATTAAAGAGTTATCATTTATTCAGAATTAATTTCTTTATTAAATTAATTAAGTGCAAAAATTGAAGAGGAATGTTTAAGCCATTAGGACTGGATGAAATTGAATCTTAACCCTTGGATGTAGACGCGGAGGTGGTATTAATGCGGCACGCCCATTTTGGGAAATTTATTGAAAGAGGTTTTAGTCATGATGCGTCCACAACATTACCATGGATGACAATACCATGGCAATCACATAATTGACCTGGTCAAAGTTCAACATTTTTAACCTGATTTCCTCCACTCAAAAGTTTGTTGTCATGAAAAAGTAGCATAATCTTTATTCATTCCATTAGCTTTCTGACTATAAAATAATTTCCATCATTTTCTCATGGTATAAGGAAGAGTGAAATCCATTAAAATGGTAGATCCAACCTTATGAAGTCATAGTCAACAATTAGGTCAACTTGTAGAGCAAGCTGATGGCTAACACGTACCAAATGTAAATTTATTTTAAAATGTCTTAACAGAACATAAACCATGATAGGCGTTCCATCACCTCCCTCCTCCCCTCCCCTCCCTTATGATGTGGATAAGAGTTTGCTTGTACATACCAAGTTTGAGAAACGAATCTCCTTATAAATGTTTGCAACATCTACAACAGAACACAGTACTTAGGTAAACTCCATGAGACATGTCAAAAAGTAACATTTTTTCTAACCGTTTTCTAGGACTCCAAAAAAGAAGCAGAGAGGAAAAAAGAAGGTAAAGTTGGTCATTCTGATAGTAAATCAAAGTGACAAAAGAAGCCTTGTCCTCTACCTACATGCAACTCGGCCATTTTCCGTATCCCTCGTCATCTTGAAGAAGTTAATGGCTGGGCTAAGGAACATTTTCAGACTGCTCTAGCGTGGCTTGGTTTAAGAAGAACTACATACTCTGACTCCAGCCAAGTTCCCAAAAAGAAAAAAAAACAAACCCAGAAGTCGACAAGGAAAAAAAAGGGAGGAAAGAAGTCTAGAAATTACCACCATTATCGATACTGTCCCCTTCCTGGGTGTACCTCACTGCTGAAACGTCTTCCCCCTCAGTTAAAGAAAGTGCACCGGCTAATTCCGGGGGCCAAAGATTACAAAGAGGCCATGTCAAAAGTAAGAGGACATGTGAAGGATGCATACCGAAAATCTTATCATAAAAGACTTACAATCATGGACAAAAGTTGTTGAGACACATGCAAATGACCAACCTTTACTCCCTGGGTGTAAGTTCTCTCTCCCCTCATGATAGGTAGCCTCCCCTTCTCCCCTTTTAAATGTTGGAAACCAGTAGGCATGCATGAAGCATTTTGCAACATTGTTTTGGGGAGGGGGGAAGGGGGAACAGATAAAAAAGGTGTTTTCATTCAAATACAAAAAAAATTGTTAGTTTGAAAGCGTTAGTTTGGGTCCAGTGTCTCAACACTTTTGTCCATGATTTTAGGTCAACTCAATGTGATGATGATCCATTGGAGTGTCAGTTTCTTTCCATAAATGTGGAGGTGATTAGAAGTGAAGAAAGAAATGACGATGAGTCACTAGAAACACCAGACAGCAGTATGCCTTAGGAGCTTCGCGGCTTTGAAACCTGGCTTCAGTCTGCCGATGGTGGGAAGTTGGACCCAAAAACCGGTCAACAGCATGCCAAGCAAGTTTTCAAGCTTTTGCATACAATTGATGAGAAGCATGAATTGCTGTCGCTCTTTGATGACCACCTCATAAATGATAGATTTCTCGAGGGCCACGCCAAAGAAACGTACCCTCCGAAAACTACCCAATCATACTTAATGAGTCTTCGCCACTTCTACTCATTCAGTTTAGCAGGTGTTGTTGACATATCTGTTTCAAAGGAGAAAATAATTTCCTTGAAAGATAAAGTGGCATGGTGATCCTTGTCATATCAAGTGGAAAGCTTGAATGCCATTGGGAGAAGATGACACAGGACTTTCAAGCTCTGATAACTCCTAAACAAATCAGAGAGTTTGAAAGAAGCAAAGCTTCCAAAGATGCGATTTCCCTGTTAGGCCAGCTAGCCAGTGCCCACAACATAGTCTTGACCCAGACTCAGTACACCCTGATTTGTGACTTTTTGCTAGTTGAAACCTCGATTGACAACACCAATAGAGCTGGTTCTCTGGCAAATATCGCGTTAGGAGAATTTACCAGTATGTCAAAACAGAATGATGATTATGTCGTTCCTGTAATCAAGAGCAAAACTGGCCCATGGCCCAGCAAGGATCGTTTTGAGCTTAAAGTTAAAAAGCTGGTTAAACACCTTCCTTTGGGAGGTACGTCCACAAGTTACTGGATCAAGTAATAGTCCAGACAGTTCCTTATTTTTGTTGTTTAATGGCGAACTAATAGCCTAAAGTCAGATCAACAAAGTGATAAAGTCCATCTGGAAGAAAGCTGACTTAGAGGGAGAGCCAAGTTCTACCCTGTTCAGGAAATCAGCTGTCTCAAGCATGCACAGCTCCAATGACAGTAACGAAGCACATGGAAACTTAGCCGACTTGATGTCGCACAATCTTTTAACAGCACTATCAACTACAGGAGAAGTCAAAGTCTTCCGTTCTTGCCTCTAAACAGCTGCGCCACGTCGTGCGTTCAGATGAAGATGATGAGAGTTCAAGCTCAAACAATCAAGTTCAAAGGGAAATGCTGGAACAACATAACCAAAAAGATCCTGAAAACAATGTAGTAGCCTCAAGTGCAGAAGACTATCAGTCCAAAACTTCAAAGGTGTCATGGTCTCCAGGAAAAGAAACTATTGTGCAGGCCCTCTTTCAAGAGGAAATTGGTCAAAGGTCTGTCTCCATTACTGTGAGATCAAAAATATCAAATTACCCTGATCTTCAGAATGAAAATCCCAAACGTGTGCTGGACAAAGTTTGGGCACTGTGGCGCTATGAAACAGACACCCCAACAGAGCTTTTAGATCTCCCTTCTGAACAAGAAACACTGGAACAACGAGCTCAGAGAACTTTGAAGGATCCAGATAACGCCAGTGAAATCATTCCTCCAACTGTCACAAAGGGTGTGAAAAATGTACTTGTTTCAAATGACTTAGAAAACATAAGAAGGACATTCAAAGATATGATTCTGAAGTCGACTCCAGTTTATAAAACAAAAAGTTAAAGAAATTTGAGAGAAGGAAAGTTGGGGGAGGCGTATTTTAGAGAAGGTGTCAGTGGACACAGTAGTCAATCGTATTAAATATGAATGACGCATGCAAAAGGGTAAATAAACCTTGGTAACATTTCAAATGGAAGATAGTGAAAAGTGAGCTGTCATATCATTTCATTTTGGAAACTCTTATTAGTTATCTAACTTGCTGTTGCTATTGTTGTTGGTCAATTGCATTACATAGGAATGACGCATGCATAGGGAAAATGTAACCTACATTGTAGGTAACATTTCAAAAAGAAGATAGTGAAAAGTGAGCTGTCATATCATTTCATTTTGACTTTTATTGAGTTTTGAACTTGCTGTTATTAGCGTTAAGTTGTTGTTCAGGTGCATGCAGCCTAAGGCAATCATGTTGTTAATCAGTCGCATTAAATATGAATGGCGCATTTTCAGGGGTAAATTAACGTATGTAATATTTCGACAGGAAGGAAAGTAAGCTGTCATATAATTTCGTTTCGGGAAGTTTTATTGAGTTTTCTAACCTGTTGTTGTTATTAGTGTTAAGGTGTTGCTCGTGTGCATGCAGCCTTAAGTGATCATGTTGAAAGTTACATTTCAATAAAGTTATCTTTTTTTCTGTTGTGTTAAATGAGTAAAGGTAAATCGGTCTTTTTTTTGGAAGGAATGGTTATTTCGTCTCCATAGACCACTTTCTATTATGTCTCGTGCTTGAAAAAATTACAATGACTTCTGATAATTGACTTGTGGCAGTTGCTCACCGATCACAAATCAATGGAAGAAATTTTAAAATTGAAACTATGTATTGCAAATATTTCCCTGTATTCATCCCAATAACAGCACCACATAATAACCTGCGCAGAAAGAAGAGAAGAGCTGAAAACCCATTACTAAACAAATGCATTAAGACAGGCAAGACAACTCTGCAGGAATTCTGAAAATAAGACTGAGCTCTAATTGGAAGACAATGTAGAAGGAAAATACAGCCGATGCTATGATTCTCTGGCATCTGAATAAAGAGAAAAAGGTTGCGCAAGAATTAAAAGAAAAAAAAATGAACCAAAGTGCGACAACAGTGTGACAGCAGTGCGACAAGAGCCAACAAAAGCATGACAGCAGAACCCCAACAATAGCGCAACAACAGCACGACAACAGCCCCAGAACAACACAACAACAGGGCAACACCAGAGTGACAACGACATGATAACAGCGCAATAACAGTGCCACAAAAGTGCAATAACAAGGCAACAATAGAGCGATAACAGAACGATACCAGAGTGACAACAGTGACACAATGTGACAATACCATGACAGCAGCCCGAGATTAATGCAACAACAGTGCGACGAAAGTGTGACTACAGAGCGACAACAGCGCAACAAAAATGTGACTTAAACAGCACAACCTTCAGACTATTCACTAATCTACTAGCTGATTAGCGAATAATCTGTAAGTTGCACTGTTTCCCAGAATCTACTGTAAGCTTTTAGCCAATGAGGAGGCAGATGGTGACTATGATGTTAAGTAATAGCAATTGTTTCAGCCTCTCGAGTATACTCTTTTGTCAGAAATAACGTTTTTTATGATGGTTACAAAAGTGCCCTAGATCCACCACTGCTCTCACAGTACTTTTAAAGCTGTTAAGGTTACTCCAAACCTCCGCAGGCCTTCTTTTGCCATGTATTTTTTCAACCACATTTATGTTCATTATTCAAGGTAACATTTGAAAATAAAATATTAAAAGTGTGTGAGTTATTGGGAAAAAACATTTTTTATTAAAAGTTAACAAACTGACAAGGTGTCATAATTCCCAAAAGTATGCACTCCTCAGCAACCTTTTTGTGTTGGTGTACAGAGCCATTACAAAATGTGTAACGCTAAAAAACATGGTGAAGTGTAAGATTCCAAGACAGTTATAACAATTTGACAGCATAAATGAAAGTAAATCATATGTGCATTTATCTCCTAATGAGAAAATCCCAGAATATCCACATACTTTGACTCGAAAACAAAATGGAGACACCATACAGGAAATTAATGATAAAAACAGGACAGAACATGTTAGGAAATTCTGCAATTAATTCCGTTGCCATTAGAATTTTGGGTCTAAAGTCTTAAAATTAAAGTGCACACGAGAAGCAGAATCAAGTCGAATACGCATTTTTCATGGAAAGTCCATACTGTAAGAGATAAATCTGATTTTGTAGCCTTACATTTACACTTTTAAACCAAAGTTTTGGTTCGAAATTCAACTTCAAACATAACCGTTTTGTGCAGCTTTGAAAACGTCTGCATTGCTCGTTTGGTTCGTTTAATTTGTCTTTTGGATCGTTTCTATCCATTGCTTCTATCCATGTTTCTATCATACGTTTCGTTTTTATCATGTGTTTTGTTTCTATCGTTCGTTTGATTTCTATTTTGAGTATCGTTTAGAACTATCTTTGGCATCGTTGTTCTCGGAATGTAGGAACGTTCATAAAGTTTGTTCTATTTATGGCACCCACCCATGAATTTGCATACATACTTGGCAACTCCCTACACGAATCTCGACTTCGGCTCCAAGGCACTGTGAACATAGTCAATGCAGTTCAACTGATGTTTTGATCCAATGTTTGTCTTGTATCATCAGGTAGTCACCGCTGACCGGACAAATGCTCTGGCGGGGGGTCTTACCGATAGGCCATTTCCGAGTTGCCTTTAGCCTTTTTATCAAAGCAAGTCTTCCCTCAAAACTATTCATATGAAAATGAGTTCCTCCCACAGGTGCCAACCCTAAGCTAGCAAATTCCTTTTTAACAGTTACCTATATTCACATTTAGCAGATCATGCTCTAGTACTCTGTCACTTCATTAATAGCTTGTTGACAAATATCAATTCAAATCTACAAACTGAATTTTAAAATAACTTCTCTTGTCACACCAAATATAGCAACAAGTATGAAGCGCGTGTTCAAAATGTCTAAAACGCGTGAAATGTTTGTAACGTTTGTTGAAAAAGCAGGTTTTTCGTGTCGTCCTTTCAGAACAGAATAAGTTGGGAATTATGAAAAAAGGCGGTGCAGCAAGGTTGAAAGAGTCAAGAGAGAAAAAGAGAAAAGGTAAGGGAAAGAGTTAGAAGATTTCATGAGCGTTAGACAGAGGAGATTCAAAATGATGGAAACACAGCGGACAGAAGTATGTTTCGTAATCGAATGGCCGAAAACGTGAATAAAGTGAAAGTGGCTTTACCAGTTATGCCAGAAAAAAGAGTTGAAGTTGTTTCCGCAGTGTTAGAAAGTCCTACGATATGACAGGCCCTAGTTAGTAAGGAAGTTGTTTCTTCTTTGGAACAATGCTGAAAAGCAGAAATGCACGATGCAATGGTTAAAGAAGCGGGCTCCTCACTCTCAGAAGTAAAACAAAGCCGATGAAATAACAGCAGAGCGGCTGTGCAAATGGGTCTATCTCTTGTCTGCAGGGAAACTGTTACTGAAAAAAAGTTACAAACCTCTGTGGCCAAAAGCCTTGCTATAAACCGATGGTGTACTGCAATGAGCGCAATTCATCAGGCGCAAGTTTTATGCGACAAATCAATTGATTGGTCACTGATGAAACGACAAAGGAGTGACACTTTCAGAAGAACATTTAAAACTTGCTTATGACTTTTTGGCGAGTCCAAGAATTTCGAGACCTACAGGAAATAAAAGGGATATTGTTCCCAAACGTGTAGGGCCAAATGAGTATTGTGAGCACGAAAAACATATCTTGGAAAAAAACAAAACAAAATGACATTTATGTTGAATTCAAACAGAAATATTGTAACTCATTGTGAAATCAACTTCTCCTGAGGAAATGTTCAACTATTTTATGTCCCTTTGTCAAAATTCCCTTCCCATCAGCGGCATGCAAAGTGGCAGAACGAGCAAATGAAGACCCTGATTGAAAACCTTCCTCCCAGTCATGTGTATTGTGTGCACCATTACTCAGAAAATTGTACCTGTCAACATCAGGATCAGACCCAATCCCTGTATTTTGGCCAGACACAGGCCTCCATTCATGTTACAGTCTTACATTGACACCCCAAAAATGAGACTGTTGACGATGATAGCCAAGGGATAGTGACAGAGCATCCCTTTGTCATATCCCCTGACTTAAAACACGACAATCATTCTGTGCACCATTGCCGAACTCTGGTGGCACAGTATTTGAAATTGATTGACTACAAAGTCAAGGTTATGCATGAGTGGACGGGTGGGTGTACCACCCAATACAAAAGCCAACATTGGATGGGTGACGCCAGCTACTCAAAAACTGATTTCGGTTTTCCGACAATCCTTAAATCTTAAATCGATCTCCCTTTGTGCATTGTCTACAAGTTTTCATGTGCAGGATGTAATGCCTGTTACATCGGGGAGACTAGCGGACATCTCTCAACGCGCGTTTGTGAGCATCTGATCAGGGATAGGAACTCGCATATTTATCAGCATTTGCAACAACCCCAGGCATGTCGGGGTGTAGCCAATAATAAGTGCTTTTCCATCTTGGATTGTACACCCAACAAACTACAACTGATGCTGAAGGAAGCAATGCACATGAAATGGGAGAATCCTACTTTAAACAAGCAGCTGAAACATGCTGACTTAACTCTCTCGTTCTGATATTATTCTTTATGTAGTACCAGTTTATTTTACCTTTTTTTATTATTGTTGTTTAATTTTTGCAGGACATTTTGTATTTTAATCATTGTAATTATTTCTATGTTTTTCAACTTTCTTCCTTGTATTACAGTTCGACTACTCCAACCAAGGCCACCCAACAAAAAGTTCCACAAATTTATCAAATAAAAATCGCGGAGGTTAACAAAATTTTTCCAACAAATTAACTTTGTAATCAATCTGTATATCACAAAGGCAACAGATTTGTGGTCATGTTGGATAATTTGTTAGAAAACTATTGTTAACCTCCACGATTTTCATTCGTTAAATTTGTAGAAAATTTTGTCGGGTGGCCTTGGTTAGAGTAGTCGCACTGTAAGTGTATTGCTCATGCAAGTTCTATTCAATGTCTCGCGCTTTTTAAAATTGCGCGTTATTTTTTTAAAATTTTGAATTGTATCACGTTTTTATACCAGCAATGGCACACAAGTCAAGTCAACCAAACTTGTAAACGAATTCACAACTGAAGATGATCGTTGAACCATTGAAACATGTCTTGTTTTAAACTTAAAGTTGTTGTCCATCTTTTAAAAATAGTTTCATGCCTGCTATTATCCAGACCATTCGGAATCCTTAAATTACTTTGAAACCTCCAGTGCGAAAGGCCCACAACACAGTGCAGGGGCCAACTTGAAACCTAATGCCGATATGGCAGTCATCCGAAGGCGGCATATTATTCAAAATGCTAGCAACCTCTACAATTTCACGAACGACAACCTGCAACTTCCCCTAGCGGGAGTAAGTCTTAGTCGTAGAGTTTTTAGGCCGCATTGTCAGTTCAAAGAAATCAAAGGGAATCGGGCTATACACAGTATTTTTGCACGCAGCTGGGGCCAACATCTGGAAATCAAAGACCTGTCATGCTATTGTGAACAATGTTTGATAGACGATTATGACCACTGTGTCAACACTGCTCATGTTAACACATGGGAAGAACAAATCTTAGAATTAGAAGCTCCAGAAAGGAGGGCCACTTGTGCAGACGTTTCCAAAATCAGAGAAGGGATCGTAGATTTGATTACCAAAGATTCCACTGTTGCGATCGTTTCAGGAGATGCATCAGCAGACTATTACATGTACTTGTTAAGAGTCCTTTTGGACCAACCTGAAATCCTGGAAAGTCCCGTCAAAGATGCCTGGAACGCGCACTATCCGACTGGGGCAGACATAATTTGTGGTTTCTTTTACCAAAGAGTCAATTACGATTCATCATCTCCTAATCTTTATTACCAATTGATTAGTGACAAAATTGCGTATGTGTACGCAACAACTGTTCGGTTCATTTGTTCTGATTTACAAGAATGTTGAGTAAATGAATCTAAGCTCTTCAAGGTCCTCGAGGTAGAGCACCTTGATATCCTCAATTCGCTTGATGGATTTTAGGTATGTGAAAGTGACGAGATCTTCTCAGACCAGAAAGAGACAAAGTCTTGTAATGTTAAAGTGCCTATGAAGTGAAAAATAATTTGAGCTTATTTGAAAGGCCTTTCAAAATACAAAAGAATGATGCTTTTCGTTTTGAAATATCTTTTTTCGTTTTAGAGATATTGAGGTTTTTCTATTATGCAAATTAGATCAGTGATGACGTCATATTGTTTGCAATTAAAAAAGTGGAAAATACTTAATAAACGATATCTCTGGAAATATTGAAGCAGTGTTCTTGAAACAAAAATGTGCACCAAGAAAAACAAAATGACACCCTTAATGCTGTTGCCATACCAACTCTTTTGGCTCCAGTCTCTCTTGGTCAAAAAAGTAAATATCCCCATTTGCAATCTCTAAAGTGAGCCAAAGGGTCCTACTTGGGACAGACATAGTTCTTATATTGTCTTCACTGCCATCATTAGATTGGGCAGGGTAGATGGTTCTTGTTTTAAGACAAAACTGGGAATTTCTGTTTTTATTGACACAGTACCAGTGGCAAAACCATTGTCATGGCAACAGCAGTAAGGGTGTCATTTTGTTTCTTTTTTGATGCACATTTGTGGTGCCAAGTTTCAAGAACACTGCTTCAATATTTCCAGAGATATTGTCTATTCAGTATTTTCCACTTTTTAGTTGCAAACAATATGACATCATCACTGATCTAATTTGCATAATAGAAAAACCTCAATATATCTAAAACGCAAAAAGATATTTCAAAAAGAAAAATGCTATCTTTCTGTATTTTGAAAGGCTTTTCAAATAAGAACAAATTATTTTTCACTTCATAGGCACTTTAAGTGCGACTGAAATCGTAATGTAATCAGCATAATGTCAAGTAGATCATACATCACATCTTCACCACCTGTGTTAAAACTAGACAAAAAACAAAGAAATGCACAAAGTGGATACCGGAGAGCCATCTCGGCGTTTCAATGGAAAAGACCAAATTGAACAAAGTGTATATTATTGGTAAGTAAAGTTATGTAAGTACCTTTATGTAAGTGTCAGGCCAAATTGGTAACTAAATTAAAAACCTGGCCCAGATAAAAAAGGATCTTAAAGTTTTGGTGCTAAATTGTCTTGAACTAGAAGAACAACCATTGCAATGAGGATTACTAATATTTAGTAGTTCAGTTTTGTAGAAATGTAGCGAGATCAGAACTTTTATAGATGTGGTGGCTCTTAAAAGAGCCGTTTTGAACTGCTTCTTGTTCCTCGTCAAGACATGGCCCGACTAACAAGTTGCTGTTCCATAAGATCAAACTTGGACAGCATGGACAGCACATTTGATCTAAGACTGTGGTATTCTTCGAGGCAATGCCACCCTAGTACTGCCAACTCACTATCATTCAATGGAATGTTCTCTAGCAAGTGAAGCGTTTGTTGCTTGCAGTCTAGAAGTTGCTCTAAGAGATCAAGTCGCTGATCTTGAATAAAATCTAAAGAAACTGTTTCACCTCCTATGACTATCTCAGGACTTGAATGAATGGATTATTCGTAAACTTTTCACCTATTGGGTTATCGTTTTTATCATTCATTTTTGTTTCTATGGTTTGTTTCATTTTTTAGCGTACATACATATGTATACATATGGATGACCATCACCTGAACTACATACACATACATAAAGTCGTACATAAAGTAAGCGCGTTAAGCGAACGCCAAATATTCCTATTACTGAAAAGGAATTTACTCGTTGCTCCAACTCTGAACTGTATATAGAGCTTGTACTTTGCATTATTTAACAATTATTCGCCGAAGGCAAGGTGAATATTGTACAATATTCACTGAGCCTGAGGCGAATAATTGTTTTAGTATAATTTCAGAGCTGAACAGAGAATAACAGACTAAAACAAAAAAACAGCGACCCAATTGTTCATTTGCACACCCATATGCAGCCGTATAGCTTTAATAAGAGGCTTTACATTTAAGCTTACATCAATTGTGAATCAGTTTACTCATCAAGTTCGGCAGTAACACAATCAAGCAAAACACTATGAAAAATAAATTCATCCGGTACCTTTGTTTCATCGCTGCTGACTTCATCTACAACTGTCATCACTGTCTCAAAATGAGTAGCCTGAGTTTGGAGAAAGACAGATTTTGGTCAATTGATCTGACCTGCTGGCAATCAACGTAACCACTGCATTTAGCATTCTTAACTGCCTTGAACACGAGTTCTTGGAAGGATTTTCAGTGCAGAGATGACAGCAGTCACTTAAGAATATTCTCCATCCTTTCAAATATCCTGGCCATCGAGTGACATCTTCTAAATAGGTGAAAACTTCATTCACCAACTGTCCGCTATATTTACTTGCTGAGATGGCAAGGCTGGCGTGCTTAGTAGCCAGGTTTCTTTCGTTCCATTTCCTCTAAAGGTGACCAGGAATGTACGGTAAAGAAAACCTGAACAGTAAAGCAAGGTGAAAAGTAAACGGTTTTCGTTTGTAAGTGAACGGTGTTGCATAGCTTTTGCTTTGCACGTGTTGATTACGCACTTCTTTAAACTTTAATTTGGGACAATGTTTGTGTTATTCACCTGTTTTATCTCTAGAAACCGTCGCTTTTCACATTAGGCGCTGTTTGATGGTATTTTCACATAACCAATACTTGAAAGTAGCACTTGCCGTTCTTTGCAACAGAGAGGAAAAAACGCAGTAGTGTTTCATAATAAAGAGTAAAAATTCTCTTTTACTTGTCTGTAAAAAATACTTTCCACTTACTCTTAAAGTTCTTTCCTTTTTAAAAAATTATCCTAAATATGAAAAAGGTCTTGAATTGTTCTTGCATGTAAGCTTAAAGTTTAAAAGTTGTTTCATATAAATGAATTCACAACCTGATATATTCCATTATAGAAAAATTGCACAATACTATTAAAAGTAGACTAAAAATGTACTTTTGTTGATTAAAAATGTTACAATAAAAGTGTATAGAAAGGCTGAGCTTTAATCACTTTCATTTTCTGGAAAACCTGAAATGTCCAGCACTGAAGAATAAACACATCAATATAATAATTTAGAAAATAGCCCAAGGAAAATACGCACGTTGATTGGTTAAAAATCGTGTTTCTATAACTCGATAGAAACACAAAAAAAATTGTCGTAGTTCCAGCGTTAGTCTCGTGTGTGCTACACGACGAATACGTCCAAGAATGTTGAATACCAATCTCACAGTTGAGAATGAACCAGTAAAGAAAAAGCAACGATTTGCAAGCTTGGAAACAAGCGAGTTGGACGTTTTATTAGACTCTGCACAGTCTCAAAGCACAAAGTACAACACTTCGTTCGCAGTTTCAGTTTACAAAGGTAAGCTCACGAAAAAATGTGAATTACAAGAAAATGCTCAGTTTGAATACCGAAATTTCAATTAAATTCTGTGAAATTTACCGGAAATTCAAACGTTATTCATTTTCAGAATGGGCCGAGCACAAAAATGTTAAAAAAACCACTGCACGAACAAAGTGAAAAGGAACTTGACAACAACTTGAGAGCATTTTATGCTGAGGCAAGAAACAAAGAAGGCAAAGAATACGGAAAGTCGACTTTATTGTGTCTGAGGAGCGGAATTGAACGATATCTTAATTTCCCTCCTTACAACCGAGGTTTGAAGTTCTCCCAAAATCCAGTGTTCAAAAATTTAAACATGATGCTGAATGCGAAAATTAAAGATTTGAAACAACAAGGAAAGGAAAATGTTGAACACAAACCTGATATTTCCACACAAGACCTACAGAAGTTAAAGCACCATCCAGAACTGTCTCCTTCGACTCCCCTTGGCTTAGTAAGAAATGTCTGGTTCCATACAACTCTTTACTGGTGCCGTCGGGGCCGTGAGGGTCAAAGAAATCTGACCTCGTCAAGTTTTAAGTTCTTTAAAGACGAAAACAACCGTCTGTATGCCACAATGACACACAACGAGTCCACGAAAAATCATCCTGGCGGTATTGGCGATGTAGAAAGCTTCGAAAAGGAGGGCAGATTATACCAAACAACAGATGATCCAGGTGATGGTTTTCACGCTTTGCAGTTCTACATTTCAAAGCTAAATCCGGAATGTACAGCCTTCTTCCAGTACCCAAAGCAGAAGTGGTCTCTTTCTGATAGCATTTGGTACGAAAACTGCCCACTGGGCATACAAAAGTTAGGCACGATGATGAAAGAGATGAGCGAAGCAGCTGGCCTTTCAAAGAAATACACAAATCATTCAGTGAGGGCAACAGCAATTACCCTCTGGTCCAATGCTGGCCTCTCTAATCGGCACATAATGGCTATATCCAGCCACCAAAACGAGCAGTCTTTAAGGAGCTACAACGTGCGTCCTTTGTCAGAGCAACTACCACTGCAAAAAATAGGACTCTTGATCTAAGAAGCGACATTTCCTAACTCACTTATAAAGAGGAATATTACCCTTAAATAAGGTGTAGAACAATTAAAGTAAGGGCTTCAAGACTAGTGGGCCTTATTATAAACAGAGCGTAATGTAATTTACCTCAGAAAAAGTGTTAGGCTGTTTAAATTAACCTTAAACTAAGACAATGCAAAAATTAGGACTCTTGATTTAAGAAGCAGCATTTCCTTACTCACTTGTAAAAAGGGATATTACCTTGAAATAGGAATGAGAATAATTAAAGTAAGGGTTTGAAGACTTGTGGCAATATATGTAACCTTATTATAAACAGAGCATAATCTAATCTCCCTCAGAAAAAGTGTTAGGCTGTTTAATTTAGACTTAGATTTAGAGAGTATCATATACATGTTACTCAAATAAAGGTACATTGCTCATTATAACCCTTAAAGCAATTGTTATTCCCTTAGAAAAAGAATCTAGAAATGAAAGGTCCTGAGAAAGTGTGATGATATATTCATAACCTTAAATTGAGTAATTACTATTAAAACTGTTATTAAATGTAGTAAGTAATTCTCTAAATGTAAGGTAAATCAAGGTTTTCAAAGTCTAATAATCAGAGTAATCAAGCTGTAAATTACAAAGGCAACAGATTTATGGTCATTTTGGATAATTTGTTCGAAAACTATTGTAAACCTCCCATATTTGCAGAAACTATTGTCTGATGACCTTACAGTACACACTATGAAACCAAACAGTAATGACAAAGTCATCCCAACTCAAATAACAAACTACATGTAGGTAACAGTTACAATGAATCACACAAGTCAGTCACATCGTACTTAGTGTTAATGTACATTTTTTGATCAAGTTCCCACTTGTGCCGTGCTTCATGGCTTAGAAGGCTGTCAGGGGTAATGTACAATGCAGACAAGGCCTGTCCAAGTTTGTCAATTTCATATGAGTTAAGAGCATCACTCTAAAAATTACATCAGTACCATTTACTATCCAAATACCAAGAAGATCACCAAAGACAGGGTTCTCGTTTTCTGCTCGTAACAATAAACTACACTCATTAGGGATGTACTTTGTGCCATAAAGAGTTATCCATTTACAGTCACAAATGTTAACAATCAATTCATCAGAAACGTGATAAATCCTGCAAAACTGTTGTTTGGCAAAATTACAGTTTTCCCCTGTGAGGGGTGTCAAGGGCCCTTTTGCTAGGTTATTGAAAAGGCCATGGCTGCCTGGGTCTGCAAACTTTGCCATCATTGATCGTTGTTCACTCTTTGCAAGTGAAAGGGTTATGTTTTTAAAACTTGAATTTTTTGCTATTCTTTTAAAATCCTTGTGTTTTGCCTCAAATCGCATGTTCCAAGGCCTAACTAAAGGTCCACATAGCAGTATAAGTCTTGAACAGTGAACCAAGTAATGCATTTTTGGAGTCATCTGCTTATTGAAAACATCCTTAAAGTCTGTCAGAAATTGAGCAGTCATTCTCTGAAGTAATGAGACAGATTCACAGCTTATTACTGGAGCCAGCAGTAGACTTGATATCTTCATAAGTAGCTCAAATACTTCAAAGGGCTTGTCACGTTCATCAATGATGTCATACAGAACTAAAGGCAATACTCCCAAAAGCATCCACATCTTTGCGGCATCTTTTGCAATGTGCTTTCCTGGTTTATCGGTCAAAGATTCAGGATTAATTGGTTCTGGTTTGTCTTTGAACTGTGAATATTTATATTGGAACTCCATTAACCGTGAGTTTATAACATCAACAGTTACTGAACTCTTGGCAATATTTTCTGAAGCATACATTTGACAACATTATGGTATGACCCTCCAGAAGGATGTGCATCAAATCTTGTGGTAATTGTTCCGTAATTTTAAATCCTGGAAATTTACTCAAAATACTCCTCCTGTCCAAACCATAGTTCACTGAATAGTGTTTTGTGAGAGCTGGATTGTTTTCCATCCTTTCAAGTATCTTCAAGTCATTCAGAAAACGCTTCAATACTTCATCGAATCCATATTTCTTAATATGGGAAGTTTTAACAACAGCTAAGAGGAAAATGGCATCCAGTTTGAAGCTACCTCATGTCTAAAATTTCCTAAGGTAAAATAGAAGAATGCTATTTTATGTTTGGTCACGCGACTCCCAGCACTGTTACAGAGGTCACAGTCGTCATAGCAGAGGATGATTTGTAGAGCCTGTGCATCACTGGAAAATACCTCATGATTAGAAAACAAAACACCATCAGTAAAGTCTCCAAGTTTTCCATCATCTCTATATTGTGGTTCTTTTAGAACTTCCTCTCGTATCTTTGTGTTGTTTAGCAAAAGTGTCATTGTTTCTAGGATAGGATGTAATAAAAGCAATCTGACATCTCTTTAATTCTACGCTTGGCTCCATGTGCCACAGGTTTAAGTGTTTTTCCTAGAACTATACATTTGGGCTCCTGAAAAAAAAAAGCTGAGCATGCACCATAAAATCATGACTGTCTACCCTTTCACCCTTCCAGTTACAGCTTTTAACCCCTTCCCCCATGCTCTCAATTATTTATAGCAAGTTATACTTGGAGAAAAAGTTCCTTACTATGACTGATATTACAAAAGTATAGGGAGTGTTTTCGACCTTGATCAGTGTGTTTCAGAAACATTTTTTACCCCAGTTATTACCCACCAGACTAGTGATTATAATATATACAATGACATGGCGAGATAAGGGGTAACCTCTAACACAAACCACATAGGGAAATTACTGCTTCATGTATTCCTCTTGGTGGTGTTGGGTTTCTAGTCCTTCAAATGGTGTGATTTCGTCTTGCCATATATCCTGAAAACTCTGCAATGTTGTAAGATCATCCTGTCCTTCCGAGTCTAGAATAACGTTATCAATCACAGATTGCGGAATTTTCGCTTTTTCCTATAGTTGTAGAAGAAAAAGTGCTGCTTCTTTCTTCTTGTCATAACATTCTATGGCTTCTTCTTGAACTGGATCCATGATTTTAGACAAAGACTCAATGATAACTGTCGTTGGAGCTGTTCGAGGGGTCTCGTCATAAACAGGTGGATCAGATTCCTGTAGATGTCATAATTTTATATTTCCATCAAACATTGATTCTGGGTCGATAGAAGTGTATTGTATTATTCTAAACAGGTATTATATGTATTATATGTTCCCAACAATAAAGCTTAAAAACTAATCACTCATTAAGAAGCCCCCCCAGAAAGTTGTCTCAAGCCCCCAACCCCCCCCCACTCCGACCCCTTCCATCCCGAAATTCTGTGATCGCTAATTCTGTGATCCATCCTTAAAATCACATTTTAGCAAACCTACCTGCAATTCTTCAGGATAACTTTCTTGATAAATCTTAAATCTCTAGCTCTTTTCCATTTGGAAGCCTCAAAGCAGTTGAAATTTCATCAATTTCTAAGTCTGTTGCTGGTATATCCAAATAAGCGTGATGACGATTTTTCACATGCTGATAAAAGCTATCGTACTTCTTGTATGACATTTCACAGTTTGAAATACCACAGGTTATTTCAAACTCTTAATCAACAGAGTGAACTTGACGAATGTGGCTCAACATTTGTCTCAAAAGCAATGCCGCAAAACCCACACACAACCCACATTTCCACATCACCATTTTCGAGCTAGTCTGTGCCCAAAGTGTCCGTGGTCAGCGTAATTCTATTTTGTACAGCTGCTGTTTGTCACATGCTACAAATCAGGGATTTTCATTGGTCTTCTGGGGTAATAGAATGACGTCAACGAAGAAGGCACATTCGCGCTCTCGTCACTTTGCTTTGGGCAAGGAGTTGAGGATTTTGGTCGATGGTGACAGTTTTTATACCGAATATATTCCACGTTTTTCAGCTTCTTTCGATCTCCTTTGCTGTTATTTTAGTTTACTTTGACTCTATCAAGTCCGGTGTTTTCGCTGTTTCTACGAATGTATGATTGAAAGACGTCTTCTCGGTCGACGTCATTAAGGGAAGAATGCAGAGTGTTGGATGAAAGCAGAAGGACAAATCCCAAGTAAGTCAAGACACCATATCACGACAGAGCAATCAACAAGACCTTCCACACGGTCATCAAACACTCAAAGTACCACCGCCAGGTCCAACAGAAATTCCACACGGCGTGCAAGCTCGTGGTCGGCCAGAACATCAAGAAGATAACTTGGCAGTCCAATCGCCACCAACACTTCTCTGGAAACCACAGAATTCACCCCTTTGGGTGACACCGTCAACAATATTGGGAGCACAGTTATAGAGCAGTTGCAGGTGTTTTTTTTGCTAGGCAAGGGGGTTTTAATAGAAGGTTGGAGGAATGGCTGGAGGAACACTTGCAAGGCCAAGGGCGGGAAAACACACCAATGGCGCAAGCAACATGGTTTTCGATGGTGCTAGCAGTAAGTCACTTTTCTTCATAAATTAAGTTTAAGGTTAATTATTATTTTTCTTTTTTTACCGCTTGTTTTCCTTGCCGGCGATAAAACAGTCAAAGTTCCAGTATAGGATCCCCATGTGCTTGTATTTATTATTGATTCACCGAAAAGCCCTAAGTAATTATATCACTATTGATTTAGAAGGCTTCAATAGGCTATTTCCGAGTTGCATTACTTGCAAGAAATTTCAGAAAATTTCAATTTTGGAGAAAGAAAGTGTACGAAAATAAAATCATCCGAAATTTTTAAGCAACTGAAAAATTTTCACATTACAGTACGAAACAAGTATGTACTATCTTGGGTGATGCTATCACATGTACATTGTATTCAAGACCAATATTCATGATAGAGCTAGAGCTCGGACTAGGCCTTGCTCAATCTTTTGACACTGGAAAGGAAATTCTCTTTTTTTCTGAAAAACATAATACAGCTGCACTGTCATTTTCACAGATCTTGTTTCAGACTAATTCATGTTTTATAGGTGTAAATTTACTTTAGCTATGTTCCAGCAAAGTGTCTGAAATATTTGTCCAAATCTTTATCTTGGCCCGCAAACATGTAAAAAGAACTTTGATAGTAATCTGCTATGTTAACCTCAAGTTACGAAGATAACCCCATACATTTAGATCAATGATCCATTCTTTTATATTATAGGTCAGAATTTATTAGTATCTATTGCAATTACATTGTACTATGGCCTTATAATATTAACTTGTTGACTATTTTTTAAGGCCCACGTCAGGGATGTCTATTCCACTTTGACCAGTGAATATGGTAGTGATAATAAATGGGATCTGTCCAAAAGGTCAGTATAAAATTGTTTCAATTTGTTTCAGAACAAGCAACTGATGTCATGTGAGAGACCAACATGATGTTCCCTAAGCTTTGATGACTTTGATATTTTGAGTTCTGACTGATGATTTACTCTTTTTTTTTAAGTTTTCCTAAATTGTATGATCTTGTGTTTGCACCAGGACTGATTTCCATACAAAAAAAAAACAGATTCTTCATACAAGAACAATTGTGTACATGAAAAACTGCAACAGAATCTTCTGGTTTGGTCTAAATATTGCTGGAATTGCATTGCATAATCTTCATTTTTTTTCATTTTAGCTTCTGCTTGTTCATCTTTCACTGCATATAATTCCAAGGAGCTGAACAAGATGGATCTCACTTGGTTTTATCAACTGGGTTGATAATGTGATTTGTCCACCGTAAAGAGATTTGGAAGCTGACGTTTCGAGCATTAGCCCTTCGTCGGAGTGAAGACGAAGAGCTAACGCACGAAACGTCAGCTTCTGAATCTCTTTACGGTGGACAACTCATATTATCAACCCAGTTGATAAAACCAAATTATCTTGTAATACTCCCACCAATGCAGCACCACAGTTTCTTTAGAAACTTGCCCCCCTGGATCTCACTTGGCCTAAGGACAATTTAAAACTTGAATCAAGTGCAGAACCACTCAAGAAAAAACCTTGTTCCGTAAGTAGAGATCTCTCTTATGTCACAGTGAATTATGAATCTAGTGTGTGCTGTATACTCAGTTGTCAATGAATCAAATTAAGTGTTTTTATACAGAAACAATTCACTTAGCATGTGTTTTTCAATTTGCTAACAAAGAAGTCGTTTTAATTGGTCTTAGGAGAAAATGAACACCAAGGTTGCTAAGAAGGCAAAGTCAAAAGAAGGCAAGAAGAAGGAGGTAACAATTTTCTTATTGACTAAAGGAACTCGACAAAGTATTGACACATTCGAATTTGTTGACAAACTGCTTTGTAAAGGTGGCAGCCCGCCTTTAATTATGAGCTATTGTTAAGCGTTATCTCACCTCCAGTTTGATTGACACCTTCGTCCCTTAACAAACAACATTTTTGACTGATTGAAGGGATTCAATCAGTTACAGGTTTAAAGTGAAAAAAGTTGGAATAGTTATAATTGCGGAAGATTAAAGCTAAGTATAGGGGTGGAGAAATGTCCTTCAAAAAACCTGGCTCACGGAAATATTTTGGCGGTCTCTTTCACCGATCTCGCAATCTCGTTTTCAAGAATTAACAGTGTGTCCTGCATTTAAAACATTTTTAAGTCTTGGGCTCACTCTCCATTTACCATTCACCACCTCGTAGTATGAACATCATCAAGCTGTCATAGCACCTTTAAATTATTGACTTACATTTAGCGTATTTTAACCAAAACTCAAAGTTTTGCCCATTTTGGTTTCTAGGACAAAAGCAAGTCAGATGAGAAACCACAGGCAACTACATGTAAAAAGGGATGAATGCCGAGTATAAATTGCCATTGACCCGGCGTCCCCAAAAGTCATTTTCAATCAGGAAGAAATTGAGCAGGTAACAATACAGTCGCTTATTTGTTTTTCTCAAGACTGTTTTCCACTTACAAATTTGTCTGGACTGTGAAGAACGTTTACTGAAAAATGTGCATAGCCTATTGAATCTGGCACTTTTTTACCACTTGATCCAAAATCTTAGGGGCAAGTAGGAAAGTAATTTTACTTGAGTCTGAACATTGTTTTCTCAGCGTCAATTCAATAAAATTATTTTTAGGAAAGTGAAGAAGGTTCTACTTAGTTTTAAGGACGTTCGACAAAAATTTTCCAACATTGATTTTTTCTAAAACTCTTACCACTGTAAGATGATGATTAAGTTATGTCAGAAATGTAAAAAGAAATGGGGACTCACCGACTTTGTTTTGGAGAGAAAATGCTCGGAAATCAGCTTTCTCTGTAGAAATCAGCTTCCTCGGTAGAAATGAGCCTCCTCCGTAGAAATGAGCCTCCTCCGTAGAAATCAGCCTCCTCCTTAAAAATCAGCCTCCTCCATAGAAATTAGCCTCCTCCGTACATGTAGATATTAGCCTCCGCCATAGAAATGTGTAGTTCCAGAAAATATCCATACCCCCATCACGGAGGGAATTTCACGTAACCCCCCGGAATTTCCATTTTTTTTGACAACTAAAATAACCCCGCTACCCCTCCGGAATTTCCACTACTATTTTGTACGCCCCCATGGATACCCTCTGGATAGTTTTGGCAAGAAAGTGTGTTAAAGTAAAAGTAAACACTCCAAACATTTAGCCATCTGCATTGCACATAGCTACTAAGCTTGATATTCTCGATCGATTGTAACATCTATATCTGAAGATACTCACAAAGAAAGCATTCAAAATTAGTGAAACATGCTTTAAAAGAAGATATAAAATGGAAACTTGTCAAATTACCTTCCAACACGACCAACTCCAACGTTGGTAGAGCATCGCACCGGTATCGCGGAGGTCACGGGTTCGAATCCCGTTGAAGCCCTGATTTTTTTTTTTCAGGCTTCTTCTTTCCAGTTGCTTAAATTGGAAAATTCACTGCGAGGATCATTCTTCACTTTCATCTATGACCGCAGTTCAAATATATGAATTATTTCATATATACTTACATCACGACCAACTCCCTTTGTAAATGTGGTACAATTTCCATTAAGGACTGATAAAATGCTTGTGGATGAAATTGACACTATACTTTTATTGCCAACACGATCGCTAACAGACTCGACACGAAAGCCAATTTTACAGCAAAACTACATACAAATAGACAGAGATAAACAGGGATACGAAATTCTCAAGTTTGTGAAATCGTAACATCATTTCTACCTTTATAAAGAAACTAATTTTCATGAAAGAAATCGACTGCCACTTTGAAGACCGATGCGAAAACAAACTAGGCTAGTCTCCAGTGCTTTTCGGTCCACAAGGTGACTGCATGTGGGCTGGAAACAAGTAATGGCGGCCATGTCCACGAAACGGCACGCTCTTTGCATTTGTTAGCTTCCAAAATGTGACCCGCCATGGGAAAACGTACACTAACGATCATCCGTTAAACGTTAGAAAACTAACGCATAGTTAACGGTTGCTAACGGTTTTGAAGTCGTTCTATCGCTTTGTACTAATATTCTAACGCTCAGCCCTGACCTTCTAACGGTTTGCGGTAACGCTCTAACGGTTTGTTCTAATGCTCCAACGGTTTGCGTTATTAAACGTTCTAACGGTTTGTCCCGAAGTTCTAATGACTGATCACCACTTCTAACGGATCGTAAGTTGTAATGATGGGAATGAAATCATACATTATGAACTGCGGAAATTGAATCAGAATGAATCGAATCGGTTCGTTTTTAAACTTTTTCGCTGTCACGTATTATCTCTCGCCCTTTAGCCAAGTCTTTAGTTAAGCGGTTGATAACATTCAATTAGGCCTTCCAAGGCCGAAAACAGGCGATATATCTTCTCCCAAAACACCGACGTACAACTAGCAGAATCACTCAGAAAAAGCAAGAGTTTCCGGCAGTTACATATTCAGACCATTCACTTTCCATTTCTCTACATGTTTTTCGCGACAGCGGCGTTTGTCCGTAACAAAACAAGCGAGAGACGGAGTTGTAAACGAGCAAAAAAGCGACACCACACCACCATCGATAAACAATTCACTTTGCCGCCAACAGTCAAGGCGTCTTTTGTTGAGAATCCCGCTAAACAACTACAGGGAATGGTCGGCAGTTTTCTCCATCCCATACTGAAAGTTTCAAAAAAAACACCAGTGGACCTTTGAGTTCAAATTGTGGAAAATTAAAATGACATTAGTATGTCGCTCATCGTCATTTCGAACTTCAGATTTTTCATGAACAACTTTATGCAAATTTTTGTTGAAATTTGATCCACTGGGAGCATACGTTTGAAGCGTTGCATGACCCCAACTTACATTTTCAACTCTGTTGATAAAATTCTCGTGTGATGACCCCAAAACTTTGCCCACGACTTTCATTGATTTTTAGAACTACCCATTAATCAAAAGAAGCTTTCACATTGGGTTGTGAGAATTGCCGCCAAAAACGCGACCTGGGCACTGAGCCGTGACAGTAGCAGCCACAGCACTGAAATATTTGCTAGCCGAGGTTAAAGGTCACCTTTTCCTCTGAAAAATAAAATCACTGCCGAGTACTTGGGACAAATTGAAAAGAAATAGAGATCAATTTTGTTTTCGACGCGGGGTGCTGGAAAAAAAAAATTTTCAAGAGAAAAAACAAGAGTTGGATTACACCACGCAGCGGTTGATTGACACTTCATGTTCACAACTTCACATGCTTTATGCAAATTTCTTTGTAATAAATGTAAACGTGATGAACTGAAGCCAACAGTGATATCAAAGTAATTGATCCGCTTAGAGTTTAAAATAACTAGCGTTTTAAACAGAGTATTTTGCCTTTTCAATCGTTTTTGCGCGCCTTTGTAGAACCAGATAAATAACATTTGTGTTTGTCATGATGCCACAAATTCCCGCTCGGCGGCACATTCCCAATAAAAACAATCACTCTCTGAACTATGCTCACGAATTACTCATCAGTAAATGGCGTATCATGAACACTTGTAACGAAATTCAACGTTTAAGATAGAGTATTTGGCCTCCGAGTATTTTGCCGTTTCAATCGACTTCGTTTCATGCATCTTGTAGAACCTGAAAGAGACATAACATTGCTTGTCGTGACGCCACTGTAGTGACGACACAAATTCATGCTCACGATAGGCGGCACATTCCAAATTAACTTCACTCTATGAACTATGCTTGTGAATTACCCATCAATAAATGGTGCATCAGGAAAACTTTTGTAACGAAATTCAGCGTTTAAGACAGTCTTTTGAGTTTCGTTTATCAGAAAGTGCCTTGAGTTCTCGCTCAGTTTTCTGACGAGTAAAGATCATCAGACTAACAAACGGATTGACTAACGAATGGATATGGCTATTAAACACTCTAAATTAACGGACAAGCATCGGGTGCTGACAGATTGACAAACGATACTAACGGATATGGCTAACGCTCTAATGGGCAAGCATCGGGTGCTAACGGATGGACGAACACTACTAACAGATATGACTAACGCTCTAACGGGCAAGGGTTGCCTGCTAACGGATTGACTAACGCTACTAACGGTTTTTATCAAATGATTCTAACGGATGACTAACGGATAGCCAACATTTTAGCCCGTTTAACGGAAGATCGTTAGTGTATGTTTTCCCGTGGAGGGTCACAAATGCTTTTTGCAGAAGGAAAATGTATTTCAAATATAATGTGAGTCAAAAACAAGTATTCAAGCCACTATTTTTTGAGTGAAAGTTTTACTTAGTAGGTAAGTGAGGATTTTTGAACAGCTAGATCGACACTCAAATCCGAATTGAATCAAAAGACCTCTGGAAACTAAATCGATCATACAACCCCCCTCCCCCTGGAATTTCCTGGGTCTTTGACCACGCCTTCGGAATTTCCATTTCCCTCCGTGGTGGGGGTATGGATATTTTCTGGAACCACACAATGAGCTTCCTCCACAGAAATAAGCTTCCTCGGTATAAATCAAAGTACTGGTACCTAGGGCCTAGGCTTCTATCTTGTAGCAGTCTGCCAGTTTTGATAATGGCAAATTTTTGCAGCTCATGGGGCGAAAATCTGGGCCAGTATGCCAGGGCCAATTTTTGCCTCAAATGTGGCATGAAAGTATACGCATGTTAGTGATCATTTCTTTTTTTACCGTGTTTGAAATGTGTTTTCATATGTTATATAAAACCTGATAAACAATGATCGAATACTACAGCTAAATGAAGTTAGCCTGCTTCATGCAAAGCAGGGATTAAAACCACAAAATTTTTATGACTTACATTTTGGTGTAGCTGGTTTAGATTGTTATCCCTGAAATATTTTATTTTTTAGTAGGATATTCATTTGTGTTGTTGAGGCCTTATCTTTATCAACTATTCCCAGAATATTACTGGTGGCCTACCTCTTTTTCGATTGAATCATTGCAGTATAGACTATGGTATTAAGATAATTAATCTGGGTACACATGCAGCCCATAATCTTAGTGTTGTTTGAATATAAGCAGTACCAAGAAATACTGGGGTACTTGGGCTACCAACGAGCTTGGCAGTTACAAATACTTTTGCCTTAATTAACATCTTTTTAGAGTTCAATGTGATAGAGAGCATGGTAAACCCCTGCACCTGGAAGTCACTGTCTCCGCTTCGCCTACCAGGGGAATAAGCGGGGCAGTCACTTTCTGGTCAGCGGTTTTTATTTTCACACCTTCTAGTAATTTTGCATACATTATCGTCGCTTTCTTGCTGTCGACTCGATTGTGGATTCCCATCTGAAAATGCTTTGTAAAGTTTCGTATCGCCATGGACCAAAGAAGGCTGTTGTAGCCGAAAATCTGAAAATTTTGATCGACAAAGGTAGACATATTTTTACTGATATTGTACACACTTGACTCATTGTTTTCGAATGAAAATATCGAAAGAACCGTCCCGGTATGCTTGCCCTTGATTTATGTTCGCGAATGAAAATTGAAAGAATCGTTCTTCTGGTATGCATGTTTTTTTTTTTGCCTGAAGTATTTTATTCTTCTGTTTAAACTTTTGTTATGAAAATCAGTTGCATGTTCTTGTATTCAAAATCTCGTGCATGCATTTTTTATGTAACTTTAACTGTGATTGTTTTTATCCTGATGTGGGTGACTGGTACGGATTTGACCGATGTAAATTGATATCACAAATAGAGCCTGTTTGAATTTGTCTTTTGTTAGAACTACGTTGCAAAATTTTCAACAGATGGGTCTCTTTATGATAATTGTAGGAACTCTATCCAAAGTAAGCCCGAAAACGCCAGGAATCGTGAAAAATTTGGATTTTTATAGTTACTTTTGTTGAGCTTATTTAAACTGAGGAGTGCTTTGTTTTTGAGTTTATATGCTTTCTTTGTGATGTTTATTGACCAATAACTACGAAAAAAGGTTGTTTTTAAGTCATGGGTTCACGAACCTTGCTTTCAGTCACATGTCAAAGAGAGAAAACTCTGGAACTTCTGTGGATTTTATTGTTTAATAGACAAAAAACTCCTAAGGGTGTGTCGATATCTATTAGCATATTTAGTTAACATTTGGTGCGTACGAATACTCTGCGTGGTATGTACCCGATTGTGCATATTTAAGTCGTTTCGTATTTTATACGAAAGATAAAGATATCTAACGTCACATGGTGTCAGGAGTGGCTTCGATCTATGGCTTTTCTTCACTCACTACCGGCGCCTCACTCTCTAGAAATTAATGACTCGAACATCGCTGAAAAATGGAGCGAGTGGAAGGAGATGTGGGAGCATTTACAGCGTCGCTTCAAAAGTTAACAAAGAAGAAGGAGACGTTCAAGTAGCCGCGTTTCTAACTGCAATTGGACCTGAAGCAAGGAAAGTCTTCAAAACTTGGAATCTATCGGCTACCGAGAGGAAGGATATCAAAGGTGTCATCGAGCGTTTCGACAACTACTGCAATCCGAGGAAGAATATTCCCTTCGAGCGCTATCTTTTCAATTCACGACAGCAAGAGCCTGGTGAATCGTTTGATCGCTATGTGACTGCACTTCGTCAAATCGCTGCTAAGTGCGCTTTTGGTGCCATCACGCCCGATGATCTTCTAAGAGATAGAATTATCTTTGGCATTGCCGACAGTAAAGTTAGGGAAAGGCTCCTGCGTGAACCCGAACTTAACCTTTCAAAGACGCTGGATATCTGTCGGGCTTCGGAGATGTCTCAAGCGCAGATTAAGACAGTGAGCGAGTTTAACTCACCCAATGTTCATCTTCTTCAGGAAAACAAGAAGGCCTCAGAGGGAAAGATATCTGGCGGAGAGCCGTCTCCTGCAAATCAACTTCGTTATCCTTGTCGTTTCTGTGGTAGGAAGCACGAAAGTAGACGCGAGGCCTGCCCCGCTTGGGGCAAAACGTGTGTCAAGTGCGGCAAAGAGAACCATTTTGCAAGGAAATGCCCCCTGTCTTCTACCTCCAACAAAGTGGCATTGCTTGAGGAGGAGAGTGAGTTGCCTGTTTTCCAAGTTTTCAAAGTATCAGCTAATCAGAGCCCGGATTCAAGTCTTGTAACACTGAAAGTACTGAGTGGAAACTTTATACGTTTCGAAATTGATACTGGAGCGCGTTGTAATGTTTTGCCTATACATATTTACAAGAAGGCGACCGGGGATTTTGCCCTCAAGCATGTTACGCCCGCCAAGTCTTCCATTGTATCCTATGATGGCGGAAATATTCCGGTGTTAGGAATAGTGAAACTCCAAGTTTGGAGAGGATCTTTCACTTGTCTGTTGTTGCGTCGTCTCGTCGAAAGCAAGCGATGCCGTCCTATTTTGGGCAAGTCAGCTTGCGAAGGGATGGGTGTTGTTGAAATTAAAGATTCTGACGCAATTCGGCGGCTTGACACGAGTGGTGGTCACGTGTTTTCCGTCGAGGATGTGATGTCTAGTTCCAGGCCACTTACTAAGGAGCAGGTGATAGAGATGTTCCCCGATGTTTTCGACGAGGGCCTCGGTTTACTTGAAGGTGAGTACCACATCCGTCTTAACGATTCAGCCAAGCCAGTTCAGCATGCTCCCCGGCGAGGTCAAGTCGCCCTTCGCAGTAAAATCAAAGATACTCTGGAGGAGCTGCATAGTGCTGGGGTCATTGAACCAGTATCAAAGCCAACGCCCTGGATCTCGTCTATGTTAGCAGTCCCGAAGAAGAATGGAAAGATAAGAATCTGTCTCGACCCGAAGGATCTCAACAAGGCTATTCTCCGGGAGAACTATCCTATGCCAACCATAGAGGACATTGCAACTCGCCTTCATGGCGCTAAAGTGTTTTCCGTGCTCGATGCAAAGAATGGTTTTTGGCATGTCAAATTGGACGAAGAGTCATTGCATCTGACTACCTTTCACACACCCTTTGGCCGCTATCGTTGGTGTAGGACGCCTTTTGGTATAAGTTCAGCCCCTGAAGTTTTTCAGCGCCGTACGCACGAGCTAATTGAGGGTCTCAGTGGGATTGAGGTTGTCGCAGACGATTTCGTCGTTGCCGGTTTTGGAGACACCCTCGAAGAGGCTTTCCGTGATCACAACAAAAACCTTGTTGCATTTCTTCAGCGGTGTTCCGCAAGTGGTGTCAAGCTCGCAATAAAAAAACTTCAGCTGTGTTTGGAGGAAGTTCCCTTAATTGGCCACTACGCCACCAAGTCTGGTTTGAAAATTCATCCTGAGAAGGTACGAGCTGTCCTTGAGATGCCAAGCCCAACTGATGTAAAGAGTTTACTGCATTTTAATGGAACTGTTCAGTACTTGGCTAAATTCCTACCTGGTCTTTCTGACATGGCCCATCCACTTCGCCAACTGACTCGTAAAGACGCCGAGTGCGTCTGGTCTGAAACCCAGGAGAAAGCATGGAGTGATATCAAGACTGCCATCTCACAAGCCTCTGTTCTGCGCTTTTACAGCTTGCAAGATGAGGTTACTCTCCAATGTGACGCTTCTGACACAGGGCTTGGAGCCGCTTTGCTTCAGCTTCAGCAGCCAGTGAGTTTTGCATCCAGAGCCCTTACTCAAACAGAGACCAGATATGCTCAAATCGAGAAGGAGCTCCTAGCCATTGTGTTTGCGTGCGAGAAGTTTGACGAGTACATCTTTGGCCGTGATGTTGTGCACGTGGACACCGACCATAAGCCTCTGGAAGAAATCTTTAAGAAAAGCCTTTGCGATGCTCCGGCAAGGCTTCAGCGGATGCTACTGCGACTTCAACGCTACAATCTCGAGGTCAAGTACAAGAAAGGTTCCCTCATGTTCATCGCGGATACACTGAGCCGTGCATATCTCGGGGAAATGTTGCCTTCTGAGGAAGTGAAATCTCTTGAGCTTGTTGATCATACTGAGAACTTGAGAGTTTCTCCCACTCGGCTAACGCGGATTGAGCAGGAATCAGCCCTAGATCCTGTTTGTGCTAAACTTCGCCAAGTCATCTCGGAAGGTTGGCCTGGTAAAGTTCACGAGTGCGATCCGGTCTTGCGCCCTTTCTTCCAGTTTCGTGATGCGCTGGTAGTTCAAGGGAACCTGGTTTTCCGCGGACCTCGCCTGTTTGTCCCCAGTTCCCTCAGGAAGGAGTTTATGTCCCTAGCTCACTCGAGTCACATTGGCCTGGGGGGGTGCCTTCGTCGACTTCCCGAGTGTATGTTCTGGCCCGGAATGAGTGCCCAAATGAAGGACTTCGTAGGTCAGTGTGACGTTTGCCTTACACATCGCGACTCGCAAGTTCAGGAGCCATTACTTCAACACGAAGTTCCGCCTCGTCCTTGGGCCAAGATTGCTGCGGACATCTGTTTCCACTCAGGCCGAGCTCTGCTGGTTGTTGTCGACTACTTCAGTAACTTCATAGAGGTTGATTCCCTTTCGTCTGAAACCTCCAAGTCGGTGATCAGAAGTCTAATGGCCACCCTTAGCCGATTTGGAGTGCCAGATACGCTGGTCACCGATAATGGGCCCTGCTTTGTCTCGACTGAGTTCGCGAAATTTGTAGACCAATGGAACTTTCAGCATGTTACTTCGAGTCCCTGTTACCCGCAAAGTAATGGTAAGGCCGAGAATGCCGTTCGTACTGTTGAACGTCTGTTCACAAAGTGCCGAGCTGCTGGTGTCAGTGAGTTCCAAGCTCTCCTGGATTGGCGTAATACTCCGAGTGAGGGCATGGATACGAGCCCCGCACAGCGTCTTCTTGGCCGCCGCTGTAAGACTTTACTGCCAACTTCCGGATCTCTTCTAACACCTGAATTTAGCCTCATCAATGACGCTGCTAAACTATGTGCTCGGAAAGAACATCAGCGCAGGTACTTCAATCGTGGCAAACGTGTCCTTTCCCCTGTTAGGACTGCTGAAACTATCCGCGTTCCTTCACCTTCCGGAACTTGGAAACCAGCTGAATGCCTCAGAGAAGTTGCTCCCCGATCGTACGAGGTCTTGGTTGATGGAGCGGTTCGTCGTCGAAATCGAAAGGACATATGGCGAACTGCGGAACCACAGAATGCGCAGGCTTGTGAGGAAGTTGAACCCATCGTCTGTGCCTGAAGGTACAGCCCAGCCGCTTAGGAGATCCACGAGACAAAGACCTCCTGCGCGTTTCAAGGATTTTATCATGTCGTGACATTCGTATAAGAACATGTAAAGCCGTTGTAAGGACGTGCGCCTTTCGGACATTGTCACAGTGAAATCCAGAATTATTCAGTATTTATTTATTTACTTTTTTTTTTTTTTTTTTCGTTAACGGGGAAGATGTGTCGATATCTATTAGCATATTTAGTTAACATTTGGTGCGTGCGAATACTCTGCGTGGTATGTACCCGATTGTGCATATTTAAGTCGTTTCGTATTTTATGTGTGTGTCAGTTTTCATCCCATCTCGGTTGTTACCAAGATGTCTTCGACCAGTGCAATTAAAGATATCTAACGTCACAAAGGGTGTTTTTATATGCGTGCAAGTCGTGAGCTCTGAAATAATTCTGTGCTTAGGAAAGAGAAAACTTGGAATATCGGTAGAGGATGTAAAAGTTTACCTACAAGATGGCACAGAAATTGATGAAGATGAGACAATGCTCCCTTGTGAAAATGGATCTGTGTTTTTGTTTTGGCCTGCTGGGGAGAAATGGCAAATGCAGTCATCTTGTGCTTCCTCAAGTGGGGAACATTCAGGAGTCAAAGGGGATGTGATGGCGAACTCCAAAGGTGATTTACATATAATTATTTGAGCTTTGCATTTTTTATGCAGGATAACTAGAACGCTAAGTGTGATAGCATGTCATCCCTTTTGGAAAAAAATGTTGGTTAATCAATGCTTTTCATGTTTAAGGAAAAGTGTATTTCACCTTTTTTTTTATTTTTATCAAATTAATCTAGTCATTTAATTTATACAAATATTTATCTTTATTCCATTTAGGGTCCACAAGCCAACAGCTCACCATATGTACAACACATGGCAATTTAACTCTGGAACCCCCAACCATAGTAAGTTGGTCTTTCTTACCATATTAAACTAGGTAGAATAACTTGGCCAATCAAAAAGCTGTAGCAACTTTTCAAATTTATTGAAAGGTTTTCTATGCTATGCTTAGGTATCAGATTGTCCCAATGAGGAAAAAAAATGCAATGTCGAAATCGATGTACAGACAATAGAGAAGGACAGCAAAATGTACAAAGACCTGAAGCCAGGAAGTTTCCTTTTTGAGTACAGAGGTTAGCTTAATGATGCAGCTCTGAACATTGCTCTTGACAATCCAACACTCATTTCTAAGAAGGGTACACTTCTTGAGCAGGCCAAAAGAAAAGTAGAGGCTGATGGGTATGTGTACAAGAAGAAAAAATCACGCTCTTCAACTCTTAATGAACCAGAGCCTGAAAAATCTGTGAAGATGAAGCCGAGTATTAGAGCTAAGAAACTAGAAGAAATCAGCGAGAATCTAGAGAAAGTTAAAAAGGAAATATTTCACTTTGCGAGATCACGAGAAAAAGCAAGAAACCTGTATGCAGATGAGTGGGCACTCCGGTTAACTAAAGAAATGGATCCCCTACGGGTCAAAAAACGCCATCTAGAAGAAGAGCTACTTCTTTTGGAGAATAAAGAAAAGAAGAGTTCAAGAAACAAAGAAAGGAGGCAAAGGAATGGCAAAACACTCCCACTGAAAACAAAAGGGAACAAACCTACCTCCTGCAAGACAGGAAGCTTTAATCTCTTTCTCAAGCAAATTGAAGGTAAGGGGCAGAACAGCAGTAACTCAGTAGGGTAAGTGCAAGGAGATGATGCTGCCTTTGATCATCAAAAAGTTGGTGAGGAAAACAGACAGAGCAGTGGAAAGCCAGCAGGACAAGTGCAAGGAGGTGAAGCCTCTGGGCGTCAACAGGGTGAAGAGGAAAGCAGTCAAAGCAGCGGTAACTCAGCAGGACAGGGGCAAGAAGGTGAAGCCTCTGGTCGTCCTCAGGGTCAAGGGCAGAGTAGGTCACCATCATCAACTCAAGCAGATGAATTTTTTTAGCCTAGGATCTGGACAGTCAGAGGACTATCCAGACTTTAAGTTGTACATTAGTTTGAAAGAAAAAGTTGTATCTGTACTGATGTCAGTAGTTGTCGTAAAGCTGATGGAATTTATCTGTCCTTTTTGTGTGGTGTGACGTTATCACAATTCATGAAGGCGAGAACTGCATACTGTTACAAGTTTCATGCCATTGGGTGTTCTGAGTGTAATGGCTTAATACAGGCAGCAAATGAAATCATTTCATCTGGTATAGTTGATCTTGCCAATACCTTTCGCAAATGTTTTCCATCTGTGAAGTATCTATGTCATAATGCAAAGCGGAAATTCTTGCAGTTACCAGTTGTTATTTTTTAAATTAGCGCAGAAGGGAAAGGCTCCCAGAGGCTGCATATGATTGAGCAACAGGCAGGTGTAAACTATGTGACATTTGTGTCTTTGTTCCGCAAGCTCATTCCATCTTCCAGTGTATCAGGTGGGATTTAATAAGGCAACACTTGATGGACTTTGCAAATTAGCTTCTACAGAGTCTGACCAAAAGTTAATTAAGTATGCTGCTTGTGCCACAATAAACCTGTCTGTGAAGAAGGCATCACATAGTTATGGAATTTCCAATTATGGTGTGCTGAGAAGCGAGGTGGAAGGAGCCCTGTAAAAAGCCTGTGAAATCAGAAATGAAGTGATGGTAAATTGCTGCTGTTGAAGAACGAGCATTTCTCAGAACACTTGGTATAGAAATCTCAAGCAGCAGTGCGTCAGAGCTGGATGATTCTTCTACTTCATGTGAGTGGGCTAGTGAAAGTGAACAATCAGACACAGACAGTGTTGACATAGCAAAACAAAACACCTATGGTGAAGCACAATCACATGGAAATGTAGACAACAACAATATTCTCACTCCAGGCGTACAAAATCAAGATATAATTCTAGAGGACACAGTAAAGGATGTCAGCCGTGGTCTAACACAATTAGAGTAAACAGCAACACAGAGGGCTTGCAACATACAACACCACTGTTGGATCCAGATGCTGGCCTTAACACGAAAGCTGCTCAATCTCTAATTTTCACCCCTACTAATGATCACCTTGCTTTGATGCTAAGAGAAAGCAATTTGAATTGGTTTGCGTTTGTTGATGAGTTGATGATTCTTTTGAGGCAGTACAACAAGTCAGTCATTGAACAGGTTTTGCTTGATTTTGCACACAACATGTCTTTCATGGATTTCACTGAAGGGGAGGAAAGGTCAATAGAACAATCCAGAGAAGCATATTTAACTCAAAGTCAACCGCAAGCTTTAGGTTGCCAAGACAACAATGTTGTTACTGACTCAGAAAGTGATAATCCAGATCAGTGGCTCTCTGTGAAGAAGGTAAATTCACCTGAAGGAATAGAAATGATTAAGAAGCAGAGGCGTATTCTACGTTCAAGAACAAAAATTGCAAATGAGTGTTTGTTGAAATGAAAGATTCCAAAGCGAGTTTTTTCAGTTTTAAAAGAGTTCCCTAACATAGGTGAAGACATTGAGGAATATGTGAGGGGCAGAAGGTGTGGTGCGGATGCTTGGAGACGGACAGGGGTGGTAACTTTTGACGGAAATAGAAAGCGAGGACCGAAGACATCTTAGGAATGTATTCAAGAGCATCTCAAACACAAATACCAGACAAACAGGATTGGCTATGGAACACTGGTTCAGCTTTGTACCATAAGGAATAAAAGGAAGCTATCGGCTAAAAGGTACAAAGGTGTCGCAAAAGTGACATGCAGGAGGTTGCGTAAAGGATTTAACATTAAGTACAATCCTGATGCCCATTGGAGTGGAGCCTTTTATAAGGCATTAGATGTTTTGCAGCTAGCTGATGGTCGCAACAAAGTGTTGATAAACAGGGATGACCAAGCAGGTTTCCGACTGGACACAACATATACCCATAAAGGACGTGGTGTTCTCTCTGAGGAAATGGAAACCACAACAAGGGTTGATTATGTTAACACTTACAGCTCTATTCTCTAAACCACATCATATCACATCATGGAATCCAACACTACACCTCAAGCGTGTGCAGGCATTGTTAAAGCTCAGTATTTGTATCCTAAAAATCCAGCACAGCATGCTGCAGATCTCAGAATGTTAGAAAATCATGCGGAGTTTTTCGAGCATCTGAAAGATAAAGAGTTTGATTGCATTTGTGTCGACGGAGCTCATGATGAAAATCCAGCAGGGCTGGAAATTCAGTTCCTGTGGACTGAAAGACATGTGACAAATAGCAAAACATGCACTATTGTCACAACACGTCATAGCGGTGGAAGTTACTTGAACCGTGTAGAACTGCAGAATGGGTGTCTAGCCCTTGCACACAGCCATCTCTTCATACCATCAACACTCAATGGGCACAATTACAATGAAGAAGGCTTGGATTCAGTCAAGTTACGAGATAACTTAAATGCGGAAACAGAAGTATATATTAATAGAGTAGATGGTGCACCATGTGGTGATACGCCCATCCAACTACTGAAAGGAGCCAACGATGAATATGCTTCTTATCTTCAGGAATGCTGTCCGAGCCTGATTACTTTCCTAAGTGGTTCAAAGAAAGCCAAGGAGCAGTTGAAAAGTTCAAATCCCACTCAGTTTCAGTATTTGTTTCTTGTCTTTGGTTAGGAAATGTGTATAAAGATTTAGATTTAATCATATCAAAAGTTAATTTTTACTTTCCATAGCTGTACTTCCTTCTTCTATTCCAATTCTGTTTTGTCCTAGATACTTCAAATTAATTTCGGATTAACTATGTAGCCTTAATGAAATAATACATTACGAGTCTCCCTTAAGTACTTCTTCCTTTGATTTTGAATTTCCTGTAATACATTCCTATTAAACTAAGATTAGCAGATTTCATTTATTTTATTGTTCCTGGCCCGCCTCGACTAGCTTTTGCTACCTGCGGTGCCAGGTCTGTTAGTAATGTATTCTACAAAATTGTAATAAAGTTGTCTTGTCCTGTCTTGTCTTGTGTTCTCTCTTGCTTGGAGTTTTGGCTCAACTTATTGGTGCTGGAAGTCGATGAGGGAGCTGATAAAGATGCAGCAGTGGTGGAAACTGTAGAAGCCGAGGTTGAAGATGAGTTAAACACTAATCCTTTGTTTATTCTCACGTTTTCAAAGTGGCTGCAATTACCAGATGGTGGAAAGAAAGATGGAAAAACTGGGAAGCAACATGCATCACAGATAAACAGGATTTTATCTGTCATTGACATTGACAAAAAGGTAGAATCACTTCTGGTTTGTAACATATGCTGAGGAAAAATATCTTCCTGAAACTATCAAGTCCTACTTTACAAGTCTGAAGCATTTCTACAGCTTTCTTTTGTCAGAAAGGCCAAATATTATTGAAGTTAGTGACCCCAGGTGTGGGAAAACATAAAGTGGTGGTCTTCATTTTACAAGCGTTTTGGTCAGAAACAGATGTAGGAGAGAAGCGAAGACAGGATTGAGCTCATCACCCCACAAAAATTTGAAGCATCAGTCAGACCGGTAGAGATGCGATCATCCTGCTTGGAAAGCTCAGCAGTGCACACAATGCGGAATTACACAAAGCCAGTTCACCCTTCTGTGCGACTTCCTCCTTGTTGAAATCTCCATTGATAATGCTAACCGTGCTGGAGTGTTGTCTAACATGACATTACAAGAGGGCCACCGCAAATGATAACAGGTTTCTCATCAATGTCATGGATCACAAGACATTCCACATTCATGGTCCTGCACAAATTGTCCTAACATGAAACCTACATAATTGGATAAAGATCTTTGTTCAAGAAGTTTGATCAAAGGTGCCAGGTGTTGGAACAGAGGAACATCAGCCAGTATGTCCATCTTTCAATGGAACAAAACTACAGTCCAGTCAAATCAACAAAGCATTAAAGTCAGTGTGGAAAAAAGCAGGGATGACAGAGCCTATTCACAGTACTCTGCTTAGGAAAGGTGCTGTTACTGCTGTCCACAGGAACAAGAAAGAAGCTGCAAGCAATCTAGCTGACTTAATGGCACACAAAGAAGCCACAGCTGTCAAGTATCGTCCAACTGAAAAGGGGCAAGCATCAGTGAAAGCATCCCAGACACTTCATTCAATGATGAGGAAGAGAAGCTCAATCCATTCTAGTGAAGTATCTAAGGAACTACTGCAACAAACTGAACAAGGCTTACAGGAAAGAGACATGGGAGAACAAGCTGATGAAGACCGAAACAGTGAAGACAAGTCTCTGTCTAAACTACATGCACCTTGGTCCAGTGAGGCAATTCAAGAAATTCGCAATCTCTTTGAGAAATACAACAAAAGGAAATCAGTATGGACTGTGTGAAAGAGAGGATCAAGGGTAGCAAACCTCCCGAGTGAAGATTCAAGAAGAGTATAAAAATGGCAAAATTCATGCAGAGTGGAGGGATCCTGCAACCAAGATTAATTAACTGCTGAGTTACCAACCGAGAAGGAACAACTCAGTGACCGAGTAAATAGATTGTTTAGGGAAGACACATCTGCATCCTGTGATATGATTCCATCAACAATACTGAGCAACACCACAAAGGCCCTTTTTGGTGAAGAGCAAGTACAACTATTACATCTAAAGGGGGCAAGTTTCTAAAGAAACTGTGGTGCTGCGTCGGTGGGAGCATTACAAGATAATTTGGTTTGATCAACTGGGTTGATAATGTGAATTGGCCACCGTAAAGAGATTCGAAAGCTGACGTTTCTAGTGTGACGTTTCTAGCCCTTCGTCGGAGCGATTCGCTGTTGAAAGCAGTATCGGTAACACAACTAGTTAATTGTATAAAGTATGAACGCCGGCAAAAGAGAGAGAAGCAGGACTACCTGTAAGACTAACATCAATATCAGGTTTGCCTTGTAGGACTGTAAATAGCCTCTGTATTGTAATATTTCTCTTATGCATTTTATTCCAGAATAAGAATATCAGTACAGACCAATCACAACACTAATCCTCAAATCATTAATTTAGAACCTCTGAAATACGACATATACATGTTATGTGCACATGTTTGTAACTTGAATTTGTAACTTGTAACTTTGAATTATCAGATATAATAATGATAATAATGCCCAATCGTTTTGATTGGTTCCATGTAACTGTACTGTACAATGTAAGAGTCTACATGTGACAGACTTGACAAATTTCTTAAAAATGACATCTCAAGACTATTCTGCTTATTATTATTATGGAATTAAACTAAATGCTGCCTGTACGTTATAGTAGAAACGAAGTCTTGACAATGCTCGACAACATTGTTTGCAGCTAGTAACAAAGTAGTCTTTTTTTCGGTGACAGTGAACTTGAGTACTAAGGTCAGCTGAAATACCATGTATGCGCATGAAGCAATGGAGCAGAGACTGGACAAACATAGCATGTAATCCTGAATGAACCAGTGATATAATATAATGTTCTTCAAAGTGGTTAATGATCAACCACGACACGGGGATGAATTGCATTTGAACTTTAGGCAGAATTTTTTCACTTTTCGTCTTGAACTGTACGGTCCGTTTACAAGGTGAGTCATGGCAAGACAAATCCCAAGTAAGTCAAGACACCGTATCACAACAGAGCAATCAACAAGACCTTCCAGATGCTCATCAAACACTCAAAGTACCACCGCCAGGTCCAACAGAAATTCCACAAGTACAACAAGTTCCAGTATAGGATTACCATGTGCTGTAGATGTACTCACCCACCCCTCCCTGAGGAAAAACGCATCAACATCCAAGGGTCATTCTCACCACAGACCTACCATCCTTTGTTTGGACTTGGACTACACAGTGGATACTTTTGATGGACATCTACCAAAACAAAGTTTAACACCATGTTATCACTCTTGATCATTTTTATTTATTATTGATCCATTGAAATGCCCTAAATAATTATATCACCATTGGTTTAGAAGGCTTCAATAGGCTATTTCCGAGTTGCATTACTTGCAAAAAAATTCAGACAATTTTAATTTTGGAGAAAGAAATTGTACCAAAATAAAATCATCTGAAATTTTTAAAGTGCCACTATGATCAAATTCTCAATAACCATTTTTTTAAATTTTCCTACACAACAGGTCTTTCCTGGATATCTTGCCAAATTTCAATCTATTACGAACATTAGAACTCACGGTTTTTGGGCCTCTATTTCCGAGAATTTATGGCCACCATTAATTTCCCTTGTTCCAAGCCTTGCTGAGAATTGGAGAAAATGACGTCATTTTCTCAAAAATACCACACGGGTTGTATAGGTAATCGCATGGGGCCGAGTAAAATTAAGGATTAATATCACGCGTGTTTTCAGCAATTTCTGAAAACACAAGTGATATTAATCCTTAATTTTACAAGGACCCATTGCGATTACTTGTTAATAAAATAGAGGACAAAATTACTGAATTTCTGAATGCGCGCTTGACTAATCTTGACTAATCAGTCACAGGAAGCCATTTAAAGTTGACACAGAATCAAATGCCACAAACGCACGAATGAGCTGAATGAAATTTTATTTTCCCACAAAGAGTTGACTGGGTCGAGCGGTCGAAGCGAGAGGACATGTTTTTCTAAGCTCCGTAACTCGAGGGGTTAAACGCGAAGAAAACTTCTTTATCCTAAACAATATGCCGGGAAAGGAAGAGCAAAGCGGGTCAAGACGAAAGAGAGACGTTTGCAAAAGTCCAAGCACTGATGGTTCTGGTAATTCTCCAGAAGCGAAACGACTAAATGAAAATCAAGGAAGCATGTCGGACTTACACAAGGACATGAATGAAGCAAGCGCCAAGCACGTACAAGATCCTGCATTTGCAGCTATATGGGAGGCACTAGTAAGAATCGAAGCAAACACCAACAGCCTAATAAGCGAGCAAAAAGCCCTACAGCGAAGCTACGAGGAGCTTCGTGAAAGTCTTGAATTCACACAAAGCAAGATGGAGGAAATGGCAAAGAACAACTCTACTTTGCAAGAACAAATGAAGGAGATGGCGAAGACCAACATAGCATTACAAAGAAGAATGACCCAATTGGAAACCGATTTAGAGAAAAAGAGCGAAGAAAATGCCAAGTTTGAAAATAAATTAGGCGAAATCTTTATGCAACACGATGATTTGGAACAATACACGCGAAAATTCAATCTCGAAATACATGGAATCCCTGAAACAAACGACGAAGAGCCCGAAGATATTATCCTCGACTTGGCAAAACTAATGGAAATAAATTTAACATACGAGGATATCGACATAGCTCATCGCTTGAATAAAGGTCGCAAGTCACCGAAACCAATAATTGTCCGTTTCAGCAATTATTACAGCAAAGAGCAAATGTATCGAGGGCGTTGGAAACTTCGCAAGAAGAGTGGTTTAAGAGGTTTGGGGGTGGACCCCCAAAAAGTTTACATCAACGAGAACCTAACTGCTTATAGAGCTGGCCTATTCAAGAAAGTCCGCGATCGTAGACAGAGAGATTGGAAATTCTGGACAATCGACGGAAAGATCTTTGTCAAACCTGATCCCATTAATAATGTGATTGTCAAAATCCAAAGCGAAGAAGATTTAAACAAACTGTAGCTTAAACTTTGTCTTACAATTCGTAGAAACTCTAAATCCCGTACCTAAGTATTTATTTATCTAACGATTATTTTAAATTTCGCGTTTACCTCTCGGTGTTTATGGTTTGCTTCGAGAGATTGTTTTTGCGGTTGAATTGGTTAATCCCAGGAGAGGAGGTAAGGTTTTTTTTTTTTTTTTTTTCAGTGTTTTTTTTTTTTTTTTCGCTAATTAATCTGTGTTGTTTGTGTTTTTTGTTGCTGTCGTTTTTTGTTTTCATAACTACCTTTTGTCAGGTGTCGAGTGTATTGCAGTATCAGTGTCAAGTCATTTTTGCATAGTTACTGTACTAAACATGTCATCTTTGATAATTCTATCACTAAACGTAAGGGGGTTGCGTAATGCTGGGAAAAGGAAAGCAATTTTTTCGTACTTGAAGAATCAAAAGGCTTCTATATTCTGCCTGCAAGAAACTTTCTCAAAGAAAGATGATGAACAGATATGGACCTCGGAATGGGGTGGGAAAATTATTTTTTCTCATGGCACAGAGCACGCCAGGGGTGTATGTCTTATGGTAAATCCAAATAGCTTTTTTCAAGTAGAAAGTGTAGAAATCGATCAAGAGGGCCGGTTCATAGTAGCCAAACTAGACGAAGATCTTTCAATAGTAAATATTTACGCACCAACAGATTATCGTCGACAACCAGCATTTATAAGAACGCTTAGTCAACTCTTGATGTCAAAAACCAACTTATCAAAAGTTATAATAGCAGGTGATTGGAACACCGGATTAAGCAAATTGGATAAAAGTGGAGGGTTGCCTTGGAAAGAGACTAATTACAGGAACGCACTTGTAAACCTCATGAAAGAATTAAACCTCACCGACATATACCGTGCAATTCATCCGAGCACTAGAACTTATACATACGAATCTAAAAGTCTGAGACTTAAATCAAGAATTGATTTTTTCCTTGTTTCAAAGCAATTCATCAATTATGTAATTAAAGCAGAAACTCGCACATCAATAGCACCAGATCATAAAGCAATATTCATCAGTTTGAAAATAGAAAACCACTTCGCGCGGGGACCGGGAACTTGGAAATTTAATAATTTATTACTACAAGATGAAAACTTTTTGCAATTAATAAAAGACAGCTATCCTTTGATAGAAAATAAATACCAAGACGTCGAAAATAAACAACTCCTCTGGGAATTGATAAAAATGGAAATAAGGGCAGAAACAATAAGGTATTCAAAAACGAAAAGATTCAACATGAAAACCCGTGAAATCGCTATTCAACTTAAATTAGAAGAATTGGATCGAAAAATATGTAATGACACGAATTTAAATGGCGATATCTTAACAGAATTTGAAGCGCTCAAAAGCGAGCTAAATGAAATCTATTCGACGAAAGGAAAAGAAGCGATGTTTAGATCGAAAGTAAAGTGGGTAGAGCAAGGAGAGAAGCCTACCAAGTATTTCTTTAATTTAGAAAAACGCAATTATGAGAAAAAAATTATAGCACAGCTTAAAATAAGTGACGGAGTGATAATATCCGATATAAAACAAATAAACAAAGAAATCGAGGAGTACTACAAATCATTTCTAACCTCTAAAGTTCCACCAGAGGATCACGAAAACTTCAACGAATCGTTCAATTCTTTTGTTGAGGACTTGGAAAACCCAAAATTAACTGAAGATGAGCAGCAAGAACTAGAAAATGATCTCTCAAAAGAAGAGCTGCTAAACGCACTCAAGGGTTTTAAAGAAAATAAAACTCCAGGAGAAGATGGGTTCACTAAAGAGTTCTACGAAACGTTTTTTGATCTTGTAGCTGACCATCTTCTAGACTCCTATAATGAAGCATTTGAAGGAGGGAAAATGTCAATTTCTCAGAGACGTGGTATTATCTCACTAATACCAAAAGGCGAAAACTATCTGGTCGAATTAACAAATTGGCGTCCAATTACACTACTAAATGTAGACTATAAAATACTGGCAAGAGCAATTGCGAAAAGAATTGAACTCAAATTACCCAAATTAATACACTCAGATCAAACTGGATTCGTTAAAGAAAGGTTTATCGGTCAGAATGTAAGATTGCTCAATGACATTATGGAATATACTGAACTAAACAAAATTCCAGGAATTATGGTACTGATAGATTTCGAGAAAGCATTTGATACGTTAGAATGGCAATTCCTTCATAATACGCTAAAATATCTCAATTTTGGTCCAAACCTTAGGAACTGGATCTCAGTGATGTACTCGGATTTAGAAAGCGGAATAATAAATGCAGGTTACGTTACAAATTACTTCAAGATATCCCGAGGTGTCCGGCAAGGTTGTCCCTTGAGTCCCATTCTGTTTATACTATCCGCAGAATTACTAGCGCAAAAGATACGTCAGAGTAGCAAGAGTAAGGGGATAAAGCTCCCAAATAATGTAGAAGTAAAACTAAGCCAATTTGCTGATGATACGACCCTTATCTGTAAGGATATTGAATCACTAAAGGAAAATATCACAATTATTAACAAGTTTGCTGCAATCTCAGGTCTCAAATTGAACAAAAAGAAGACCAAAGCTATTTGGATTGGATCGCAGAAGAACAATAAAACTAAACCCTTAGCAATAGACATAACTAATGAACCGACTAAAACACTGGGAATCTATATTTCGTACAATCGTAACAAGAATAACGACCAAAACTTTTTCATCAAAATTCAAAAAATGGAAACAAAACTAAATGTTTGGCTATCTCGGGACCTCACCCTTATGGGACGAACTTTATTGGTAAAAGCATTAGGGATTTCTAAATTAGTATACTCGGCCTCAATGCTATGTGTTCCAGATGAAGTCATTAAGCGAGTACAGGAAAAACTCTTCAGCTATCTTTGGCGAAACAAAAAGGACAAAATAAAGAGAACCGTACTGTATCAAAGACCGTGTCAAGGAGGTCTAAACTTTCCAAATGTTAGAACAACTATTAAGGCACTCCGATTAAGCTGGATAGGAAGGTTACTAAGTGAATCTAATGATGCTTGGAAAGCAATTCCTAATGCTTACTTCAATAAATATGGAGGATTACAGTTTCTCTTGAAATGCAACTACGACACAAAAAAATTAGACAACAATATTTCCCCCTTTTACTCGGAACTTCTAGATTACTTTAGTGAATTGCGAGACCAATATCGGGATAACTGCTTCAAAGGCGACTTAATTATATGGAACAATAAAGATATCACTATCGAAGGAAAATCTTTGTATTGGAAAACCTGGAATGAACATGGGGTAAATTTTGTACAAGATCTTCTACAGAATAATGGCAAATATCTCTCTTACGAAGAATTTAAGATCAAATACAACATTGAAATCAATTTTATTTATTACTGCCAAATTCTCTCTGCAGTCCCTAAAAGTCTTAAATTAAAAGCTATGACTATAAAAAAACCTCCAGAAACAATCATAGAAGAATCTGATGTATACCAGCTTGCCGAAGGAAAAACTATCCGTTTGTCTAAAATGCGGTGCAAGGATTATTATTCACTCTTCCAAATAAAATGGGAAACACAGCCAACATCTGTTCAATCATGGTCCAAACACTATCCCCCCTTCGCCAACAAATGGAATAACTTATTTAAGAACATCTCAAAAATATCGGCAGACAATAAATTAAGACAATTCTCTTTCAAATTACTTCATAGAATACTAGTAACCAAAAAGGAACTTAAAAGATACAAAATTAAACCGGATGATGAATGTTTTTTTTGTAAAAGCCCAGATTCCCTCGAACATACATTCCTGGCTTGCTCCATTGCCGTAGACTTTTACCACGAAATGATGTCATGGTTCAACAACGAACAGAAATCTCAAATTAATATGACCAAGCAGCAGATCCTTTTCAATGATTTAACACTCCCCATAGGATCACAACATCTACTGAAGTGGAAGTTTGGAATTTTCATAACACTAATGAAAAAGTATATTTATGATTGCAAAATGATGGAAAAATTCCCACTTAGCAATCAATTCAAACAAAAATTAAATAATCAATGGAAAATCGAAAATAGCGGAAATTGAATAACTAGATCCTGATAACCAGCATCCAGCACTGCGTCACCCTATTAACAAATTTTATTTTAAAGCAAATAGAAACCTGTGTTAAATTTATTTAAGTGAATAATAGTAATAATAATAGTATAATTATATAACAATAGTAATTATAGTAATAATAATAGCAATAATTATTGTCTTGTAATTAGTGTACTTATATTATTTTCTATAATGTCTGTCAAGTTTTTTTTTTGTAGTGTACTGTAGTGTAAATTAAGCTGTAAATGTTGTAATTAAAATAAAAAAAAAAAAAAAAAAAAAAAAAAAATTTTCCCACAAAGATACCAGGACATTGACAACCAGGCCTGCTAACAAACTTTCAACTTTGAAAATACAAAGTTAGTGCTTTTTTAAACAATGTTAAAACGTTCAAGATGCATTCAGATTACTCTAAATCTGATTCTTTGATGAAGATACGCTTGTATCCTCGCCTTATATCGCTTGTGCTCTTCTGAATGGCATCATTCCCGGCGATGTTCAAGGTGAGGCTGCACTGAGTGAAATTGTAAACATGGCCGGGAGCGCACGAAGATGCAGTGGAATTTGCAGGATAAAGTTGACTTAGAGCACCTCTTGAAGGAACGGGACCACTGTTGTCAATGGCTCGTGAAATAATCTGCTGCTCTCGTTCCTCTCCTGAGTCGTAATCGTCAAGCCCGCTGGCAGATGCGTGGCCTGTGATATTCTTCATTTCACACTTCGGGATACCAGAACTTTTCAGCTTCTTCACGACGGTTTTTCGTGCACTATGGTTTGTCAAATTCTTCTCGGAACACAGATCCTTCAGCGGTGAGTTCTTTTTCATGTTTTTCATGATTGTGTTTATGGTGTTCTTTCCCATTGGGGTTTTCTTGTACGAAATGCTTGAAACTGGCTTGTCGATGACAGTGAGGTAAAACGGACTGCTTTCTTTCATTTCGCTTGGTCGCTTCCCCAGATACCGTTTGAACAACATGACGGGACACCTTTCCTCACTCCCTGTGGCAAACATTTTGGGGGTGACTAGTCTGGTTTTCACGTATAGTCCTCCCTGTCTCGTCTTGGTTGGACCTTCGGCAAAAGTTACAAATTCGTTTCCGTCGTCGTCGAGTTGCAAAGTGAAATCTTCAACTTTCATCTGGTGGTGTTCTTGTCGCCCTCGTAGGCCAAAGTGCTGAGTGAGCAGCCACCACATTGTGTTAAGTAGAGCTCGCGGAGTTCCTCCTCCAAGCTGGCCGTTCTGCCAGAGGACTTCTTCCTCTTCTTTTGTCAAACTTCTGGATCAGTTTGGTCGCTTTCCTTTGCCCTGCTCTCACAGTTTCCTGGCCTTCCCTTCCAGGACTTTTCTGGAGTTAAGAAACTCCCTATCTCGGATGATTGACTTTGGATAGGCTTTTGATTTTAGATATCTCTCCAGCGATGCCTGCATTACTTTTAGGCAGTCGGGCTCATAGTCATCCCCGTTTTCTTTTCGTAACTCGGCATAAAACTGTGACAGTGTTTGGTAGAGGACATCGCTCTCGTAATCTTCTAAATTTGCTTGGAAGGTTCTTTCATTCGCCCACTTTTTGAAAACGTTCTTCCAATACTCCGTGCTTTTCCTCGTGTTTTCGTTTTCGCTCTTGTCTTTTAATTCTTCGATATATTTCTTGTCGACTATCTCGAAACGAGACGCCATTGTTACAGAAAATTTTCGGCAACAACTTTTCGATAGCATAACCTGTTGCTAGGCAACCTGACAGCCAATCATAAGCTAGTAATTTTGCCTTCTTCTCAAGCAAAAATAAGAAAAAATACCCTCTTCATTGACCAATCAGCAATCAGTAATTTTGCCCTGTATTTATTAGAAATTATAATAACAATTAGCACAGCAATTCGCATAAAGGATAACAAAAACTTTGGCTCATATATTCCTGTCATGTTTTATTTTTATTTATCTATCAAGCGGTTAACCTCTATCAGAGGTTTGACTGTATATCTCAGGATCCCACCCCCCACCCCCCCCCACCCCCAACCAACTTAGCTTCAGATATCAACACTATCCAGGTTGACTTGATAAATAGAAATTTTGTGGCTATAAAACTTAATTAAATTTCACAGTAACATTGATTTCTTATGTATTATTTTTTTTTCTAAATTCACAGAAATTAACAGAAAACAAAAAAATTATCAGACTCATCAGGTACAAAAGAAATATATTTTACATGCCTGTTTGTGGACCAGGGGCATAGCCGGGGGGGGGGGGGGTCTTGGGTGTCGGTAACCCCCACTTTGTAAGCCATTTTTTAAGCAAACAACCTACAGGCAGTGGTGAAAACGACATGAAAATCTGGTGGATACCCTCATTTTGGCACAGTATGACCCCCCCCCCCCCCCTTGAAAAATCCTTGCTATATTTTATTTCTTTATTTAACTTTGCCAGCTCGTGGCAGGGACACCGCAACAGCGTGAGGCAATTACTGCGGGCCCGAACCAATCCTACAACCCCAAGGCCTGACCACAACACCGGGAACTCCGTGCCCTACTCTTTTCGATGAGTGCGTGGGTTCTTTAACGTCCCCTGTTGTGGACAAAATTTTTATGTGTGTGTGATGATAATATTTCTCACAAGTTACAGAGAAGCTGGGGTACGAGTGGTATGGATTTTTTCTGGAACAAAACAATGCACAGTCTGCTAAATATTCCAAAGTTTAGCAAAGTTCTAAATGTAATAATAGTTAATAGAAGTCTGTCATACAGCGGAGCTGTACTGTGGAATAGGTTACCCTTGGATATTTGTCAGTCACCCTCTCTTGATAAATTTAAATCTAAGCTGAAGAATTATGATTTTAATGGTAGATTTAGGTAAGTTTTATTTTGTTTTTATACATGGCTTCCTTGTAAAGCAGCTTTTTATTTTGTCTCTAACTGTAGTAGTTGTTAGTGATTTATTAGTTAGGTAGTTAAATTAATTTGATTCAATATTGTCATTAAGATTCAATTAAGTCCTGAAGGAAACACGTGTCTAAATAAAGACTTTACCTTTACCTTACCTTTTAAATGATGTTAATTTATTATATAATATCATTTTGAGGAGAAGAATCAGAAGCTGGACCCTCATGTAAAGATATGCTTATGAAGCCCATTGCATGGGGCATGGGCTTCATCAACACAGACTGCAATAGATCAGTTTTTAGTGATGCTGATGACATTGATGACGAGCTGTTTGGCTATGAGACAGATATCATAGCAGACTCAGAAGATGACTTAGAATATTTAGCGGGTAAGTAAAGTCACTTTTGAACAAAGCACATTAACCTCTTTTGAGGGATGTGAGGTTGGCCTATAATTATTTATAATTAATATATTTGCTTGATGTATAATTGACATTTTACATTTGCAGAAACCAGCGGCCACCAGGTCATAGAGGAGGAGGAAGTGGAACAAGTGGAAGAGTGGGACGAAGAGTGGGACGAAGAGTGGGAAGAACAGGAGGAGCAAGAGGAGGAAGAGGAGGAAGAAGAGGAAGAACAGCAAGATGAGAGTGAGGAGGATGAGGAAGAAAAGAAAGAAGATCGTTTCCCAAATGTCCCCGTTCCCTTTGCTTTTAAACGTTCCTGGATGTAATGGTTAAAATCATAGAATTATAGAGAGAAAGAGATGAATGTATTTAGTTTTCCGCGAAATCTGTGAAGTCAGTACTTTCTGCTTGTTTTTAGAACGGTTTTGGGTGCAGGGAAACTTGCAGGCCTACGATTCCAAATTGGAATGCATTTAAGATGCAAACCCTTTTTTTATCAACGGAAAAGACAGACATCACGGAATGGAGGGTAACAAGAATATTTTATCTTCTTTAACTTCTCTTTCTTACTGTAAGTAATCAGTAAAAATATATTGAAATAAATAATATATTATTTCTTGATGACACTTACAGTAGGTAAGAGAAGAGGTTCATGATATATATTCAGTTTCCGCGAAATCCGTGAGATCAGTACTTTCCGCTTGTTTTTAAAAAAGGTTTTGGGATGCAGGATAACTTGCAGTGCATACGATTCCAATTGGAATGCATTTACAATGCAAACTCTTTTTTTAACAACGGAAAAGACAGACATCACGGAATGGACGGAAACAAGAATATATTAACTACTTTAACTTCTCTTTCTTACTGTAAGTAATCAATAAAAATATATTAAAATAAATAATATATTACTTTTGGGTGATACTTACAGTAGGTTAGAGAAGAAGTTCATGATAATATATTCAGCTTCCGTGAAATCCATGAGATCAGTACTTTCCGCTTGTTTTTGAAAAGGTTTTACGGTGCAGGGAAACTTGCAGTGTGTATGATTGCAATTGGAATGCATTTCCAATGCAAAACTCTCTTTTTATAAACGGAAGAGACAGATAACACGGAATGGACGGAAACAAGGATATATTATGTTCACCTCAGCGATACTTGGTTGTATAGGTTTGTATTTATCATGAGCCAAAGAGCCAAATATCTACTTAAAAATTTTGCATTATCAACTGCACATCACATTTTCAAGCAACTTTCGTTCCTGTCTTCATCACCGAAGCACCACTGTTCTTGTAGTTTGAGTGGAATTCGCACCTTTCTCTGAATTTGCAAAAACAGACAAACGAAGAATATTCCAGAAAGTTCTTGGCCACCAGATTTATTCCCTGAAGAAGCAGGATAGCCATCACTGTGTTTGAACAAACAGATTCAGTGACCTTAATTTGGTATTTCAGTGTAACTGTAGATTGATTAGCACCATTTTGCAGAGTTCGAAACAATGGAACAGTGTTAATTTTAAGAAACGTAACTCCCATCATTGTGACAGTACAGTATGCATTTTTCGCGAGAGAGATTCCTTGTGCTTTCTCTAGTTGCTGACAGTTAAGAACAACAATTCATGGTACTAGAATGGTATTGATCAAGCATTGTACAGGCCGTAACGTTCATTAGGCAGTGACAGCGCCTACTCCAATAAGCACCTTTTTCGAAGTTTGTTCCTCAAGACATATTGAAAACGAAAGTGCAGAAATGGTCAAACGTGCAATTTTCTGTCAGATTTATTCCTTGTGAATTCACAAGTGCCCGACCAAAATATAAGGAGCCATTTCTCTGTAGTCGTTTGTACCGCTGCCATCGAAGATGATACGTGCCAAACAACCTTGCAGGCAACTAAACAGTGAGGCCATCAAGGGCAATGCTTTGTGCTTTCTCAGTCCAGTTGTTTCGGGAAAATGCAGCATTATTACTGCAAAATGTGTCTGTAACGCGAAGGAAAAGGCTTTGAAAAGATCTTGAGAGACGATTTGCACGACTCGTGATGCTTGTCATGCCGCCATTTCAGGTTGGTATTTATCAAATAGACGTTTACATTTTAAGCTAGAATAAATGGCGTAATCATACGGAGAGATTGTCATTCTTTCTTTTCAGGAATTCAGTCCGCGACATTTTTCTTCAGTGCTATAAGCACACATGCCAAAAGCAAAGCTAAGGTAAATGAAGACAACGATGAAGAGAGTGATGAGAGTGATGAAGATTCCCCCAGTCAAATTCCCAGCACCACAACACAAGAGTGGATTGACGGAAACCCTGCACTTGTGAACAAATCACTTTGTCCCGCCATAACCTACTGGCTGGCTTTGACGACCCCCGATGGTGCTCCAGCGTGCCCCATAGTCGTTCACAGAACTTTGCTAAAATGTGGTGTTAGCGTCACAGCTAACAAAGTACGTATTCATTCATTCGTTCGTTCATTCACTCATTCAGCCTGTGGGCCAGCCAACCAGTCATTTATTAGTTCGTTCATACTTTTCATTGATTTGCTTGTTTACAGGTTAATAATAATACTATCATCGTTATTAACAATTCTGCTTCTTGTTTTGCTTTTCATCAGGCAACATTTGTAGAGGCTAAAGAATGCGAGGCGATGAAGGAGCTATATAAGGTGTTAAAGGACCACAAAAACCCCTTTATGGAAGAATTGGTTCGGTGCTCCTACAGAAGCAGCTTCGCAAAAGAAGTTCAAAGTACTAGTGGCCCTGAAATATCATTATTATGCTCGCAGGACCTAGACGAATGCGGGACCGAGAATGTCGTTCGACTGACCGTCGTCAACCCACAGTTTGAGCAACCATTAGCAAGAGCAATCGACAAACTCATCGGAGCTGGCTTGCGCGTTGACAAATTTGGCTTTGCTAACGCTAGTGGTAGTACAGAGCCACCTGCTTCATCCGAGGAACCTGATGTGGAATTCAAAATGCTCTCAGACAAACTGACAGTTTTGGTCAACGACATCGCCATCGCAATGAACAGGCTAGGCTATGCCAGCTATAGAGGGAAGGTGTACAAGAAAGACTCACGCTCGAAGTACACTTACTCTTACAAAATGTGAGGCCAGGGCGTTCGTCAACACTTTAGCAACGAACGAGTTCTTCAAGAGTAGGCTGATACGTGAAATAAAAAAAGTCACTGATCTTTTGGCAGATCCATATTGTGAACTGTTCGCGCCACTGACCGTTGACTATGATTTAATCGAGGTCAACAATGGCTGTTTTTGGTCCATCAAGAGACGAGATTTCGTGAACAGTACTATTCAAGATCATCAGATTGGAAAAGTGTCACCCAGAGCGTTTTGTCCGTTTGACTCAACGAGAGATCCTGACCCAAAGTACTTCAGAGAGGTTCTAGAAAACAGTCTCGAACCCCAGGAGGTGGCCAAATTCTGTGACGATTTCCTCAAGCTGCTCAGCTACAATAAAAAAAGACACAAGGACAAAGTACCGTGCTTAGTAGGAGACGCAAACAGTGGCAAAACCAGCTTGTTCTTTCCCATTCTAGGTCTCATCCATCACGGAAACGTGGCCACAGTCACAAAGCAACGGGCCTTCAACAAGTCGATGATAACGCCTTTTACAGAAGTGATATTCATAGACGAGGCCACGGAAACCACGTTGGACATTGATGACTGGAAAATTCTCACCCAAGGGGGGTACGCAGCTCACGACGTGAAGTACCAAAGTGCCCGAGCATTCATCAACCGGTGCCCAATGCTCATTACCTCACAGCAAAAGCTGAAATTTGGTTCCCCCGACCAAGCCGCTATGGACAGGAGGTTGAGAACGTACTCCTTCCGAAGCCTGTCCCAGCCAAAAAAGAAGGCTTCGGCTTGGATGAAAAAGCACGCCATGGATTGTGTTGTCTGGGCAGCGCAGAAGGCTAAGGCGTCCAAAGACGACGAAGACTCGGAGAGTGGTAGCGATAGTAGTGCCCAAGAAGAGGAATCACCTGCGGCCGAGGGTGTTCTACTGGAAGAGGAGAAGGGGGAGATAAGATCGTTGTCTTTACCAGCACTCTTGACCAAAGAAGCACCAGCTGACGAGACGACGGACGAGGAGATTTCAGACGACGCTCAGGGGCACGATTCCAACAGTCTCTTCCCTGCAGATCGTGTGCAGCTCTTGCAAGGATTCATAGAGCAGCTGCAGCCAGGCAGTTTGCGTCACAGACACCTCAAGCAGATGCTGACGATGGAGGAACGAAGAAGAACCGAAGAACAGCGGTCGCGAGAAGAGCGAATCAGACACAGAAAGAATCTGCTTAGGGCCAAGGGCGTCTCGAGCCAGAACCTGAGCCTCGTGCCCGACGACCCAGACGAGCCCATTCCCAGTCCAATTGCAAAGGATCTCCAGAGGTTCATCGATGCCCAGGAAGCGGCCCAGAAGGAGTTGCGACGTGAGAAGGCACGCAAAGCATATGAAGGCCACTGGTTACTTAGTGGGGAGAAGGAGCTACATGACTGCATCAAGTCCATCTTCACTTGTCTCGATCCCGAGATGCAAAAGTCATTGGCGGCATACCGCGAAGTCCTCGAAGACAAGTTGAAGAACCACCACCGCAACCTTGGAACACTCAGTTCCTGCGAGGCCTTGCAAGAAAGGAAACGTGTCTGTGTGTCTCTAGGTGTCCTCCAAAACAGCCATGAACATTTAGTGAAGAGTGTGTTCGCGGCCTTGCCAATCCCAGAAGAGCTCGGCGAGTCGTCGGTCTCTGCAACACAGCATGAAGAAGAGTGTGCGCAAGAAGATCCGGGTGACCACACGGGTGATCAGAATTGTAGCACCGGACAGGCAGTAGACGACGACGAACACATCTTCATCACCCAGGTACCCAGCTGGCATACGAGTCACACCACGTTCGAGAGAACACGCAAGGCAACAACTGGCAAGGCCAGCTCGCAAACAAGGGGAAAGAGGCCGCAATCAAACAGTGCGCAATCCAAAACTACCAAAAGAGCATGTAACAACAGCATTACTAAGTACTTTTCTAGCCAGCAATAGAGGAGTGATCATTTGAAAAGCTTTTGTGACATGTTTATTACTTAGTCGAGGTACTGTGAATAAAACTACGAGAGTCATTAACTTATGAAATGAATTAGTCATGGTATTGCAATCTTTGGTTTAATGCAAAAGTGCGATAAGCTTTCTGATAGTCTTATGGGTAGCAGATATGCCGTATTTGGAAGAGTGTTCAGTTCAGGTGCGTGGCCCCGATGAAAATTTGAGTCCCGCCCTTTTCTTTAGAGAGTCCGCCGTTCTTCCGTCTTGAAATTCGAAATCATGGTCTCTCAAAATAGCAGTCCACTGTCCAAATCCGTGTTTAGTTATCCCTTTCTTTAAAAAATCGTCCTCTTCTGTTGTGAATTTCAAAACATGACGAATGTTGCTCTGAGAGCGCAAGATTTGGGGGAGGAGCTGATATTTTGCACTCTTTCAACTGAAGGCCCGGCCTCGCACGTCGAATCTCCGAGTCTTGCGTGGACGTCCTCGTCCACTTCTGAACCCTTGGCACCTTGAAGTTTCTGTAGGCACTCGTGACCCTTCAAAGCAACTTCACGGGATCGTTGCTTTTGATAGTGAACTTTAGCAACGGTAGAGCTGTGTTTTTGGTCTTCTGACAAAACCCTTTGCTCCTCACTAGTGAGCTGATTGAGGCTTTGGGTTTCAACAATTTGGCGATAACGTGTGGGATGAATGTATTTTCCAATTGCATCAAACACCAGTTTGCTCATGATCTCGCCCAATTTACCATGCTGGTCGCCATTTCTGTTGACGAGAACGAAATCGCACTGGGGTTTATGCAAAGGTCTAAGGTACGAGATGTAGCCGTTGAGCACTTGCATGTTTGCATCGGTCAGAATCAAAGAATCAAATCCATACTTTCCAGCAGTCTTGAACGTTTTCTGATCAATGAATCCACCCTTTTCCTTAGCTGTAGCAATCATGTCCAGCGTCAAATATTGATAAGTCATGGGACGTGACCCCTTCACTTTGATGAACAGATACATGGCTACAAATTTCGTGGCAAATGTCAGGTCTGAAGGGTTCACTTGAGCTGGACTCGATTTGCAAATCTTCACGGTATTTTCGTAGCGCGGCAGATGGAATTTCACGACCTCCAACAGCTCTTCCATTGTTGCCCAGTGGCCTCTTGCTTCCAGTGCCTCAATGTCTAAATCTTGTGTCCACTGCAATCGCATCATCTTTGCGACTGTCTTTCTCGCTCTTTTGAGGTACAACTCTGTTGCAGAGAACTTTTGAAAGACTGCCTCTGATGCGCCATGAAGTTTTCTGAAGTCGATAATTTCAGAAATAGCATCTATGTAGCCCAAACGCCCACCATGACCGAGCTTGCATTCGTCTTGTAAGTAGTCAATAAACTTGAACAACAAATTTGGAGAACACAAACTAAAGTCCACCACGTCAAAAGTCAACTCTTCCTCGTCTTCACAACAAAATCTAAGAAACTTAAAGCATCTTTTAACTATTTGTTGGGCTGCACGATCTTTCTTGTAACCGCCACCACTTCCAGTCAGCCATTTCGTAAATACTTCGCCAATGTCAGAAGATAATGAAAATGAGGGAAGTAACTTTACGGCGTGCTTTGTTGTCTCCCTTGTTCGATCTTGAATTGTGCTCTCTATTGGAACATTGCTTGCTAACTTTAGCGAATCTGTGATTTCTTTCGAATTGGGCTTTTCATCAAAGTAAAAGAACCAACTGTGCTTGGTGTTAACATGTTTTCTGCAACCTCTTTGACTTTGAAATCCATCATGGTCACACTCTTGTATTGGGCAGTGATACAAACTGTCAGTTTCATCCTTTTCCAAGTGAAGGCGTTTTGGTTTTGGTGACGCTCCATCGATATCCGACCAATTCACTTTGCACTTCTTGCTCATTTTACCCTTTTAAGAACACTTGGCCCACAGGAACCGTTGACAAATAAACGAACTGCATATATGTTTGTATTTGCCAAGGCATGCCCTTACTTGCCCGCCCTCATTACCATTGTGCAAAATTCATGACAGTAAGATGCAACCAAACTTGCCCAAGCAGGTCTGTGCGTGCCCTATTGCTTGATCCATTCAAAAAAGACACCTCGATGTGGAAACAAAATAGGAATGCCAAATCAGCAATTCGGAATTTGGGAACAATGTGTTCCATTCACAGATAGGAACTGGGAACAAAACAGTCCCAAATGACCAATTTGGGAACAATGTGTTAAATGCACAGATAGGAACTCGGAACAAAACAGTCCTAAATGACCAATTTGGGAACAATGTGTTCCATTTACAGATAGGAACTCGGAACAAAACAGTCCTAAATGACCAATTTGGGAACAATGTGTTCCCTTTACAGATAGGAACTCGGAACAAAACAGTCCTCAATGACCAATTTGGGAACAATGTGTTCCATTCACAGATAGGAACTGGGAACAAAACAGTCCTAAGTGACCAATTTGGGAACAACGCGTTCCATTCACAGATAGGAACTCGGAACAAAACAGTCCTGATTGACCAATTTGGGAACAATGTGTTCCATTTACAGTTGGGAACTCGGAACTAAATGTTCTTCTTTTACACTAGAGTGAACGTTTTGTTCCTACCTTGCAAAAAATCTGGTCCTCTTATGGTCAATAGGAACACAAAAACGAGGAACAGTCGATACTAGAGGAACGTTCCTTTTGGAATATAGGAACAGCCAACGAAACTTAAAATCAGTGAAAAAACGAGAAAACGACTAAAGAAAAACTCCAAAAAGCGTTAGTCATGCGCTTAGGAGAAATGGAAACCATCATTAAAATTTGGTGAAGTTTGTTCCGCTCAAAGGAGCAAAACGCGCAATAATAAAATTTTGGGAAATGTAGAAGAGCATAGAGGTGAAACTTTCCCTCCAGAGATGTGTGTGCTTTGCTTGACAGAGCCGCGAAATGCAAGTATTGTGCATGGCCAAACAGGCCATCAAATATGTTGCATTGGGTGTGCTGAGAGACTCAAGAAAGACAAGAAAAAATGTCCTGTATGCCGAAAAAAAATTAAACTTGTAGTTAAAAATTTTTTCTAGCTTGTCCTCAACATTGTGATTGTGGTGTTGATCTGAAATGGACATTACTAAGTTATTTTTGGTTATGTAAAAAGTAAGATCAGAAAAGCAAACCTTGTGTGCCAATGAATGTGTATTTCCAAAAAAAAAATAATAATACCCATACCTCACCGACACAAGGGATTTTTTTCTGAGGACCCCCACAATGCTATATGAAATAGTAGTACAATTGATATAACATCAATTGCTTCTTACATATAAGCTCATATTGTGACTGAGTATTTGTTACAAGGATTATGGAATTAAATTTAGAAAACAAATTGTTAGTGAAAAGTAGAAAGTGCAGTCGTAATCCTTAAACTTACTTCAACCCAACTTGTTTCAGTCTGTACAGTGTAACTTATGTACTGAAGTATTAAAGTGTAAATTTTTGGCGTTCGATTAAAGACGCCGATATTGTTTTGCTCGCAACTAATTGTCTCACGAACTGACGTTTGCCTACCTATAAATTGCTTACTAACATGGCAATTCTCGTTCCCAGAACCAGACCCATTCTTGTCCCTAGAGGCAGCGCTCCTTTTGGTCAGCACCAAGCAGACCCTGCCACAGGAAAAATTGATTAAAAACCATCAACGGTATTTGTTAAAACCACAATGGTAAATAGCCAATTCCCATCCAAAGAAAGTTTCCATTAATGGAATTTTTTCCTTGTGAATCAAGGTGAGCAATAACCATCAATGTGAACTTGGTCTCTTGACTGTTATTTAGTCATTTTCCATTAATGAAAATCAAAATGATTATAACAGTAATGGTATTTGAAAACCCATGAACGGGTTTTATATATAAACCATTCCCAGGAAAGGTATTAAACTACATTCATGTTATTTTGGAATATAAAATTACATTAACGGTTATAATGAAGATGAAAACAATAATGGGAATTTGAAATCCCATACCAGGGATTGACTTAAAACCATTTATGGGAGAACAGCTAAATCCATTCTTGTTATATTGAAACGTAAAATCCCATGAATGGTAATACTACCCTGATAAAACTGTAATGGGAAATGTACTTAAATCTGTTCATGTTATTTTGGAATCTAAATGCCATTAATATCCATTTCTGGCAATGAAGTCATTTATAGTGTGAAGTAAATAACTTGATACCTATTGTTTGAAAAATTCACTGAAGTTCACAGTATAAATTATATTCCTTATTATAATAGTCTACTCAACATGCTCCAGCTGCCATTAAGTTATTTATAAAAGCCATCAACAAGTTTCACTTTTAATTTGGTTGGTTACGTTCCCCATGTGTCGACTGTGACTCATTCTGTGATGTTATTACAAATTTCTCAGAGAAAAGAAAAAAGGACATATATTGCAACACTTCAATTCAGTATCACTATAAGCCTAGACAGTTACAAGCATCCAAATAGCAAATTTTCTCCTTGTAATGTAAACTGAATGCATGATCAAAGAAAATAATCATCAAAGGAAAATGAATAAACAATTTATCCCAGGTAGTGGTATATCAGAAACTTAAAAAAAATCAAGATAATTTGTGTGTTGACCTGGTGAGGTTCCATAAAATACCACCAACCCCATGCATGGAAGGTCACTAAATATTTGGAGGGAGAGTTCAGGTTCAAAAGGCAACATTTTAAAAGGAATGGATAAAAGTATGAATACTCTCTGGAACCACGCATACATAGTAATTAAAAGTGATTGTTGGTGTTCATTCAAGTGACTTATATTCTCTTTTAAGAATGTATCTCTTGAGCGTTATTTCGGCATTTGATGGTTGAGCTTACCTGAATGTATTGAAATGTCAACAAAATTAGCAGTTACTGTTTCCATACATTCCCTTGCCAGTGGCCTTCAGCATGTCCTAAAATACAGTCCCAACTTGCTGTCTGCAATGAGCAATGTCCATAGCTTTCCCTAACATACAATCCAGCTCCAGGGTTGTGAGGGTCTTCGACATAATAGTAAAGTTTGACTGTTTTGTCTTTCTCTTGGACACTGGTGATGTGTGCAATGTAGTTTTCTCCATCAGCACAGGCAACAACCACTGCATCCTTAGGCTGGGGATAAAATGGAACGCACACTGTATCACAAGAAATGGGCAGTGTTTCCTTCATGAAGTCAATGACGATGTAATGATTTGGATTATCCAGGTTTTCAGGGTCTGGGTAAAGAATAACTTTTCGAAGTAGTTTCTCAGTGGAACTGAAGGAACTACAATTAAGTTTTCCAAAATTGTAACAATATATCTTTGGCAAACCATCATCATCTTCCATTGTTGGATAGAGACTGCCACTTAACAAGGAATGAAATTGGTTATCAATGAATGATGAAATGAAATTGATGAAATGATGAAATGAAAACTAATTATAATTTATGTACGTCAGATTTTGTTACACCGAGATATAATACAGTAACTTATGGAAAGCACTCCATCAGATATCTAGGGCCTTATTTATGGCGCAAGTTACCAGGAAAAGTCCGGACACAATGTGACTTGAACAGTTTCAAAAGACAGATTAAGAAAATGGACCTGGAAAGTTTTTTGCTCGAGAAATGTCCAACAGGCTGTTTTCTATGTTATTCTTAAATTATAATCATATGATTTTAACATTGTACATATATATAATTTTTCATACTTTTATTATTATAGTATACATATATTAGTTTGACTTACATACATTTTAGTACATATTTTTTGTTGTTGTTATTTATGATATGGTGTCCCCAATTAGCAACACCATGCTAAAGTTTTTATGACACTGGAATAAAGTTTATTATTATTATTATTATTATTATTATCAACCACAGCACAAATGAAAGTATCAACACACACCACATTTTCTTGGTCGTGAATTTCATTGTCATCTCTGATGATGACAGTTTCACCTGCTCTATAAACAATACCATCACGATTAGCACTAGGTTTCCACAAATGCGAAAAACGAAAACAGTCTGCTTCAATTTTCTCAGCTGTAGGATACTGTTCATGTAGAAGGTGCATTTCATGACCAGAGAGCCGATAATGATTGTTCTGTTTTCTGCCAAGAAGGATTCCACTATTAGCAGGGCTTGATCCTGAAAGAAATTCAGAGGAGAGTTCCCTTGCTTCAGATACACTGCTTGCACATAGTCCACTTTGATTTGAGCTTCCTGGTCTGCTTTGTCCTTGCTTCCTTAGCTCAAACTTCAAGCTTTTCAAAAGTTCTCTCCTACCTTCTGCTTTTGCAAAGGTTAGTTCAATGTTCTTTATGTTTGAAGAAGTGGCAATATGTATAGGTAATCATACGGTTTCGAGTTCAATTTGGAATTAATTTGCACGAGTGAGTTTTTCAAAAAGCAGAAATTGCACGAGCCGCTTCGGCGAGTGCAATTTCAGCTTTTTGAAAAACTCACAAGTGCAAATTAATTCCAAATTGAACGAGAAAAACCATATGATTACTAATTAATAATATAAACATGAAAAAATTTGCGTGGAGGATGTTTTAAACTTTACGAACTCTGAACTCACCTCTCAGTTTTGTCCGCGCGCTTAATCTCAGGTGATTTTAATTAGCCAATCATGGCCCAGAACGTGCTCGCGCGTGCATTTGAACTTCGCTGTCGTAATTTTCCAGATTTTCATCTTTGTTGTATTTTCTTGCCGGGTTTGAGGATTTAGGTCAGCCTTGCTGCTGTTTTGGGGGATTTGAGTCTAGTTTCTTCACCGTTTTTAGGCATTATGATTCACCGTTTATTGTATGTTCCGGATTACGTGGTAAGTTAATTAAATAGTTCGTAAATTTGGAGTCTGAGCCGACCTGAGCCTAAAACTCGCTGAATACAATTCCTAACAGAGGACGTGCCGGAAACTCTTTCTTGAAGCCATTTTTTGTCATTCAAAGCTTCTGCACAAACTTTTCGTCATCACTTTTTGTGATATCATTGCCTTAGAAAATTTCCTTTTGTCTTTCAGTCAATCATAATCCAGAATTTGTACAATGTGTAATTTGCACTGGTGTTACACTTTTTGCACCGGTGTTACACTTTTTGCACTGGTGTTACACTTGAACTGCACTGCTCTCAGCCAATCAGAATCGAGTAATTTTTTCATGTATGTTATTAATTTTGTTACAGCTCGCTCATAAACCTCACACCAATAGTTGTCTGGTGAAGAAAAGCGTAGGATATCTTCAGCAGCATGCTCTAGATTGTGAGCAGTGACAACACATTGGTCAAGTCCTAACTGCTCCTCTACAAGAATAATATGGCGCTTTGCCAGATTGTCAAATAACAAGACATCATCTTCCTTCCAACCATTTCTTCCATAGTAGTACACCATTTCAGCCATTCTGGCTGCCAAGACCCAGATAGAAAACTCCTCATTCTCAATTAGACCACCCAAAACACACTCAGATGCTGGAAATGCAAATTTTCTATATTCCTCTGCCTTCCAGAGTCCAACTTTTGTGTAAGACTTTGGGATTCGTCCCTCCTTAAGTTCACTGGTCCAGGGCATTGCTTGAAGTCTCTTGTCTAAAGTTGACTTGTCAACTGCCTCATCACTGAGGAAACGGTTGAAATCTTTGTGCACAACATTCAGCGGAATGTTGTGCATCATATCAAACACGGTATCTAAAATAACATTGAAACCATACAGCTTGTGAAGCCTGTGCAATATAGACAATCCAGTGTAACCATTTTGTCGTGCTAGAGTACTGCGAACAGTTGGCCGATCTTCATTTTCGATTTCTGACATCTTGGCTACTTCATCTTTTAAAACACGAGACTCAACAGGAAACCGAGCATGGTATCTGTTGTTTGCAATATAATATGTACTTTGATTTGCAATGTTTGTACCTTTCAAATGATGCCTTCTGCATGGAAGGATTCCACAATTAATGAATTTGCCCACTTCACATTGTGCTGGGTAATCTCCTGTCCAGCACAAAAGCATGCAGCGTACAGTGGTCTCTCCAGCGTTACATCCACCGATATCTATTGCATATTTTACCTTAGTTCCCTCAATGAAGCTGTTCTCCAAATCTTGAATAGGTGGCTCCATAAAAGGATCCAGTGCACATGGTCTTTTATTTGGAACTTTGTGACAGGGTACAAAACCCACAACATAAACTTGATCAATGCAGCAACAATGACTTGACTTACACTGGAATGGGTACCACCCATCCCAGTATCCAATTAATGCAATGTTTCTGGGATCACCCCGTGCTTTTTCACGTCCACAAGTATTCTTTGACCCACATTCACTACAAAATACAGTGTAGTTATGCCCATCAAAAGAGGAATCCTTAATTTCCTCTGCACTTAAGATGGACGGACAGAAACTACATCTTACTGGTAGAACCTATTCGCAATCAGGGTCCCAAAACCAGGAGACCTCACTGAACCTCTCACCATCCCAAATCTCTTTAAGAGGGAAATAAGCACCTTCATGGTGTAACTAGTGGTCTTTCTCCTCCCAGAATTTGGCCATCTTTTGACACATAGATTCATCAGAGCACCACAACTTGACTTTTTGAGGGAGTCCTAAATAGTAGTATTCTATAGTCCCAGGCTTTCCACAGAACCTACAAAGTGAATTTTTGTCCTCCATTATGTCATAATTGGCATGGTGACTTCCATCAAGGCATATAAAATACTGCTTAGGGTCTTCGTAGCCAACTTCTTTGAGTAACTTTTCAGTTTCTCGCCAGTTAGATGGTTATGGTCACCTTTACAGTAAAGCTCTTTAGCATATTCCAACAAATTTTCCATACTTTTAACAGATGTTTTCATCTCTTCTGCTAAAATGAGACCCTTGAGAATTGCTGACACTATTTCTTCTTTGATGGCACTTGTGGGAGAATTTTCTTGGCCATCATCACCACCACCACCACCACCACCACCTACATCATCATCACCATCACCACCACCACTACTACCATTGCTGTCTTCACCACTGTCACCACCATCACTGCCCCCACCACCATTAGTATCACTATTGTCACAGTCAAATCCACTAACATTTGCTCCAAGTTCACTTGCAGCTCCACCCAAGCAAGTAATTGAGTCAGACACAGAACCTTCCTCACCACTGATCGTGTCAGAAGAACATCCACATTCAGAGGCTTCATTATTTTGGCCAGTACTACTGACACTAATAAATGAACACAAAATATAAACACATCATTTAAAGGATGAACGGATCAGTACATAAATATAATTTAAACCAAGATGCCATATTAGTTTTCAAAAGAGGTTAAGCATGACATTTACGGCAAACGGCAAAAATGAAGCTTTTGCCCTCTGTCTTCAGCTCCCTGTACAGTAAAAACAAAATATTATTTTGTAATTGCATAGAATAGTAAGAGACACTTCTATTTTTGTATGATTTATTTAAGGATAACATAAAAATAATAGAAAATCAGATGTAATAGTTGCCGCGTGCCGTCTGCCATAAACGTCATGGTTAAACTCACTAATTCCACATGTAGTTATCTGTTTTACATACTCGTTTGTCTGGAATATTGAAATCTCCATCACTGCAAATTTCAAGGAGTATACCTTTCCCAAGTCAATTAGTCAAATTACATCTGCCATTGATCCTAAGCAATAGACCACAAGTTTCTACGATTTATACGCTGATAAACCACGTGGGATGTTGATAGAATACAAGAAGAACTTGTAAATCACAAGCCGCAGGCGAGTGATATACGAATTCTTCGAGTGTTCTACCAACATCCCAAGTGCTTTATCAGCCTATAAACCATAGAAACTTGTGGCCTACCGCATTTATATAATAAGTCAGAAGACGCGCTATTTTTCCATGAGTTTACGGGTACAATAAAGCATAGCTGATTGACCAATAAGAGCGTGTGCACTGATTTGGTTATTATATAAATATATATTAAGTGTATACTATTCTGCATGATTCAAAATACAAAGTTTATTCAAAATATTCATACAGGCATAAAACTGCAAAGGCAATCACGAAAGCAAGCTTCTAAAACAAAATTGCCTCTTTGAAATTACAACAAAACGTTTTGCTTCTCAAATATACATCCCCAAACGTTTCTTTAATTCTTCTTGAATCACAGTCCAAAGTTAAATTGGGATATTGAACGCTTCACGTGTTACGTTGCAAGAAAGTAGCGCAAATACAAGAAATAAAGATATTAAAATTTCAGCTTCTGCAGATGTCCTTCCTACAAAGACTTTGAGCCTAATAAACCCAAGTAATTTCCATGTTTGCCTCACCTGATTGATCGGTGTTTGTACGCTCCTCAGTAACTGTGTTGTCTATCGACTTTGTGCAATCGAATTTCTGAATAAGATTGCTAGATCAGCTTTGACTAAGCTCTTTTTTTTTGCAGAACAAAACATTAAAGGATCTTTATTGAAATACATGGCTCAGAATGCATCACTGGAACAGTTACACGCTTGCGGCCTTAAAGACATAGCTTCTCAGTTAGAATTTCAACGCCTGATCAAAGAAAAATTGCAAGGCGCTAGTTCGGGTGACACTGACATAGTTACCTTAAGCTGCTTGTCGCCATCTCTGACTTCGAGTAGCAACGATTCTGCTGGATCAAATCGCAGCCTCGGTGGCCGAAAGCCGTCACGAAGTCAATTGAAAAAAAAATGAGCACACTTGATTCAAAGATTTACAAGGCAAAGTAAGTTAGACTTAACTAAGCTTATATTTAAAGACTCTCTGTCGACCAGCATACATTGCGCGCATTTGTTATTGTATTGATGAACTGAGTCCGACTTTACAGATCAATTCAAAATGGTGGCCATAACTGGAGGAACAGTGAATAGCTTAGTTGAGGCTGATTTTTCGGGGCAAGAGGGCCCAGGACCACGGATAAACAATTATGGGAGTGTGGTAACTGAATATTTTCTGTTGGATGATTTCAAAGTTTCAATATGCTTTCATAGCTAGTTTACCGTGGCGATCGAAGAACTTACCTTCACGCACGCGGCTTTTTTTCATTTAGATTGCAGAAGAAGAAGTTGAGCCTGAAGGGGAAGCAGAGTCAAATAGGACTTACTGTAAATGCAATTCAGCGTGTAAGACCAAGAGAAAGACTGGAAGCAACCGCGGTTGTCACAGGAAAATGCAAATGTGGGACATCCCGACAACCATGTGCGAACATGGTAAGATTTTTCTTTGTGTAGCCCAAAACAGGAATGTGATTGCTTTACCAATGACTTTATTTAGTCTCCGTTTCAGAAATGTTTACGACATTTCAATTGCAATATGACAGAATCTTCAAACAGTAGCACCTGGGAGCTTGCCACAGAATTCAATGGAACGGCAAAGACGAGATAGAAAATGCAAGGGAGGAAATCGAGGTAAATATAATAAAATATCTTGCACACGTCGTTGATGTACACGTAGAGTAACTTGATGTAAAATTTGTCTTACCTGGCCTAAAGGTCATGTTTAGGCCGAGATCGAGCCGTATGAAAACTCTCTCTTTTTCATTTTGAAAACCAGACATTCATAGACGACTGAGAAGAGGGACAGCGGAGACAATTGCTCATCCTGATGATAAACAATGGCCGTGGAAGAGACGGCTTCTAGCAGATGACAACGGCGATGACCTTCAACCATGCCCAGTAAATAATGCAGTTCCAAGGTGGTGTATTTGCGGGAATTGCATTCAGATGCCCACCCCAGAAGAAAATAAATGTTGCCAGAGAAGGGAGTACATCACCTCATATGAACTGTTCAATAATCTTTGCATTGACCGACATGTCCTTGAGCTGGCAATTAGAGCAAGAAGTGATATAAGGGTGGAGCCCCTGGACTTTTCAATGGCCAGTTTCAGAAAAGCTGCCTAACATGGGTATTTAGGCAAGGGCAACAGAAGAGTCATTCCATCTTGTTCTGTGAAAAAGGTGCGACAGAATTATCCTGCCCCAGACAATGTGTACATGGGCTTTAGGTCAGAGTAGTGAGGAAATGCCCAATTTACCCACGAGACTCGCATGCAGGGAATCATGGTAGTTGTATGCATATTGCAAAAAAACTTTTAGACTTGGTTTGCCACAGTTTATACGACTACCATGATTGCCAGGACATGCCTCTCACTGAGTGAATGGCGAATTTGAAGGAAACATAACAAGGCAATAAATCTTTATTAGTTGCCTGTTCCTTCCGATATTCCAAGGGCGCTTACCACCAGTCAGAACTGGCCGACCAGACTGGTATATTCGTAAACATGTATTCTGTTGTTAGTCACATTTGTCCTGTCAAATCAGTCATTGCACTAGTACTATACACTATTGTGGTGCATTTGTGCAAAAATCTTGTAAAAAAGAACCCTCCGGACCGGCCAGCCAGTTCTGACTAATGGTAAGCAGCCTAAGTTTTGGTTCTGCCCCATGAAACAGCATCCACAAATGCTATTTTTTTTTTCTCTTCCATATGGAATTTGGAACATTCTTATGATGGAATTCAAAATTGGTTGAACTAAAATCTGGAAGGCTGCTAATCTAACACGACAGTATATTTTGTTTCAGATGGCAATACAACTTGAAGAGAGTTCGTTATCAAATGTTCACTTGTTCATGTTGCTGTTCTTGTTCATGTTATTTATTTATTTATTGAAATGAGGATATGAATCTGCCCATTTTGTAGCCGCTAACAATGACTGTAATCAAAGTAATATAAAATGTTTATTACCATAATTAATTCATTCATCATCATTTATCCATTCTCCAAATGGAGAATTGGGCTGTAGGCTCTCTGCCTCCAGGCTGTTCTGTCCTCTGCAGCCGATGCTGCTGCTGCCCATGTTCCTAAACCATTCTCTTTCAACTCTCTTTCGATAGTCCTTCTCCAAGTCTCGCGCGGTCTACCCCTTTTCCGTTTGCCCTCAGGCACCCATGTTAGAGCAATTCGTGGATGTGAGTGATGGTCCATTATGAGGACATGGCCCAACCACGCCCATCTCCTCCTTGCCACTTGCTTGCTTATTGTCTCCAATCCTGCTCTTGCTCTAATCTCCTCGTTTGTCACCCGCATTGGCCAGTAGATCTTAAACAACCGACGAAGGCTCTTATGTAAGAATGCATCCAGTTTTTGCTCATCTGTTTTGGTCATTCGCCAGCACTCACAACCGTACAACAACACCGAAAGGACATTAGATTTGAAAATTTTGATCTTAGTCTTGTAGGTAAATTTACTGTTCTTCCAGATCTTATCCAGTTTACTATATACAGCCCTTGCTTTCCCTAGCCTTGCTTTGATGTCTTCCTCTGTTAATTAATTAATTCATTACATAGAACAATAGTTTACTGTCCAGCTTCAACAACATTTTCATGTGCATCTTGAAGTATATACAATGGTTGGGAGATTCCCTCCCACTCATTGGTCACAAGGTATGATGTAAGTGACTATACACAGGGTTCTCGCAAACCAAAAATCTTAAAAATTGGCAGACTTTTCACTGAATTCTAAACGATATTTACTGATTGACCTTGCCTGAGGCAAATTATTTGTTGATCAAACCAAATGATGATGGGAGATGCATATTAAACAAAGTCACAAAGTAATCCATTTAAATTCTTTCTCACTTTTCATTTTCATCTACCCCCTTTTTACTCAATAGTGGTGAGCCATTTTCCTGATTTCACAGTAAATGGCCTTAGATAAATGACCCTTTGGTAATGTCCAACTCCCTCTGGGGATTCATGGTGGATTTAATCATTACAACATATACATCACTTGATGACCCTGCAACTACCTGTGTATGCGTAAGGAATAATTATGTAAAAAAAACACAAGCTTATGTGCTTATGTTTTGACCCTGAGACAAATTAAAAACCTGATCCTAATATTGTCAAACTAGGGAAAATTATTCCTTTTCAGACCCAAATCTGCTTTGATATTGGCTCACTAATTCAGCCAATTCAGGGCTTTCGCATAAGGCAATGGTTGGCGCAAGATGGCAGGGATGCTGTTCTGCAAGAGGCACTACTCTTTCAGAACTTCCATTGTCATCTACCCTAGCTTTCAATATGGTGGCCATCAAGTGAGGAATGTACGGAAAAGATTTAGCAGCCTTGACTGGTTCTGGATGCCAGTGTTTGGTTCGTTTGGAATATTGTTTCTTCCAAATTGGCTGGCCCTCTTTGGTGGTAGCTTGTGGACGGAGGATCTGCATGTTGTGGTCCAGAGCTGCCAGCAACATTCGATTGCAGAATGCAATGAAACTAAGAAAATAGATAACTCACTTCATTGGAGTGAATACACCAAATAAAAATAAAATGTAAAATGCATTTGCCCCAATTTGACTTGCAGAGTTTTGCTGTTTCAAGTTTTAGTTTATTTACCTTTTTAGTTAATACATTAATTTTTACAAGTGGCAATGTATGGCAAGGTGACCTCTAGAAACCACCAGGCTTATCGTTGAGACCACCTCGTACATAACAATACAGTTACATCAATATTGCTGCAGGGTGCAGCTTTGCCATTTCAGAAATTATTTTACTAAGAACTCCACCAGTTTTTTGTTAAAGTTGGGAAAACTTGACAATGAAGTAGAAGAGCTCAGAAAGCAAGCATGCTATTTATGGCCAAGCCAAAGATATTCCGACATTATAGAAAGTTCACAATTAAGATAGAATTCATGCATGTTGCCTTTCACATTGTTACATGAACACCTCAGTTAAATCTAGTACTTCCTCGAAGATCTCTCTGACTGTCTCCCAACGCAGTCAAGTGGACAAGGTCTTTGCAGAAGACCTACAGTCTGGAATCGAACCTAGGAAAAAGCGCGTGGTGGCACTAATGAAGGGTAATATTGTCTTGCGAAGACTTGTGAATTCTCAACCACACGTAAAGCGTGTGCTTGACCGCGTCCGCTACCTATTTGAAACCAGGACAACAGTGGACCCATACGAATTACCCCAAGAAAGTCCTCGCGAGAGGACGGCCACATTTGTTGCCAGCATTCCAGAGCGACCACCATCAAGCATCGCATCTGGAAGGGTGGAGTGGTCCAATGAAGAAACTGAAGCCATCCAGGAGGCCTTAACTTTCTGGAGAAAAGCGCCAACTCAGGAGGAGATCAGACAGATGTTTTCAAAAAGCCAGGTCCTCAGGGACATCTTCAGGAACAACGCATTTGACCGAATCAAAAATAAGGTCAAAAATGAGTTCCGTAAGATGTCACAGTAGAATGGGCTTCTCTGGAACTGAATGTCCTGACTTCCGTTGCGTTCAGCAATCAAGTGTCTCCCGTTAAAGTCTGCCTATCTGCAGGATGAAGGAGAATAAAACTCCGGTTAAAGTCTGCCTGTAGATGGGATGAAGGAGATGCTTATTGCCCTGGATCATTGCGTTCACACAGGTTGATATTAGAAATGTAGTTGATATTAGCAATCTCATTGAAATTTTAAATTATACCAATATAGTTCAGGCAAGCTGAACATATTTTACATAGAATTGTATATATGTTAATTGTAAATACAAGTTTGTACATATTGTAAATAGTTCCTGGCGACATGAGTCCGGCTGGTGCCCGGATGATACCCTCCAGGGACTGAGCAGTTTGTCAGGGATAAAACACAAGCTGGGGTAGCCAACCCCCGGGGCGTGCCCCACAAACACACTCAGTCTCTGGGTAGTACTCTTGCCGTTTGATACGGCAAGGGGGGGACTGGGAAACCAAAGTAGGAGATATGTGTTAGAGCTCCATCTGTTAACCTTAGCCGCAAGGCCAGGCTATGTAGCTCCTTTACGAAAAGAAAGGAAAAGAAGAAATAAAAATAGTTAACACATAAAAAACTGTAGTTGGCCGCCATCTTGGATTTTTTTCAAAGGGGTAGCATGGGCAATTTTGTGAAATTTTCTAAGTGTCTAAAAGACTATCTTTCACTTTGTTTATCGCGAAAATAGATCTTTTAGCTATAAACAAAGTGAAAGAAAGTCTTTTAGACACTTTGAAAATGGCCAAAAATTTCAAAACAGAAATTCACACTTTCACATAATGAACCTGGTAATATAATCTACCACTGTGCAAAAAATGATGTGATTCCCCCTAAACCTCTCAAATCTAACGCAAAAAAAAAACATAGAGAGAGGAGGAGGGGAGATCCTCAAGGAGGCCGCCTCAACAAAAAAGAGGGCGACTCAACCCAAGAGGAGGGCGGCTCACCCTATATAGAGGGCGGTTCCACCATGTGAGGAGGGCGGTTCAACCACGAGGAGTGGGGCTCCACATTTGGGGGAGGGGTAGTCACCGATGAACGTAACCCTAACCCTAACCCTAACCAATTTTATTGTCATTGTGTAAGACAGTGTAGCATATTATAGTATTGTAGCATTGTTTGAGGCTGCCCTATTTTCCTTGTTGTAACATTCCATTGCATTATGTGATGAGCTAAAAGTGAATGCAATCTTTACATTCTGATCAGCTAGAGATAACAATGAAGATTTCATTAAGACTCCCTTTGGTTAAATTGTGAGAACGGATTGAGTAAATAGAGGAAATATGGTGATTTTGATTTGCTGAACTTACACTCCACAGCTCATTGACTCCTTCTGCATCAATCTCTCCAACAGCTTCCATTACCCTCGTGATGTTTAACTTTTCCAGTACAGTTTGTAATTGTTTCCCATCTAATGCTGTTCACTTTTTCTCTGATTTCTCTGCCAGCTGATTAAACTCTTCAATTGAAAATCAGTAAAGCGACTTATGAAGTACACATCAAACCAAACGCGTCACTCTTACCTTCCGCTCGAAAAAACCCACTTAGTTACCTACGTACTTGCTTTTAAAAAAAGTCCAAATTGAAGGGCATTATAACTATAAAATCAAGCGTCGACAAAAAAATGTGTTCACGGCACAAATGCGTAAAAATAAAAACAAGATGAATGTTAATAAGGGTCAGCAGTGGCATAAAGTGTAGTGTTTTGAGTGTTAACATAAACAGTGTTCCAATGTTTTTTCTTTAGTGGTAGTGGTGGAGGAGGTGGAGGATGATCGGGTGGTTGGTCTTGTGGCTGGTCTTGTGGCGATGATGGTGCTTGTGATGGAGATGAAAAGGAAACAGAATTTTCAGTAAAACGCGACACGGCGTGTTCTTGATCAGGAGCGGATTGTTTACAACAAGTTAAACGTTTCAAAGAAAATCCAAGTATAACAAAAAGGAGCGGGCCCAACACAATAAAACAGTAATACCAAGAAACAGATGGAGCAGAAGGAGTTGAAGGAGCAGAAGGAGCAGACGGATCAGAAGGAGCAGACCGAGCAGACCGAGCAGACCGAGCAGACCGAGCAGACCGAGCAGACCGAGCAGACCGAGCAGAAGGAGCAGATGGAGCAGCAGAAGACGAAGATGTCGAACTGAAAACAATGGTGTTGGTGATGGTGGAGATAAACATAAATGTGGACGTGCAGGTAGCTTTTTGCAGTCAATAGCCTGCCTAGCTGGCGGGATTCGTAAGCGAGCGAGCGATATGTGGCGGCGGAGCCGATAATTGTTTTCCTTGCGACCGCCGCGAGTGAAATTCCCGCCTGCCACATTTATTATGGTTTTTGCTTGCCACACACTTTTATCACCATTGATTACATCAATCAAATAAGCCAATCAAAGAATGAGCTGTAATACGAAACTTGAAAAGTTTATTAACTTGCGGTTTGCCTTGCATCGGCCTTCAAAGTTTAACAAGCTAGTCTTTAAACGATTTACCTCTCTTGTGTGATATAATAGGAGGCATTTTGCTAATTGTTTTAGCAGTGGCTGAGTTTGGATGAGATTCTTTACAACTGACTTTGCAAAACAAAACACCCGCAGAAACGTTTCCAAACGTTTCTTTTTTCTTTTCTTTTTTAATTAATTTTTTTTTATTTGCAAATCAAATAACTACTTACATTACTTACAATATAGCTATTACACCACTGACATTACAATAACTCTACTCTCAGGGTAATACTTACATTACTATACTTACTTTGAATACGGTACAATACTTAAGCTACTTACGATACAAGACATTACATCATTTATTGACAGAATAATTTTTTCATCTGTTTCCACTTACATAAAAATTTATCCTGCAAAGCAAAGTCACATGCAAACTTTTCAATACTATAATTAAACTTAAGGTAGTTCTGTATGCCAGAAAAATCGGGGTTATGTCCCTCCATTTTGCATTTATATATGAAAAACTTGACCACTAAAATAATACAATTAATCGCATTTTTACAAGGCATACAGTTTGTATAGCGCAAGAGAACAGATTGAAGGGAAAATTCTATTTCAGTTTCTGTTACTGACCGAATCCAGTGCGCGAGGGCGTTCCAGAGGAGGAATATCCGGTCACAGTACAAAAGGAGGTGCTCTATGGTTTCGGGTTTACTGTCACAAAAAAAGCGGAGCAACTACAGAATGCAGGACCACTTTTAACCATGCAACAAACGAGCCGGCTCGTTTGGCTCGGCAGTGGGAAGTGTTGAGTTGATGTATGCCGCTAAATCGATGTAAAAAATAGGAACAACGTGTATGGCGTTTAAGTGTTGGCTTCATGTATATTGCGGCTCGTTTGGCTCGGCAGTGGATGTAAGAACAAACAAGAACTTGTATGGCGTTTGAGTGTTGGCTTCATGTATTTCGCAGCTTGTTTGGCTCGTTTGGCTCGGCAGTGGATGTAAGAACGAAGAATAACGTGTATGGCGTTTAAGTGTTGGCTTCATGTATATCGCGGCTCGTTTGGCTCATTTGGCTCGGCAGTGGATGTAAGAACGAAGAAGAACTTGTATGGCATTTGAGTGTTGGCTTCATGTATTTCGCGGCTCGTTTGGCTCATTTGGCTCGACAGTGGATGTAAGAACGAAGAAGAACTTGTATGGCGTTTGAGTGTTGGCTTCATGTATTTCGTGGCTCGTTTGGCTCGTTTAGCTCGGCAGTGGATGTAAGAACGAAGAAGAACTTGTATGGCGTTCGAGTGTTGGCTTCATGTATTTCGCGGCTTGTTTGGCTCGGCAGTAGATGTAAGAACGAAGAAGAACTGGTATGGCGTTTGAATGTTGGCTTCATGTATTTCACGGCTCGTTTGGCTCGTGTGGCTCGGCAGTGGATGTAAGAACGAAGAAGAACTCGTATGGCATTTGAGTGTTGGCTTCATGTATTTCGCGGCTCGTTTGGCTCGGCAGTGGATGGAAATACGAGGGATTACTTGTATGGCGTTTTTAAACGCCATAATTGTTATGCGTGCAAGTCTCAGGTTCATATATTTAGCTGAAAAAAGTTAACAAATTATGTACCCTTATCAGTTTAATCAATCATCAATAATGAAAACGGTAAACGAGATGTAATAAATTCGAGTAAAGTTATGATCAATTGTGATCCTTAAAGCTGAACTAGTAATTGAAATCGAAATGTTACTAGTTAAGCGTCTAACGTTTAACTAGTAACTGAAATGGTACATTTACATAAATTGGAGTATTTGAATCGGTTGTTAATAATGAAACTACAATAACAATAACAGTAAACGAGATGCAATAAATTTGAGTAAAGTAAGTTCAATTGTTATCCTAAAGCTGTACTACTACTGTAGTAACTGAAAACGAGGTGTAAATAAAGTCGAGTAAAGTTATGATGAATTGCTATCCTAACGCTTAACTAGAAAACAACATTTTTCTTGTTAAAGGGGCTCAGTCACGGTATTTTGCGTTATTGTGTGGTTCCAGAAAATATCCATACCCCCCCACGGAAGGGAATGGAAATTCCGGGGGGTGGGGGGTGTCATAGGCCCAGGAATTTCCGGAAGGTGGGGGGGGGGGAGAGGATGTTGTTGTGATGAATTTTTTTTCCAGGCCAGTCTCAATTTTCTTACTGTTGTACGTACTGTTTCGTTGTTTGCATTGAGCTTCTCGAGTCACGAACGCAGAAAAAATAAATCTCGCTAATTTAAAGCACAAGATGAATATTTTTGTGTTGGTTAGGCTCGAAATTCTGTCGCCGCAAGAGTCCGCAATTTCCCGAGTTGCGGCTAGAGATCGAATTGCTTGTTGTGGAAAATAGACGTGTGAATCGTGACTGATTGAAAATATATGTTTGTTGCACTTGACCAAATACTTCTGTCACTCCTATCTGTATCGTCTCAGCTGGAAGATTTCGTCGCATTTTTAAGTTGTCGTCGCAAAGCGTGAAAAATGGCGTTTGAACCGAAAGAGTACACAACATCGAATTAGCAGAAATTCGGAATCGGTAGATAACAGACGTATTATCTCGTTAACAATGATTCTTGAACGAGTAAAACAGAATAGTAACAATTCTAGTTCAGCGGGTAAATATATTTTTAAAGCGAGCCGCGTGCGATAGAAATCAGCAGAAATTATCACAGATAAATAAACGACTTTGTTGCTCCAATATTTCCGTATAAAAGCCGAGGACAAAGGGCAAAAAAAAGTGTTGGACACCCGTTTTGAATCACGCAGAAATCATAACATTTACATTCAAGCCTAAAGTAATCCTGAATGATATCGAGTAACATAAATCCATTCACACAAGTTTTGTTTACATTCCATCAAGTAGAGTGTGGAGTGTGAAGCTATTGTTTCCAAACGCAAGCACCGTGCTTAAACGTCATTTTCGACAGAACTGTGAATGAAAAAAAGTGTTTTATAAAAATTTTACAGGTTCAAGCAGATTTTCAGA
>OZ026602.1:19919884-20002384 GCA_964020085.1 Micromussa lordhowensis | reverse complement strand
TCAACCCGGTTGCCGGATACTTCCACTTGTTGCTTCCGTAAAAAAAATAAAACAAACTTGAACGATACCTCCCCAATACTTATCAACTAGTCTTCTTTTTGTTGTTGTGTTCCTGGCCGAGCTATGCAACGTTTAGACCGGATGGTTTTGCAAGTTTTTGACGAGCGAATTTTTGTTTTATCGCTAGTTGATTTTCATCTTTTCAGTCAGATGGTCAGATCAAGTGGCCTGTTCTCGCAAAAGTCACAATAGGTTCTATTATTTTTTTTTGGACAGAAGTAATGAGAAATGGATTTTATTTCCAAGCATATAAGAATTGTCAGTTTGCAGTCCAAACTTCTCAGGACTTAGAGACGAGGTTGAGCCTGTTTTTTAAATATAGGGCACCGAATTTGATCAACTCGATCTTTTCGTAATAACGATCAAAAAGAGTTTCAGGCAATGAATTTTTCCACCTTCTGGGTAAACGTTGTGGCTTATTCTCAGCTCGTAAGCACCGTTTTTGAGGTATGATATTACGGTACAGTTTAATATTGTAAAAATTAAGTGTCCGGAGTTAGGACAACAATCAGTTAGAGTTGATTATTTCTGTCAGTTAATTGAATTTCTTTGCAGTTTGTCAATTCAATTTACAGTTCTTGCTTATTTTTATTTGAATGAAGTAACCTGGTGTAAGTTAATCTATTCTTGCCAGTAATTGTTTTCAATCCATTTAGGTCTCAGCCACTCATACCAGATTAAAAATATTCCTTTTCCCACTGTTTGTACTGTACCACTGTTTTTATGACCCATCAAAATCTATGTCTTTGGAAAGTGCTGGAAACTGTTTTGAGCCACTTTAAAATACTTTTCATATGATCTTAAGAAGAAATGCAGAACTCTTGTTGTTGGTGATCAAGGTACAAATAAGATCATCAGGAGTGTGAAAGACAAGTCATCAGCTTATGAATGGGCTGCAGAAATTCCTGGAGATCTTCATGCTAGAGGTAAGACAATACATGAAACTTAACATCTAAACTGACTTAGAGCTAGCCACCTCTCGCAACCACAGACCTCTTGGCCATCCCACCAAACATCTAATCAAAACATGACAAGTTTAGGTTAACCATTTCAATTATAGTAGCATTTTATTTTTCCTTTAGGCTACCTTTATGAGGTGTGCAAAAAACCATTGGGCCTGGAGGATTCATTTGTGTTGCGCAGACAGTCATAAATCGAGTGAAGGTGACTGATGAGGCTTTTGGGGATAAGAAGTTCCAGCACCAGAACCTCAACAGAATTACCGAGGCAGTGCGAGATGTTGCGATGGCCTATGGAATTGCTGCAGTGCAGACATTTAAAGAAAGTGAATTTTTCCCCAGTCACGAGTCTGTTGTTTGCTATGAAAAGGCCCACAGAAATCATCATGAACTGTTGCCGAGTTCTTTTAATGAGTGGATTGAGCTCAAGAGCACAAATGTCCAGTTTCACTATCACAGCCAGCTATTTACTCTTTTTGGTCCCCGGAGAGAATTGTACCTGTTCTGCATAAAATGTGGTGATGGTGATGCCCGGGAAGCTGTGTGGATGATGATGTTACCATTTTTCGTCCAGGCTTAAAAACACAACTACTTTAGAGGCCTTTGTGCATTTTGTGAACCTCATTGGTGCATGGCCCATTGCCACTAGAATGATTCTGCAGAACAATTGTTCTGTGAGTGTTAAAGGAAGGGAATGACACAACATTGCCCACAATGAATGGGTTGAAAGCTACCTGGTCCAATCTTTAAAGAATTATGCAACAGGTATACCACTTAACCCTTTCACTCGCAAGAGTGACTTATAGATTTTACTCTGTCTAACACCAGACGATTTTGCTTGTCAAAGGGAGACCCTTTGGGAGTTAAAGGATTAAAAAAAATATCTCCCTTAAAAAAACCCATCTCCCTTAAGTAAGGTTCTGTGTTTTCCATCAGTTTTATTTGGATAAACTGAAAAAGGAGCACTGATTTGGAAATGATGAATGTAATAGTTGTATCATTTGAGTTTGTCACAATGATGACTCGCTACAGTTCGTGGTTAAAGTTGCAACGTAGCGTTGCTTGGCTGGTACGCTTTTGCCATTGGCTAAGGAACCGGAAAACCTCTTCTTGTACAGAAGCATTAACCACAGAGGAGCTACGGGAAGCAACCCTGCTAGTTATGAGGTTAGTTCAGGCTCAAAGTTTCGCTGAAAAGTTGAGAGACCTCAAGGCCAACAAGCAAGTAAAGAGTTCCAGCAGGCTTGCGAAGTTAAAACCGGTGCTGGCGGATGCGGTTCTTCGTGTTGGAGGCCGGCTGGAACAAGCAGTTGTACTGTCCTACGACGAAAAGCACCCAATTATACTCCCAAAGAAGCACCATGTTAGTCGGCTGATTGTTCGCTTCTGTCACGAAAGTCTTGCCCATGCAGGTAGAGAGCAAACCCTGGCGCAGACGAGGAAAGTGTTCTGGATACTCGGAGGCAGAGGTTTGGCGAAGAATATCATTAGAAATTGCTTCAAATGTCGCCGGCTGAATGAAAGGCCAATGAAGCAGGTCATGGCTCCCCTTCCTAAAGAGAGATTGCAACCGTACAAACCACCCTTTACATTCTCCGGCGTCGATTTCTTCGGGCCACTAATGGTTAAATGGGGCCGTGGTTCAGCGAAATGCTGGGGATGCTTATTCACTTGTTTAACAACGCGAGCCGTTTTCCTGGAGCTAGTACCAACATTGGAGAGTGATGATTTCATTATGGCCTTGCAACAGTTTGTCAGCCGGAGAGGACCCCCCGAGGAGATCAGATCGGACAGAGGGACTAACTTTGTTGGAGCGGAACGTGAATTACAAGACGCAATCAGAGGCTGGAACAACACTAAGATCTACCAAGAATTGCAGCAGAAAGGAGTGAGGTGGACTTTTCACCCTCCTACAGCGGCGCACATGTCCAGAGTCTGGGAAAGACTGGTGCAGAGTGCAAAAAGGCACTTGAAGGCTATTGTGGGAGATAGATTGCTCAGTGAGTTTGCGCTGCGAACTTTGTTCACCGAAGTGGAATTCATCATGAACAACCGCCCGATTGTAGCAGCCTCAGATGACCCTGCCGACTTGGAAGCATTGACCCCCAATCACTTCTTGTTGCAAAGAAAGGTGACTGGATTGCCTCCAGGAGTTTTCGTCAAGGAAGACCATTTGGGCAGGAAGCAGTGGAGAAAGGTCCAATACCTAACCGACATCTTTTGGAAAAGGTGGATCAGTGAATATTTACCGAGCTTGACTGAAAGAGAAAAGTGGCTGAAGGATCAACGAAATGTAAGAGTTGGTGATCTGGTGCTCATTTTTGAAGAGAATCTTCCCCGTAACAAGTGGAATTTAGGTCGCGTGACTGAGGTCTTTGTAGGACGAGATTCAAGAGTGCGATCCGCTAAGGTGAAGACTTCCAGCACGGAGCTACACCGCCCCATTGTCAAGCTGTGTCTATTGGATGGCTGAGAAAGACACTCATCACGATTGGCAAACGTGTGAACTTTGACGTTTGCGGGGCCGCTGTCGTGTCTTATTTTTGTATGCGTGCCAACCGAGAACATTTTAAGAACACCTGATAGCACGTGCGGAATTCTCTCGACGCAACAAGTTCACGTGCGCGTGACATTTTTTTCCTTTTTGAATAAGTACTCTTGAACTTTACTCCAAAGAGTTAGTATAAAATATGTTAGTTCGCGAAGGTCGCGAAGGAAAAGTTTTCGTAAAGGTTCAGAGAATTTCGAAGCGACGTAGGCCGAGAAGCTGTAATCTGTACGACGCTGTGAAACTCTGAAGTGTAGTTTAAACGATTAAAACGTGGAGTTTACATCAAGTAAAAACAAGAAGCGCCGGTGTCCCATTGATGCGAAACACCCTGAATCCTTCACATCTAAGAGGGAAAAAGTGTCTGGTTCACAGCCACGACAAGCTGAGTCGACCACAACAGGGGAAGACAGCAGTTCGTCAGTTCCAGTGCACCTACAAAAGGTGCGGTGCCATCACCAACAGACTAGGACAGCATATGACCCGTGTGCACAAGATCACTTATGATCGAGAACTGACCGACGCCAAGGCAAGGTGTATCAGATTGCCCTTTAGGACCAAAGCAGCTGCACCACCACCAACTAAGAAGCCCAAAGCGAAGGTGGCAAAGCGTGAGAAAAAGCAAAAACATTGCCACGCCTCAGCCGATACGTCTGGTTCAAGCGCCGATGAAAGCTATGTTCCATCTGGATCCACCTCAGACGAAAATGAAAAAGCTGATGATCACCAACTCAAAGTCGACGCAGATATCGACGACATGAGCAGCTTCGCCGAGAGTGACGCAGAAGATAAACAAAACATCCCAGACGGTGAGCAGACAAAATGGCGTAACATCTACCTGGCCAGGAATCCCGACCGAAATGTGCGAGAATATGTCCAGGTTCTATAAGTACCTCATCCATGCCGAGGGAGAGGCACATTCTGAGTATCAAGCGCTCCTGCGTGCATGACAAGTCCACAATATCTTGAACGTTCTCGACCCCCGAGGCATCGACTTGGCCGCTTTGGCAAGACGGGGAGGTTTAGATACCTGGGACAAGTTCTGTGTGCCAAAGCTGCGGAATAAGGAACTGACTGGCAACACACTGAAAACATACCTGCGCAGCCTGGAGTATTGTGTGAAGTTTATTTCCAAGGGCCTCTTATACAAGAAGGACTTGCTGAATCCCCGGCACAAGGAAGTCATCTTGCGTTTGAAGGATTGCCTTCCCGATTACCGCGGCACGGTACACCGCAGGACCGCCCATCAGGTCACAACCAGAAAGGTAGACGAGGCCTTCAAGCGCCTGACTCCAGCTGATCTCCGGCAAGTTGAAGCATCAGAGCCAGCGAAGAAAGCCGTGAAGCTGATTGGCCTTGCAGCGGAGAAGAAGGCATTGACCCAAAGCGAGTTTATCACCGTCAGGGACTATCTCCTTGTCACCACCTTATACGAGAATGGATCCCGACCAGGTCCCTTAGAGAATGCCCTCGTCACTCGGTTTAAGCAGGCAACCTATAGCTTGTCCAGTGATCACTACACTATCCTTGTTGACAAGCATAAGACGACTAGGCATCACGGACCGGCTGAACTGACTATGACCAGCAGAGTTTACGGGTATCTGCAGATTTACGCCCTTCATATCCGCCCAAAATTTATTGCTGCAGGAGAGGACGCGCTCTTTGTAAAAGAATACGGCACAGCATTTGCACCTGGCACCGTGGGCAAGCGGGTGACAGAGTTCTTCAAGCAGGCTGGCATCCGTCAGGATGTCAGGGTCACAGCCACTAACATAAGAAAAATCATCTCAGACAAGGCCTTTGAGATGTTGCCCACCAAGAAGCGTCTTATTCATGGGCACATGAAGCATCAGGAGAGGACTGCTGACCAGAACTACGTCATACGTCTCAATGCCGATCGGGCGGCCAAGGCCCACACACTATTGCAGGAGATCTTTCAGGAAACCACCCCCGATGAAACTGCTGCGGCCTCCCCAGTAGACGAGCATGCTTCTGAAAAACCAGCACAGCCTTCTCCTAAGGAAACCAGTGCAGACAGTGAACCAGCTAAGACATCTCAACCGAAAGAGACCACCACCAGTGAGCAGCATAGTCCAGTGGTCGCAGCGTCCGTAGAAGAAATGTCAGAGGATGATGATGATGACAAGCCTTTGAAATTGCTTTTGAGAAAGCGAAGGGCCCTGGATTCCTCAGAGGAAAGCGACAGTGCCTCTGCTGCTGCCTCAGTGACGAAAATGAGTCACGAGCACAAGTCGGTCCTCCTCACCGTCTTTAACGATGAGATCTCCTCTGGGAAGCTCCTGACCGTGTCTGAGGTGCGCACCAAGATGCGTGCCCATATGTTCCTTCATAAAATGGTGGTTCGGCAAGAATTCGTCAAGAAAGTGTCTGACTTCGTAAGATACAAGACCAACCACAGGCGGCAGATGCAGCTGTCCCAGCTCACTGATATGAATGATGAGTATTGCTTCCCATCCGTATCCGCGGAGAGTGGCCTCAGGCCAATTGTAAGTGGCCTCAGGTAAGTGGCCTCAGGTAATTGTAAGCGCCGGTCACGGCTGCATGCACTTAGCTTCTACTCCAGGAAATTCCCTTTTTTACTGCTTCCTAATCCATTATCAAGCTCTTCGAATCTCAAGACAAGAAGGTTTTATGGCTCTGTCGTCGTGATGTACCCGTTTCAATCTTTCTCGATTTGTTTTGGCATATATTTTGGAGTTTTCCTTTCTTGTCCGTTTGAAACCGCTCAACCGTCACCTTTGAAGCAAGTTTCGAATCAAGAATTTGACCTCTCTTGTCACGGCATGTGGGCTGAAACCATCTCTTGTCAAGTACCAATTTGTCGGCCTAGAGGCAGGAGAGCTGGTTTGAAAACCAAAGCTGAAGAATTAAGGAAAATAAACGACATTCCTGTGCTCAATTCGCCACGAGTTTCATATGCAAATTTTTCAAACTCATCTCGGAGGGCGAATTTGAATAATTTGATTCCTATTCCAGCAAAGAAACACCAAGTCCAACCTGCAGTCGGCTCTCATTTTGTTCCATCAATTATGCTGTCCAATCCTATGTCTCTGTCACCAAAGCTGAGTGAGGTCCAGGAACTTCTTCTACGGCAAAATGTTCAAATCGGATGTATTGTGGAGTCTTGGCTTAAAGAACACATCAGCGACTCGGTTGTAAACATTGAAGGCTATAATATCATGCGGAAAGACCGCTCTTCGCTCGACCACGGAGGAGTGTGTGTTTATATCAAAGAGGACATAAAATACGAACTCGCGGAAGCCTTAACATGCTGCATCGACCACGAAATTATTTGGGTTAAACTGATGCCCTCAAGATCTCCTTGGGGCTTTTCGTGCGTGATTTTAGCTGTTGTTTACTATTTTGGTTAACAAACTGAAGCATGTCAATATTCCTAATACTGTAATCAACTGGGTTATTGATTTCCTTTCAGGAAGATCTCAAAGAGTCAAACTTGGAAAGGACTGCGTTTCAGAGTGGGGCACAGTGCCGTCCGGAGTGCCACAGGGGACAAAATTGGGTCCCTGGCTTTTTCTTTTGATGATAAATGACTTGACCGTCCCAAGTATCTTCGACATGTGGAAATATGTTGACGATACTATGGTATCAGAGAACATACCTAAAGGCCAACAGAGCAAGTCACAAGAAGCAGTAGATGCAATCTACGACTGGTCCAAGGAAAATTTGTTCCAGCTTAATGGCGAGAAGACTAAAGAGTTAGTTATATCCTTTAGTCGCGACTCCCCTCAACTCCCTGGGGTTTGCAAAGACGGAACTCCTATCAAAACCATACAGAGCACAAAGCTACTCGGCTTGACAATCAATGATACGCTAACGTGGAACGACCATATAGAAGAACTTGTTAAAAAAGCGTCTAAGAAACTGTACTTTCTTACTCAACTTAAGCGTGCGCACGTTCCTACTTCAGATCTTGTAACATATTTTTGCGCATGTATTAGGTCTTCACTAGATTACGCTTGTCCTGTTTTCCATTATAGCTTGCCAATGTATCTACAAGTCGAGCTAGAAAGAGTGCAAAGGAGGGCCCTATCATGCATTTTTCCCAGGGTGCACTACTCGAATGCCCTTCAGTTAGGAGGGCTTGAGTCCATCAGGGCCCACCAGGAAAAGTTAACAGAACACCTTTTTAAGTCTATTGTTAATGATCCACACAGTAGGATTACCAGCCTCCTGCCTCCCGCAGTCTCTATCTCACATGAGCTGAGAAGGCAGAGGAGGTTTGCCACTCCTCTTGTAAAGACAAATAGATTTGCAAATTCATTCATAGTTCAGAGTACGAGGGAAGCAGTTAAGTAATTTTTGAGAGTAGTTGCTTTGTAATTTTATAATAGTAGTTGTTTTAAATCATTAGTTATATTCTTACTTGTAAAGAGGCGCAATTCAGTTTTTTTAACTGCAATGTTTTTCTTAATAAACACAGTCTATCTATCTATCTATCTACAGTCTATCAGGAGGGTCTGGAGCGAGCATGACAGCGCTGTCATCGTGGCGAAATTCAGATCGAAGACGAAGACCCCCGGAAAAAAGGAAATCCTTGCCATCTTTGCTGCCGACGAAGTCCTCAAACACATCTTGGAGCGAGAAGGGTCGGTGCGATGTTACGAGAAGATGAAGACCATCCTGAAGGGTCGAGGCAACTAGGTTGGTTGGAAGAGAGTCATGGAATTAGTCATCTCCCGTTAAAGTCTGCCTCTCCAGAGGACAAAAGAGATGACGATATCCTCATTGCCGTTGACGTTGCGTTCTGACTGTTGACGACCGTTGTGTTCCCATAAAAATATTGAACAACCCAAAAAGAAGTTGATATTACTAATTCAGTTTAGCCAAGATAGTGTAGATAGATCCCGGCCACAATGAGTCCAGCTGCTGACTGGATGATACCCTCCAGGGACTGAGCAGTTTGCCAGGGAGTGCCCCACAAACATGCTCAGTCTCTGGGTAGTACTCTTGTTGTTTGATACGGCAAGGGGGGGACTGGGAGACCAAAGTAATGATGTGTATAGTTAAAGTAAAAAAAAATGTTTATCTCATTTGTATTGTTGGCCTGCAAAAAATTGTGAGGCAAGCCAGCAACTTAAAGACACTTGGGCCCGCGTTTTACTTTCTGCAGGATGAAACAGGTCCTACAACGCCTGCCTTCGACTACACAGAAAATCTCAAAGGTCTGTTAAAGAAGGAAACGTTCACAACCTTGTGGGACAGATTACTAATGTTCAATGTTAGCTTTGTCACTCACGCATGCGTATACAAATATTTGAAATAAAGACTTCCTTTTCCCCTCAAATGAAGCCTGCAGCAATGATAGACATTACTCAAGGCTACAAGATATCGCCTTTACCGTTTATTGTTTTGTAGCCCGCAACCCATGCGGGTTGCAGGCTTCCAAAAATTGAACCAATTATGTCACGGGAAACTCCGTCAAAGTTTTGACCAAAGGCTTAAAAAACAGTGTCACAAAATTTTTTTTCCTAACTTTAGAGGCAACGTTTTGTAACTTTTTAAAAGGGTAAAGAACTCTAAGCAGCATTATTAGGTAGCCTATACGCCACTCAACAGGCACAGCAAATGACTCCAGTTTTCATCATTTTTTGACAGAGTAATAGCTCCTCCAAAACCAAGGCTTGACCAAAAATGTAAGGAAAGCGCAACACTAAAAAATTCATAAAAAAATCACAACTTGCTCTTTCAAAAAACTGAGCATTGCAACATAGTCTAGCGATGAAGGAGAGCATCATGGGACTCTTTCAACAAGAGCTCCAGTCACACTCTTGGCTAGATACACACCCCGCCTGTCTTCCACAGCCTCTGTGTCTAAAAAGGATTCTGCTCTCCTTCTCCGAGCACTCGATCTGCGAACACTCGCTTTGCTACCACTCGCTTTGCTAGCACTCGCTTTGCTTCTCTTAGAAGCCGTGTTTTTCTCTTCGGCATGCTCACAGTATACTCACACGGTAAACAGGAAGTTAAACTGAGGCCTTGTCTCTGAACTGGGTTAAAATACCTATGGGTTTGTTTGCGTTTAGCAGTCACATAGCGTTTGTTTACGTGAGAAAGCGTCCGGTAAATTTAAAACCAAGAACAACTATGTAAAATCAGCAGACAATAAATAGACCAGTTAACCGATTCTTCTGTCACTGTTTTAATTTACTTTTGTGCATTGGCAGGGCCAGGAAGAGCTAAAAATCTATCGTCCGTGTTCAACAACACGTACACAATATTTTCAATATGGCGGCTCCATTGTTCACGTGCAGAACCTGCGACCCAACAATAGGTTGATTGACAGGTTGAGGGGATTCCCTTGCCAACTTGCCATTCTCTGGCCAGCTTTATGCCTTTAGGTGACGAATTTGCTTAGATTGTTAAGCCTACATACTGATTCCTGGACTTTATCAATGCTAAGGAGAATTAGGACTTTTACAAGCTGGTCGCGGCGGGGTTTTTATTTCTTGATACTGGCAAGGCTGACAATATATGAACTTAAAAAAATACCTCTTGTATCAGTTGTGTCGCATGGCCCAGTGGTGCGGGATAGCGCTCCTCGTGCCGGCGACCTGGGTTCAATGCCAGCTGGGACACCTCGTGGAAAAAAATTTACCAGGTGTTTTACTTCATTCTTTTTCTTTTTTTCCCGCAATCTAGTCTATTTTAAACCTTGACCGGAGGAAAAAAGAAATTAAATAACACAGACACAAAAAAATAAAAAATAAATAAAATTCGCGAAGAAAAATGAATTCGCGTCAAAATTCACCTTCCTGCCTCTCTTACCCTGAAGGTGGTGCAAGCACTTTTTTGGCTTCCGATTGACCCTTGACACTGGCAGATTGAGAAACTACGGTCATCGGTCAATCAATCATTTATCTTAACATGTTACCACAGAGAGCTAAAAACAAATCGTATGTAGATTAATGTGGCGTTTGACAAATTTGATTTTAATCGCCTTTTGATTGAACTAAATTGATGTTGACTATTAGTTGCATGCAGTAACAGAGGTCAGCGACAATAGATCATTCAACATTCTTTCTCAAGTAATTTCCCAGTTGCTTTGATTGGTCAAATTGGTGGTAATTTCTTGGAGTGGCCGTATTGACGGTGGCGCGATTATGAAGAATTACGCAATTGGCCGCATTAATAACTAAGTTTCTTTGTGTGATTGTAGGAATGGGTTTTTTGCTGGAACAGACAACTAAAAAAAAGCCACACACACACAAAAGGACTATGTATTGAAAGAAAAACTGTTGGTCCGCTCCCAAGGGACTCGCCACTGTTATACCCAATGCATCACACCTCGTTGGCAATCACTTTTTGCGCGCGCATCTCTTTAGCTCGGCGTCATGTTCACATCCCGCATCGCAGATCCAGACCTGACTAGAGAATTTCAAACACTACTTGCAATGGAAACCTCCAAAGAAGGCCACCGGCTAAGGGAATACGGGCACGCGACTGTCGTTCAATACGATTTGACTTCAAGCGAAGAATAACTGGACGAGGATCACAGCTACGTATATTGTTCCGCCGCCAAGCTTTCACCGATGCGTCCTCAAAGCCCGGACGAGGAGCAGGGACAAAGTGCCATCTACCTGTCAAGCAGCCAAGACAGTGAAAGCAGTGGAGAGGTACAGGTCGAGTATACTACAGTACCACCACCACCTCTAATAGACCTCCCCTCATCGGACGGCCAAAGCAGTGACGAAGAACAGGAACTCCACCGGAGCAAAAGACCGCCTCTCGTTGACGTCGCCTTAACGCAAAGCAGCCTAGAAATCACAGATCCCACGGCCACGTGCCTTTGAAGTTGACCGCAAAACCTGCTTTCAGTCCACGCTGTGGGATAAATTGCAAAAAACGGAGAGATTTGAAAAATCTGCATGACGTATTTTGCCTCCACACCTGTCCCGATATTAAAGTTGACCAAAAAACGGCGCATTTTGGCCAAAAGCGGATCTCCGCTTTCCGGAGTGTTTTTTTTTTCAGACATTTTCCGACTACAATGAGAGTGAACCTATAACCTGCCGCTCTTAAAAAAATTCAGGACTATGAAGAGCGTTTCAGAAAAGCGCCGTCTTGGCTGCAAAAAGCCATTTTCAAGAATCCACGAAAAACAAACCCTTTCGATTGAACGCCTTCTCTCTCTGACACTCTAGGTTTCCTGGGCCACGCCAAACGAAAAACAGCAGATTTGTCACCAGAGTGCTCCAACAGATCACGCCTGATAGAGGGTTATCTCGACTTTCTCAAGGTAGGTTACCTTTAGCTAGTTTAATTAAAAGCACAATGCAGGGTAGCAATCCCAAACAAGAGCGGACTTTCCTTCATATTCATTCTGACACGCGCCCCAAGTTGTGAACAGCTCACAATTCATTCTAGGCGTGGGTCTTTTGTGCTACCACGTTTCTCCTCATAGAAACAAACCTGTTACATGATTGTTAAATCCCCAAAAAAGAAACCAGGAAACACAAATATTAAATTACCCAATAACGATGGAAATAGTGACATAATTGAAAAAACAGATCATATTAAATACTTAGGCGTTTTTCTTGATGAAAAGCTTTCATGGAAGCATCACATAGCATATGTTTGTTCTAGAATTGCCCGGAATATTGGAATTTTTACTAAATTAAGGCATTACATGCCTTAAGCCCAATTAAAACAACTTTATTATAGTCTTGTTCACCCCTACATATCTTATGCTATTCTTGCTTGGGGAAGTGGATCTAGAACTCAGATTAATAAAGTACAAACAAAACAAAACACAGTAATAAGAACAATATTCTTTGCCACTTCTCATGGAAAGAACACTGAAAGTGCACTTCCTCTTATGAACCTCCTTGAAATCTTGTCAGTTACGTCTATTTTTAAGATGCAAGCACTTAAATTTGCACATCGATGGCATAATAAAGCACTACCAAACATCTTTGACAACTATTTCCAGTATGCTAATGATATTCACAGTTATAACACAAGATATGCTACTAATAAAAACTTTTATAAGCCATGCACAAGAACCAACATTGGAAAACAGTCTGTATCTTCAATTGTAGTTGACCTGTGGCAAGATCTTTCAGCTAGCTTGAAAAATCTTAACACATTTACATTTCCTGGTAAAGTAAAAGAATCTCTTCTTAAAACCCAATTTAGTAACTTACCAATTTAGTAACTTGGTTTTACTTACTCAATTTAACAAGTAAAATTATGCTACGACTACCTATATATTATTCTGCCTATATGTTAGCTTATTTTTTTTTGTCTTAGTTATAAATGTGAATATTTGTTGTTGTTCTTTGTTGTAGTTGCTACAGTTAGTATATTTACCTTTCCTTAGCTAGGGGCTAACTGGAAAACTTTAGTTTATTTAGCCCCTAGACACCTTCTTAGACTAGCTTCTTTTTTTTTTCTATTTTATTGCCCTTAAATTAATTAAAAATGTAACGCTCATAGTAGAAAGGTGTAAATAAAGGTTGTTGTTGTTGCTGTCGTGTCCGGCTTTTTACCAAAAAGAAAAGCTTGAGTTGTTGCCGACATACCAACCCGTTGAAACAGATGGAATATTTCCAACTTTGCTCACTACGACCCTAAGCTACTTTGTGAAGAGCTCAATTCTGAAAATCTTGCCGTTAACTTTAAGAGACATTAATTCCGGAGTTTTATTGTAATTTCCTTTGTAGTTCATGCTGTTTTTGTTGACTTTTTTTTTAACTTCGTGCCTGTTTTTGTATTCTAACTTTTTTTTGTTTTTAACCGAGAGTGGCGAGGCCGTTACGGAAAATTCTCAAACCGAGGCCTTACCACATTGTTTGAGTTGGTCTGTTCGTCTAATTTTTATTTTCTCAAACATCTCCATTCCGGGAGGACAGGCGACTGAGTGCAGCCACTATCAGCAATCATGCCAGCAGCTTGCTGTATCCGCTAAAGTACTACCACCGGGCTCAGGCACCTAGGTCTGAAGACGTGAACATCATTCTCCAACTCCGAAAGATGGCCACGGTGCTTCAGAAGCAAGGAGACTTGTAAAGAACGTCAACGCGAGAAGATCTGCGCGCTCAAAATAAGTGGCTAGATTGGCGGGTATACCGGTTGTAAACTAATTTTAACAGAGTTTAAGGAAGCCAGTGGACTATGCCAACAAAATGTCAGATTACCTGTCTTACTATGACTGATGGCGTCAAAGTAATTTTGGAGCTGTTTTTTTTTTTTTGGGGGGGGGGGTTTGTGTTTGCTAGGTTTTGTCGTTGAAAAAAGTATTTCATTGAGCTGTTTTAAAAACACACAAAACTCTATCTCAGCCTGGGCTTTATTCTTAAGATATTCTCAAAATTTCGCCAATTTCAGCCTTGATATTCTTATTTATTTTCGAGTGTATTCTCTTGCAACAAGAAAAGATGGCTGCGTCTTTTGCGTTTCTAATCGTTCAATTTTTCCGGCTTACTAAAGCTTGAAAGGAAAACACAAAAATGTCATGCCAGATCATGACCTCTTAAATTCAGCAGTTTCCACTAGTGCGCTCTTTACAGCAACTCTAATTTGCAGTTCTCAAGCGCGGGGATTGACTGTCTTGTTTCTTTTTCTTTAAAAAATCTCTTTTTTGCCCTAACAAATTTTCCTTTCCTCTCTTCCCTTCAAGGGAAGAAGTTCTCCAAGCAAGGTCACTGCAGCGTTCGCGCTTTGAAATGGCCCGAAGCAAGAAGGAGCGCGCCAGAGAGGCTTGTGATCTGTTGCTCTTATTGCTTTACTGCAATATTCCACCTGGGCGTGGTCTTGAAGTCAGAACACTGGAGGTAGTCTGGGAATCAGAGCTTACAGAACCCTTCCTGCCGGCCCACTTCCAAAACAGAAACATGGCTCTAGTCCACAAAGAAGGTGGTCTTACCATCCACGTGCAAAGATTCAAAACCTACCGCTGCGCTGGAAAAGACACAGTGCCAATTGGGGTTTGTTGCTAGTTACCTATACCCACTCTCACTCACGTTTACTCGGGATAACTAGACATCAGGATAGGATAGGATACGATAACTTTATTTAGACTCGGTAAACTCGTCACACACAACTATGAGAATCTAATTATTTACCTGAACTACATTACCGGAATTAAGGCGTGTCTGGGACATTCTTTTTTTTTAATTTAGTCTCTTTCACGAAATCTTGGCTTCCAATTGTCTAGTCATATCTACGATGTTATATTTTTTACAATTGATGGAGTTATGTGGTCACCTGACTGACCACGCCCTAAAAACGACTGCTTAACTTAGAAGACTTGAATGTAATAGAAGTTACTCGCTTTATCTTTCAAAACCTCGCCCTTGGCTGGACGGGGATTCTGGAGATGTTTCATTGTTTAGCCATTATACCTTGTTATAGAAAGAGAAACGACTCTATCAAACCCTAAACTTAGTGGTTATAGCCATTCCAATACATCAATACGTCTGAAAGAGGATGTAGAGATCTCGACACAAGGTATTTTTTTTCTTTCTACGAGTGATTTCCCATGGCCTCTCTCCCTTCCTCCCTGCAGGCCGACAGCGAACTGTGCAGGATTTTCAAGCAGTTTGTTGAAGTTTTCAGGGCAGACCTCTGCCCTGCACAGACCAATGATTACCTGTTTGTGGTAAGTAACCTACTAGAACAAATGTACAGCCAGTGAAAACCTGAGGTAGCCCAAGTAAGGAGCTGGAAAAAAAAAACCACTTAGGGAGCATTGATTAAGTTTGCACGGATTTATGTTGTCCACGTATAAGAACCATGTACTTTTCGATTTTGCCTAACTTGGTTCTCACATAAATGGAACCTCAAGCAAATCTCTTGAAACGGCTTGTTATATTTTCATATGAATTTCGTCTATTTATACATATATTTGTAAGATTGTCCACAACAACGTGGTACTTCAGCTTGAGAGAAAGGAAAAAAAAATGTGTGAATTTACTCTTTGCTACATGATCTTAATTCAGCAGTCTCTAGCCACAGACTTGTACGGCAACCCACTGATAAGAACCTGACCGGAAAATTTTAGCCTGGATGGCTTGCTAGGTGGAGGGGGGCTTAAAATGAAACTTTTAGTCTAACAGGTTCTTATGTGTGGGCTGTCTGTCTGTCTGCAAGCCAAGCATAGAAAATGACTGCAACCATGAGAGAAATAAGTCCAGGCACTGTTCACATGTATTATTTCACAGTACTCCTCCAACACCTCACTCAACCATCATGCGTGTACGCGCAAACTCTGATTTCGAGGGTGTCTCATTTCAGAACGCAAACGGCGAGCCCTACTCAAGTGCTTCCTTCACAAAGCGACTGCAGCGACTGTTCGAGTGACTGACCGGACGCCGGGTCTCCATCAGCATGTTGAGGTCGTCATTCCTGACCTGGGCATACTCGCAAAGGTACGTGACTGCATTACTACGCCAAAGTCATCAACATCAATCTTCTCCTTGCAAAAACAACACACGGTGTCGATTCAAATGCTTTGCTGTGTTTGGGCTAGATAAAAATGATCAAGTCTCTTAGGTTTTGTTTCATGCTTTGAGTAGAAAGATATCAATCAGCTATCTTTCTCTTTCTACTCTGTAATGACATAAACATGCTCCTCTGAAAAGCCTAAGTAAAAAAGTAGCCAACTGTCAGTCTGAACCTTGGATTTGACAGGGTAGTCCTGCAGGCTTAGTGGCTGGAAGCCAGCCAGCCAGCCAAAAGCAAAGGGGGCTGAGTGAAGCGTGTGTTGGTCGGAACAATTTGAAAAGTTTTAAAATTTAGCTTGTCCACGATTACCATAGGTCATGTCGACCAATGTCGCTATGCGTCAACCACTCCCTTGCAATCAAATGCCTCCGTACCTCGATGTATAGTCAATCAACAATCCATATTCACGTTCAATCTTTAATAAAAATAAATATTTTATTATGAACTTATTATGAATACAAACTTCAAAACATTTTATCGTGTCCATGTATGCAGTAATGACGTTTTTCTATTAACAAATCATGCACTTGCGGGGATTGACACTGCAGGCTCTCTCTTGTTTCATGACAAGTGACAAGGAGCAATTTTGTCTCTCGAGACCATTCAATCTCAATTCCCTTGTAAAGAAGGTGTAGACTAGATGACAAAATACATCTCATTCTTCATTTTGCTGGTCAGCAGTTGCAAAATGCATCTACAAAATGCATCTACAAAGTGCTTGTTTAAGATAACCAACAAAAACTATTACTTCACTAATTACCTGGTAGTCCAGACCAAGCAATCGTCAAACGTTGATAGTCAATAATAGCAGGATGACCGTCAGTCCCACAGTTCTCGACGAAAACTGGAAAACGGCTTGATTTTCTTAACATCAATACGTGAAGAATTCAAAAAGTCTCTGACCACTGTCACCCGGTATGAACAGATATTTGTCAAGCTATCAATGATAGGTTGTCGACCTACCGATTATCATTCTCCACGTCTTTTGCTGGCTCAGATTTCAGATTTTCTCCTGCACTTTCACAAAATTCATGGCATTGACAATATTTTCAAAGAGTCCATCCATCCAACAGATGAGAGAAAACAAACACAACATCACATAACCAAAATAGATGTGCTCAGTAACCTAAGTAGCACCAGTAGTTTTTTAGATTCACAAATTTGGACTGGCTTGTTGCATAAGTAGTGGCTTTTGTACATAGCATGTTTAGTTTTCATGGATTTAAGTATTCTGTCGAGATCCCAGCTTTTTGAAATGGATTTCTGTTTGCTTCTAGACACTCCTTTTTAATGCGGCAGCAATAGAGCTCTTGCCCCATGCAAATTACTACTTTGTTCAAAGACAATATCCCAACCAACAGCAGAAATATCCTGAAGATATGCTTTCCCCTCTGCGCAAACAACAGCCTGTCGCTCGTCCGTCCGTGCGTGCTGCCCTGTTTGCGACGCGCGCTAGCCTCTAGGGGGGAGTGCCAATTGCACCAACAGTTTGCTGTCTCGCCACGGCGGGCCGTTGGCAAATGAACGCCTCCCGAAACTTGCTTCATTTCATGACCCAATTCCCATTGACAACATCGCAAATCAACCATTCCTTTTCTACCAATGAGGGAATTTACAACGCCAAAATGTGGCGATTACATAGCTGCCAATCGCTTCTCATTGCTGGCCAAATATCCCTAACCTCCTTGCAGATGCATTGAAATAAATCGGAGAGAACTATTTCCTGGTCGAAAATGATTCATGTTCTTGAGAAACCCAGGTAACTAGGTCAATATCTCAACAGGCAATCATGTTAACTGTCGCTGAAGTTTAAACGTCTCCAGTCTAACTAGTTACGAGTGTTCTAATGGGCCATGCTATTTGATTTTTGTAGATATGTATTCGCTGGTGCAGTGAAGTCAGAAGTTTCCGATCGAGGATGAACAGGAGAAAATTCAAAGTTCTACCAGCTGAAAGACCTGAAGGATACACCACTCTCGCACGGACAGTGGTAAATAACTTATTGCTTAATATTAGGGCATGGAGCTGATGCGAAAGGGTTGGGGTTAAGAGAACTGAACAACTGACACTCCAAAAATAAGATGAATTATTATCGAGTCTGTTTTCCTGTTATAGACAGATTAAATCAGCAGCTGCATATATCAGGAGCGTCTTTTCAATAACATGTCTACAAGTCTAAGGAGGGTGTGTGAATCTCCTCCCAGCTGGGGAGCAATGTTTGATAGTGAGACTGAAGACATAAATTTCATTTTGACAGCTTCATTCCAGCACAGACAACTTGATATAATTTCTAATTCTACCACACCACTTGAAATGCCAGTGAAATAAATTGATCAATACCAAGTCTGTAAGAAGCCAATTAATTCCCCGTATCAGATGCATGATTTCAAGTGTGACCGCAAGTTCTTCAAACATCTTCAGCCTGTCTTTCAATGCAAATTAACAGTGTTTACTTCACAGGGGAAAAGATACTTTTAACAATAACATATCATTCTTACAAACATTGTCTCTTTTTAATGTTGATGTCAACTTTTCTTCATGTTTTGCAAAACAAATGTGAAAATTAGCTACACATCAGTTAATGCATCTATTTCTAAATGGAACGAGCAACATTTCCATAAGGTGATACAATATATGAAATAGTGGATGACATGAATACCAATTTCCATTGTGAAATACTTTTAAGGTTCAAGGTTCATTTCTTTCACACTATTTATAGTGAACATGGAAAGAAAAGTACAGTTACAACACACGATGCAACACATGTATGGTGGTCAAAGTAGCAAAAGCTTTCTAGTTGACCACCATCTACTTTGAAGTAAACAAAGAAATGACACTGAGCTTTCACTGGAATATAGTAGAAAATATTTGTAGAGTCTAGGACTAATGTATTAGCTTTTTTATGCCAAGGGGACAGTTTCCCACATGACAGAAGCAGAGTACTTAAAAGTAAATTGGCCTATGTTAGTTCTAACTTGTGGTCGGTAAAAATTAAGCTTAGTGGAACTTCTGGTGTTATAGGAGTGGACAGTTGTTGCAGGTCTTTTAAAAAAGTAATGGAAGATTGATTGCTGGAACAGTGGATGGATTGTTGCATAATTGAAATGCCAGTGAGCAGATTTTGAATTTAACAAGATTTTCAAATTTTAAAACTTCAAGGATTTGATATGGTAAAGAAGGCTCTTGTTTGTTTTGCTAAAAAAAATACCAGGGATGCATTTATTTTGTTTAGTGCATATCTCATTTAAATTAGTCTGATAATTGTTGCCCCAACACATCGCACCACAATTAAGATAAGGGTAAATGAGTGCATGATACAGCTGTCTCGACATCTTCAAATTCAGGTCATTCTGTAGTTGGTTCAGGACTCCAAGGTTTTTTTTAGTCAGTTTGCCTTGTACATGTGCTATTTGGGGTTTCCAGGTTAAATAATCCTCTAAAAAATGCCTAAATATTTGATACTAGTTTTGCATTCAATGTTTAAAATGTTAATGTTTTGTATAGCTGGCTTCTGTGGAGATGTTATTATCATAAAGTTTGTTTTCCTCATGTTCATAACTGCCTCAAGATCTTTTGAAGTTTTAGTAGCATAGAAGATATTAGCACCATCAGCAAAAAGTCCAAAGGAAAGCACATCTGAAGAGTTAGCAAGATCATTTATGTAAAGAAGAAATAATAGTGGTCCAAGGGTTGATCCCTGAGGAACCCCACAAACAATCTGGTGAAACTAGATTCAACACCACCTAGTTTGACACATTGAGTTCTGTTAGTAAGGTAACTTGTGAACCAATCTAGAGCTATTCCACATACTCCACATTTATGTCATTTCCTTGGCAGTATCGAGAAGTCTAGAAAGACCCGGCATGTAATGAGATTGTTGTCCATTGAGTTTTTAAGACTGTCAGTTATTTCTAGAATAGCAAGCTCAGTAGAATGGTCTTTTCTAAACCCACACTGGTATTTGAACAAAATATTGTACTCATCTATAGATGAGATGAGTTGATCATTGACAATTTTTTTTCTAGGATTTAACTAAATGATGATAGAACTGCTACGGGTCTATAATTTGCAGGATCTGTTGCATCCCCAGATTTGAATATTGCAGTTACTCTTGAAACTTAAAGTATATTAGGCACAATACCTCGTATGATTGATTGTAGACATATGAGAAAGGTTTGGATAATTCATGGCTAGCAAGTTTGATTGGCTTGTTAGGAATGTCCAGTGAAGCCTTTCTTTAATTTAGATTTTGAGAATAACTGAGCCACATATTCTTCAGTGACAGCTGATAAGTAAAAACTATTTCCAGGGCTATTATGTATATATTTAGTGGGGTTAATTGCACTAGCAAGGGTAGGGCCAATTAAGAATTGGCACTGACAAGTCAAAGCAGCTACAGTGAAAAAATGACCACTTTTGGCATCAGCCTACATATCCATATATACCAGGTCAAATCTTTCCCTATTTGGCACTTTCGTGCATTAGTGACAAGGTGTTACCACTAAAAAAGTAACAGCTAGTGTCTGAGGGATCTGCATTGACTAAAGTCGTCGAAAAACCTGCAGTGACATATGTAGCTACACTTGATATCATGTTATCCCTAGAACTTGCACTTTCATTTCCTCTTTTTGCTTGTTGTCAATTGTGTAGTTTGTTACTTTAGTATTACATAATATAGAGTCTCCAAGGTCGCTGATCTTTCATCTTTTTGGTAGTTTTTTTTTTTCCTTTTATTTTCATTTTCTTTGTTATTATTAGTTACAGCTCTATTAATAGTTACATAATTAGTCCCATACTTACAATACTTACAATACTAAACGTCTAAATAAAACAACACTGGTCAAGATGCAACACTGGTCAAGATGCAGGGGGAATTCACAGGGTTTTAGCTACAGCATTATCAGAGGGTGTCTTTTCGTTAGTTGAAATTTTACTTTCGATATTTTGTTTTAGTTGATATTTTCCAAATTGTACATGAGAGATAACTTATTAATAAATTCGTGCATGTGAATGCCCTTACTATTGATTTTGTTTGAATAGATGTAATGGCGCATAGCTAGGGTAGTGTAGTTAAATTTATAGATTAGCTTTGTTTCTTTGGAGATCGGGATAATACCGAACAAGAGTTCCTTCGGTGTCGGGGAGATCTGACAACAATTAGCTTCATTGAACCATTGTATAACTTTTTTTGTAAAGGAGTCAGTAAACGGACAATCAATAAAAGTGTGCTCAATGGAGTCCTTATTCCCACATTAGAGGGATTCGTCATCAGTTGTGATACCGAATTTGAATAGTTCTTTCCTAGTTATTACGATTCTGTGAATTAGTTTAAACTGGAACTCTTTAAGCCTAGTTTCCTTACAGATGTTCTTCAGTGACTTGAAAATACTTGTCCACGAGTCTTTATTTATAGAGAGGTTTTCACTCCAACGTGTGGGGCCAGTTTTATCATGGGTGCGAGTCTTGGAAACAAACAATTTATAGAAATCTCTTGACCTTGCCATGCAAAAATTAATTTGAACTGAATCGTTCAGAAGAAAAATATTGTCATTACTGGTAAAGAACGATTTATTAAGGGTGTCAGGTTGTTTAGCTATGGACAGGAGGTGCTTAGGAATGGCGCTAAGCACTTGATAGTATTGTAGGAAACTGGTTCTGCATGAATATTTAAGTGAGAATGCTTGAAAAGTTAACAGATTACTAGTTTCATCTAATAAGTCCTTTATAGAGATAATACCCTTCTTAAACCAGTCCCTCCAAAAAAATTGTTTCCCGCCAATAAGTATTTCTTTGTTGTTGAATAATATTAAATTTTGTTTTTGGTCATAATCATATAGATTTTTTAAATCAGTAAAATTATCAAGGATATCCTTATAAAAGACTGGTAAATCTTTGAAGTGTTTTGTATCATAGTTGCACCTTAAGAGGAAGTTAAGGCCACCCACTCCCTTAAAAAAAAGGTTCGGAATGGTACACCAGTTACTGTTAACGGATTTTATCAATCTAGGGATCCATGCAAGTTTTAAGGCTTTGAACATAATATTTGTATCAGTCATGCGGATTCCTCCTCTATCTGGGTCTTGATAAAGGCCAGATCTTTTTATTTTATCTTTTTTATTTCTCCAAAGAAATCTAAACAATTTTGTTTTTACTAAATCCGCCGTTCCTTGAGGAACTGTAAGATTGGACACCAAATAAACTAATTGTGACAAACCCAAGATTTTTAGTATCATTACTCTTCCGAATATGGTCAAGTCTCTTGAACTCCACATATCCAGTTTACTTTGGAGTTTTCGTATCTTCTGGCTAACATTAAGGTCGTTGTTCCCTTTTTCATCATAAGAAAAATGGATCCCAAGAATTTTCACAGGGCAATGAAACCATGAAATATTTAGAGGTTTGTTTTTATTATTCATCCATTTCCCTAACCAAATCGCCTTTGTTTTCTTCACATTTAAATAGAGACCCGCTAGTTTCCCAAAGTCTTCCACTATTTTCAGTGTTTTTTCTAATGATCCTAAGTCAGCATTAAATAGGGTGGTATCATCTGCAAACTGACAGAGCTTGATTTCATTTCCAAATATCTTAATGCCTTTTACGGTTGAGTCCTGACGGATTTTATTAGCAAGCAGTTCGGCTGAAAGAATAAAGAGGTAAGGAGAGAGAGGGCAACCCTGACGTACTCCTTTAGACGGTTTAAACCAGTTCGTTCTATTGCCATTATTGACTACTGTACTCTCTATGTTTGAATAAAAAGTGCTGACCCAGCGTTTCATGTCCGTTCCAAAATTAAAATAGTCGAGCGTTTTCATTATAAAGGGCCATTCGAGAGAATCAAAGGCCTTCCGAAAGTCTAGTGATGTTAGTATGCCTGGGAGATTCTGTGTTTTTGCTATTTCCATTACGTCGTTTATGAGACGGATATTTTCTCCTATATAGCGTCCTTTAACAAAGCCTGTTTGATCCGGGTGAATTAGATTTCCAAGTATTGGTTCGAGACGTTTTGCAATTGCTTTGGCAGCAATCCTAAAGTCGACATTAAGTAACGTAATCAATCTCCAATCTCCAGATCTAAGAGGGAACCGTCCTCTTTTGGGGTAAGTGTGATTATTCCCCTTCGTTGAGAGATGCTAAGTTCACCTTTCGCATGTGCTTCATTAAAACTTGCTAATAAATCATTCCCTAGTAGATAAAAGAAACATTTATAAAATTCTATTGTGAAGCCGTCTTCTCCGGGGGCTTTATCATTCTGGAAGGTTTCTAGAGCTTTTCTGCATTCGTCGTTTGTTAGTGGACCTTCAAGATTGTCTCGCTCTTCATCCCTGAGAGTTGGGATTTCTAGGTTACGGACAAACAAATCGCACGCTTCATCTGAAAAGTTTCCTTCTGATGTATATAGATTTTTATAAAAAGTTTCAATTTGATCCAAAATCACATTTTCATTATTTGTAGTTGATTCATCTTGCAACCTGAGTTCACTGATGGTCTTTTTGTTGTAGTTTCGTTTTTCTAGGTTGAAGAAATACTTTGTTGGCCTCTCTCCGTTTTCTATCCAACGACATTTAGCTCTAAACATAGCCTGTTTACCCTTTTCCTCATAGATCAATTTAAGCTCAGATTTAAGATTTTCATATTCTTGTAACGTTTCATCGATATCGTGGGAGGAAAAATTGTTACAGATGGTGTTATCTAGCAGGTCAAGTTTAAAAAAAAAGTCATGTTCACGATCTCTAATCTGTTTGCATTTACTTTTGGAATATGAAATCGTCGTCGATCTTATTTCCATTTTGATCATCTCCTAAAAGAGTCTCTTATCGGTTAGATGGCAATAGTAGTTACATGCTTGCAAGTACGTGTCACGAACCCTGCTAACATACTGCTCATCGTTTAGGAGGGTGTTGTTGAATTTCCAAAATCCTGGGCCTCTGGGGCATTGGTTTGGTAATGATAATGAAATGGATATCGCGTCATGGTCAGGAGCGATTGCTGGATAAATCCTCGTGCTTTTAACACTTAGTGTGAGGGTTTTTGCAACTAGAAAGAAGTCGATCCTAGATTTTACTTTTAAAGATTTTGGCTCGTATGTAAACTTAAGTAATCTGGGATGTCGAACTCTTTGAATATCTACTAAATCAAACATTTCCATGGTCGTGGAGACAAGATTACTGTAAACCGTCGGCCTCCAAGGTGCACCCCCTATTTTTGTCAGTTGATTAGCCAGGTTATTTGGTGCGTAGATATTACAAAGTGTGAGGTTATGGCCACTCAAAGAAATCGTAATTAACACTATTCTGCCTGAATTGTCGGAATAAGAATAATTGACTTGGATTTACGCCGTGGGATTAATTAAAATACACACACCCTTGCTATGCTTTGTGCCATGCGAGAAAAACACCTTGCTACCCCATTCTTTTTTCCAGACTTTTTCATCATTTGGCTCAGAATATGTTTCTTGTAAAAAATATATGCAAGCTTTTTGGTCTTTCAGAAACGAAAAGACAGACCTCCTTTTGATCTGATCTCTAATTCCCCTAACGTTAAGAGAAAAAACATCGAACTTACTAAGAGAATTGTGCAATTGCATACCAGTGGCAAATGAAAGGAATAGCGGGAAAAAAAAAACAAATGATTATAATACGCACACGTACACGAATAAACAAAAGTTGGCCAAAAATAAAGAAAAAAATATAGACCGACAGCAGAAATAAACAAACTACAAGTACAACTCTTAAAAAGATACTTTTAGAGTTTTCTCCTTTCGAATCTATCTGCACCGTCCTCTCCCCCAGTAAGGGATAAAAATAACTTAGTACTTAATTTTCTTGGCGACTTATTCAAGTTAGAGATGGTCTAGATCTTCGGGTTCACTAATCTTGATTGGCCTACCAGCTGGTGAGGTTTTAACAAAGATAGTTCCGTCAAGTGACCAAACACTGAGTAACTCACCATCTCTGCGTTTCTCATTTGCCTTCTTCATGATTCTCCTGCGATACGAGGTTAGATTTTCATTGATATAGATCCTGTTAGCCTCAGTTGTTGTCGCATAAGAAGAACCCGGGAAAAGATCAGTCATCTTGACGCTTTTCAGTTTAGTTCGCACCCGATACAGATTTGATTTCACTTTATGGCTGATAAATTTTGCGATGATAGCCTTGTTGCCCTTGTTGTTCAGTCTATGACAGATTTCGATATCTTGAGGGCCCACTGGAACCTCCAACGCCTCTGAAATTTTCAGTACAACCTCTGGCGAGGAGTAAGCGCTCTCGGGGATTCCATGAAACTCGAGCGAATTCTTTCTAGTGTATTGTTCCAGTTGATCCTGCAGTTCATACAATTCTGCTATTTCCTCTTCCCGCTCGGCTAATTGATTTTTAACGGCTGCCAGTTGTTTTTCAGCGTTCGCACACTGTTTTGTAGTTAGGTCTAAACTCACCTTGATGGCAGATAATTCAGCTTTCTGTTTATATACGGTACTCTTAAGCTCCATTACCTCACCACTGATTCTCTTGTTCTCAAGCAAAATGTTGTTGACAGTAATTTGTATGTCTACTAGCATTTCTCTGAGGTCCCCGAGACTAGGCTCTTGAGACATTTCCAGGGGTGTTTCTGTTGATGAGTCTTCTTTCTCATTAGCTTCGATCTCTGCCATGTTTGCTCGCTTTGACGTTGCAAGTTCTTCTTCGGTCGACCCATGGTCTCCTCTTTTATGTTTTCGGCCTTTGTTTACCATTAGTTTGTATAAGGCAACACTACTTGAGGCTCATACGCCAAGATGTTGAACTATTGGAGAAGAAACTCCCAAAACTTGGGGACGTGGACTCCTGCTTCAAAAGTCGTGCCACCGCACGCAAACGCCGCGCATGCTTTCATCTTTTTGGTAGTGTCAGAGACCATCAAGGGCAGGTCTCTTGTCTTGTGCATTTGAAAAGGTTTCTCAGGTTCTCCTAAGAGAGGTTTGTCATGTGTAACTTGGGTTTTCAACTTAGGCATTTTGGTTCCATTAGTATCAAAAGATTGAAATATCTTGCTAATGATAGTTACCATTTTAATCTGCAGAAACCTGCCTTGAGTGTGTATATGTTGGTTCAACAAATTTGCTTTTGTTTTTAATTTTGCCTTCAAACCAGCTTGACTTGTATTTTGCCTTGTTTTAAAATCATTATCACAAGTTGAAACAGACTAACTCTAAACTGAACCTGCTCTGAAATATTACAAAGCAAAATTAAATTCAAGCCACAACAGGTCTAATACATATTTATTCACATTGTGTGGAGAAATAATCAACACACAGCCATACCAGAATATAAGGCCACAAAATTTGTTGCCTTTCAACTCAACTTTGCTCTGAGCTCGTCGGACAGACTTTCAGATGTTTCTTCGACTTTGTTTACAAGAATTTCATATATTGATATAAACTGTTAACTATAAGGAGTCAAAAATCACGATAAACTGGGCTGTTATCTTACAAAGCCAATGACAATTTCTTCAAAAAAGGAAACGACACGATGGAATGAGGTCAGCCCTTCAACCACCCACATGTACTGTATTACAAAAGTCAGTCAAAAACTCTTTAACCAATTCAACTTAATAGAGTTTGTCAAAGATTCTTTCACAGATCCTTTATAATTTGATTAATAACGGATGCCTTTTTACCAACCTCACACAAATGCCATAACGGGTAGATAGTCTAGCCATAGCGGTCCTAAATAGAGTGTCCTAAATAGTGCTGCTAGGCTTATTGACCTTACTAGTAGATATGAGCATGTTACGCCGTTGCTTATTCAACTTCATTGGCTACCAATTGAACAAAGAATAACTTTCAAAATTGCAGTAATTGCATTTAAGGCGCTTGATGGTCCTGCACCTAGCTATATCACTGATCTCATCAAGCCTTATACACCTGGTAGATCCTCCAATCAATTTTTACTTTCTACATCTAAATTTAATCTTAAAACTTATGGTGGCCGGTCTTTTACTATTGCCGCACCTTCTGTTTGGAATGCACTTACATTTGAACTTAGATTAGATTAATTCCCTTTCTTCCTTTGAATCTAAGCTCAAGACTTGGCTTTTTAAAATTGGCTATCATGTTGTATAGAATGATGATGTTTTTATAGGATGACAATGTAGTTTTGTTAGTTTAGGATTTTGTTATTTTTTTATTATGTAAAGCACTTTTGGACCATTGGGAATTAGCGCTCTATAAATACTGTATATTATTGTATATTATTATTATTAACCTATCCACATAGCAAATCACCCACCCCCACCCCCAAAGTAAAATGGTTGACCAGTAACTATGTATTTTTATTGCATTCTAACATTTTCCCCTCTGCGCAAACAATGACCTGTCGACCGCCCCTCCCTCCGCGCCCACCACTTTCTGACGCGCGCTAGCCACCGGGGAGGAGTGCCAAGAGACCCGACAGTTTGCTGTCTCGCCACGGCAATCCCCCTTCAAATGAACGGCTCAAATGATCACCAAAGCAAAACAATAACAAACTGCTTTCCTCTCTTGTCACAGGCAAACCCTTCCATTAAGGCAACTCGGTCAACCCTTTCTGTGGTAAGTGAGAACATATCAATGCTATAAATAATAGTCTAATAGTTAAATCAAAAGAAGGCTCACTGATCATCTCAAATAACCTGAAATACTTCAAAATGCCCCGTGGCCTTCAAATACTGGTTTGGCAACCAGCGGGGCTTAGCCATGCCACAGTGTATCCACAGTCACCTCTTTCTTGACTGGCCCGTATCATAACGTGTGTCTTCAGAAGGTGGTCTACTTTGTCAAGATTTCATGCTCCATTTGAGTCAAAACAATGTTCTCCTCTGTAAAAGGCTTGTTGGGCAAAATATCAAGCTGGGCCATACTTGGAGGATATTACAGAGACTGGTTGTTTTTGTTGCCAAATCCAGTAATGAAGGTTGTACGTCTGGCAAGGAGTCAGTAAATGTGGCTGATTCTTTGACATGAAATCCTTCCTTTGCAGTATTAACATATTTCTCTTTTGTGTAGTTGTCTTCCTTAACCCTTCAGTTCTTAGAGGTGTAGGTTGTGTTTCCAGGGCACTCTTAAGTGTCTCGGGACAAATAGATTGCCTTTACTGTTACAGTTGACATGTGGTATAGCTGAGTTTCCCAGATTTGTCTAAATCTTGTGCTTGTGAGGATGACATCTTTACCCTGAAAATGAAGGATATTGGCAGTATTAATATTAATGTTGTAAAAGTAACTATTACTCAACAATATCAAAGGTGCTATCAATTGTTTCGTCCTTGAGAATCAGACGTAAATACAATCTACAGTGTTTATCAAGGCCATCATATAACCTAGATTATTGTCATTGAAAGCATTCATCAAGGCTGAACGTAAAGTGGTTCTGCATATCAGTGGCCAAGCCCATTTAGTGATCTAGACCTTTCCAAGGCTTTCAGCCTCATCTCTGTCCTTCTCTTCAAGTCATTGTTTTTGTGTAGTAACTTGCCACTATTCCACACTTTTGGCCCCCTCTGCACAAAAAATGGCCTCTCGCCCGCCCGTGTGTCCATGACAACCACTTTGTGACGCGCGCTAGCCTCCAGGGAGGAAGTGCGGCTATTGTCAACAGTTTGCCGTATCACCACGGCGAGCCGTCTGCAAATGAATGCCTCCAAAACTTGCTTGATTTCATTACACTTTTCTAACTGCCACTATTCCACACTTTTGGCCCACCTGATTGCCATCTAATTTCTCCTTCAAATTTTACACTCCAAATTTATTAAGGAAATTTGCAAAATAACAAATATGCTGTACCACTGCTCGCCATTAGCTACAAACAGCTGTCAGAATAATTCCGGAATGTCAAAATAAATCCGGAATCCAGATTAACATACGTATGATGCGTTATCATACGTTTATTATACGTACTATCCGTGTCTTTTCAGGTTATTAATCGTATAATGCGGTGTTTTCAGTTTATTAACCTGGAAACCGCGCCTCTTACGAATAATAATCGTGACATTGTACGAGTAATATCCGTATATGGCTATATATTCAGGAAATTAATCGTACTTGGAACAAAATTTACCAACTCGGAATTTACGATGTTCAGCCGCCATTACGGTAAAAAATGAAATGAGCTAGAACTTTTACACTGTTTGCGTTTACTGTCAAAAAATTATTTTCCTTGATTGACTTGGCCTAAAACCACCGATAAATCTAATCAGTGAGCCATATTTTCCTTAATAAACGAATGTCATAGCCACGATCGGCGCGATCATGCGAAGCCATGTCATCGATAGACCCCGGCGGCTGCGTATTGCGGAATTTCTTCGAGCAATGTTTGCTGCTTTAAGCGAGCTTTTTTTACTGCCAGAAAGTGTTCCATAGCCTCCTGAAAATGAAAAGGACTGGTCGATTAGTTAATATTCGGTGGCCATATGCATGGGTTATTCCACAGCGAAACCAACAACAAAACTCTCAACATCGATCTAGGTTCGAACTCTTTGCTGCGGGACATGACCCGGCGTTTCCTCCAAAACTTTCCACTTTAGATGGACTTTTATCATTTTTAATCCCACAGGAAAATACATTTCATGTCCTACTGAAACATAAAGTGATCAAGTGCGGTTTATTTCATTCATGTCCGGGGTTTATTCTTTACGAATCAAATTAAAACGAAATCAACAACTTCGCAGCAAGTCTGCGAGTTCGATGTGGCAAAACATTGGCGGTCAGAATTCGTCGTGTTTAATGCGTAAATATCTGGCAAATAGTACGATTTAAGTGTACCTAAGGAAAGCATGGCTTCTTTGATATATTAAATCATTTAAGGAATTCCTTAGCGAAGCATTTAACAGGCATTTCTGTGAAAGATAACAGTGAATACTAGTTAAACATAATGCGCAATGAACGAATTTGGTGGGAATTCCGAAAGAACGGCTTTGTGTTACAAAAATTAAGTACACCTACATTGATAACTGAAACACTGTGAACAATAATCAACCATTTCAAAAGCTCTTTTCTAAAGCCATGAGCGTCAATGTTTGTCAGGTTTTTATTAAACAAACTCAGACGATGTGATCCACCGCGAATACTTCGTTCACTGTCACAGTGTTGTTTTCAGCCTAAGGCTGCACTTACGAATAATAAGCATTAGATTGTACGTTTAACATCCGTATTTCGCTAAGTTTCCTGGTTATTACACGTACGTGAAATAAACTTATGTGCATCCGGCGACAGTAATAAGAAATTTGCAAATAAAAGTATCCTTAGTACAAGTTTTGCTGAAATTCCCGTTTTGTGAACTCGCATTGCATGAAAACATAGTTTCGAAAAACTAGTTTGAGATCACAAATCAAACATTAACCAAAGCTGGCCTGGGGATTTTACCTATAATAAGCTTGTATATCTAAAAGGTGTAGCTTGACCAAGAACCTGTAAAAACACAGTGAAATCGACAACTCCTAACTGACAAGTAAAATTTATTTGCCATTCTGCAAATGTTTTTAATACGCGCTAAAATTAGATTTCGGACATTTCGTTGACAAACTATTGTGTTATATAATACGGTGACATTATTTATTAAACTTCTTGGACAAACTGAGCAAGGCAATGCATTTCCAAATTTGAAATTGTGACGTTTAAGTCTCTGCTTTGAAAGAGATTTGTATGCAGTACTGCTGCAGAACGACAACATAATCTTCAACCGCGCGTCAAAATGGCGGGAATATGGTCTCGAAGATTCGAGGTCGGAGTTCTCTAATCAAACTGCAGATGAAGTTCACCAAAAAAGGAAACGTACCAGTATATTTGTGGAATTAGTTTCTTTATGGGAACTCTCCCTTTTATTGTAACCACTCAGACCACGGCTTAGTTTTCTTAGAAACGACAAACAGGTTTTCCTATCTCTGACTTTAGTCGCGCATGTTGCAAGGAATGGCATGGCGGTGCCAAATATTTTGGATGTTCTTAAAATTTATCAATGTAGGACCATTTTGAGGAAAGACAGGACAAGTTAGAATGTGGAGGGTTCCGTTCATAAGATGTTTTGATTCGAACTTCGAGCAAGAGTACGTATTTCGATAGACGTGTTCTATCTGACCGTGAAATCAGCAAATCCGATGCGTAAAAATTCGTTTGGGTCCGGTTCAAGAGCTTGAAAATGTTATAAGCTCAATTATGGCCGAGAATTACCCTGGTTTTTGCGTGGAAATCACCATCTACGGTTCCTAATCGTTGTAGATTCGAAGTTTTAATGGTCGCGTAAAATTTATATTCACTGTGAGACAACAGAGACCAACATAGCGCTACTCAAGGCTAGCGAAGAGTTACGCGGTTGAGAAAAAATACTTCAAACCGCTCTATGATCTATTCCCCTTTTCTTTGTAAGATTTCAATTCCTGAAGCCTACAGAAACTCCCTGCAAGAGTGAAGAACTTTTAGCTGCCATGAACAGTCACAAATCCGGTTGTGTTCGAGAACTCGACACTTTTCTTAACATTTGGCGCCTTTTTTTTTCGCGGGAAAACAAAATTTCTCCGGGGCGCCTGCTTTAGAGGCAGCACAGTGTCAGTACAGCATCTCGACATCCACTTTTCTCACCTCCATGAGTTCTTTATGGTATATTGTGCAGCATGTATTTCCAGCAGAAGCAAAATCAAAGCTAACCTTAACGTCCATGTTCCCTCCGATGATAGTTATCAAGTTTTGCATCCGTGTCATTATAAACCCGTATGACAATCATAACAACTCCTGTAAGGTTTTTTGTTGCTTTGGGCAGCATCGATTCGGCAGCACTACCAAGTTGTTCCGTCGTCCAGTCCATGTGCTCATTACGTTAAAACCCTTGTGTGATTGGAAATAGCACTTAGCGAACAGAATCAACGACACGCTAATAGAGGTCCTTATTGGGTCAGTCCTCAGTATAGGCGTATGCAAACTTCACTTCTACTCGGTCGAAAAATAGTGTTTGCCCGAAAGTCTGAAGCCTTGTCTAGAAACTAGAAAGCCTGACAGGAGTCTAAAAGAATCGATACAGAAGAGTTGTCAAATCAACGACACGCTAATAGAGGTCCTTATTGGGTCAGTCCTCAGTATAGGCGTGTGCAAACTTCACTTCTACTCGGTCGAAAAATAGTGTTTGCCCGAAAGTCTGAAGCCTCGTCTAGAAACTAGAAAGCCTGACAGGAGTCTAAAAGAATCGATACAGAAGAGTTGTCAAATGTCTGCTGTCACTGAAATAGCCAATGATAGAAATGGGCTTTTGACAGCTGTCAGAATTGTAATTTTTTACGCCCCTCCGGCGCATCCCGACATTTGTAGAACATGACAAATGTTATTACTAAGCCTATTGATCCACTACTCATTGCAAAGATCACTAGGTGCGTGTACGAATAATACGATTATTAATCGTACTGATCACTTAGTTTATACCGAGTACAAAGATCGCTAGCTGCATGTACGATTATTAATCGTACTGATCACTTAGTTTATACTGAGTGGAAAGATCGCTAGGTGCATGTACGATTATTAATCATACTGATCACTTAGTTTATACTGAGTACAAAGATCGCTAGGTGCATGTACGATTATTAATCGTACTGATCACTTAGTTTATACAGAGTACAAAGATCGCTAGGTGCATGTAGGATTATACAGAGTACAAAGATCGCTAGGTGCATGTAGGATTATACAGAGTACAAAGATCGCTAGGTGCATGTAGGATTATTAATCGTACTGATCACTTAGTTTTTACCGAGTACAAAGATCGATAGGTGCATGAACGATTATTAATCGCCCTGATCACTCAGTTTCAGTATACTGAGTACGAAGATCGCTCGGTGTATGTACGATTATAAAACGTACTGATCACTTAGTTTATACCGAATACAAAGGTCAATAGGTGCATGAACGATTATTAATCGTACTGATCACTTAGTTTATACTGAGTGGAAAGATCGCTAGGTGCATGTACGATTATTAATCGTACTGCTCACTTAGTTTATACAGAGTACAAAGATCGCTAGGTGCATGTACGATTATTAATCGTACTGATCACTTAGTTTATACTGAGTACAAAGATCGCTAGGTGCATGTACGATTATTAATCGTACTGATCACTCAGTTTATATCGAGCACCGAAAGATCACTAGGTGCATGTACGACTATTAATCGTACTGATCACCTAGTTCATGCTCAGTACAAAGATCGCTAGGTGCATGTACGGTTATTAATCGTATTGATCACTTAGTTTATACTGAGTACAAAGATCGCTAGGTACATGTACGATTACTAATCGTACTGATCACTTAGTTTATACTGAGTACAAAGACCGATAGGTGCATGTACGGTTATTAATCGTACTGATCACTTAGTTTAAACTGAGTACAAAGATTGCTAGGTGCATGTAGGATTTTAAGCGTACTGATCACTTAGTTTATACTGAGTACAAAGATCGCTATGTGCATGAACGATTACTAATCGTACTGATCACTTAGTTTCAGTATACTGAGTAAAAAGATCGCTAGGTGTATTTACGATTATTAAGCGTACTGATCACTTGGTTTATACCGAGTACAATAATCGCTAGGTGCATGTACAACTATTAATCGTACTGATCACTTAGTTTTTATTGAGTACAACGATCACCGGGTGCATGTGCAATTATCAATCGTACTGATCACCTAGTACATAACTGAGTACAAAGATCGCTAAGTGCAATTACAAGTGTACATTGTAACTCTTCACTCTATTTCGATGATGTCGTATAACCCAGTGTACTTTTATTTCTGTTGTTAGGACCTTCAGGAAGTGATAGATGTAGCTTAGAGTGAATTGGTAGCCAGCACAGAAAGCACTAGAGAGTGGAGTGTAAAGACGTTATTGCTCATTGTGACCGTTAGTTAAGACTTGTCCAGTATTAAAGTCAGCTGGGAATTATTGTATGATCAGGAAAGAATTATAAAACTACATCGGAAACCAATTTTCACAACTGTGTATGACGTTATTAATTAGAATCGCATAATTTAATAAAATCTTGCATTCATATTGGTTTACGAAGCGAGGTGTTTAGCGCGGAATTGCGAGTTGAAAACGAGGCTCGGTGATATTGTTTCGCATCTACGTCATCTATCTCATCTATCTCAGGATAAAACCAAACTGCTGTTTTCTTTTTTTCTCATTTTATTCAATGATGCGATTCAAGGAAAATTCATTACCTGACTCGTGAATTCCGCGTTAAATTGCACTTGAAAACCGATATCGCACTCATCGCGATATCGGTTTTCGCGTGCAATTTAACGTGGAATTCCCTCGTCAGGTAATGAGTTTTCCTATAATAGACCTGGATTAAAAATAAAATTCAGTGACGATGAATCATTTTTAATACATGGCACTGTATCAACAGTTGACTTTTCTGGTATATGGTGGCTCCTAAAGGAGCCGTTTTATTGTTGTTGTGTTTTGTTTTTTTTGTTTTTAATTTTTTTGGTTGATTTGAATTTTACGACAGCAATGAGGATTTCCACTCCTTCTTGATACGTCTGACACTCTGTTTAAAGAGAAAATGAAAAGAATTCAATTTAAATTGCAGTTTGTTTGAATGTTGAGTTCATGAATAATCACTGTTAATAAATGTTATATTTGAAATCAGTCCAACTCTACTCATACATTGCATTTTGTTTTTTTGTAATTTTGGTTGCGGCATAGGATGTATGAAGAATGGCGTAGGTAAAAACCTGAGTACAGTGCAGTGACGTACACGAATTACCAAGTTATAATGAAATTTCGCAGCGATAAAAGCGAATTAAAAAAAGTTCATTTCAAGTTTTGCAACGTTTAAACTGAAAGCTTTTAGATTCTAACATGAGGTGTACCTTACCATTTTTTGGTCTTTTTGGTCCCTGTTTTCCCTTGACCATTACCGTTCTTTCTTTTTCGTCGAGCACGCACCTAACATGAGATTAAGGTGAGTTAATTAGTGTACGAGTATACGTTTATAATAAGTAATTTTTGTCTTTATTTACTAGCCCATTATAACTTTTCACGTAATAACCTAAAGTACTGTAAGTTGTTGTGAAATGTAAAAATGTCCTGGTACATGATAAGGTTTTTTGTTTAAAACTTCGTCATATCAGTTCACTCATGCATTTCAATTTGATTTCTGCTGAAGTCTAGCTCTTGTGTTTTGACCTTGCGCTGATCTTTTAGTAAAGCTGTCTCCAGCGTTTTAATACTTGTATGAATATTTGAGTAAAGAGACGAATACCTGAATTGAATTTTGAAACATTTCAGTGAACTCTGTAGACTCGATTTCCAGCCACTGTTCTGGAAGCTCGGCGTGCTCATCCACAGAACAAAACTGAGAACGGACGCGGTAATCGAGTCTACTTTCCGGGCTGCCTTGCCTAAATTCGAGCAAAAGAAATGAAAAGACAATTACCTCCACGTCCCTTTCTTCCTTTTCAATTAATTTGAACAGTTCGTCTGGGCTCACTGACTTTCAATGGTCTCGGTGCCTCTCTTTGTTGTGTCAGGTCTGGAAGAATCCATTTTGGATTTGCTTTTGTGATTCTTCCGTTATTCCTCAGGAATTTTTCCCACCAAGCTCTTGTGTTGTCGTCGAAGTGTAGCCTAAACTTCGGGAGGTCGTTCTTTATGCACTCCAGGTTTAATTTCGAAGTGTTTCTTTCAACGAGCTGTTAACGAGAAAAAGGGGGAAAGAACATAATTCATGAGGCAACATGACAATACTTTCAGTATTCATCTTAAAGTTTTTTCTTCTTTCCGCAGTAGTAACTCAGTACGACTGTGGGCCGAATGTCAGATATACAAAATAACTGAATCCATTCATTACCAAGGTTTAGGCATTGTGATGTTTTCACTGGAAGTTAGCCAGCTGTGATTCATGATGTGAAACCTTCATACCTTTGGGGCTCCTCTTGGGAGACCTTTCAGGAGGACAATGCCCTCCGAGTCCTCTGGTAGCCAAGTTTGAGATGTGGACCACTTTTTATATTTTAGTTTGGCTTTTCCATCCGACCCTCTTACGATCTGAAGTTTTGAGGAAAAGAAGTTATTAAGCAATGTAGTTGGGGTACCACTGAAGTAGTTAAAGTTAGGAATGAAAAAGGTCAATGGGTTTTTGTTCATATCTAACAGCAGCACATTGCCTTATTTGAGTCTCAATACAAGTCATTGTAGCAAGACTGGATATGATACCGTAATTTACGTTGTGGCAGGTATATCTGGATGGCTTATTCTAGGAAAACTGAGTTATGTAGGAAATGACAAATAGAGAAGCAATTGGTCATGATGGGCTTAGGGCCTCTCAGGTGTTGACAGAGTAACCCTAATCATACCATAAAGTACTACCTTAAATTGGTGCTGGTTGGCGTGACCAGAGAGACCAGCTTCAGTGAAACCCTCCATCCATTGCCTCACATCATACATGAATGTAAGAAGTGAAGCTTTTATGGATGGACTGTAACTTCGGCCAATCTCTCTGATCAGCTCCAAGAGGGTCAAGACGTTGATCCGTGCCAGATGCCTGGATATGCACGAAAAAAGCTGATCGATATCTTCGTGGGTGTGACCCACCATTAGGAAACACAACTTTATCTAAACGAAAAGAAAAGGATTGTTAACCTTGGTCAAGAGTTTTCAAGCTAGCCATTGTCATTAGTAAGTTTGGAAAGTAACTCTGAGAAAGAAGTTGTAATCATGATACTCTAGTTTCTGTTTGTTGAATATTGAAGGCTGGTTTTCACTAGCGCGTAACAAGAGACCATGATCTGGCGCATAAGCATAAGCCGACTTACGCTGAAACAGTAAAATGCTGATAATTGGCAGCTTTCATTAGGGACATTTCCCACGAAAGGCGCTAATTATCAAGATCATATAATTATATTTCCTCCTTTTTATGACAGCGTATGCTTATGCGTGAGTTACAATTAGCCTTTAGGGTCACAAGGTGGGCCCAACCGATTCTGATGGGTTCACAATCTGTCCAATAAAAAGTTTGGTATTTATATTTTACGTCAGGGCTTACCTTGTTAAAAATTCTCAACTCCACCAACAGCACTAAAAAGGCCAACACAAATCTATTTTTACACTCTCTCCAACAATTGTCCATTTGGAGATATAGTGTCGGTGGTAAACGTCCAAGCTACCAACGCAATAGAACAGAAATACAAAAGTTGTTAAATCTTGTTGCCTTGATGATTTGCATATTTGTGACATTTGCATATTTGTCATTTTCGCTCTCTATTGCTCATACATGTTTCTTTTTTCTCCGGTCCCTGCTAACACGTGAGGGGCAATTCAATTGATGTTACCGATTTGATGCTCGTGCATACGCGGTCACGTCAAGAGATACAGTACTATTTATTTATAACCTGACTCGTTTTTGTGAAAGTTTGCTGTCGTGTATGTGTAAGTGTCGTGTATGTGTAAGGTGCGGTGATGAAACATCGTGGAACTGAAGTTGTAATGACCGCAATATTAATATTTTCAAGGACCAAGTAATCTCACCTTTGTCTGCATCCACAAGAGGACGTGCAGCAAAATGTTAATAGTTAAATTAGAATCGTGTGGCCATTCACACAAGTCAACATAGGCCGCACCGTCGCTGTGGTAGTTGACCAACGCGCCTGTCATGTGCGTCTTCAGGCGCCACGCACTGCTATCGATCTGAATAAAAATACGTAACAATGACTGTAAGCTCTCATTAAAAATAAATCTTCTATTTTAAAAGTATTCACTTTTACCTTTGTACTTGTGCTCAGATGAGGGAGGTTGTGTTTGTTCTGATCCATTCCATCAAGAGTTATCGACAAGTACTTTGTGGGATTGGTTTTAGCCTTCAGGCCGTGTTTATAATACTTTCTACGTTCGGCCCTGTGGATTCAGTACAAACAAAAATAGTTAGCCAGTGCGGGGTACCAGCCGCACCTTAAGTGAAAAGAAATAACTGGAAATTTTTATTTGAATGAATTTTTTTTAGAATTCAACTAGTACATGTTTCGATATCTTCCTGAATTTCGTAATCGCTTGTTCTGTAATCTGAATTGCCGAAAGGAGCATACTAGTCCATAGTTCTTGATTTAGTTATTTACGGAGCCGCTGAAAGATGAAACAGTAGGAATTAAATGATTACACTTACATTTGCTGTGTAAGGTGAATCTTTCTCATAAACCCAAGCCATTTCCTTGACTCCTGGTCCAGGTTCGACCCAACCAGTTTATTTTTAATGTGGACGCAAATAGCACATTTGCTGAAACGACTTTGCTGTAGAAATTAAGAACAATGAAAAATAGATTGTCATTTTTTTGTGGTGTTGTGGTAAGTAAAATTTCATAAACGAGGGCGAGTGAACCCTGATGAAACACAATACCCGAGGCTATGAAATGGCTTCTTAAATGAGCCTAATTTAATAACAATGAGCACAAAAACAGACATGCCAGGTAAACAATCATTGTTTTCTCATGTTTCTTTTGTTTCATTACGTTTCATTTCATTGCGCATGTATACATGTAGTTAGTCAGTGGTTTAAAAGGTGTTTTGTTTCAGTTTCACAACTTCAACTTTTCAATTTGAAAAAGTCACAATATGAATTGACATCCTCATTTGCAATTTTGAGAAATGGGAGAAGCAGCTACGGAAAGGTCTTCCGGGTTTCAACCGCCGAAAAAAGGCAAAGAGGAACATTTTTTACTCGAACATTCAAAGCCTGAAAGTACTCAGTAGAAAGATATGTGGGCTGTTTCCTTTTCCAGAAATTGGCAGGCTGCAAGTGAGAAAAAAAATTTCTTTACTCCAGTCGGGCAGTGTCGGTATTCAAAGATTATGATGAACACCGTGAGCAAACTTTGAAAGAAAGGTTTAAGACCTCGACAGCACAAAGTTTGTTCAGGAAGTGGCTAACACGACGGATGGTCGCGATTCGCCTCGTTCGATGTAATCAGCTAACTGAAACTTGAGAATGATTAAATGTAATCCTGAAAGTTAGTTAACTTTTGTTCAGGTACTGCATCGTTTTGCAAATTGCCCTCTCGCAAGTTAAAAGGCCAGTGTGAGAGAATTCAGGTTAAGCTAACCTTAGGAATAATCACATGTGAAAATTTGGCTTTCCACAGGCTGTAAATTAACGTGGTTCTCGCCAGCAAAGGTTTACCAACCGACTGCTCTTTGTAAATACTATACACTGCCGTTTTGGTTAAACAAGAGGGCAGCGTCTTGGTTCTACAGTCGGGCATACTGTCTGCACTCAGGACGAAGCCTTCAAACCACCTGTAGGCAACATCAAAGGCCAAACTTCGCCCCCTTCCATTTAAATCGTCCTCATATTCCCTTTGTTTCCTTGCTCTCTCATAAAAACTAAATTGAAGAAAAACATTTGAGATCCTGAAAAATGTTATACCCTTATTGCGCGTCAATTTTAATGTGGACATGTTCATTTGATCTTGTATACCCTCAAAGGCAAAGAGACAAACACAATGATAAAACTGACCACGCTTCAACACAACGCAAATATGCAGCATTATTTCCCTGGAGTAATCGGTTCCCTTACTATAAACCTGGCTTGTGACAGTTACAACCTTTGTCACAACGGCATTCTCAGACCTATTTGGGCTGTTTGCAACCTTTAACTTTCTAAAAGAAACCTAGATATAGTTTCCAGAGCTTTCACTTTTCCCCTAGTGTGTCAAACGACACAAGAAAAATAGGACTTCTAAAAATCTTAATATGATATTACATCTTATTTTGTAATAATTTTCTGTACACAAATTACAAGCTACAAGGCATTGATACGTCGATACAGTTTAGATCTATGTACGTACCAGGAAAGTGTAATGCCATAAATCGTGCACCACGCGTGAATGCAACAAGGCACACCATCAATTATGAACCTTTTCATAGACGGGCTTCTTCCTCAATGAAACGCCTCTTCCGAATGACTGCTTGCAATAGCATTATCTAAAAATGCCTTGCATTCATTGAGTTTCTTCCCCCAGTAGCTTGTCCTTTTAGACACAATGCTGCTGAGGGCAATTTTTTTTATACAATCTTCTCTGCAGCAGCCTTTCTCGACATCCTTCACTATCTTGGTAGCACTGCATTTTTTGTGTTGGATTGTCTTGGTAGACTTTGAACCTAACAGAGGTTTCACCAAAAATTAATGCTTCTAAAAAAATTGAATAAAATAACCCGACATCAGCTACTGAGAACAGTACCTGCTGGGCTTTCCTGTTTTTCAGCGACTGCGTGATCCTAAAGTTTAGAACAAGGAGATTTTGTAAGCTAGTGTACATTTGCACTCGATACTATATGGTAGGGCTAGCCTTAATCCCTCGGGGTCATGCTATCAACATTATTCGGAAAAGCGTTCTCTGAATCAACGTCGGAAGTGAGAATTTGTTGCTTTATCAGCTGTGACTTCTAATAACGCATATACACGTTAAATTATCATTGAAGATCATTTTCCTCTTAACATTACCAAATGGTTATTAAGCGTACATCTTAAACTAACGAACGAGTGAGTATGAGAAACGCTATGCGCACGTATGTTTATCAGCGCATGTACGGTTATTAAGCATACATCTTAAACTAACGAACGAGTGAGTATGAGAAACGCTATGCGCACGTATGTTTATCAGCGCATTTACGGTTATTAAGCGTACATCTTAAACTAACGAACGAGTGAGTATGAGAAACGCTATGCGCACGTATGTTTATCAGCGCATTTACGGTTATTAAGCGTACATCTTAAACTAACGAACGAGTGAGTATGAGAAACGCTATGCGCACGTATGTTTATCAGCGCATGTACGGTTATTAAGCGTACATCTTAAACTAACGAACGAGTGAGTATGAGAAACGCTATGCGCACGTATGTTTATCAGCGCATGTACGGTTATTAAGCGTACATCTTAAACTAACGAACGAGTGAGTATGAGAAACGCTATGCGCACCTATGTTTATTCATCGTAGAATTACCAGCGCATGTACGGTTATTAAGCGTACATCTTAACATAATGAACGAGTGTGTATGAGAAACGCTGTGCGCGCAAATGTTTATTAATCGTACAATAACAAGAAAAGAAATCATATCTTATTTTCGCACCTTTTTCAGTGCAGCTTTCCAGAATTTGTCCTTGGTGTTCGCCTCCGAAAATATGAATGCATCAGTTTCATCTTTGTCCTGTGATAGGAAATATCAAAGTTAACACCTGTTTGTTTTTTTTTGTAAAGGAGGTAAACAAAGTTTGTTAGAATTTTTTCCTACACAAGAAAGTTCTATTTCAAGTATCCTCAACGACTCCTCTGCTTCGCGGACACACTTGCAGTCTTCTGAACTGGGCCCCGAAGAACATTTGCAGTTGTTCTCCCACTTCTCATCATCACATTCTTCGTAGTCCTCGAAGTCTTCTTCGTCCAACTGAAACGAAAGGATTTTTTCAATTAGTTTATTTTCTCCCTTTTTTTCGTTAAGACGGACAGTCTTACCTCAGTTGTAAGGGTGGTATCCTTGTTGTCAATCTCCATTGTTTCCCGCTTGAAATCTACGCTCCGGCAATGAAAGATACTCTGCAAGGAGTACATGTACTGACAGTGCGCACATTAATGGGCGGGAAGCTTATATTCGCATGAACCGGTTGGAACTGGTACAACAGGTTCTGATGAAAGTAACGGTATTGCACGGAATCACGGGAAACCTAATTCGCATGAACCATGTCCAGGGTGGAACTGGTATAACCGGTTCTGATTGATTTTCAAATCCGTTTTGAGTTTTGCACCTAAGCCTTTTGTCTTCTAGCTTTGTGAGACATGGAGAGCCCGACAGGCATAGATGAACGTTCCTGGTTCTTAGCAGTAGACAAAGAAGATTATGCTTATGTGTGTTTCGCTGACGGTGAAAGACAATTAGTTCGTAGATATGAACACGAAGAAGAGATGACGGATTGTATCCTGGTAATGTTATTCGAATTAGCTTATTTAAGCGTAAATTTACACGTTCTGAAAAAAATCTTTTTTTTTAGTTCATTGTGGAAGAAAACCAGCCTATTTGGGTTAAGATAAAAAATGTCTCCAAAGAACACCCGTTTGCCAGCCACTTCCAAGAAGAAGACTTCACTAGCAGCCGTGTTTTTGCAGACAGGCTTGAAGAGGTGCTGGAAAAAGAAAGGCTGGAATCGGTAGAAGAAAGCGGAGACGATCTCGTGGCGAAAAAAAGCAAAAAAAAGAGGAGGCGCGCGGGGGAGTTTTCTGGAAGGCAGCTGGCCTTAAAAAAATTGGAAAAGGAGGGAGATGGTGCCGTCTTGAAAACAGGGGCATGGCCCCCTCCATTCTTGGCAACCGTCAAAAAAATGAGAGGAGTTCTTTTAGAGTTCTCCGAGGACGAGGAGGAGAGCTTCACAGAAGATAACGCCACAGCTATGCGCGTATACTTCTCCAAGAAGCTGGAAGTTTCGGGGAAGGTAAGAACATTTTTCTTTAATCGTCTTTAAAACTTAAAATTGACGTTTTGGGATAAATCTGAAAAGAATGTAGTTGGCTATTCATTTTAACCCGGCTTGAACAAGAAAACTACAGTTATCCACTTCTTTGTGAGAGGATGGAGCAGGACATTTGGCTTAATTACAATTAAATGCGATCCGTCTTTAAGTAATGGAGGGTGAATAGGGAGAGATGAATTCACCAAATTGTTAAAATGTCCAACCACAATGGCATATCTTTTTTATAACTCGGACACCGCGCGCAATTATTTTTCTTTCGTTGCATCTCATAAGGTTCGATAGCCCCTCGCGAAAAATGTCTTCGTTCAGCAGTGTTCGTTTTCCCCAATTACCGTCATCCCACCCGTATGGTTCCAACAGGCGAAGTGACTTTGCCGGCAAGTGGATGAGTGACTTTGCCTGATCCACCGCATAGAACGTGGTCAGGCGAAGTCACTCCTCGTATGGGGCGATCTAACATCCAGTTGGAGAATTCAAAAAACGGACATATAATCGATATCAAATTTGTGTTCTTTTTTATATAAGCTTGACATTCTGTGTTCCTTGGTGAATGTTTTTTTATGTCTTTAGTTCAAGTGTTTTGACTCTACAGACCTCCCCGTACTTAGTGCTAAATGTGATGATACCTTAATAGAAATTAGCGAGAAACGGGAAATGCTGTCCCACTGTGCAATTTTGGCCTCACCAAGCTTACGCAATTTCTATGTCGTTGTTCCCGCGCAAGTTGCCGGCGCCAAGAAGTCTCGGTCCTTTCCGTAGTGTTTTCGGGGTGGTGAAATTCGGAATTTCAATTTAATTCACCACTTCGAGCTAGCAGCGTTGCGTGCACCGCTGACTTAAATACGTCCTTCTCGGCAAATGCAAGGGCCAAAATGATTTTATTTTTAATCTATACAAGCTTAAGTATCTTGTCGGAATAACTCCAACCTGGTTGTTTTCGCTCCAGAAAGAAGCTGAAGAAAGAACCATTCGGCACATGAAGCAATTAACATTCAAGATGGCGGCTGTTTTTTCGTTGCTCGTAGTATCAGTGCAGTACTAATTGGCATGGGATTAGTTCTCAATTTTATTCTGGTCTTAAAACAGTGGTTTGGAAGTATACTTAACGTAACCTTATTTTAATAAGCTTAATAAGTTTATGAAAGAGGTAAGATAGTGGGGGATTGAGGGTTCGCTGCGGTGAGGTAAGCTTGTTAAAGAAGTTAAGAAATATTCAGCTTAATGTAACAAGACGATGCCTACGATGTACAACATGGTAATGGTGGTCAACTGAGTTAAGGCTATTCTTTTGTTGTGTCGACAAGAGTCTAAGGCTTCAGTGTTGTAAATAAACGCCTGGACTTTGTAGCTCAAGACACGGAGGGAATTAGGCATGACCTTTTCTTATCATTTAATTTTAATCATTTACATGTAATGTTATGTGCACTGTTTGTTAGCTTATGCAGTGAGGTTATCAATAAACTAAAGCATGTTTATTTTAATTTTTACCTTCATTTAAGCTTAAGCTTACAAATAGTCTTGATCTTCTTTATGCAGGATGGGAGTAACTCCATTCTCACAAACTACTTTAAAGTAGCTCTCCTTCCACATGCCCTTTTCTCTAAAGCAGTGAAGCTCTGTAAGAGCTACGAGGAGGGGCAGCTCCAACCTCCATCATCTACAAAGCAGAGACAGAGAAGGAGTATTTCTGCCTCAACTTTCAACTTCCTGAGAGGCCTCAACCCTCAAGTTGCCGAAGATCAGCAGATCATTGCCAGGAAACTTGACGACTGGCTTGAAACAAAAGCAAAGCCATCTATAGAGAAGGTACCCAATGGGAAGATTATTATAAGTTGTAGTTTTTTGTAGATCTATGTATTAGATAGCTTTCACAGGTGCCCCATTCTAGAAGGGGACTTTTACTTTTTAAAGCAAATTACAAAAAATGGCAGTGCAGTGAGTGACATAATTTTAAACTTGTTATGTTTTTCAGGCGAAATTATCAACTGAAAAAAATGATGCCAAACTATTACATCAGGTGAATGGATCTGTAAAGATTGTGCGTAGAATTTTCAATTTTATTAAAATTGATACCAAAATAATCCATGCATAACACAGCTTGCAAGGAAAGGATGCAAACTAGCTATTTCCCTGTGGAGTATGTGTAATGTTATCATCCAAGGTACTTGAATTTGGTAACGTTCTCCAATGATATTGATCATTGTTGGCTACAAGGGATGTGTTAGTAAATTGACTTTAAAGATAGTTTGTTACGTCCACCTGTGACCATAAATTTCGCCTTAATAGCATTCAGTGTCAGCTTATTGTCATGTAACCAACATTCACCTATTTTGTATCTTCCTGTACTAAAATTAATTATTAATTAGTTTTAATGTTTTGCAGAAACTAAAAGAAGAACAAATAAAGAACCAAAAGCTGTCCACTTCCTTGAACAAAATGGAAAAGGTGATTATGCAATATATTTTTTAACTTGGTATACTTCTGCTTCAGTAATAATAAATAAATATTAACTAAATGTTTCACGTCTTGTGCAGAAATATCAGAGCAGTCTCAATGAAATATCAAAGTTAGAGGAAGAGATCATCGAACAAAAAGAGGTTTGGAAGATTTTGTAATAATCAAATGGTATCAGGATATCATTTTGTCCAATTCGGTCTGTAATCATACATTCAAGTAATTAACTTTCAGCTCACAAGAGAAACACAGCAAGTCACCTGGCCAGAAAACCTCCTTCTTAACTAATTTCTCTTTTTATTTCTTCTGTTGTTTTGTTAATGTATCACTAAGTAATTATCCTATTTGAACTGATTTCTGTATTATGGCACTCTGTAACACTATCACAAAAGAGCAACATGAAACATGAAACTAATTTCTAGGAAACTAATTTCCTGCACAAACCCTAGGACAGGTGGGCATCTTTGAATACCCACCTGATAAATGGTATTCATCCCCTTTGCTCTATAAATCAGGTGGAAGATTATTTTTAAAATAGTAAATGATTATCTTTTATAATCTAAATTGATTTCCTCAACTTTCTTCGATTTAATGCACAGTTGGTTAAAACTAAAGACAAAATAATAAAGTTCTTGAAGACCGAGTGTGATAGTTTGAACCAGGTAAGTTTGTAAGTACTACTCTTGGTTCATTACTGTGTGACATATTGATAGCTAAAGATGATTCATTGAATAATAAATAGACCCTTCTCTTTAATGGTGAAACAAAGAATTAACCCTGAAGTGTAAATTAAAGTGATAATTAAACTCATGAATAACCCACTGGTTCCCTTTACTAGGGCTAACGCCCAGTGGGTTATTCATGGGTTTAACTAGCACTTTAATTTACACTTCAGAGTTAATTCTCTGTTTCACCATTTGTGTTCTTAGTGCTATGCAGCACAACATTCATATGTAGCCTTCTCTTTAATGGCAACCAAAAATCCAAGTCAGAATTAAAAATGTATACCAGCACTAGAAAGAACACCTCTTCTTTAGTAACCCTGCAAAGTAAGTGCATGTCAGGTTACTATCAGCTGAGTAAATCTAAGTGGAAAATATCAGTTGTAAAATCTGTATCTTAACAACATAAAGCATTTAACCATATTTTTTTTCATTTTACCAGGATGAAGATTCTGAGGAAAACTCAATAATTGTAAGTGCAACAATAATGCATGCTTTTGTTTCATGTAATTTGTATCAGGGAGAGTGGTGGATACTCTACAAAGTTCTGCATGGGAAGGCTCGGTCCTGATTTCCAAGCCTTTACCCTTTTCCATAGAAATTGTACCCTTTTACACATCTTTTTAACAATTTGGATTAACAATAAAACCATACTTTGTACTTGAATTTCATAGGTGCAGGAAAAACAGATCAAATATCTCAAACCAATGGTAAGGTGTTTGGCAGTTTTTTATGTTCTCTCCACGCATACTAAGGTTCTGTTCACATGCATTTGGACATTTTCAAACCTGGAACCTTTTCTTTTCAGTACGGCTTCCATCCACAGAGTTTGTGCAAAAGTAACTAATATGAGCTCAGTGGTTACAGTGCCCAACTGGTACTGTATTTACATTGAGTCTGTTTGGAAATCAGACTTTCCTTTGTCTTAGACTAGGACTTGGAAACAGCTCACATAGATGTATTTATTTTGGTTTTGTCTTAGCCATCAAAAAACACCTTAGAATCTGTTAAAGCTGCCTATGAAACAGACAAGCAGCTCATCAATGAGCTGAGAGACAAACAGGTAATATTACAAAACAAGTAAATCTATAATATTAAAGTTGTAGATTATTTCATGAAAACTACTTTCTGACTGAAAAATGTCAGGATATCTTCAGGGAAAAGAATTCGTTATTGTCAGGAAATTTTGTTTTCAATCAAGGAACAACAATGGTTTTCCTTATTGACGATGAAAATTAGGGTGTTTCCTTTGGGGTGCTCTGGATCAGGATTGGTGATCTGTCTGGATCATGATGCGGCAAAGGAACCAACAAATCCACCATTGCTACAGATTCAACGATTCCTTTGATGCAACATGATTTAGACAGATCTTGGATCACTGATATTGATCTAGATCACTCCAAAAGGAATGCACCCTTAGCCAGTAAGCATGCAACGATTTCTGCAGTTTATTGCAAAAATTAAATATCATGGCAGTGTGTGTTTTAGCACACCAGTGGAGGAACAGAAGAAAAACCAGCACCTGCTGACATCACTTGATAAATGTGTTACCATGATAATAAATAATATGAATTGGATATTGGAGGATCTATAGTGAACGCTGAAGATTTCTACCAACTGTAATTGTGAAGTTGATGTAAGACCATTTAATAGTCGATTGCTTTTTAATAGGCTCCATCCTTGTCAGAGGATTACAAAGAACATGCTGTGAGTACTGTAACTTATTGAAAATAGTTAAATACGAAACTGTCAGTTTGAGAGAGAAACCAGAAATGTTTGTACAATTATAGAGCTCAATTTTTGAAAAATCGAAGGGTCATTAATTGCCCTTGTGATACTGAAGTGGAACTTTGAAGTTTTCCCTGGAGGCTTTTTGTACATAACGAATGTTTTCTTTATCATGGGTATATTCCTTATCCTTTAGGGATCATCCTCTTCAAAGAAAAAGAAACTTGCTGTAAGTTACTGACTCCTATACCTACACTGTAAATCAATAATTGACTGGTCCAGTTTGGTCTTATTCTGGGGATTTTTGGCTTAACTGTCTCATCAAAGTACAAACAATAGCTCACCCAAACTAGCCAAAGTGTACTTATAGTATTGATTTAAGATAACGAATTTTAGGAATTTTCTTTTGCTGACACAAAGCATAAACTTAATGCTTATTGACAATGAAAATTAGGGTGTTTCCTTTGGGGTGATCTGGATCAGGATTGGTGATCTGTCTGGATCATGATGCGGCAAAGGAACCAACAAATCCACCATTGCTACAGATTCAACGATTCCTTTGATGCAACATGATTTAGACAGATCTTGGATCACTGATATTGATCTAGATCACTCCAAAAGGAATGCACCCTTAGCCAGTAAGCATGCAACGATTTCTGTAGTTTATTGCAAAAATTAAATATCATGGCAGTGTGTGTTTTAGCACACCAGTGGAGGAACAGAAGAAAAACCAGCACCTGCTGACATCACTTGATAAATGTGTTACCATGATAATAAATAATATGAATTGGATATTGGAGGATCTACAGTGAACGCTGAAGATTTCTACCAACTGTAATTGTGAAGTTGATGTAAGACCATTTAATAGTCGATTGCTTTTTAATAGGCTCCATCCTTGTCAGAGGATTACAAAGAACATGCTGTGAGTACCGTAACTTATTGAAAATAGTTAAATACGAAACTGTCAGTTTGAGAGAGAAACCAGAAATGTTTGTACAATTATAGAGCTCAATTTTTGAAAAATCGAAGGGTCATTAATTGCCCTTGTGATACTGAAGTGGAACTTTGAAGTTTTCCCTGGAGGCTTTTTGTACATAACGAATGTTTTCTTTATCATGGGTATATTCCTTATCCTTTAGGGATCATCCTCTTCAAAGAAAAAGAAACTTGCTGTAAGTTACTGACTCTTTTACCTAACCATTAAATCAATAATTGACTGGTTCAGTTTGGTTTTGTTTTAGGAATATTTGTGTCATCAAAATAGTAACAACAGCTCAGTACTAACTATGGCTGAACCTAACTTGCCAAAGTGTACTGTTTTAGAAAGGTTTGCTTAGGTAAAAAGATCATTTCTTCATTAATATATAGCTCTGTTGAAACATTTTTACATGGAAATACCACTACTATAGTGTATAAATAGAGAAAGAAACTACTAATAACTGAATCTACTTGATAAACAAAACCCAGATTTATAAACTTATCAATTTTAACTGCATTTACGGGCTTGTATTCTGATCAATGATGATTATTTTGACCTCTAAGAAGAAGTCACATGGTAAATTGTACTTACACTGTAGGTTTAGTAGTGAGGAAGCGTGTTTCAGAGCATGTTATTTACATTTATGTAAACCAATACTAAAATTAGTCATTTCATTTGCAGAAACACGCAAAGGGATATGCTTATGTGCCTGAACTTAGTTTTCAGCCTAAAAATGTCTTAATACGATTAATAACCTGAAAAGACACGAATAGTATGTATAATAAACGTATGATAACGCATCATACGTATGTTAATCTGGATTCCGGATTTATTTTGACATTCCGGAAGTATTCTGACAGCCGTTTACAGCTATTTGAGGCTTGATGCAGTACATTATTATCATAAAAATTACAATTGCAATTCAATTACAATATTAAGTAGCATTAACTATGATCATACAATAGATTAAAATAGGCTTCCAGAAGAAAGTATAAAGTAGTCATCAGATAATGTAACCAACCAATTGAATATCACTCCTACAGCTCATGACCAAGAAATCGGCTGTAATCCCTACAGTATGCAATTTCTTATGCTATAACTTGCCAGCCAGCAATTGTATCAAAGTCTTGATTATGTATTGACATTGTTGGGAGAAATTTTACCTTGATCACTTTTGTGATCACTCTAGAGGCTTGCAGTTTGTAATCAGCAAGACAAAAGCAAACTTCTGTCCTCTCGTACTCAGCAGTGCTGATAACAGAGACTGCTGGCTCATTTTCTTCCACTTTGCTGTCGGACTGTTGGCATGTCAATGAATTGTCACTAATAGCCACTTCCATGCTTCTGCTGGGCCACAAAAATCTAAACACAAGGACAATGACTGCATTGAAAATTGACCTTTATACAACCTTTATTCATGCAGGGTAAAAATATCTAAACTAACAACCTTGTGGGGTCATGTACTAGTAAGATACATACAAAAAATTAATAGATAAAAATAATTCTAATAAAGTATAATTTGGATAAAATCGAATGAAGTCAATAGTTAAGAGTAAATAAAATTCCAAGATCTTTTGTTGATTATTTGTGGGGCTAAAACATTAAAATCTTCAAAGTGTGACAATTAACATTTTTCAAAAAAGATTTCAGGTCTGTGACCTCCAAAACGCATGTGCTGTGAATAATCCAACATGTGCAGAACTAGTGACAATTGTCAGGTGAAAGAATAGCTTCTCATTGCATATTATATCACAAGTTAACGATAGATTTACTGTTTCATCCTACTCCCACCCAGGAATGATCGACCCATGTCTTCTCCTTTCATCGCAAATGCAAAGTACACCAGGCTGACAATGGGAAAAGGAAAATATTGCTTGGATGAGAGTCTCTTCACTAACAATCAAGGTAAGAAAGTGCCATGTTCTAGCATCGAAAAAGTTTAGCTTCAACAGACCAATTTCAATATATTAAAATTCGGCTTAAGACAATAGACCTCGATACGAAGCTCATGGGAATAACTACAGAGTTTGTGGGGTTTATTCCCAAGGGCCTCGTTTTGAGGCCTATATTCTTAGGCTGAATTTTAATATGTCGAAATTGGTCTATTGATTTTTTATTCATTTATTACACCATGAAGAACAGAGTTCGGCGTGTTTTTTTTTACAAGGATATCAAATACAGTACAATTTTCCTTTCATGAATGTCGTGATGTAATGATAACATTTCAACATGACATTTCTGGTTAAATTCTTTCCTGTACCATTCATATTTTGAAATCACTTGAATCATGTATTCTACTAGTCATGCAAATTTTATCTTCTTTCTCACAGGTCACGAGGCTTATCTGATGTACACAAATACCAATTATTGTTCTTCAACAACAGAGTATGACAAACTCGCATATGGAGTACTTATAACTGCATTGCTCTCAGCCAATCAACATTGAGAATTTTTTCATGTATGTTACTAGTTAATTAATGAATTCTATTTAATTTAGTTCTTATTAAACGCGCAGGAGGTCTGTATGGGAGAATCTTGACCGAGGTTGTAATCCTTATGAGATATAAGGCCAGATTGCCACAAACAATTCAGCTGCTAGCAGGACTTCGAACGTGATGTTCGACAAGTTAGCTACACTGAAAGGTCTCTGATGAGTCTCTTGGCAGAGACGAAACACGCGTGTCAGACTAGCCACGAAAATATGCATTGAACTTGCACGTTACGCAATTGGGAATCCTTATGAGATATAAGGCCAGATTGCCACAAACAATTCAGATGCTAGCGGGACTTCGAACGCGATGTTCGATGAGTTAGCTACACTGAAAGGTCTCAGATGAGTCTCTTGGCAGAAACAAAACATGCGTGTCAGACTAGCCATGAAAATATGCATTGAACTTGCATGTTACGCAATTGGGAATCCTTATGAGATATAAGGCCAGATTGCCACAAACAATTCAGATGCTAGCGGGACTTCGAACGCGATGTTGGACGAGTTAGCTACACTGAAAGGTCTCTGACGAGTCTCTTGGCAGAGACGAAACACGCGTGTCAGACCAGCCATGAAAAGATGCATTGAACTTGCACGTTACGCAATTGGGAATCCTTATGAGATATAAGGCCAGATTGCCACAAACAATTCAGATGCTAGCGGGACTTCGAACACGATGTTCGACGAGTTAGCTACACTGAAAGGTCTCTGATGAGTCTCTTGGCAGAGACTAAACACGCGTGTCAGACTAGCCATGAAAATAACTCAAATTTGAAGGCTAATAAAATGTTGTTGGTGGTGTCTTACGGCGGTCATTTTGAATGTTAAGGGACATTTAGATCAGACATCAAAAAACACGAAAAATATAGCCACTAAATTATTCTTTTAAAGAAAGTCTCCGATCCAAGTTAACGGGAAAAGGCAGGTTATTCAGTGGTTTGGATAATGATTGCAGTCTGTGTCAACTCCAAGAATTGTGTTCCAGCTCCTGGTAAGCAAATTATGTTCAAATAGCGCATGATTCAATACTGCTTTTTTCACTTAGCGACATCTTATTCGTTTTCCATCATTCATCAGGAATGTTACCAATCTTTCTATTCCATCAGTTGAAAGCTATTTCCAAACAACGGACTGTTTTTACATGGCCTAATTGGTTGTGAAATTAGCACATGCTCGAAGCAGGATAGAAAATAGCAAACATTCACTTCAGTCCACTGCAGGTAGAATCCAACCCTAACCCTAACCATAACCCTAACCCTTAGCTTATTCATGCTTTTTCTTTTCCAGATTTCCTTAGGCTCTAGACTTGCATGGCCTAATTGGTTGTGAAATTCGCACATGCTCGAAGCAGGATAGAAAATAGCAAACATTCACTTCAGTCCACTGCAGGTAGAATCCAACCCTAACCCTAATTAGGTACATCGAGTGCTTGTTTCCCCTCTTTGACTTTGCAAGGTCAAATATGCAAATTAGGTTGTCAGCTGACCAGTTTTCATGAAATTTGGTCAAAACGGGGCAGAGTTATGGACATTTGAAAATTTTTTGGGGGGCACCTCAGCACATGCCGAAAAATATATGTTGTTTTAGGGGGTAATTCCTTAGATTTTGGTTGGGAGGGGCTCTAAAGGTGTTAAAAGTCACCATGGTAACCCTTCTGCTAACCCTCGCAAAAAAAATTGAGTTTTCACTTCCCAAAAATATGCGGTACAAGTATATGACTTATACTGTACATGGACCTTCTTTTTTCTCAATTTTTGACCAACCTTGAATTTATCTTCCAAAAACATTCACTATTTTTCTAATTTGCGGGGGTTAGCTACGAAACTTTGAGAGATTGTAGCTATGTTAATTTTAACACTTTTCTGAGAAAATGGGCTTAAGCCATTGGATTTGAAACTTTTTATGAATTTTTGAAGTGAAACTTTGGTGATGCAAAACTAGGGGGGCAAATTCAAATGCCACTTTCAACAAGTGCTTAAAGCCATAGCAACTATACTTTATACCAATCGAAAGGTCTCTCAAAGAGGAACAATCTAATGACATGTAATTGTCCATCCCTCATAACTGAAGGCAGTTATACCACTGGAAAGGAAATAGAGTGGGGGGGGCAACTGAGCACAAACATAAAAACCTTCTAAAAACTCTAAAATTTAATATTTCCTTTTGAAATTCTTACAGATTATGAAGAATTAACATAGCTACAACATATTTGAAAACCAAATTTTTTCGTTGAATTTCAGGGACACAGCAGTTAAAATGTAATTTTTTGCAAAATATGCTGACTCAGCAAAAAAATACGCAAGTTTCGAGCATCGCAATGAATAGAGCATGCTATTTTACCCTATATTGGCATGTTTTGAACCCATTGTAACTGTTTTATTAGGTAAGATAACTGCGTTTAACTTATGTTTTATTCCTCAAAGAGTATTGTCTTGACATAACAGATATTGAGTATTCATTTTCTGGGTATTCATTTTCATCAGAATATCGTTTGTGACTCTAACAAGAGCCGTTTCCGTGCTATGATTTTTACGATATGCGGACTGGAACTCGGGATACAATGAATGAGTCATCATATGGGTGTTTATCTGATCGAACACCACCTTTTCAGTCAGCTTTGAAACATACTGCAGGTTGCTGACAGGTCTATAGTTTTTATATAGGAGGTCTAGCCCCGGCTTCTTCAGCAGTGGGAGGACAAGCGCACACTTCCAGTCATCGGCGAATAGCCCAGTCTCCAGTGACAAATTGATCATTTTCGTTATGATCGGTAAGAGCGCATCAATGCAATCTATCACCAGGGATGTCGGCATAGGGTCTAGAGAGCAGCTTTTCTTAGCGCTGTTGTTGATGAGCTTGCGAACCTCTTCTTCCGTAAGGCGGTTGAATTTACTAAAAGGGGGAGATGATACTGGGGAGTAATTATCAGGGAGTGATGGTAGCCCTTGTGCCATGTTATCAAGATTGGAACCGATGGTCTCAATTTTCTGGATAAAGAAAGTTCCCAGTTGATTCGCCAATCTAATGTTATCATCCAGAGGTGGATACACCGCCCTGTTATCCCCCTGGTTGAGTAGCTTCTTCGCTGCCGAGAATAAGTGGCGCTGACTGCTGCTATTATCCTGCTGCTATTATTCAATCTATTTTATATAGTCAAATTGAACTGTTATTTTTAATTTTTAATCTTCAATGTAGTCGAGATTTATTTTATATAGCCAATTTGAATTGTAATTTTTCTTTTTAATTTTTAATAGCTTAGAGACATTAATTGTAAAGCGCTATTGATCTTTTTATTGTAAATAGCGCTATATAAGTAGTAAATTATTATTATTATTATTATTATTATTATTATTATATTTAGCATGACCATTGTGTGAACAAAGGAGTGCTAAACGATAACTTTGGTGTTCTTCTAACTATTAATTTACGTAAGATATTGGACTTCAAAGTTTGAAAAAAAACTCCCAAAATAACTCATTTTTTGAACTAAAATATAAACTTGTAAACTAAAAAACGCAAACGAGCTACATAGCATATGTCATCTAGACTTCATTGGTGAAAACCGCAGAGAAAACGGCTTATTGGGACATTTTTTATGATTTTTTTGCCAACAATGGGTCTATAACTATACTTCAGTGATACTACATGAAGTTACTCTTTGTAAGGCCTTCACTGGGTAAGGACACGTTGTTTTTGCTCTGTGATTTTTGTTATTTCGCACCCTTAAAACACTGTGTAGAGGCAATCCAACTATTGGAAGAGTTGTCTAAGGTGCTCGGCAGCTGCCTTGAACATTTTCTTCCCATAGAACACGATTGCGTCTGCGCAGGCTATGGTCAAGGTTTGAAGGTGCTCTCTTGACCATTTTCTTATATGAGGAACTCGCCAATAGGGCTTGAGGACCTCTTATTGATGTTTTGATGTCACATTATGCTAGTTCATGTTGTGAGGAACCGTTTAGTGTTGATTTTGTTGAAATCGGTTCCTCCGTTAATTAGTTATGACGTCATTTGTGTCGAAACTTTACTCCTTAATAACTGTGCGAGGTTTTAACCATTTGGCTAGTTTATTATCAATCTAGTTTGGCCTTAACAAGGGCCAGGTGCATGCCACATTTGGTCGCAAACGATAAAATCCTCGCAGAGTTATTAACGGTTAAAGTTTTTTACAAAATGGCGGACACAGTTACTCCTTTCCATACTCCCAGCGGGTTTTGACGTGAAACCAAGAGAAAACTTTAACTGCTTATAACTCAAAGAGGATTTAACCGTTTGACTTCAAACTTGAAACATTAATTAGAATGCATCAAGGGTTATTAGTTAAGGTTCTTGGTTTCACCCAACAATGCAATGTCTGGAAGTACTAGTGTTCATTTTTTTAACACTTTTCACCTTAATAACTTTTCAAAGATTTCAACATTCTGCCAGCAAATTGTAGTGTTCGCTAGGCCTAGACATAGGCTAGGTGCACGCCAAGTTTTGTTGCAATTGACAAATTCCTCGCAGAGTTATGAGCGTTTAAATTTTCTCACAAATATACCTTAGTATGCATTGCACCTCTGGTTTTTTAAATGAATGTTGTGGGACCTCGTTCTTAAAACTTGAGGGCCTTAAGTGATGTGTCACAATGTTGTTTTGCGTTTAGTATAACCTATACTTCACATTATCAGGTATCTACATCAGTCATGGAAGAGATATTACGAAAAATGCAGAGTCAACGGTCAGGTCAAAAAGAGACCCAAAGTGCACACTATGTTAAAGAAAGCACTCGAAGGCGATAAGGAAGTCACAAGGTATCTCGATGTTCACGATAGGATGATTGTATACAAGAAGTCCGTGGTGGTCACATGGGACACTCTTTGTGCAGATTATGAAGCAGCGTCAGCAATGTTCATAGCGGCAGAAAATCTTGATCTGGAGGCCCTCACTCGTACGTCTGTACAACTGCTAAAGTACATCACCTATACCGCAAAGCACATGTTTGATAAAACGCCAGATGACTTGGCCCAGACAATCAACAGGGATAGTCAAATGAGGGTAATGCAGATGTTAACGTATGATTTGCCACCACCTAAGTTGAGACACAAAGAGCATCAGGTTTCCTCGGCGAACAAAGATGAAGATGAAGATGCACCTCAGCCAAAGAAGATGAAGGTGGCAAAAGAGCAAAGTCAAGAAGATAAACATGGTGAAAGGGAAAACGATAGTTCCAATAGTGAAGAAAATGAAAAGAACCATGAGCCCGACGAAGAATCTGAAAAAGAAAGCAAAGATAAAAAGTCGAAACGGTCACATCACAAGGTCTTCAAGTGTCGCATGCCACAATGCTCTGCAAAGGTGGGCGACTTGAAACGCCACCTTTTTTTCCATGTCAAAAAGAAGGAACTTGATGAAGAGTCACTCCCCAAAGCTTTGGCTATTATGAAAGCGGGAAAGAAGCAGCGCGGTCCCAGCATTTCACGTGGAAAATCAAAGGCTCATCGTCCGGGAAGACTGAAGAAGTGGTGCCCAGTGCCAGGGTGTTTCACAATCACACACCACATGGATCAACATCTCCGAAATTGCCATAAACTCAAGCACAGTGGTGTCGAGTACCGTGTGCACCTGAAGTCAGCCAGGCGTTATACTGGTCTTGCAGAGTAGGAGCTGCTGTTACCTGCAGAGCACACCCCAGAGCAATCTGATGAAGATATACCTGCAGCATCTGATGGTGACCAATCTGATGGTGACCAAGAAATGCCACCAGCATACGCAGAGACTGACAATGATGACAAAGATACAGAACAGCAGGCCGAGATGACAGAGAAAGAGAAAAAAGATGATGAAAGTGAGGAGTCTTCAGAATCAGCAGAAGAATCGGAAGAAGAAGACGAGGAAGAAAGCAGTGAGGAGTTTGAGAAGCCACAGCGTAAAGAGGAATATTACTCTCAAACGTCATTTGAAAGTGACCGTCACCAGTGGCTGTGTGTTTTTTTCCGATTCCTTCACCTTCCAGATGCTGGCTATAAGAAGACAGCAAATCGCCTGCAACACGTGGGCCAAGTGAGTGCCTTGTTAGAGTCCCTTGACCCAAAGGGAGAGGACATAACTGTATTGGCAAAGGAAGATGGTGACATTGTCTGGACAAAATAGGTGCATCCGCATCTCTCGCAAGAAACTAAAGCGCCTGGAACCCTTATCTCATATTTGACCAGTCTAGAGAAGTTCCTCATCTTCATCACATCGAAAAAGTCCAATCGAGATGCCATGCCTCCTTTGCATGAGAGCTACCGAGAGGCATTTAAGGAACTCATTCCATCGTTGAAAGGATGGAGATCAATCATCGATTCAGAAACACAAGCTACTCAATTTCGTGGCCATCTATGCAAGTGTGATACCCTACTCACCTCCGAGAATCTGGTAAAACTAAAAGAAACGCCACCATACGTCCAAGGAATGAAAGCTCTGACCCAAGCTAAAGAAGGAAAACAGTTGTCTCTGCAAGAGTTTTCAGATGCACGAGATCTTCTTCTGGTAAAGTTTACTATCCTGATGGGAACAAGGCCAATGCCACTAGCCAATGCAACAATTGAAGATTATGAAACAGCAAAAGAAAAAGATGGCAACCGCATAATCCTTGTCCCAAAGCACAAGCGATCAAAGCAATGACCTTTTGTATTAGGAATGGACACTGAGCTGCAGGGGTTGATGAAGATCTATATGGAAAAGATTAGGCCTCAAATACCTGCTAAAGATGTAACCAAAATATTTGTCAAGCAAAATGGCCAACCATTCAAGGAAAGCCAGATCTGCAGGCGAATGGTAGCCTTCTGGGACAAGAGCGGAGTCAGAGAGGATAGAAGCGTCACGCACACAGCGTACAGAAAGATGGTGACCACAGCCACATTCAAGCATGCCCCTGAGCAAGCAGCGAAAGTTCAAAGAGTAATGAGCCACTCCGACAGGGCTGCCAAAAACAGCTACCTCAGGGAGGATCTTACGGAAACAGGTTCAGACGCAATGAAGGTGATTGCAGATGTGACCTCAAAACTTGTAGGAAAAGATCAGAGTGGACCTGTTTCTAACTCACCTCAATCAACTGTAGAAGAACTGGCAGAAGAAGCAGCACCTGTCCCAAATATAGAGCAGCTGACTCCTGCACAAGAGCAGATGGATACTTCAGAAGCCATACCTGTTGAAGAACAGGATACAGAACATGCCAATCAGCCATTGCCATCTGTACCATTACCGGAAGACAAAGATGTTTCAAAGGACTCTGCTATTGGGGAGGAAGACACCAATCAATCAGTGACATCATTTGCCTCAGGGCCAAGCAAAATCAGTCCTCTGACACAAGAAGAGAAACTTGCTATTAAAGAAATGTTTGCAGTGGAGATTGAAAATGGAGAGGAACTTCACATTAAGACTGTGAGAAACAAAATGTGCACACGTATTTCGCTGCGAAAGCTCGTGCACAGAAAGAGCAAAGTTAAGCAAGTCCAGAATCACATTAACTATCTTATTCAGAAGAAGCCAGCCTTGGCTCCAAAGCAGCTTCCAGCTAAGAGAGATGAATGGGGCATTGACGCCGATGTCTCCGTAAAGTCAGGCCCAAGGCAGGCCTGGGATGATATGGACACGAAGCAAGTAGTCAAAGCTTTAAAAGACTTTAAAAGCTGTCCACCAAAAGATCAAATCAGAAAGATGTTCAACAACAGTGATAACCTTCTTGGGATCTTGGAAAAAGAAGGCTTTACCAGATGCTACGAGAAAGTTAAGTCCATAATGAAGAAAAAGAAGTAATTAACATGGAGGTGACACAAGAAGCCCACAGTTGCTGGATTCGTCTATGCTGCAAAGGAAAATGAAACGTTAAACAGGACTGGGACTGGAAAGATAAGATAAGATAACTAAGATAAGTTTTTGACTAGTTTTCATATAAGAATGAGTTATTCGCCAATTGAAAACTTGCAAGTTGTTGTTCCCAAGTAAGAATATAGATTAACGTTTGTAAACAATTATCAAAACTGAATGCTGCCTGAAACAATGTTAATAAACGTACTTACTTTTCAGTTACCGACTTGATATTAAACAGGATAATAGCCTGAGACTTCTGCCACATGAAGATAGCCATTTCAGTGAGCTAAGGTCCAATAGCACTCTTCTATTTCAGTGAAAACAGTCAATAAAGTCGTACTTGAAAAAAACTGCTGACCAAGCAAAAACTGGCTAACCCTAGCAATCCAGAAGAAAAGAAAAACATGTAAGCAATAACCTGGCACAAAAAAAAAAAAATTCGCCCATAACCTCGCCAACCTAAAGGGAAAAAACCCCTCTAAATAAATTATGCAAAGGGGGCACCTCATCACAGGGGGCACCTCAGCAGAGAAAGGGGGCACCTCAGCACAAGAAGGGGGCAGTTCAGCATGAGTGGGCAAATCAGCAATTATTCAGGGGGCAAATGAGCACCGATGGGGGCAAATCAGCTCAGGTTTATAACCCTAACCCTAACCCTAACTAGGTTCCTCCGGGAGCATTCTCCCCCCTTCCTACACCAACTCGAAAAAAACCATGTTCCGTTTTGTGTAATGAGATAAAATTTTATCCAAAGAAAGTGCGAGGACTGGGCTAGGTTGTGTTAAAATTTCGGCCACTAAGCTTAAAATCTCTTTGAGATATAGTCAGTTAAATGGGTCTGAAGGGGGCAAAGCTAACACCCCAGGAGAATTTTTTAATTTTGAGGGTTAAAATGCCCTAATATGGTCATTCTTCCTTAGATTTGTAACCGCAGGTCTCCACGGTTACACTTTTACCTAACCCTCAAAATTCAGAAAAAAAATTGACTTTGAGCAAAAAAATCGGGTAAAGGTATACAAGTCACAAAAGCCCATAAATCTGAAATCAAGGCCTTTTTTTCCAAAACTGACTGACCTTGACTCTGGTGATAATATCTCAGAATATTTAGAGGGTTAGGACTTGTAATTTTAACCAGTTATAGCCCAGATTATTGGCTATAACTCCTAGAAGTTTTGTTTTGATTGGCTGAAAAATAATTTTTTTATGAATTTTTTTTTAAGTGTCGGTGGATTAGGGGGGCAAATGTCACGGACGCCAAAATCTTTGACCTCAATTTAAACCCCCTAGAATTTATTATTTTTCCATTTGTTATATACCAATAGAAAGGTCTTATTGATAGCTTTCCAACGGTGTCCTTAAAGTTGACTAACCCTTTAATGTAAAGAGACTCTTACTGAAACAAATTTTCGAGGGGGGGCATTTTGGGCATTTTTCTAGAGGTGGTAAAAAATTCAATTTTTGTCATTAAGAGCCCACAATCACACGGTATATTAAGAATGACCTGTGCTTTTGTTTTCGGGAAGAAAGACATTTCCAAGTTAACGTTTCTATGTAAGATTTTTCAAAACAGTTACTAAGGTAAAAAAGTGAAAAATGACAAAAAAACAAATTTTTTAAGTCTGCATCTAACTCAGTAGCAAAAAGATAAGTCGGAACACCCAAGTATTTGCAGTAAAGCTATATGAATATGAATCTGATTCTGAAAAAATGGCGGAAACTGAATCAATTTTGGTGTGTCGGCAACCTTTTAAAACATCAAATTTTCTCAAACAAATAAGTTTAGAGAAGACTGCAGCGTGTTTTTTAACTTTTTCCTGTTTCGTTTCTGTAATATTTCGCATGTTTTTTGTATGATTCTTGTTGCCCATAAAATGCTCTTTTAAACGGTATAATTGCTATTCTGAACTTCTTAAACTACTTGAAATGAATGGCACTCAAAGTTAGGGGTCTGTTTTGCAAGTCGTACTTAACCATATAGGGTTAGATAAACGACTCTAAAATCTTGTAGTTTTAATATTTTTGCTCTAAAATTTTACAAACAACCAATATAACATATATATATAACATATATTTTTTTCAGATTTTTTGAAAGAAAGCTAAGGGCGCAATTACCTTCCAAAGTCAGCATATTGCAGTTCTTCCAAGAACAAAATGCTCAGGACTTTAGAGTTTAGATTGCTTCATATTGAAGTGTAAGACATGAAACTTGGCTCAAATGTAACCTTTTAATAGACCTAATATATTGCAAAGTTTGATGGTGATTGCTTAAAAGTTGACGGAGTTATGAATTTTTTTTGGAAAAAATTATGTATTCCAAAAAGGGAGGTAGAACTCGCTTTCTCAATTTCAGCCATAAATCCTAGCCCTTTTAATATTTTTACACGCTTTTTCCACCAATAGAAAGGTCTTGATTAGGGTTATTGAATAGTGTTATCAGTTTTAACTAACCCTTAAAAGATGACGAAATGGAAATTAATTGCTAAGAAATGAAGAAGGCAGAATGACCACTTTTTTAAAAATTCCTAAAAAATTTATTTTTTAAAATTAACAAACAAAATTTACACAATAGAAAGCGTGCATCATGGTCTATAACGTGCATGTTTCAGTTGGACAAAATATGCACTTCCTGCAAAAAGAGATCATTTCAAAAAAGGTTTGTTACATGACAATCTTGAAAAAAAGGCAATGTTTGCTTCGCATTTTTTATGAAACATTTAAGGGGTTAAGGCATTTCATTAACACAGTGCAATGGCAGAGGAATTGTTCTTTTCATTGCTGAAAACGGCATTGAAATCGGTTGCAATGGTAATTTTTTATCGATTTTTTTCTAAACCCAAGTTTCATGCATAATCAATGAGTTACGTGTACTGGATGAGTCCATCTAGCTCCCCCTTCGAGACATTTTGGTCAAATATGGCCAGAGTTTTGAGGGTTAGTGCGCACCAAATATATCAAACCAATCGCCGCATCGCGAACTTTCTATTGGTGTAAACAGCTTGTGAAAATATCAAAACCAGACGTGGATAGAGCAAATTATTTGCCGAAACTTTTGCCCCCCTCAACAGACACCTTGATGGTATAGATTCATAAAAAGTCACACTTTCACCAATTTCTACAAAACTTAGTACACACATAGCCAAGACAATAGGTTACAATTGTGCCGAGTTTCGTGTCTAAACCCTCAAAAGAAAAAATTTGACAGCTCATCAAAATTGAGAAATGCACCTTCCAGACATACCCCTACATTTGAGATTCGAACACCACCCCCCCTGGAGGGTTACACGCCAAACTTGGCACAATGATAGACTGTTGTCTTGGCAACAACGCTATTGAAACTTTATTGCAATAACTTGAATTCTAAATTTTTTATGATTTTTTAAAAAATTACACTTTGGCCACTATATCTCAGTGAAAAGTACAGGAAGATCTTTCTAAAAAAAAAAAAATAACAAAGGAAGCAACGCTAAAAGATAGCAGAGGTATGACTCTTTCTTTCCTGAAAACGGCATGAAAATCGGTTGCAATGCAAATTTTTTACGATTTTATTTGGGCAAAAATACTTTTCATGCATACTACATGAGGTACCTTTACTGGTATGTCCATTAAGATCCCCTCAATAGATTTTGGCCAAATATCGCTCGGGTTTTGAGGGTTAGTGCGCACCAAATATATCAAACCAATCGCCGCATCGCGAACTTTCTATTGGTGTAAACAGCTTGTGAAAATATCAAAACCAGACGTGGATAGAGAAAATTATTTGCTGAAACTTTTGCCCCCCTCAACAGACACCTTGATGGTATAGATTCATAAAAAAGTCACACTTTCACCAATTTCTACAAAACTTAGTAGACACATAGCCAAGACAATAGGTTACAATTGTGCCGAGTTTCGTGTCTAAACCCTCAAAAGAAAAAATTTGACAGCTCATCAAAATTGAGAAATGCACCTTCCAGACATACCCCTACATTTGAGATTCGAACACCACCCCCCCTGGAGGGTTACACGCCAAACTTGGCACAATGATCGACTGTTGTCTTGGCAACAACGCTATCGAAACTTTATTGCAATAACTTAATTCTAAATTTTTTATGATTTTTTAAAAAGTTACACTTTGGGGGTATACGTTAGTGCATAGTACATGAAGTTCTTTGTATGTCAAGCCGTCACTTGGTGAGTACACGTGTTTTGAGCTCCGCATTTTCTGCTTCTTTGCACCCTTAGAACACTGCGCACCAGCGATACAACTGTCAGGAAAGGTGTGTAAGGTGCTAGAGCAACTTCCTTGCACATTTTTTTCGGACGGGACACAGTCGCTTTTGCGCAGGCTCAGGTCGGAGTTTAAGGGTGCTCTCTGACCACATTAATGTTTGAGGAACTCGTCAATAGGACTTGAGGACCTCTTTATTGATGTTTTGATGTTATAATATGCTTGCTCATGCTGTAAGGAACCGTTTAATGTAATTTTTTTTGAAACTGGTTCCTTTGTTAATTAGTTGTGACGTCATTTGTGTGGAAATTTCCCACGCTAATAACTATGCAAGGCTTAAACCGATTGGCCAGTTGATTACTTACCGAGCTTGCACCCAACATGGACTACGAGCATGCCAAATTTTGTTGCAATTGGTAAAATCCTCGCAGAGTTATTAACGTGTGAAGTTTCCCACAAAATTACCCTAGTGACCTTTGCGGCCTTGGTTTTAGCATCAGAACGAGGCTCAACTTTAACCGCCAATAACTTTAAGGGAATGAGGACTTAGGTTCTGAAATTTAGACACATTATAGAATGCATTCGTGGCTATCTGCCTGTTGGTTTAAATATCATGTTGCTTTCACGTTTTACTACAATGTCTGTAAGTACCTGAAGAAACTTAGTGTCTATCTCTTGGAGATTTTAGCGGATTGACTTCAAATCTAGAGGTATAGTAGGTAGGTCTTTGAGCAATCTTCTGCTAGAATCGCTTTGGAAACAACGGCTCTTTTTGAACAAAATTCGGACTCAGTATTGCCTTGGGTTTGCAGCGGTTAAAGTTTGTGCTTTGTTTTTTTTGCAAAGGTTTTCTGTTGATAACTTCGTTCAGTGACGCTTAACGTTTCTACGCACAATGAAACGAACAGCGATAAACGTGCTCCACTTGATGGAGAGATGCCAAGAAGAAGATGAAGACGCCGCTGAAAAACTTCACCTAGAAAAGGACTTCCACTATGCAGCGCCCCCACCATTTGACTCGACAAACGTGACACGCTCTCAGCTAAGCCAAGAAATTACAGAAATGATATTCTTCGCTGAGGCAGCCCATCGAATGAAGCACCCGAGGGCGGAGAGTGTGGCAAGAACTGCTATTGCGCACATGCGGAACACGTACGTGAGCCTGTTTGGCGTCAACATCAACACGGACAACGTCCTGCATGGCCCAGACTTAGCAATGGACATGAGAGAGCTGGCCCAAGACAGCATCAATTGCATGGACAAGCTTCATCTCATGGAGGCCTTGGAAAAACACCGTCCGATGCAAGGCACTCTCTCGGAGAGCGAAAAAGACAGCGACTATGAGCCCAGCCGTGATGACCAGCCTAAGGACGAGTCAACAGGCCAATCTTCGGAGGAGGATCACCCGCCGCGGAAGCGCAGAGCTCAACAACCGACTCTGGCTACCCCTCCGAAAATTGCCCCGTCCAAAGCAAGCTCTCCAGCCAAATCGCCAGGCCCAAGGTCCCACAAAACAGTGAAGAAGTGCCCCTTGCCCGATTGCTCGTTCAACGGCCACGACCTACGTCGGCACTTAATGGTCCATGTGAAAAAGGACGAACTTGCGGAAGAGCGAGTACAGCGCGTCTTGAACATCGCACGCACGGGGGAGTCCCAAAGAGGGAAACAGAGAGCCAGAAAGGGAAAAACTCCAACTCGCGGGCGACAAAGGAAGTGGTGTCCCGTTCCCCTCTGCTACCAAATAATAGTAGACGTGGGCCAGCATCTGAGCTACCCTGGCGGGCACGCAATAAAGAAGGATTCCCGCGAATGTCAGCGGCTCATGAAGATGGCCAGGCCATACACTGGTCTTGCTGAGATTGAGGAGAGTCTCGTCCCTCCGCCGCCAAAAATCGTGGAAGCAAAACCACAGAAAACGACCAGCCCTGCTGCTTCGGACGAAGACGAAATTCCAGCTGGGCCCCCTGCTTCTTCAGTAGCGTCGAACACTGCGGCATCCGCTGCTGGTCCGTCTCATGGTGCCGCCTCCACCTCAATCACTGCTGCCAGTCTCTCTGGTCTTGTGGCCTCCAATGGTGCAACTGCTGCTGCTGCCGGGCCCTCATCGGATGCGGCCTGCTCCAATGCCGCTGCAACGCTCGAGTATGCAGAAGAAGTAATCAGACCCGTGCATCGTTGTAAGGCGGCTGCTGTATTTGAGTCGTCCGAAGACGAAGCCAGCGACGGGCAGGAGTCATCTATCGGCGGGAGCGCCGCTCAGTATTATTCGGCGAAAAACCCAAAGACGAAACGTCATCAATGGCTGGTTCTCTTCTTTGAGTACCTGTCGAGGCCGTCCGCTGGTGATAAAAAAACATCCATTCGCCTCCAGCACGTCTCACAGATGCGGAAAATCTTGGAAGCCATCAGCCCTGATGGCGATGACATCACCTGCCTAGTTCACAACGAGGGGGACGTGGTATGGAGCCAGTGGGTCAAGCCCCACCTGGAAGCAGGCACGAAGAAGCCTGGCACTCTCATATCGTATTTGACATCATACGAGAAGTTCCTCGGTCTCGTCACCCATCAGAGGTTTAACAAATCCGCACCACCACTTCACCCCGACCACTTTGAAGTGTTCGCTAACGTTTTAAAAGATCTGAAGGGCTGGCGCTCGGTCGTCGACAGCAAGTCGTACGCCGTGAAGAATAAACGCGTGGTGGACGAGACGGAAGGACTTCTCACCCTGGAGGAGTTGGACGCAATTAAGAGCAGCTCAGCTTACAACCAGGCCGTGCGACTGGTACTGCAGGCCGGCAGGGGGAAAGAACTTACCAATAAGGAGTTCATCCTCGTCCGTGACCTGCTCATCACCAAATTCTCCCTGGACACCGGGACCCGCCCTGGCCCCTTAAACAATGCTACTCTAGAGGAGTTCCAGAAGGGAACGGTTAAAGACGACTGCAAGGTCATGCTAGTCGCCAGGCACAAGCGGGCAAAAGACGGGCCGGCCATCTGCCCCATGCTGCCGGAGTTGCATTGATTTATGAACATATATGTCACAAAGATACGACCAATCTTTACCAACGCAGACGCAGACGCCTTATTTGTCACGTCTGAAGGGGTCGCGTTCCCTGAGGGCACCATTGGAAAGCGTCTAACATCATTCATCGACAAGTGTGGGGTGAACCTGGCTGGGCGAGTGGCCTTCGTCGACATGCGCAAGGTTATTTCAACTGAGATGCTGTCACGATGCACCCCCGAAGAGCGGGAGATCCTACGCCGCGTGCTCGCTCACAGCGAGAAGACCTCGCGAGAATGGTATTCAAGACCAAACTTGACTGAGACAGGCATCAAGGCAGTCCACATTGTACAACGTCTGCTCGACCCGGAGGCCAGGGCGAGGCACCAGGACGCGGCAACCGCATCCGCTGGCGCACCTCCAGCTGTGAAGCCTGCCTCCTCGACCTCATCCTCCGTGATGAAGCCACCCACAGAGACTTCCGCCCTGACCTGCATGCAGAAGGAAGAGCTGAAGGAGATGTTTGAAGACAACATCGCTAACGGTCGTCCCGTCAAGCTACATGAAGTGCGTGACAGGATACGCGGGGTCACTATCCTTTCAGTGCTGGCCGCTGACAAAACCAAGACCAAGCAGGTGGCCAACTTCGTTAATTTCCTGGCCCGTAAGTCAGCGGAGGGGGAATCGCTACCGTCGACAGAAGTTGGCGCGCGCTCCAAAGTCTTATCCTGGCTGGATAAGCTAGATGACCCGTCCACCCGTTCAGCAACATCGACCCTACGAACGGAGTGGGACAAGAAGGAAGCGAAGCATTTGGAGAAGGTCTTCTCCAAATTCAGTACTCTTCCGCCTACCTACGTGATTCGCCAGGTCCTCGACGGTGACGCGAAGCTGAAAGGGATCTTGCAGCGCGACGGCTGGCCCCGTATCTACAACAAACTAAAGAACATGTATCGGGGCAAAAAGTAAATCTATGTATGTTTGTCCCCCAAGATCGAGGGTGATTCAAGGGGGTTGTGATGTAACCTTGTAGTGCTGTAACTGTCTGTAATGTATATGTTTGTCCCCGGAAACCGAGAGAGGTTCCTGGCCTCTTAAGGTCAGGTGAACCTCTTGATGACAGTGAAGGGTTTTGTGCTGTAACTGTGTGTGTAATGTATGTTTGTACCCGGAAACCGAGAGAGGTTCCTGGCCTCTTAAGGTCAGGTGAACCTCTTGATGACAGTGAAGGGTTTTGTGCTGGAACTTTGTTCGTCGGAGGTCTCTCTCAAAACGATGCCCATTGGCTGAGCCGTTGTGTTTCTAAAGAAGCAAGAAAAGCCACAAAAAGAGGTTCAAATTAGTATAGTTCAGCCAAGCTGAACTTTTGAATTTTGTAAAGTTGTCTTAGTAAATAGTAAATAGACCATTGTATATATTGTAAATAGTTCCTGGCGACAATGAGTCGGGCTGGTTACCCGATGATACCCTCTGGAGTCTGAGCAGTTTGTCAGGGATAAAACGTGAGCTGGGGTAGCCAACCCCCGGGGAGCGCCCCACAAACACGCTCAGTCTCCTAGTAGTACTCTTGTCGTTTGATACGGCAGGGGGGCGACCGGGAAACCATCATTAAACTTTTTTCCTCCCACAGTACTCCAACCTTGTCGCGGTTCAGAGGCTTGTCTATTCATCTATCCTCTTCGTCCCGCTGTCTGTGTTAAAGGTAGGTGGTGGCTCTAACAAACGTTTCCGTAGATAATGAAAAACCACTAAACCCTAACCCTAAACCCTAACCCTAATTAGGTTCCTGCGTGGTATGATTCGCCCCCGCGCTACACTAATCGAGAAAAAAAGGTACTAAATCTTCTTCGATTGCTCTGAAATTTGATACACATATAGCTTTGGAGCAAAGTTTGGGCCGAAACGGATTTAACGCCTTCAAGTTATGTAAGTTTAAAGGTCAAAAAGGGGGGGGGCTAGGAGACCACCTTGGAGAATGTATGAAGATTTTTATGAAATCAGCCCAAATTTGGTGTGTATTCCTTAGATTTGATTTAAAATGTCTCCATGGTAACACTTTTGTTCAACCCTTTCCGGGAATCTAAGAAATTTGATTTTGACAAAAAAATGGAGTCGAGGTATATGAGTCACAAAAGACGATAATCTTAGAATTAAGTCCACTTTTTAACAAAATGACCCATCTTTGGTGTAAGTCTTATAACTCGTCTAATATTTAGGGTTAAGACTTGAAACTTCACACAGTTGTTGTCTAATCAATTGGCTATGTACTGGTAAAGTTTGGTTGAGATTGAGTAAAAGGTGAATTTTTGATGAATTTTTTTCTAAGTCCCTTCCGTTTGGGGGGGCGAAGCCTGACGGTCACAAAAATTTCAAATTGAGTTTTCACCCTGAAGAATTTAATATTTTTAGACGTGCTATACACCAATAGAAAGGTCTTAATAAGGGCTTTCAATTGGTGTGCAGTTTGAATCTTAAGCCTTTTATTTAGCTTTACAGTATTCAAAAGAACTTTTCTTGGGGCGGCTAATAAAATATTCAATTTTTGACCCTAGGCTACAAAATTCATACCATAGTTAAGGCAACACCTATGCTATTAATTAGTATAGTTGAAACTTTTTAATGACTTTTGTTTTGTAAGTTAGCTTTAAAAAAGCCAATTGGTGTCAGAAAATGCTTTTTTTTTTTGGAAAAAAAAAAGGATTTTTTTTCATCTTACTCTAGCTCGGTACCAATATAATACTATGCAAAACTAAAGCATTCTCCAGAAAGCTGGTAAAGTGATAATCTGATTCTGGAGATAGTTCTGAATCTGAGAAAAAATTGCACTTTTGGTAATTGTTTAAAGTGTAAAATTTTTGCAAGAAAAGGCAAAATTTGATCCTTGGGTACTTTTTGCAATATTTTGCCCATTTCATTCTTTTTCTCAAGCCGCTTTTTTTTGCTCAAAATTGTCAATTAAAGGGCTATCTATTGCGAATGAACAGCGACTAAAGTATGAGTACAGTTTTTAAGGTGATCCTTATTTGTACATGTTTGAAAAACAGTTATAAAATGCTTCACTTTTATTTTTTTACAAGCAAATTGCTTTATTTTGAAGCATAGCAGATGGTTTCTGACATATTGAATTTCCAAGCTTTTTCATTGCAGTTTCTAAGGGCAATAGGCTTCCAAAATCCAAACATCGCGTTTTAATGGAAAAAAAGAGGGGTCAGGTGTAAAGGGTTTAGATTCTGTCATACTAAGGTTCAAGATACGAAACTTGTCCCAATTGTAACCCTAAGGCTAAACTATCACTGTGGAAAGTTTCACAAAAATTCATTGAAATCTCTTGATTTTATAACGATTTTTTCATTTTTTTAAATTTTTTTTTTCAAGGGGGCGAATCCGCTTTTTTTAAAACAACTATAGCTAAACGTGAATTTAACATTTGCGGGTTCTATTAACACCAATAGAAAGGTCTCAATGAGGGTTACAAAACGGTTTATTTATTTTTTCTTAACCTTCAAAATCAGATTCAAAATAGCCAAAAATTGTACCGGAGAGGGGGCGAGGAGACCACTAAAGAACTAGACTTTCGCGCATGTCTAGTAGCCTTCGTTTTAAAGGTTAAGACATGAAACTCGACACAAATGTAACCTCCTCCTTAGGCTAGCAGCATGAATAGTTTCAGCGTGATTGGTTGAAATTAACTTATTTTTTGAATTGTTTTCTGCAAGCAGGTATGGGGGGCGTATCCCGTTTTTTTAAGCTAACTATAAATCGGAGTGGTTTTGATATTTCTACTTTCTTGATATACCATTAGAAAGGTCTTTGTAAGAGCTACAAAATGGTCTAATTAGTTTTGACTAACTTTAAAAACCCATTGAAAATTAGGCATTTAATCAAAACCCGGAAGGGAGCGAGGAGACAACTTCCGGTGTACTAACGTGTTCCGGACCTACAAAACCCCTTTGTCAGACAAGCCTTGGAAATGGTAAGTCACGTTTTTTTCGCTCTGTTTTTTTTGGTTATTTAACACCCTTAAAACACTGCGCAGAGGCAATCCAACTATCGGAAGAGATGTCTAAGGTGCCCGAGCACCTGCCGTGCACATTTTCCTCCTATAAAAAACGGTTGCGTCTGTGCAGGCTTTGGTCAAAGTTTAAAGGTGCACCCTTGACCATTATTGTTGTGAAGGACCTCGCCACTTGGGCTTGAGGACCTTCCAGTGATGTTTTGATGTTATATTATGTTTGTTCACGTTGTAAGGAACCGTTTGGTGTGTTTTTTGTTGAAATCGGTTCCTTTGTTCATGAGTTATCACGTGATTTGTGTCCAAACTTTAATCCTAAATAACTTTGCGGGGTCTTAACCAATTGGCCAGTTTATTGTCAATTCAGCTTGATTAGGACATGGGCTACGTGCATGCCAACTTTTGTAGCAATTGATCAAATCCTCGCAGAGTTATTAGTGGTTGAAGGTTTCAGGGTACACGCCCCCAAAATTGTGCTGTGGAAGGACGTCGCCATTCGGGCTTGAGGACCTTCTAGTGATGTTTTGATGTTATATTATGCATGTTCATGTTGTTGGGATTCGTTTGGTATTGATTTTGTTGCAATCGGTTGCTTAATTAATGAGCTGTCACGTGATTTGTGTCAAAACGTTACCCGCTAATAACTTTGCGAGGTTTTAACCGATTGGCCAGCATATTATCAATCAAGCTTGCCCTCAACATGGGCTACATGCATGCCAAATTTGACTGAAATTGATAAAATCCCCGCAAAGTTATTAACGGTTAAAGTTTTGTACAAAATGGCCGACGCGGTTTGTAGTTACCATGCCCCCAGCGGTTTTAACGTGAAAACGAGGAATACTTTAACTGCTTATAACTCCTAGAGGATATGATAGAATAGGAACCTTTAGCATCAGGTTTTTCATGGGAAACTGCAAACCGCAAACCACAAAATGTCACGTGACCACGGACTCGCGGTCACGTTTGCAGTTTGCAGTTCACGTTTGAACCACAGGAAGGGCTTCCCGCGGTAAGTGATTTACGGCAAGGTTTTTTGCCATAAAAAATTGTAGGGCCTCGCGTTTAAAGGTATGAACTAGCTTTTTATATCTGCTTGCGATGTGCTTGTTTGATTTTTGATCTCGAATCAATGAATTATTGCTGATTTTTGGTCGATTAAAGTGATACACTTCGACTTGATGAAAACAACATGGCGGCCCTAAACAATGAACGCGTAGTTCAAATCAATTTTATATCCCTTTCTGCCGTATTAGCAAAGGAAAGTATTCTGTTCCAATCCAGAGTTAAATATTTTTGTCAGAGTTAAATATGTTTTTATTATCTTGTTACTGAATTCATAACTTAACTCAGTCTCTGTTTAGTACCCATTTTTAACGTATCTCTCCGCGAATTTCATTTTATTTTGCTGATTTCTTTGAGACTAGTGAGCCCAGGCCTCATAAAGCCTTCTGGTTTCTTCTCAGGGCTCCCTTGCAGCATTATAATTCCCATATATATCCTTGTATTGTACTATATTTTGGCTAAATCATGATAAAAATGAACTGAACTGAACTCCTTGCTAAAGTTTGAAATCTTGGCAACCCAAAACTGCAAACGCCAAACTGCGGTTTGCAGTTTGCGGTTTGGGGTTTGCCTGATGCTAAAGGTCTCTAATGATTTCAAACTCGCAGGGGTGCATGGTAGATTGCAGCGCGGGCTTCTCGGTGCTCTGAGTGGGCACTAGAGAGCTTTAGATTCGAGTACAAGAACGAGTACGAGTACGAGTTGTGACCGCGCGAGATCTGGCACTAGTATCTTGTACTCGTAGTCGTGCTGACGAAAATTGTAACTTTAGATTGTAAACAAATGTGTCGATCCGAGTATGAGTTGTAACAATCTCGCTATGTTTAGCAAAAAAGCTATCCTAGGAGCATCCGTTAACCTCCTTGGAGATGAAGAGATTGACGAAGAAGAATTCCTGGCGATTTATGAAATCGCAACGAAGAAAAGACAACATCCTTACAAGCAGTATCAAAGGATTGACGATGTTTTGGACGCCATTTCTCCTGAAGAGTTTGAAACAAAGTTCAGGTTTGGCATCACAGAATTGCCTCTCCTTCTTCGGGCATTAAAAATTCCAGAAATGTTTACTCGCGCCAATGGCACGGTATGTTCAGGAACGGAAGGACTGTTGATTGTATTGAAACATTTTTCTTACCCATGTCGTCTCTCGGATATGATTCCTCGCTTTGGTCGTTCAGTGTCCGAGCTGAGCTTAATCTTAAACGAGGTGATCAGCTTTATTTACACAAATCATGGATACTTGCTCAGAGATCTCGATCAACCCTGGCTGAGTAGCCAACATCTGGAAGACTTTGCGCTTGCTGTCCATGGAAAGGGAGCAGCTCTTGAGAATTGCTGGGGGTTTGTAGATGGGACAGTTCGCCCAATTTGTCGCCCAGGAGAGAACCAGCGTGTGATGTACAATGGGCACAAAAGAGTACACGCCCTAAAGTTTCAATCAGTTGTTGCGCCAAATGGTTTAATAGCCAATTTGTATGGACCAGTTGGTAAGCTAATGCGGTTATTTGCATCGTTCTACTATAATGCGTCCCCTCTTTTAAGCCCCCATAAATCCTCGAATTAGCGCCCTCCTTGAATAAGCACCCACTTCAAATAAGCACCCCTCCTATCAACCAAAATTTAAAATAAGCACCCCCCCCTTGAATAAGCATCCCCTCCCCTCCCCTCATTTTGTGGACGAGTACTGAGACAACAAAGGATGCAAAGTTTTCTGCTTGTAGTATTAGATTTGTAGTCAATTAACTCGGAAAATGAAATCAGTCTGTAACTCAACACTTTCCTGCAGCTACAAGAGTGTTATAACGTACTCCAGCTACTATATAAATCCAAATATGTTTACTCAATAAATTTTCCTTGCAGAGGGTAAAAGGCATGATTCTGGTATGTTAAGAATGTCTGGCTTCCTTCATGACCTTCAGCAGCATTCATTTGACACCAGTGGACAACCACTTTGTATATATGGTGACCTAGCCTATCCACTGAGAATTCATCTTCAGGGACCATACAAGGGTGGTCAATTGACGGTTGACCAAGAAGAATTTAACTCCTCTATGAGTAAAGTCAGGGAAGCTGTGGAGTGGGTGTTTAGCGACATAGTAACATACTTCGCTTTCCTAGATTTTAAGAAGAACTTAAAGATTGGACTAAGTCCAGTAGGTGTAATGTATTCAGTGTGTGCTCTGCTTAGGAATGCACGTACGTGCTTATATGGATCAACTACAAGCACCTATTTTGATGTTCAGCCTCCTACATTAGATGATTATTTTCAGGCTTAAAACTCTTAATTTGCTACATCATAGTTCGTACTAACTATGGCTACATTTAAGTAGTGCAATTTGGCAAAGTGATGAGGAAATAAAAAATTTCAAGTTCACCTGAGAAAAATTGAACCAAAATCATGTAATTATATTTTCTGCATGTAAATTTCTATTGTATAGTTAGCTATGAAAGGATGAAGTAATTGATCATGATGGGATGTGGATGATCCATGGCCATCAATTTTTTTTCCATACTGGAGAATTTTCAAATCTAAACAAATTTACTTGAGAAAATCAAATTTGAAAATATGTATAATTTTTAATTTCAAAAGAGCTGAACTGATTTTTTAATAATGCAGCTACATACATATTTGTACAAAGATGTAAAAAAATGTGTTCAAATATTTTACAATACAAACTCTTCCTTAATTTTCATTCAATAAATATAATGGTATTAAATATGACAATAATTAATGACAAGCTAATAAAATGTTTCAGTGTTCAAGGTTTTATCACAATGCAAACACTATCTTCATTAAAGGCTTTAAAATAACAAATTGAAAACTATAGTTTGAAAACCTCAAAACTATAATCATGGTTATGTTAAATACACTTGCTGAATTGATTAAGAGTTAAATTGCAAGCTAATAAATTTTTCAGTTTTCAAGTTTTTTCATCAAAGTGCAAACACCAAGTTCTTAAAATTTGTTAAAACAAGAAACTATAGTTTCAAAACCTCACTCACCGTGGATTAGTTCCAAAGTTCAATTGAACTTTTTGACTATTTCAGCAAGTGTATTTAACATAGCCATGTTCATTCCTTGTTGTTGCTGCTGGAGGTGTTGTTGTTGTTGCTGGAATTGTTGCTGAAGCAGCATTGCTTGGAATTGCTGTTGTTGACGCAATTCCTCGGTACGCAATTCAAGCTCTCTTTTTTTGTTGAGCTGTTGTTCAGCTCGTTCAGAGGCTTTTCTCTCAATGCTTCGTTCTAAGAGTTCCGTGACACTAGTGTAGCTTTTTCTCTTTTTGGGTGTCGTACCATCAGAGTTTTCTTAATCGTCCATGCTGGTTCTTCGTTTTGTTTCACTTAACTTCTCTGTTGCTCTTTTCCTCATCTCTTCGGCTGTTGCTTTTTCACTTTCCTCTTTCCCGTGCTGCTGCTCCTGCCAATCCACAATCTGATCATGGATATTGGTCAGGGCCTGGTATATCTCGTCGTATTCAACATCCACGCCACTAGCAGTACTCTCTTCCTTTTCTCTTTTCTAGAAGTCTTGGTATAACTTATCAAACCTCTCTCTTGCTGATCTCTGAGTAACTTTTATTGCACTCTCTTGCAAATGTTTGGCGATTTTCGTCCAAGATATACCTCTCTCTTTTGAACCTGGTCGGTACTTGTGGGGCTCTTCAACCAGTACTTCTCTGAGAAGCATAGCTTCGTGTTTCTTTTTCCAAATAAAAAGTTCTCGTTTTGCCATCCCTACGAAGAAAGTCAGGAAAGAGTCAACCATATCACAACCACTCACTGTTAATATCCCTCATACATGTTTGGAGTTTAAAGGGTGAAACTGCTTTTTTAAGGCCTTCATTTTTCAATTTAAATTTATTCGATTGCCGATTTGTTGTTTACAAGACCTCAAAATTTCGTGAACATAGGCCATCCAAAAAGTAAAAAAAAACAAATGGAATCAGGGTTTGTAATAACATTCAATTAAAAAAAAACCTCTTTATACGGCATTAAGTTTGCCTTTGCTGACTTAGAAAAAGACTAGCATAAGTTTAAAATACAAAATACTCACCTTTCGAAACTCGTTCTCTGGAGGACGACTTCTGGTCAAAATCTTGTTGTTGACGAGCGGCTGACAACGAGTTTCGCGCTCCCGTGACAGTGTCACGGAGAGCTAGGCATGCGCAATATGAGCACGCTAGTAAACTCGTACTCGTACTCGTACTCGAATCTAAAGCTCCCTACTATGAGAACTGTAAGTACCACATTGTTTTCGCTTCTTATAACTGCTTGTAACTCTTAAACGTTGTTATGCAAGTATTTGAAACTAACAGGTATTATAGAATGGGTCAAGGGCTTTTAGGCTAGGTTGTTGGTTTCACCTGGTACTGCAATATCTGTAAGTACGTATGCTTCTTTAGCTGAAAACATAGGGGGAAAGTTTGAGGCGAATACTATGTCTTTTGTCCCGTTCTGTCATGCCGGTAGGTCACTTTGTTGAACTTAATTTGCATTCCTGAACTTAAATTTCAGCGCCTTGGTCCACCCTTGTCTTCTCAGACGTAATTACCTTCGCCGAGGCGGCCAACCGCCTTCATCTGGACACCACCGAAAAAATTGCGCGTTCAGCAATACAACACATGACGCATTCGTACTTTTGCCTCTTTGACAAATTCCCGAAAGAGGTCAATGCGGAGTACTACAGGAAAGAACTAGTGCAGGAGCTCCTCAATAACATAAAAGAAATGAGGAAGGCCAACGAGATACTCGAGGAAGTGGATAAATTGCCATCACCAAAAGTCGCGGCCAGTACTTCTAGAGCTGCCTCTACCCCACCGACAAAATCACCATCTAAAAAGCGTAAAATATCCACCTCGTCGTCCTCCACAGAAGCAAGCAAGTAAAGCCGAGCGACACAGATGCTGGCTCCTCAGAAGAGTGGAGTGGGGAAGAAGGCCCTACTCCAAAAAAGACCAGTTCACCAAAAAAAATGCCATCCCCTAAGAAAACCAGCTCACCCCAAAAAATGGCCACCCCTGCTGCTTCTGCTACACCCGCTCCGTCTTTGAGTGCTGCAGCTTCCTCGTCGGCGTCAGCCTGGCCGTCTGCTGGCAAACCCGGAAGTGCTGCTGCCTCGTTGGTGTCAAAGCGCTCGCACCATAAGAACACTCTGTGCCCTATTCAAGACTGCGAGTTCTGTGGGACGGACCTGCGCCGTCACCTCTATGTTCACGTAAAAAAGGGCGAATTGACCAAGCACTCCATTAGTCACATTATTACCATTGCTCGTGCGGGTGACCGCCAGTTTGGAAGCCAGATTTCAAGGAAAGGGTAGAAGCCATTGCGGGGGAAACAACGAAAATGGTGCCCAGTGCCCCTGTGTGATGCGATAGTCATCGACGTGGGCCGCCACCTACTCAACCCGTCGACACATGGCATCTACAAAAACAGCCGCGAATACCAGCGTCTCCTTCGTCTGGCCAAGCCCTACACGGGATTGGCTGAAATGGAGGGCAATCTTGTCGTCCAAGTACCCCCCATCGTTGAGCTGCGGCAAGACTCGTCTGCTTCGTGCCCTCTTTCAGCCGCCTACCCTGATACCGACGAGGAAGACTCTGGTACTCAACATCCTGCTCCATCCGTGAGTGCATCAACTGCACACCCTAGTGCTAGGGATGAAGTAAGCTCCAGCCAACCACCTGCTGCCTCTGTTAACTGCCTCAAACGCTGCAGACTTCGAGTCAGCCAGACCAACTTCTGCAACACCATCGGCAGCAGTTCCTCGCTCTTTGGCACAATCTCATCAAGGGTCTCCTCCTCCTGCCTCAAGCGCTGCAGATACCCAGTCAGCCAAACTTACTTCTGCAACACCATCGGCAGCAGTTCCTGTTTCTTTGGCTCAATCACATCAAGGGTCCCCCCCCTCCTGCTCCCAGTGCTTCGGAGCAACCAGAGGAAGCGAGTGAGGGCTGCGCAGAGGATGCTGAGGAAGACTTTGCTGCGCTGCAAGGGAGTGCCACGCAGTACTTTACGTGCGCAAGCCCGAAAACAAACCGCCATCGCTGGCTAGTCGGGTGCTACCAGTATCTAACCAGGCCAACTGCTGGCAACAAGAAACAGGCGATACGTCTACAGCACGCTGCCCAAATGCGAAAGCTTCTGGAGGCCATTGACCCCGGCGGTGACGACATCACGTGCATGCTTGCCAATGAGCGGGATGAGGTGTGGAGCGGATGGGTAAAGCCCCACCTGAAGGCCGGCACTAAGAAACCTGGGACATTGATCTCATACCTAACATCATATGAAAAGTTCCTCACCTTTGTCACACACCAGCGTTTTAACAAGACGGCACCCCCGATACATCCAAACCACCTGCCTACGTTCGGCACCATCCTAAAGGATCTTAAGGGCTGGCGGTCCGTCGTGGACTCGCAATCTTACCAGGTGAAGAATCAGCGCATGGTCGATGAGACAGAGGGCCTTCTTACCCTAGAAGAGTTGGGAGAAATCAAGACCTCCGCTCATTATAATAACGCCATACGTCTGGCCATTCAGGCTGGCAGAGGAAAAGATCTAACCCTCGCTGAGTTCGTAATGGTGCGCGATTTGCTGGTGACGAGATTTTCTCTGGACACTGGCACCCGTCCCGGTCCTCTTAACAATGCCACGATGGCCGAGTATGGCAAAGGAAAGGTCAAGGACCAGTGTAAAGTAATGCTAGTGGTAAAACACAAGCGTGCGAAAGACGGCCCGGCCATCTGCCCCATGCTGCCGGAGCTACACAAGCTCATGTCAATTTACGTCAAATACATCCGGCCCCACTTTGCCAAACCAGATGAGGAGGCGCTATTTGTAACTAATGAGGGTGTCGCATTCCGGGAGGGCACCATTGGGAAGAGGCTCACCGCCTTTGTTGCGAAGTGTGGCGTGAACTTAGCTGGCCGCATGGCCTTTGTAGACATGCGCAAGGTAATCACCACGGAGATGCTGAAGCGGGCAAGTCCAGAGGAACTAGAGATTCTCCGCCATATCCTCGCCCACAGTGAGAAGACCTCCAGGCAGTGGTACTCTCGACCTGACCTAACGGAGACCGGGATTTAGGCTGCACGCATAATCGAACGCCTATTAGATCCTGACGAGAAAGCTCACTTTGCTGCCCAGCCTGGTCCCAGCTCGGGGGCTGCGAAGGCGGACAAGTCACCACCAGGCCGACTAAGTCGCCGCCGCCATCGTCCAGTGGCGTTGTTGCCCCATCTAAACATGTCTCCCTTACAGCCATGCAGAAGGAGGCCCTAACTAGCATATTTAAGAAGGAAATGAGCGCAGGCCAGACCGTGACCATGGCTGAGGTCAAGGAACGTACAAAAAACGTACAATATTGTGCGTGTAGACAACAAAGGACAGCCGCCTGAAGCAAGTAGTCAACTTTGTGAATTACCAGGCTAGGACCTCGTCCGTTCAAGGCTCGCCCCCCACCACTGCCATTCCTCCCGTGCAAACTAGGGTCAACAACTGGCTCAACCAGATTTCCGACCGTCCAACCCAAGCATCAGCTAGGAGGTTGGAGTGGGATGTGGAGGATGTGAAGTTGCTATCAAGAGCCTTCAAAAAGCACCCAACTCTGCCGACGACGGAGGACATCAGGAAAATCCTGGGCAGCGACCCTGAGCTGAACGAGAGGAACGAGAGGGGTGGACGCGTGTATATAATAAGCTGAAAAACACGTACCGGGCCAAAAAGTAAGCTTCGGGCTTCGCCAGACATAACGTCTACCCTGTCTCTTTGTTTTATGTGCGACCAAGTCACTGTCAGGCTTGGCGCTGTAATGTATATGTTGTCTTGTTCTGTGTGTGCAAGGTCCAAGACTGGTAACTGTTGCGTTCTGCTGGAAAACAAAACAAATAACAAAAAGAAGTTGAAATTTTTAATTGTAAATAGCCAGTTGTACATATTGTAAATAGATCCTGGCAACAATGAGTCGGGCTGGTCACCCGATGATACCCTCCAGGGACTGAGCAGTTTGTCAGGAATAAAACACAAGCCGGGGTAGCCAACCCCCGGGGTGTGCCCCACAAACACGCTCAGTCTCTGGGTAGTAATCTTGCTGTTTGATACGGCAAGGGGGGGGGGGGGGACTAGGAAACCCAAGTAATCATATGTTCGTATTTTAAATATGCTTTCTTTCTTTCTGCAGGTGGAGAAGCTAAGAGAAGCTGTGTCGAGAACTTTTTTCGAGTTGAGCCCAGATATCTCGCCAAATATAATAGCTACAGCATAGCAATAGATGTTGTTAGTTAGCCCTTTTCATAGAGCACAACCAGCGAAAACATCTCAGATCTTAGTTGAATACTCGTGGAGATATTCTACCAGCAAGATGGCACAAAATGAAAAAGGGTTCATGTAAGGAAAGCACAGTTTGCTGTAAGCAAAGCGCAGTTTGCTGTAAGGAAAGCGCACTTTGCAGTAAGGGAGGCGCTTTGGGTTTTAAGGAAAGCCAACTGTAAGGAGGTTTTAAGGCAAACAACTTACCTCATTTCAATGATTTTAGTCCTCCGGCTTACTGCAACAGCTCCATCAGCAAGTAAACAAGGAAAACCAGTGATAGGCCAACTGAAGGGGTGATTAGCCCCTCTAATTGCGCCAGAGCTTCGTCTGTTAACCTTAGCCGCAAGGCCAGGCTATCCAGGGTGCACCTCAAGGAGGTGGAGCTGGCTAAGGGTGTGAGAGGCGATTAGACAGTCCAGGGCTTACAAACAGCCTGGAAAGCCTAGCAAACTTCTTGTTTGCAAGTTCCGCTTCAACACCCTTTTGCACCCCAAAAAATGGTTTCTTAGACTGTAGAGACACTAGATGTTCCTGTGGGGCACTCTCCGGGCGTTGGCTACCCCAGCTCGTGTTTGATCCCTGACGGGAGACATAAAGCGCCGAGTCTAAGTGTGAAGCAACAATAACACAGTTGCATGGTTGTTTATTATACAATTTTATGTACAGCGAAATTTACAATGCATAATTCTATTTACAACTGTTTACGAAATATGAACTGTCTTAAATTTGAACTTTAACTCAAAGCACAATGGCATGAAATCTCAACCAAAAGGCAAAAAGAAATTATGTATGGATGCGAACGATGTATGATGCGTGCGAACGATGGATCTGGAAAGTCTTCTGGAATTTCTTTTTTTTTTTTGACAAGTAAAACAACGTTAAACGTACACTGTGATAAGCGCCCACAAGAGGAATCAAACCAGAGTCGCCTGCATGGCAAGCGATACTCATGACCAATGTGCCACCACAACTGGCCGGCAATTTTTGGAATTTTTTAGGTAAATATAGTGTTACCCTTAGTATTTTTGAAAGCTAACCGTAAACAGGCTAACGGGAGATCTAATTAGGCTAAACGGAGTGCAATTTAGGCTAACCGGAGTGCTTTGTACGAGAGTATTCTATATTTGTTAACAAATGCGAAGCGATTAGGAATAATGTTTCTCCTTCGTTGGGGACGAATTCTCTTGGTGAAATTCTGGAATAATTTCAGACTGCGGGTATGGAGTATTATGTAAACACTTCCCGGCTGCCGGGTTTCTAGACACTATGAAAAAGTAATTTCGCGTAGAAACATTTCAATCACCGACGTAGCCGATTTGCAAAACGTTCAACCTCTTTCTCTAGCCACTATTCACTGACTTTATTTAGGTATCGATTCGTGAAAGTTGAGATTGTTTCCCTTGGCCTAACCATGCTAAACCCTAACGTGTCCTGAGTTTAACTCTAGCCTAAACCGAAGCGCTAGCGCTAACCCTAAGCAATAACGCTAAACATAAGCGCTAAACCTAAGCAAAAGCCGTAACCCTAAGCACTAGCCCTGACCCCAAACGCTCAGTAACCCTAACCCTGTTCCAAGCGGTAAGTCCAACCCTAACTCTAAGAAAACTGGGAACTCTTAACCCTAGGAGTTAAGGTCAGCATTTGAAAAAATGTAAAAGAAAAACAACGCTAATAGTATTGTGTAACAAAGCACTTTCAAAAGACGTGGACTGTGACATGCAAGTGTTTTAGCATACTTTATTTCCAGTCAATGCATTAACATGAAATCCATATTTTTAACTTTTTTGATTTGAAATCATCATGTTTGAGCTCACGTTTTGCGTGAAATGTACATTTTGCTGCATTTTAAAGTGAAATCGACATCTTTCTGGTCGTGCGCTGACGCAACAACAAATACTGTTTTTTGCATACGTAATTTCTCAAAACCAAAGCAAACTTCGGCAAAAAAAGGTACAAAAAATTCAGGCACTTTGGAGGAAAAAAAATTTTTCACCCAAATCGTCACTTACGTCTGTCTTGCACCAAGCCATTCAATTGACAAACGCTCAATGCAGTAAGAGACGAAAATGACACATCAGATGTATCACGTGATGCTTTTCCGCCAATGAAATGATTGAAATAAACAATAGCATAATGAGCAGGAGTGTTGGCGTCACTTTCATTGTTGTCACACCACATTTTTCGGTCGTTTGGGTTTGCATTTTGCTTTTGCAGGTGAATACATCTTTCATCAAGTTTATCCAGAACCTGACTAGTAATTATGTGCTGAAGTTTGAAATGGACCGCTCGAACAATTCTGAGAATTTTGGGAGTGATGATTTGTTGGACACGCCGCTGAGACTGCAAGTTCGTCGCACGGTAAGCTCAATGGTCTTGTCACGTTACTCTTAGAATCGATTCCTAAGGCGATTTCAAGTCGTTCACTTGAACATTAAAAGGAAAGAAACATTTGAATCATTTTGATATCGAGTTGATAGCGTAGTTTATTTGTTTTGCTCTTTGACAAGCGATTATTCTACAAGGGCAAGACCGTCCACACGTTTTAGTGGAAAGAAACCGAACAGAAAATGGACATGCCAGTACACTACGCGATTTGCAGTTTGATGAAGGTTGTGGTTCAGACAGTTGTTCCAGTTCTCGACTATCATACAGGATTCCTAGCTCAACACCTATCAACCCGCCAGTTTCCTGCTCTGTTGGCACTGAGAAGCAGTTCCTCCAGCTACAACGCCAGATCGCAATGCTTGCTGAAAGGGTAGATTCTTTAAAAGAATCCGCCAATTTAGCTAATCACCAAAAAGCAGATACAAGGCGAGATGAGAACCTTCCCAAGGACATGGTGGTAAGTGCTGTTATTTTTCAAGTTGCATGGCAGTTTCAAACAAATCTAACAACACATAGAGAGGAAATCTTGTCCCCAGAGTCCACTTTTCTGGTCAACATCGACAACACAGACTCTGGCCAGGCATGCGTTTCTGAAAAGTGCTTAAGATTATTTAGGCCTGAAAATCTTTCAGCTAGAATTCTCAGCTCTCAGAATTAGCATGGATTTTCTCTGATTTGTACATGTACATGTATGCAGTGGAAGCAAGACCAAAATACAGGTATTGTTGCTACTGTGCATGTTAGTCCAGACTGTCATGACTCTGTT
>OZ026602.1:19829884-19914884 GCA_964020085.1 Micromussa lordhowensis | reverse complement strand
CTGATTATCTCACGTCTGGGTTTTAAAGCAGCTGCCCAATTAAAAACAGTGGGGATAGCTCCTTCTTTGAGCAGGCACCTGCCTGCACGGTCAGGAGAATGGTAGTCCTCTTCCTTGAAGTGCTTACTGCAAACCCTTGTCTTGGACGTCATCTATTAATATACATTTATATATAAGTTGCAAACAAAGTAAGTATTAAATCATGTCATGCAGATAACAAGCATAAAAGCCAAACTAGAAATAGTATTTACAAAAAAACAAACACAAAAACAAAATAAATAAACAGTAACCTTGAAATATGGGCCAACATCCCTCCGGATTTTAGCAATCCATTGGCTTCGATTTTGCTTTTTCTTAGGCATACGGTGGAACCTCAATGAGCTGTCATAGCGGCTGTCACCAGTGCATTGCGGCACACAGCAGTGATAATCACCTCCCTTCTTGCAGACTGGGGAACTTGGCCTGCTATCAACTACGAGACGAAATACAAAGTTATTATTGTTATTATTATTTTACTAGCTATTATAATTATTATTATTTATTATTAAAATCAATGCCACAGTTAATTAACTCAGTCAAATATTGTAAATGTTTGTATTGTGTATTATATTTTTCTTTTATCGTTGTAAAATGATTCCTCACTTTCTTAAGGTTATTTTTCTTTTCTTTTCTCATCTAAATGCTGTAGTTATACTTCAGTTTGTAGGTCCACATGAGCTTTTTAGCTGACATTTAATGATGTACATGACAAAGTATGCATGTTATGTATACATGTATGTACGAATATGTATGTATCAAGTATGTATGTAAAACAACCAAACACCAGTCAGAAGTATGCGACGTAAAATCAATGAGAACGGTTACAATCCTGCTACACACTGCAGTACATCATATTTTAACTATAATTTACCAGAGTCAAAGTGATAATCATTCCGGGAAAAGATAACAACAACACATGATCTTTTAACTAACTATGCCATGAAATGAACGTAAAACAGTGCCCTAGCAGCTCTCGTAAGGACTAAATGTTGGTGAATCAAATCGAAACCTGTCATCATGGAGTCATCGTTTAATTAATATGCAAATATTCAAATCTTTTCCCGCGCAAACAGGCAAAACAAAGCCCAAACGACAGTGACAGCTGCTTACCTTCATTGCTCGCCATGAGGTCAACAGGTCGTTACGGTAGACCCGGTTTCGTGTTTTTCTCCAAAAGTCACGAAAAGACGCTATTTATAGTTCACCAAGGTAAAAAAGTCTCAAAGTCAAACAGATCGCCAATACTTTGATAGAGAACCCACAAAGTCGCTCAGTCACGCTACAATTTTCAAGATGGCGACTGAAAAGCTTGCGTCCCAGCAAAGCGTTGCTAGGTGGTATCCAAGCACGTGACTGGATCCTGCAAAGGGCCTATTCCAGACTATTGACAATGTTTGCTATTATTAGAGCATTTTAAATTATTGTGAACTTGTTAACATCAGTCTCATCAGCGTTTATCCAAAACCGACCCTTGGGGCTCCATTTTTCACTAATTCTTTTATTACCTCTATCTGAAAACCAAAACATAACAAAAAATCAAAGTGTGTGCTTACTTGTTACACTTGATTAAGATTACTCAAGAGGGGAAATGAAGAACACAATATCCATATAACAACACAAATAAAAATTGATTGGTAATCCTTTCCATGCATTGCCACAACTGATGTTCGAATGGTCCTCTTTTTTCCATATAGCATTCCTCTATAATCTTCCCTGAAATAAAAGCTTCATGCTTCTTGCCAAGATTCATATTACATAAACAGATTGTTAATTTTCATTCAGACTCAATATCTACAACATATTGAATGCTTAATTTGAGACTTGCTTTTTACCTGGATTTCTGGCTTGGTGGTAAATGGTGACTTCTGTATACTGTTATTCTGAGTTTGAGTACTTACACAGGGAACATTTGCCCATGCCAAAAATAAAAAGTATAAATTATTATTATGTAGCAGTGAAAACTATCTGCATGCCATACAGTTGAAAGGAACACAGGGCGCCAAGGCATGGCCTGTGCTCCGGCTAGTGAAACTAGAATTAAAAGGTAGTGTATAATTAAAAAGTAAGGTTAAAATATGTATATACATATACGTTTTGCCCTTCGGGCTTCTTCAGTGTTCACAAGCTGAAAATACTTGGCAAAAACTAAGTCGGTTACAAGATCTTAAATAAATTGAAAAGTGATAGATACGGGGTAAACATTACGTAATTGCACGAAATTTACAAAGAAGTACTAATGAGTTGGTAACAAACAGAGCTAGCTAGTAGACAGAAAAATAACTTCAACAATAATCAATAATTAGTAAGTTCCAAATGTGTTGTAAAGTGAACAATAGTTAACAATTATTCTTTGAAATCGAGGTGAATAGTGGCAGAATATTTACCGAGGTAAATATTCTGCCACTATTCACCGAGATTGAGAAGAATAATTGTTTTAGTATATACACAGGAAGTGATCTCAACAACATTTTCAGAAGGAAACCATTAAAAATCGATTTAATTGACCTCTCAATTCATGCGTGGAAAACGGGCAAGCGGTACAAAGCATGCGCAAATTCGCGAAGCTATTTACAGAATCTTTCAACATGGAAAATCTATAGTTAATCTTCGAAAGTGACAGTCTAGAAAAATGGTCCTTAAACACCGTTCAAATCAGTGTGAATCAAAAGTATGCTTGCAAATATTGTCATCATTCAATCAAAGTTTTTGATGTTCACTTGGAAATTGAAAGAGCAGATGGCGAAGGATCCACCAGAAATTACACCATGTTCGCCGGACTGCGTTGAAAACTGGATGTTTTCTTGGACCATTTGAATATCTGTGGAGGTGTTAGGCTGAATAGCACTTAATCCTGCTGCCGAACCAGTGGAATTCACTGGTGCCAATACCGGGCGAAGAGCGACTTGGGGTTTGCTCAGATTGACGAACTCTGTTATTGCTGAGGACATGTCCTGAAACTGCTCGAACGTCGGACGATCGTTGTAAGATTCCAAGCTTGCATCGCTTTTATGGCCCGTGACAGCTCTGATATGGCGATTTTTCATGTTCCTTGAAGACAAAATATTGACGGTGGTCGACCTAACACAGTGATTGGTAAAGGGAGGGTTGATACCAGCCCGTACGGACATATTCTTCATCATGTGGCCGATAGTGTTGTGGCCCAGTGGTACCGTAGAGTACCAGATGACATCTGACGATGGATTAAATTTGGCACCACATAAGGGCTTCTGAAACAGAGCTTCACATTTTGGATTTAAATGGGACAGGTATGCCTTTACTACAGCTACTGGACAGTGAGCGAGTCCTTTGCTTTCAAACATCTTCCCGTCAGATGGGTCGTCGCTGCCATCTAAACCACCTTGATGGTTTTTTGTTGAAAATACTCCTCCTGGCGCTTGTCTGTTTAGCTCGTAATATTCCAGGCCGGAATTCGGGGTTTTGGAAAGCTTCAGGCTTGATTTTGTCAGCTGCCGCTGGTTTTCTCGCCCTCTTCGACCAAAGTAGAGTGTTATGAAAAACCATGCTGTTTGTTGTAGCTTTTTTGGGTCGAGGCTGCTCGCATCTACCAGTTCGCCAACTTCATAAAGCTTCGCTACAGCTTCCACTGTTAATGCGGGTTTATGGACCGTGGAACATATTTCACCTGACTTACTCAGAGACTTCAGTAAGGAATTAAGTGCCTTGTTTGCTTCTGTGAACTCGCTGTCGCCAATTATCGAAAAGGGCTAGTTGTTTGGTTCGTTGCGTACGTGTCTATCAATGGCGGCTCTAATTGAGGTGAGCGTTGCTTTGGTGTAATATGACCCGTCTTGTTTCCTTGCAGACATGTAGAACTTTCTTAAACATTTGTTTAATTCTTCTTTTTCCATTTCCTCAATTTCGGTGAGAAATTCGTTTTGCTGGGCAAACCAATCTACAAAATAAAATTACTCTTAATGAGATAAATCTTAACCGTGAAGATTGTTGCATTTTTAGCGATAATAACATTGCATCTGAAGTAATGAACGGTAAAACACTCGTTTGCAAAATATTAAGTCTTCTCTAACCTCTAAAAACTTTCATTCCAAATTTCGTGGCCTTCTTTGTGTTCTCAGGTACTGCATCTTGTATTTTTACGATTTCTGATTCCGAAACACTGGCGAAACGCGAGTTTACACCCGCCATTTTGTTTTTGTTTGGCTTACGCATTATTCACTCGGTAGGGGGTGAATAATGCTCATTAGCCAGAGATAGCGAACCAATCAGATTGCTTAAAACACCAAGATCACTGAGTGTGTATATACTAAAGTTAATTATTTGTAATATGAATGAAAATCTTCACAAAAGAAATTAAAAAACTAAAAGCGAGAGTTACGTAAGAGTTACTAACAAAAAATGAAAAGTGTGAAAACTGCAACGCAAAAAATGTAGAAAGGTATGACGGAAGATTATAATGTAACAAAATCCTAACTAAAAGTCCCTGAATGTTGCAACAGTGAGTCTAACACCAGTATCCTACAAAGGGCCCTTAAAAGGAAAATACCGTAATAAAATCCCCGATGCAAGCCACTGAGCTAGGCTATGTAAGCGAAATAACAAATTCCTAAAGTAAGGCCTTTGAACGTTTCAAGTGAAAAAAACTCATCGTAATAGCGGAGCTCCGGCGGCCGAAGGCCGCCAAGCGGAGCCCCATACCCATATTAGGAAACTGAAGGGAACCCATGAACTGATTTTCTCATGTGTATCATGGCTAGCGGTATTGCTCGTGGGCGCGTACGCACGACGGCGACGACGACGGTGGAGTCGCGCAAGATGGCGGCCATAAGGGGATCATAATAAGGGGACCTCTAAACCAAAAGGAGGCTTAATTTTTCGCGGGCTTTCTGGAGCTCAACGCGGCTACACAATATGCTAGGTCAGCTAAAGGAGTAACGTTTGTCGTGTTTACGTGGAAACGGTTTGGAAAATATTTTTTTCCTGCAGTTTTTGCTGCCAGTTTTAAATCGAGGATTGGTTGACAAATATAGCTGTGGTCAGGACCACATTGGTGGCTACGCAGTTATTCAAGTCAAGTAGCTTTGGAGGGAAACTAAAGCTGAGTGTTTCTTTTGAAACTGATTTGTTTTGAGTTGCTTTTTGCTTTGTATTGGATTTTTTTGCGTATCTTTGGAAAATTTTTAAATTTGTTTCACAAGGTTGCCGTCAAGGTTGCATGATGCCGGGAAGATCTATGACAGAAGAGCAGAAACAAAAAAAGCGAGAAAGAGACCGTGAACGACAAAGGGAAAGGAGACGGAACAGAACCGAAGAACAGCGCGAAGCAGAGTTAAAACAACGGCGAGAAACGAGAAGGAAGAGAACGGAGGAAGAGCGTGAGGTTGAGTTACAAAAACGGCGAGAAATAAGAAGCAGTAGAACGGAGGAAGAACGTGAAACTGAACTAGAAAGACTGCGAGAAATAACAAGCAGGAGAACGGGAGAAGAGCGTGAAACTGAACTTCAGAGACTGCGAGAAATAAGAAGTAACAGAACGGAGGAAGAGCGTGAAGCTGAACTACAAAGACTGCGAGAAATAAGAAGCAACAGAACGGATGAAGAGCGTGACGCTGAACTACAAAGAAAGAGAGAATTAAGAAGCAGCAGAACGGAGAAAGAAAGGGAAGAAGAATTACAGCGGCTACGAGATATGAGAAGGAACAGGAGTGAAGAGGAGAGCGCTCGAGAGAGAGAACGGCATCGGGAAATAAGAAGGAAAGGTACGGAGGAGCGGCGAGAAATAAACCGGGAACGGGTGAGAGAAATAAGACGAAATTCACGCCTGGAGCAGCATGAGGCCAGAAGATTTCCAGGTAAAGTAATGCCATATGTTGCTTGGCAACTTGGTCTTAAAACAACAACCAGATTAGTCACGTCATATAATTTATACAACAGACAAGATGGCCGCTCGGCGATCAAAATGATTGTTACGGTCAAGTTCAAAATAGTAGAAATGAGCTTGTAGTAAGCAATAGAAAGTTGATGGGCTGTGAAATAGGAGATGCTGCTGCTGCAACTGCTCCTAAAGAGAAATTCTAATTGTCGGCCGATTGATCATTGTGGTTCTGGTTTTTGTCGTTCCTCTTCGCGTATTTTTTCAAGGAATTTCTGGGAATTTACTATATGGTACAGCAACGTGTAAGCTTATTTTATTTCTTGGGTTAACTCGCATTTATTTTGGGATAAATATTTTGTACTGGTTCTTTTTTGTTTTGCGAAACATTTGCCTACGAGCAGATTACTCTTATCTGTACGTCTTAATTTTATTTTAAATCACTCCGATCCTCTCTAACCTTAATTATCATGACACCAAACGTTTTTCACCATTTTTACTTTTATGATTGAGGATTTACTAGCCAGCTGAGGGACGTGCTTTACACTTGGGTAATGACCAATGAATTAACTGGATCTTTTTTTTGTTTGTAGACCATTCTGCTGCAGAAATTAACATTGGAAATGAAAACCCTTCTCCCATTTCGACAGTGATAACTAATACAGGTACACATGTCATGAACACTGTGGTAAATGTAACTTCAAAACATTTAGGTGAACTAAATCACACTTTTTTATATAGTGTTTTTAACTTTTTAGCTGTGGTTCTACAGTGGCAAGTACAATTTTGCAAATTTGTACTGCAAACCATTTTCTGATTTGTATGCTATGAATGTCTGTTAATTTCATCTCGACCCACTATGATCTAACTTCAAAACATTTAGGTGAACTAAATCACACTTTTTTATATAGTGTTTTTAACTTTTTAGCTGTGGTTCTACAGTGGCAAGTACAATTTTGCAAATTTGTACTGCAAACCATTTTCTGATTTGTATGATATGAATGTCTGTTAATTTCATCTCGACCCACTATGATCTATTGAAATATTATTGCAAGAGAATTTTAATAATATCACAATAATATCACTTGCATATAGTTGGGCAAGCACAAAGGTAGGGTAAGAGACGCTCGAGGTGCAGCTGAGAGCGTCTCTAGCTACCTAAGTGCTTGCCCAACTATATGCAAGTGAATTGACTCTCGCAAGACATTGTCCATTGCTTTTATAGCATAGCAAGACATTTTTCACGCTGAGAAGTTGCTTTCTCTGCACTGATCAAATTGCAAATTCTGCACGTGCATGTGCACGTGCTGTTTTATACTTTCCTTACATGCGCACGTGCACATGCACGTGTTGTTTTCACTGGGAGCACTTTCGTTTTGTTGATCTTTCGACGCTTCCGATGTTTCTGCAACCATTTCAGACACGTTTTCTAAGTCTTCAAAGTCATCAAGAAATTCTAACTCAAACGTTGGGTTATAACTAGCCATTAGTAACAGCTAAATTTAAGTTTTACTGGAAAAGTGTTGTCAGAAAAACTTTTGCTAGCATGAAATTTCATTGACAATGATGTCAGCCTGAACAATCTCAATGAACCACACATTTCTTTTTCATAAAAAATAAGCCAATCAGAGCATGGGGTAGCATATAGCTATGTTATAAATGCTTATAATATATAGATTTAGGTCAACCTAAAAGCGGAGCTCCTGTAGCCCGATTAGGCTTATCCAGGATAAGGTTGAATTTTGAGTTCAGTTTTGTAACTTTGCTGCAAGGTTTTCTGCATATTGTTTGGCCTTCTGTTTTGTGTTTAATAATCACAAAACCTGATACACACAAAAAAACTGTAAACAAAGAACATTTGTAGGGACGAAACAGTTATAATTTGGTTAACTTTTAAACCTGGATTAGAGTTAACAGGCTTCCGAACAACCCAGCTCTGTTTTCAACAAGTTGACCTGACATGAGCTGCAATCCAATCGAAAACCAGTACTTGGTCAGCAGTCAACTTAAATAAAACGCGTGACCTTGATGAGCTCTAAAATTGAGCCTGTGATACGGTCATGTGATACTGGTCAGCAGATACCTTGATTTGACAGGTGTCAATTGATCATAACATGATGTCATATATCAAAAAAGTACATGGTAAACCAAGAGCGTTCTGTAATAATTCTAAAGGGAGTGTTGCGTTAAAATGTCCATGCTGTCCATGCTGTCCATGGATAGTTTTTAGAATCACCCAATAGATGTTTTTCACTGATTAGCATCTGATGTAATACAACAACAACAACCATTTATTTTGTTTTGTACATAAAATATTATACAGCAAAAAATAACCTTAACTAAAATAAACAAAAAAAACCTCTCAGAATAGTAAGAACTAAACAAAGCTGAGTAGTTACAAAGAATATTATGCCTTATTACATCGGTTGTAGAAGAAATAAAGAAAAGAAGACAGAGAAGACAAAAAAAAGATGTAGACATAAATGTAAAAATGAAAGTATGAAGAACAAGAAATACAAGTAGTAATAGTAACCAGATCCATGAATTAAAGTAAGCCTAATTGAGAAAATACAGGACTGGACTGAGCATCTTGTTTCGAGAATGTGATTATACGTAGAGCCTGTTTTTGCAAGGTAACAATTGTTTCTAAAGTTGTGGCATAAGCATTTCCCCACAAAACCAAGCCATAGGCAAGAAAGGGATACACCAAGGAATACTAAAGCTGAGAGAGAATATCATTAGTAACAAAGTGCCTGACCTTAGATAGGAAGATATTAAGTGTATTGTCACTGCTTAATGTCACTCAACTACCACTTTAAAAGCATACCCCAACCCCTTTTAAGCACTATTACTGATATATAATTCTGTAGCATTTACTCTTCTGGGGGTGAATTACAGTTTATTAATTAACAATGAATTTAGTGGATCTTTTTTCCTTTTAAAATGCCATGTTCTTACCATGCTGCTGCATAAAATAACATTGGAAATCTAAATTAACCTTGTTCCTACTGTAACAGTGATTACTAATACAGGTACATATGACATATATACTGTGGTAGCTTAAAGCAGTTTAAGGTGGGCAAACACAGTCTTTGCTAACTAGAATCCTTGATAATGATTGCTTATGCGATCACGTTCGAAGACAAAATATCAAACATGTCAGTGACAGAGTAATAAGCTATTGTTCTTAACAGTATTTTGATTTGTGCTATTTCCATGTAGGCTATTTTTTTTTTCTTTTTTTTTCATATAAAGCCATGCATGATACATAGAGTAACTTTGCTGGTTTGTCATTATTGCCATGAAAACCCTGGTGTGTCCCAGAATTGAGACTCAATATATGTTTAGTTTTTCTTTCAACTGAAATGAACTGCTTTTTTCAATCCAGAAGTCAAACGAGTGGATTAAAAAATCAAAACATTATCAGAGGAAATTGTGAAAATTACTTTGATTGTTTAATAAAGAATTGCCAAAAACTATTGGGCTAAAAATAATATTATCTGAATGATGTTAACATGTGAGCATTGTTCCAAGGTTTTATCATTGCATTGACCCTATTGCGTAGTTAACTAGTTGTAGTTAAATAAATTAGCCAGAAATCTTCCAGTTTGGAAAGAGGTATAATCATTGGGCTATACTAAAAAAACAATTATTTTTATATGTATCAGTAAAAGATTACATGCTTTTTGTATTTTCAACTTTGACAGCTGGCATGCATGAAAATTAAATTGCAATCATTTGTTAAAACAAAAGGAAAAAATAGATTGTAATAACAAAATAAAATTATTTTAAAAACACTATGGCTATATCTAAATCTACAGAAAACTATACTTTGAACCCACTAATTCTTAAAGAATTAAAAACACCATGTGTACAAGTCATTTACATGTACATGCATATACCACGTACCAATGCAGCAGAGTGCAATTATTTATCAAGGTACTATACCTAGCCACATTTCATTAACAACAAATGCCATACTTTAATAATGGGTTTCAGCTTGGTTGATATTCGTTCACCCATTTTCCAATCCTTATACGTCTATTTGGGATTTTGACCAAAAATAGCTTCAGAAAGTGAGTTGTCCCAGATATGTCCAAGTTCCACTCTCTCTAGCTTAATCTTGATAGGTGCATTAGAGATTTACATTTTTTAGTAGGGGGTAGTGATACTCTCAGTCATGTTGACATAGATTTTCATTTGTGCATAATTTTATTTGTACATGTCTGTCAGTGGATACTCATTCTTGTAGGGTATGTATATAAGTGTTCTTTTTTAAAAAAAATAACCAACTAAAAATTAGTCAAAGGGAAAGTAGATACATAAAATCAGTAGAAGGTATTGTTGATAGAATAAGATTGCATAGCATTTTAACAAAAGCACCTATATTCAAGTGCATTTGGGGGTGGCTATTGGAAATGGAACCTTGCCAGAGTACAAAATAAATATGGTAATTCCCTTCCCCATACTTTCCCCTTTCTTTTACAACTACTGTAGTTTGCAACATTATTCTAAAGCTGATGTATAGTAATCATTAATTTTACCAGAAGATGTTGAAAGGGTGAATCCTGTATTAGAAGACTTGGTTGAAGGAAGTAACTTATTGGAAACACAGCAGGCTGTTCCCGAAATAGATAACCATGATGGCCACTTAGAAGATAGTCGTCTAATTGACCGAGCAAGAGCAGTAGGAGTGGTCTATGAGTTTGCACATCCTGGTGTAGATGAAACAGATGATGACAGAAGAAAAAGACAGCAGCGAAATCGAAGGAGAGTTACTGATGAGGAGAGGAGGCTACGTGATGTTGTTGGAGACCTCCCACCACCACCGCCAGCAGGGTCCAGTCAGTTGGAGGACAATGCATACTTTGCTATCCGGAAGTTTGAGGTGGAGCAGATGACATATATGTTTAATTGTTGTGAAGTTTGCAATGAACGGAGATTGGAAGGCAAATGTGCAAGGAACATGTGTACTCGTTGCAGAAAAGATAAGAAGGTGCCAAAAGTATGGTCAGATGAAAACAATATGGATCCAATGCCAGTGCCTAAGGAACTGTCTGAAATGTCAGATGCTGAACAGATGTTGATAGCTAGACTAGCACCCACCGTACATGTGCACATGTTGAAACATGGGGGAATTGCTTCAAGGGGTCACTGCATTGCCTTTCCTCAAGCAGTGCAAGAACCAGCGACTATTCTGCCACGTCTACCCGCAGAAGTGGACATCATACGTGTCAGAAGGCAAGGAAAAGATAACACCCACAAGGACTTTAGAGTTAGAAGACATCGGGTAGAAAGTGCACTACGTTGGCTGAAGGGCAACAATCCTGCCTATACCAACATAGTTATTGATGAGGCTCGTCTGCAGAATTTACCAGCTGATGGTGAGTTGCCCAATTTGAGAACAGTTGAGTTTTCTGAAACAACAGAACACGTGGATGACCAAGGTCCTGCCCCACAGCAGTTGGATGCAGGGGAAACAGATAGAAACGATGACTCGACAGTCTCTGGGGTTATTCTTCCTGAGCCAGGAGTGAATGTGCAAGCACAGGTTGAAGCGGCCTTAAATGAAGTTGTTTCCGAACCCCAGGAAGCTGAAACTGGAAGGGCTCAGCAAGGTGACGAACGACCTGTGATCCCATGGCCGAGCATTGATACAACGCCAGCATCTGAGTTTACAACTCCGTATTTCTTCACGATGGCTTTCCCTTGCTTGTTCCCATATGGAAAAGGTGATTTTCATATCAATCGTCCTATGACATGTCCCACACTGCATGATTGGGGCGAGCACCTGCTGTGGTATCAGGATGGGAGGTTTGCTAGGCACAAAGTATGGAAGTTTGTTGTACACAACATGATCATGAGGAAGCGTGCCTTAGAACAGAGCAGATACTTTGTTGATCAGCAACTAGGAGACCCCCATTTAACAGTTGCAGGTCTCCAAGAAAGGCTAGCAAGGGGGGATACTTCATTCACTAACAAGCTGTTGTATTTTGGAGCAAATTTGCGTGGCACTGCACAGTATTGGCATCAAAGACGGAGAGAGCTTCGAGCTTTGGTTGAGTTCATGGTGAATGAGAAGAAAGGATTGCCTTCATTTTTTATGACTGGAAGTTGTGCTGAGTTTTACTTTCCTCCACTCAGAAGACTACTTGAACAGTACATTTTGCTGAGCACAGGGAAAGAAGTTAACCTTGCTGAAGATAGCAATGCCCGCTACAAGGCTGTGCAAGAGAACACCCATGTTGTCGTAAAGTATTTTGACCTGCGTACTCAGTCATACCATGACAAGGTTCTAAAGCCTGTGTTTGGTGTCTCTGACTATTGGTACCGCTACGAATTTGCCAAGTCACGGGGTCAAATCCACTGGCACCAACTCAGCTGGAGAGAAGACAGACAGCCACACGAGCTCTTGAACCAAGCCCGTGAAGATGACTGTGATGAAGATGAGTGTGCTGCCATACTTAATCAGTGGGCAGATGAAAACCTATCCATGACAGCATCACACCCAGCTGGTAGTGATGAAGAAGGAAAACCACGGATGGATCTCTGGCCTCTTCCCGAGGGGTCAGCTGACCCCATACCAAATGACCAAGATCCCCTGGTAAAGATGCTAATGGATATAGCCTCAACCCAAGATGCGATCCTGGAGGATCATTTGCTTTTGGTGAACCGAGTTGGGTTGCACAGTTGTTCTGATTATTGCTTGAGGACACCTCGTCATCCTGAGCAAGGATTGCAGCCTAACGAGAGGGTGTGCCGCATGGAATTTGGAAGTGAGTTTCACCGAGGGAAGAAACTGCACAGTGAGCCAGAAATTGTTAATGATCACAATGGAGCCCCTCGCCTTGAGATGCCACGTGACCACCCACGTGTTATTCAGCATTCGTCTTACCAATTGCAGTCGTGGAGAGCAAATGGGGATGTAAGCTTGATTCTGTCTAATTCTTCCCCAGACAATCCTAGCACAGATGACATCATAGCTATAATCGACTATGTGTGTGGCTATGCATGCAAAGACAGCGAACCCACTGGTGCTACTGCTGACCTCTTTGAGGATATGGTAAATGCTGTTGATGCAGCCGATGCTGACCAAAATCAATTTGCGCCAAGATGTTGATAAAGACTGTGGGAAGACGAGACATCAGTGGGCCGGAGGCATCATTTGAGCTGAGTGGATTAGCACTTTGGCATTGTAGTCGACATTTTACTTATTTGTCAATGACAGGGTCAAGGCGCCTCGAACGTGATGGTGACACTGCGACACGCAGCACGCCTTTGGATAAGTACCTTGCAAGACCGCAAGAGCAGCGTTGCTCCTGGTACCAGTTTGCATCGAAGGATGGCAAGGTTCCAGTCGTAAGTGGGGGTGCTACCCATGCAACGTGGCCAGTGAATGAGGACTACTGCAGATCAATGCTTCTCTTGCACTGGCCAAACTGGTTTGAAATCCAAGAAGTAAAAGGAGAGGCTGAATCTTGGATTAATCGTTTCAAGGACTTTCTCACAACTAATGAGTGCCCAACATTTGTGAAGGCTCAAGTCTCTAAGGCACAGCATTACGCCGAGCACCCGCAAGAACCATTATTTGAAGACAATGTGGATGATGATGCTGTTGAAGAAGAACAACCTGACTGGGTTGATGTCTATGCAGGCCAGAATCAGAGATATGAAGGTGTAGAGAAGGACTTTGATTATGATGATGGTGGAGAGCAGTATGACTGGAGCAGCATTTCAATCAATCTTCCTGAGGGTAAAGACCCAAAGAAATGGCTTGAAGATACCATCAAGCAAGCTGAAGAACAGGAGACTGTGGGCCTTGAATTACCAGATGTGTCTCCATTGACATTAAATGACAATCAGAGAGCTCTAGTCATTCTAGTGTTGCAAACACTCTATAAACTTGTCGAAAATGAGCTTGATTATCGTCCTTTGCGACTTGTTGTCTCTGGAACTGCAGGAACAGGAAAATCATATGTTATCAAGTGCCTTCAGAAGCTAGTGCGGCAATTGTTTGGAAAGAATGCTGCAGTACAGGTCATAACCCCAACTGGGAATTCTGCCTATCTTGTTCAAGGTAGTACTGCTCACAGCTTTTTAGGAATCCCAACTGGTGGAAGATCTTGTAACGAGCTAACTGTACCTTCAGGTCCTGTGTTAGACAAAAAATTCAGAACAGGTGTGAAAATCTGAAAGTTCTGATTGGTGACGAGCGATCAATGTTTGGTCGAACCACACTGGGCTGGATGGAACAGCATACACGATATGCAGTTAACAGAGGAGCCAATGCAGAAGAGCTTTGGGGAGCCATTCCTGTAGTAGTGCTTATGGGAGATGATGTACAGTTACCTCCTGTGTGTGACACTCCAGTGTACATCGACCATAGCCGTAGTGCACCATCTAACCATGGTCGGTTGGTGTGGACCAGTTTTGACAGTGCCTTGGAGCTAACTCAGATCGTGAGGCAAACTGAATCTGAGGAGCAGCTCAGAGATGTGCTCATGTCTATGAGAACATATACTACAACACCCCAGCAAGTGCAGTGGCTACAAAAGTTCCAGTGGCATAATCTACGCATAAGCCATGGTCAAGACCTTCTTCGCAGGATGGATGAACAAGGCCTTTATGTCTTCCCAACACATCGTTTGGAATGGGAACGCAATAAGGCTAAGCTGCTAGAGTGTAACCGAGAGCCAGACCATCCAGTAGCAAAGATTAAGGCAGTTGATAATGGCAGGCATGCACAGAAGGCCGACAGCAATAAGGCAGGTGGGTTACTGCCACTTCTGTATCTCTGTCGTGAAAGCAAGGTGATGCTGACAGTAAACCTGAAGGCTACATGGGGCTTGTTCAATGGAGCAGTGGGCACAGTAGTGGATATTATCTACAATAATGGTTCTAGACCAACGGATGACCCAGCACCATTACCCGATGTGGTGTTTGTACGGTTTCCGGGATATAAGGGTCCACACTATATGGATGATGATCCCACAGTTGTACCAATTGTACCTGTTAGTCGGTGCACTGACTGTGTATGCCGGTGTAAGCGTGTTCAGGTTCCATTAAGACTGTCGTGGGGAACGACAATCCACAAATGTCAAGGAATGAGTGTAGGCACAGGAGAGGCATTCAGATATATTGTGATTCACCCTGGAAAACATGACTTTGAAGCAAAGAATCCAGGAGCCCTTTTCGTAGCACTGTCAAGAGCAAAATCAGCAGGTGGAGAAGGCATGGATCCTGACTTTGCTTTTCATGAAGATGTCCTACTAAATGATGATAGATTGAGGCCTGTGAACACTCCCACTACCCGAGCTAGAGCTGTGGAAATGGAAAGGCTGCATACCTTAGCCACTCAGTGTCAGGAAAGAGAGATTTTTACACCAGCATATCGAGATGGAATCTTTCAGAGACTGGTGGAGTGGGCACAGTCTCAAAGTCATTGAGGTATTTCCCAATTAGTCCACTGCATTTTGAGAAAATGCAGAAAAGGTATGACACTCAGTACAATACTAAGCAAAAGTGTTGAAAAAAAAAAAAAGTGACTTAACTTTCTTACAACCAGTTTGTGTTGCTGTGGATATGCAAATGTCTAACGTAAAATAATCATTAAGAAGGAAATACCTTGCTAATCAACATGTGTTCCTACATGCAGTTGACCTTGCTCTACACTATATGGGACCATGCATGTCAATCAAAAATGGTTAAATCCCTCAGACTGGTGGAGTGGGAAGTCAGTTTCAAAGGCATTGCAGTATTTCTCAACTAGTCCATTGCATTTTGAGCTAAAATTGCACAAAGGTAGATGTGTTACGGTACAGTACCATGCGAAAGTGTTGTCATTATGTGTGAGTGTATCACTGCTTTAGTGGATTAACTTGGAACTGTGTACATGTACCTGTGGGTCGGTGAATGGCCACATGAAATAATTAAGAAGGAAATGAAGTGCTAATCAAACTGTGTACGTACAGTTAAGCTGGATCTGTGATCATGCATGTCAATTAAAAATGGTAAAATCTTCTTTAATGACTGCATACATTATAACTTGTTTTGTTTTTTAATCCATCACACTTTAAAGGTTGAATGCTTTTAAAACACTCCCAGTACGCAAGCTACATGTAGAGCTGTGGAAATGGACAGACTGCATGTGTGAGCCAGTTGGTGTCAGGACTAGGCTATCGACATTAAACCGTGAAGTGGGCACAATTTCAAAGCCACTGAGTCAGACATATCTCTTGAGTAGTGCACTGCATTTTGAGCAGAAATGTATAAAGGTGTGATGGTACAGTGCTATTCAAATGAAATGCGTATGATGTGTGATCATATCACTTTTTTAGTGGATTAACTATCGTGCAACCTGTTTGTGCAGCTGTGGGTCTTTGAATGACCATGTACATGCTTTTAAGCTCGGTCTGTGACCATGCATGTCAGTTAAAAATGATGAATTCTCTTTTAGTCACTGCATACAGTACAACTTGTATTGGTTTTTAAACCCTCATACTTTAGCCAGAAAAGAGCTAGGCTTAATTGCACAGGTTTAAGCAACTTTTGTGTGTTTGATTTTATTAACTAATGCTTTTCGAACTAATTCATATTTAATGGAAGTGTTGCCTATGATAGAGTCATAGGATAAAAATAGGAACATTTGAAAAAGGAATTGAATACAACTATTAAGATGATGATATGACAAACATTCTGTTGCTAGACCTGATTTAGAACTATAACTAAATCCATTATTATTGTTGCATTGGGTTTATTCTTTGTTGTAGTTGCTGTAGTTGCAGTAGAAAGAGCACCTTAACTTTAGCAACCCTGCCAAGTTTAAGCATTTCAAGTGAAATATCAGCTGAGGAAATGTATGGTGAAAATTGAAAAATTTACAGACGTTTGTTTGACTGGAGGTATGCATTATACCCCGAGTCATACAAACGTCTGTAAATTTTACAATTTTCAACTTACCTTTTCTCAGCTGATATTTCACCTGAAGTGCTGAAACTTGGCAGGGTTACTAAAGTTAAGGTGCTCTTTCTAGTGCTGGTATTCGTTTTTAATTTTGACTTATTTGAATTTTCAGCCGCCATTTTGGAGAAGGGTCTATTATGAAAGCCACTGAATGCATAATATTATGTGCTTCAACATTCATGAACTCTGGTAACTGATACTGAGCAGATGGCAGCTAGCAAAGAGGTGGCCCTGGATGCTGGGTAAACCATCACCATAAAATTCACAAAATACATACATGTAATGACGTCAGCTATTTTGAGTTAAGTTTCTAATCATGTGTTTATTACTTAGGAAAAGGAAACTAATTAAAACACATTTCTAACATAATTACATAATAAATTTGCATCTAAATGATAAAATTCACTAAGTTGGTCATCCTCATTAAGCAATATAGCTTTTTGAAATAAGTAAAATTTAAGTGTGTGTTTTGTGAATTGTTATGAAATGATGTTGAGAGAATTTACCAGACAGCATGGGTCACTGGTACTGTTTTACCAGCTCAGCTGTTATTTTAACATGCATTGAGCAGATGGTCATACACTTGCGATTGAAGCCAGCTCTGTGTTACACTGAGCAGATGGCTAAACCTGAGGCAGATGCCAGCTCCCGTGTGCAAGGTTGTACTGTGCATGTGGTGTAAATGGGGTTGTACTGTTCACAGTAAATAAATTTTCATTTGTAACCCCTTTATAATTGGCTAAATATTTTGGACAGACTAATTCACACATGTAAAATGAAGTCATTGACTAAAATATTAAGCACGAGTGTACTTTTGAGCATCAGCTGGTTAATGACTCAAGCCAAACAACTTCTTCATTTACACCCTGTAAGAGCAGATGGCAGCCTCCAGTACGTTGCTATGCAGATGCCAGCTCTGAGATGTTTGCAAGGGTCAGCTAAAAATATAGCTATGAACAACCTGGGTTCCACAGCATTCAGAAAAAGAGAAAGGAGCTTTTCCAATGACATTTTCTTTTACAAAATGCCAGCTGCATTTAAGAAGTAGAAAACATGTACCGTGTTTCTATCGAGTTATACAAACGCAAGTGGAAGTTTGGGAGAACGAGAAATGCTGTGCGAACACGAGCCACAGGTGATTGTTTCCACAGCTTTTTTGAGTTCTCCCAAACTTTCACGAGTGTTTGTATAACTCGATAGAAACACGGAGTACATGTTATCTATTTCTTTTAGAAAACACCACGACGAGAAAACGGAAAACAACTTGTTAACTTTGATTATCAAAATGTAAATTCTCTTTGCTCGCGCCATGACTACATCAACAGAACACGCTAGTTCTGTGTCTGTATTGAGTTATACAAACACAGTTTTTAACCAATCAGCGCATGTGCTTTCCTAGGACTGTTTTCTAAAATACATTGGAACATTGCACAGACCGTTAATGTACAAATCATTTATGTATAGTGTCAATAGTCCACTATGTGGTCCACTTGAAAGTGTGATGGTGACAGAACATACATGTAATTGCTGAATATTATTGAGTGGTAAAATATAAGTAATAGATTGAAAACTGAGAATAATAAACAATTATTGGATGAGGTTGAGCATGATGTCATGAATTATCAAAACTGATCAGAAGCCCCTAGGGTTTATTGTAAGTTTCATTTTATTTCATAGAATGTTTACAAGCTTTATAAATGGAATGTCAGAAATAACTTCCAACTTAAATAAAAAATTCTTTTTTTTCTGTTAATAGGTTGGATTAACAGTTAATTTGATAGCATTAGTGGGTATTTAAGATTGTACAATAATGGATACTGCAGTTAACATAATAGATTATTTAGACAATAAAGTGTTTCTGTTAAGAAACTATCGACTGATAGTTGACTAAAATTTGTTCTTAATTAAAAACACATTTGCTTCAGAAGTCAAACAAGCTTGGTCCAATTTAGGAACTAACACTGAAAAACCCCTCTGGGAAGTGTTAGTAAATGCCCGGCAACAATGAGTGATGGTGGTGCCTTCATGAAACCCCCGCCTGTTAGAGCGGCCAATACACAGCGAGGTCTAGGATGAGATCTTAAAAAAATGCTGTGGGGGACCGGGAACCCTTATTTTTGTTCACAAGAGAAACACATTTCTGTGTAAAACTAAATGGACGCATATGACATGAAAAATAATTTCTGCTTATTTCAAAGGCCCTTTAAAGTACTGAGGAATGGCGGTTTTTTTTTTTGAAATATCGTGAATATATTCACGTTTTGCCATTATGCAAATTAGATCAGTGATGACGTCACATTGTTTGCAACTAAAAATGGTAAATACTGAATAAACATTAAAGCAGTGTTCTTGAAACCTAGCACCATAAATGTGCATCACAAGAAACAAAATGACACCCTCAATGGTGTTGCCATAGCAACTCTTTCTGCCCCAATCTCTTTCTGTCCAAAAAAAGAGGCCAACAATGCATTTTGATCTCTTATTTGTCTGATAGGGGGTGAATGGAATCTAAAATACATGAGTTGTGTTGATGAAGAAAACTGAAAAAGAAATAGAGAATTGCTTTGTACATGTATATCAAAAATTTAGATTATTTTCTTCTGGCCAGACTTCCATGATCATCACACTATGAACTAAAAACCCACGAAAATCCTGTGAATTTAGTCACCCTAAATGCATGAGAATTTTAAGGCCTAGAAATGTCTTCATTTAACAGTCAAACAGTGGCCATGAAATTAACAAATGGTTAACGCCATAGCGTGTACTATCGAGTTTTATACAATAACAAAATCAATGCACGCGCTCTGATTGGTTCATCAGCTATGTTTTATTCTGCCGGTAAACCCATGGAAAAATCGCACGCCTTCTGAATTATTATATAAAAGCAATAGACAACAAGTTTCTATGGTTTATAGGCTGATAAACCACTTGGAATGTTGGTAGAACACTCGAAGAATTTGTAAATCACTCGCCAGCGGCTCGTGGTTTACAAATTCTTCTCGTGTTCTATCAACATCCCGTGTGGTTTATCAGCCTATAAACCATAGAAACTTGTGGTCTATTGCTTAAATGGTGCACACGGGAGGTTTCTAAGCACAAAAGAAGCGTAAGAGTCCCACAAGATGATAGCCGAGTGCAACTCTAGCTTTTTGAGTGCTTAGCAACCTCCCAAGTGCACCATAACTCAATAGTTAACAATTATTCACCGAAGTGGAGGTAAATATCCACCACTTTCACAGATACTGAGGTGAATAATTGTTTTAGTATATACCACACAAGCTGAATAACTAGCGGCCCAAAGAGTAACTTCATAGTTAAAATATAGCGACAAAAGCCTTTTTGTTTGTCTTCGGCTGCTCGGAGGTGAATAGTACTTGGCTAATCACCTGCAAGCTAGCCAATCAGCGTGCACAAAAAGTACTATTCACTTGCGTGATATATACTAATACATGCTCTGGCATTTACCATTTGTTTTATAACATAACATTGAGACACTGGAACAACAGAAGTCTTTTAGAGTCCATATCACGCTGCTGGCATCAATGTGTCATGCAATGCCTTTTTCAGGTCGCACTCTGAAGAAAAACATTTTCTTCAACGTTGATATTGTGGTAAAAGACAAATTGAAATGTGTGGTTTATCATAGTCTGTAATCTTACCAACAACGAGTATGTGTCATTACTCGCTTTCCAAACATTTTTTTTGTATTGTTTCTGCATATCAAGCGAGTTTGTAAAAGGTTTTGAAAGGAAAGTCTCATGCGTACAAGCAGCTCATTTGCATAATGCAGCACATGCACTTTCAAGTCTGAGTCGGTGCTTTCACTTGTCAAGACAAATATTTATTTCGTTATCTTTGATATTCTGGTAAAAAACAAATTGAATGTGGTTTAGCATGGTCTGTACTCTTATTGACAACGACACACGTCATCACAGTGGTCAAAATGTTGTGGACAAATTGAGCTACATCACAAAGAGCGCGCTTTGCTTTAGTTATTGAGCACGTCAGCAGCATACACCCATGGGCAAATAGTACATGCTGAATTACCCAATCAGAGCATACGCTTTGCTTTAGTTGTGTTATAAAAGCAGTTATTACTAATTGTTATAAAACTCTGGACTTTACAAAATAAAGCACAGTTAATATTTAACGCTGTACAATAAAAAAATCAATTTTCCTAACATTGCTGATCAATGACCAAGTTTCACCGAGAAAACTAGCAGCAGAGGTAAGGGGGACATCATGTTGAGCAGCATAGCTGGAGCAACAACAAGTCGTTCACCGATTCAGAGTCAGGACCCCAATCATAAAATGGCGATGTGCAAGAGTTAAATTAAACAAATATTTTTTTTGTCAAGAAGTTTTAAAACAAAGTCTAAGGCAGGTGTGATAAATAGATGCATACCTTGAAAAAGAGAAGCTCACTTGTTAGGGGTTCAAGCAAAGTTTCCCTAGCCACTATAGTTTTGGTTTTCGCTTTGTTCTAAGACATATGTACACCCTCTGTCTTAAGGTATTAATGAACTTAAATAATTGCTAAAACTGAATCCTTTTGTATGTAGCACCACATCCAGTAATTAGTTTGTGGGATTTTGGAAAAAAAAAGAATCTCACCGATTCACACAGTTACCGGTACTCATGTGAAGCAACAATCATGAATTTTGTAATAACTGTAGTCCAAAAATGAAGTAGACTCTAGAAAGTAAATTTGACAAAGGCTGCTGACTGATTGAGGGTTGTTAATGTTTTATTCAAGCAACATATACTTGATACAAGCTTTTGCTGACAAGGATCACAAAAATCTGAAATGGTACTCCCACAACCCTGGTTACCTTTAGTTTCTACTATCTAGTGAAACCACAACCTGCATGCCTCTTGTAAGATTTGAGTTTTAAATAGAACCAATAAACTGTAACCATGCTAGCGTTCTGCAAACAGAATAAAAGTATAAATAAACAAATTAATTTCAAATAACACAATAGCCACCTAATTTGTTATATAAACTACACCTACATGTAGATTCTAACCAGAGACCTACAGATATTCATTTACCCCTTAGGCCAATAACACCAAACATTTAAGTACATTATGGGAGTAGAATCTTTGTCCTTTATGTTTTAAAGATACTAATTTATGCAGTGCATAATTTACTCTGAATGATGGTACTGCTTGGCAAAATCCAAGAGTTTAGCTGTTCTATTTTTATGATTCTGTGGTTATTTTATGAAAAAGCCATGGAAATGTATATACAATTGAATATTTTTTGATGGTCTATGTACATGTAATTTACTAATGTGAAAAGATGTTCAGACTTCACTTCCACTTTGCTGATAATCAAACTGAAAATCGTAAGTGTAAGACAGAGACTATGGGCTGCAGACCGAGATTAGGTAAAATGTAGACTAAGATTAAAATGTCGACTGCAGACTACAGACTTCAAAAGTATATAATTATTGTGTTATAATAATAGTATCAGGCACTGATCTTTCCACCAATTTCATTGATATGCGACCCTGCATCAAACCTCTGCTGATCGTTTGGCATTTCTCTTCTGTTAATCATGCATTCCTCATTATTTTGGTGTTATACATGTAGGGGCGCCTCTCTTGTTTTCATTATATGACGGCCACTACAGTCTATGTAGCCTCTTTGTTTAACATGGTTGCTTGTTATTCTTTAAGCTTACTTTGGCAAGTGGTCTTTTGCTTGTGCAGGGGTTTAGAGTGAGCATTGCAGCAAGATTTCTGCGAAAGGGGAAGACATTAGCCTGTGTTGCAGACGAAACTAAACCCTGGTATAGTCTGTATGCAAATCAGCGACTAAAAGCTTGTTCTGCCTCCCCGTGTGTCACAAAGGTTTTCTATAATAGGTTCTAATTGGCTCTTGCATATGGCTCTTTTTTTTTTTCATGCACCGTGATGAGACGTGTAGATCTCATGGAGCCATGGTTACACTCGTAATGAATACCATATACACAAAACAAACATGGCTGCGATCACAAAATTACCTGGCGAGGCATAATTAAATGTGAAAGTTTTACTGAAATGTTATTCGGAGTTGCTAACAGTAACACGATGGTAGGTTTATTTTCTTTGCCACTTTGAACGGTCGGTTAGCATTCACAGCCCCACAGGATTTACATTTTAGGAACTTGTCATGTATGCATGTTTTGGTTTAGAATGAACAATATCCACGACAATCAGCAGGTATCAAACGATGAAAGATTTTCCGAAACCAGCAGGGAGATTAACAAATGCATCGTTGTGCCAAAAAACTTTCACAGATTCCCATTCATCGAGAAGATTGCCAGATAGTTCAAACTGCTTTTTACCACCTTAAATGATAATTTCATGATTGCTGCCAGCTGCCTTGTTTGTTTTGTGTATCTGGTATTCATCAAGAGCGTAACCATGGTTCCACGAGATTCACTCATCCAATCATGGTGCATGAAAGAACAGCCATAATTATGCAAGACACAATTGGAACCTATTATAGAAAGCCCTGGTAACACGTGGGGGGCGGTACAAGCTTTTGGTGACTCACTGATTCACAGACAGACTATACCAGGGTTTAGTTTTGTCTGAACACAGGCTAGGAAGACATTTGTGAAGAAAATTTTGAGAATCTACACGTACAGAAATACCTCCACAGTTGATTAGCTATTCCGGATGGGAAAAGGAAGACAAATGGACGGTTGGTGAAAAAAGAAGTAGACTTGGAGAATAACAAGCAACCATGTTGAACGAATAGGCTATACAGTGGCTGCATTATTTTTGAAAACAAGACCAGCACTTCTATAACACCATATAGGGAAGGCATGATTGAAGGAAGCAAATGGCCAAATGCTGGCAAGAGTTTTGATTTGGGGATCGCATATCGATGAAATTGGTAGTATTACATGATTATTAAGGCTAAATGTAGTAAAAGACTACACTCCGGTCAGCCTGAATGACCCTCTGGTTAGACTCGAAATCACTCCAATTAGCCTGGATATCACTCAGTTAACCCGTATTAAAAGCCTACCGCTATCAACAATTAAAATTAGAAAAAAACGATTTATAAGCTTATTAGATGGCTCACCTTTTAATCTTTTCAAGAAAGTAACTATTCTTGTGTCAACATTTCATGGCGTTCAAGTTCGAATTTTCAACCGCGTGTCTTGTTAATTACCTTTCGTGTACCCGTTCCTTGTGATCTTTCAAACTGAGAACGAATTTTTCCGATACTAAACTCACCCCAAATGTCCTTTCCCAGTGCTCCTCTCGAGTGGCGAGAATCCGCTGAGTGGAGGCGCGAGACTTCGTGAAGTGCGGCAGAAACACGGGAGGACTGGGGCGATTAAAAATCTTACAGAAATGGCCTTTTACTTCGTGTAGAAGACGGCAGAAGACACAGCTGACGTACAACAATAGAAGAGAAAAGGACAAAAGAACGAGGAAAACAATAGGTTTGTTTAGCGGCGTTCTTTTGTTTAGTGTACTGTGTCTTCTACCCGAAGTAAGAGCCCAGAAATGTTTCCAAAAGAAAGAGAAGATACCCAGCGAAGTTTAAGACTTTTCAGATGGGAGCTTTGCAAAAGTTGCAAATATCCATACAAAGACTTATAATTTTGAGTCCTGACTCTGCCCAATCAATACAAACTCTTTATTTTAGGTGACATTTAAAGAGCTATCATTTTGCCATTTTCCATTAAACGATAGATTTTGACATTTATTAACCGTGACCCTGTATGTTAGTCAGAACTGACCAGATTAATACCCAACTTGGGGATTTTGTGAATCTCGGTGTGTTGATCTAGTTGCTTATCCCATAATTAACAGACTCGTACCTAGTCCCTCACGGTTTGAAATCAGGCAATTGTCAAATTATGACAACATTACTACGATACGCTTTGTTCATTTGTTGCTTGATTGTTAATGAAGGATGAAATGATCAGTTAGGGGATATCCACTTTTTGTGATTTTTTGGTTGCTAGCCAATTTAATGCCATGGAATGTTTCTGACATTCTGGTGATCTTTAGTCAGTATAGAGCTATTGCCACTCATAACTGTTTTGATATGTCACCAGTTGCAACCACTAAAACTATTGGCTAAACAAAGTGGTCAATTGATGTACACTCCCCCTAATGATCTTAGCCACATTACTGAATAATCTTTATCAGGGAACAAACTGGTGGTATTGTTAAATGTCACTTGTTACCACATAATTTGAGCCAAAACAGTTGTCCACAAAAATTGTTAGTTTTTGAAAATTGGGTTGTTCTGTATTAAGATCCAAAGATCAACAGGAATAAGTAAACAAAAGCTCAACTTAAGAAATAGGTGATGAAAATGACTGTGTAAACTGTTTGTACAGTATGTTTGAGAATACAAAAAAGCATATGGCATTTAGGTAAGCCAAAAATTCTCATACATGGAATTTTTTATAGCTCATATACAATGCACTTCCATGAACTTTTTACAAAAGAAAATCAAATTCAAGCAAAGAATGTACATAGCAGCATACATGTAGCTAATATGGATGAGCTATAGCAGATGGAGATTCATTGGTGGTACAGTGTTATTTTCACTTTAATTTACCACAGTACTGTCAGTGTCACAAATAATTTACTCTGACTAAGTCAGAGGTATGCAAGATACAAGAAGAAGAAATTCAACATCTAAAATCAAATCTTTCATTTTAATCAAAATATACAAACTTCTTAAAGATACAGAAACTATAAACCTGTAAAAAAATGAAATATTCTGAAAAGTAAATTTATATTGGAAAAGAAAACAAAATTTAGCAACTAAAAAAATTTTAAGGTGACATTTGTGGTTTTGCCACCCTCCCGGCCACGGTGGCCACCATGGCCACGACGAAAGTGGCTGCCACCTCGACCAGCCCGCCAAAACTGAGGGGCTGGTCCTGAAGGACACTCCCTGTAGGAGTGCCCCCAACCCTTGCATGTGAAACATTTGACTGAAAAGAAAAAAAGAAAATGACATAAGGCAAAATTTATTATCCTCTCATGCTACTGGCTTCAGTTGTCAAACTAGTTGGGTGATATTTCTTTGTTTCAAATTCTGTCACATGATGGAGACAATAGGACATTTGATGACAGCAGTAGGACAAAGACAAATTGAAGCTAAGAGGTTTTAATATCTGCATTTATTGTTCTCAGTTTATTATCATTGGAAGTGATTGTAATGTATTAATGTGGAAACAAAACTAAACTTCATTAAAAAATATCATGAAAGTGGTGTCAACAAAAAAATGTAGAATGGTTCTACTAATATCATTCTCACATCATAAGCATTTTTAAAGAGAGAAAAACCTTCCAACTATTTTTTTTATGATTTTTTCCTTGACACAACATAGAATTAAATATCTGCCTGCAAGGCAGTTTCATTAACTGTTTAAAACGTTTTGGAGAGCACTTTTTTAGCTTTAATTATGCTAGAAATGGTGTAGTTTAATTAGCTTAAAATTCAAAATTAGACAATAGCATTTCGATGTTTCTTCTTAAATACAAAAAAGCCTTTTAGATTTTCACTTCCTTATTGATATTTTGATTGTAATTCCCATTTGAAAATAGTCTTGTACAATGTATTCAGTATTAATATACATGTTTCAGTTATCACTTACTCCTTTGCTTTGTCAGCCTTGGCCGCTCAGGCCCAGGCGGCACAACAGGCGGGGCTCCTGGTGGTGGCAGGGCTCCTGGTGGTGGCAGGGCTCCTGGTGGTGGCAGGGCTCCTGGTGGTGGCAGGACACCTGCTGCACCTGGAGGAGCTCTTACAGGGGGAGCCGCTCCTTCTTGGTAATGTGCTGCACCCCCTGCAGGAGCTCCTGCAGGTGCAGCTTGTTCTGGGGCAACTCTACCCGTGGGCATTTCTTCATCATGACCTGTTTCAAAATAAGTTGAATAACAATGTTATCTCAGTCACTAAATAATAACACCTGATAGGTGGAACTTAGTTTCCTTCGCAGCCGTTATTAAGGTCGCCACGCAATGATCATCCCCACTAACGGCTGCTCCCCCGGGGGGGGGGGGGACTTCCATATGAAATAGACGGGGATGCTCGTCGGAAATTTTGAATTTAACCCCTAAAGGAGACCATCTGTGCATGGCTCAAGGTTTTTGTGACCCCTAAAGGAGACCAATCTGAACATGGCTCAAGCAAATTTTGACCCCTAAAAGAGACCGCTTAAAAACAAACAAATACGACATGCAATGAGTTTTAATGATATAAAGACATAATCATTGAATGTTTTTATCTAAAAGTAGTTTTTAAAAGCATTGTCATAAATTTAGCTTATAATCACAGAGGCAATGTGGTAAACAGAACAAGTTAAAAAGAAAATTTGACTTCTGTTTCTCTTCGCATGATTCTGTGTTTTTTTCGCGGAACCCTAAACGAGACCTTGGCGGCATAAAATATTGGCGCTTTGCCCGGAACACCCTAAGCGAGACCAAAATCCAAAATTTACACCCCTAAGCGAGACGACGAGCATTCCCGTCTGTTTCATATGGGAGTTCCCCCCCCCCTGGGGGGCTGCTCACTCAAGCTCTGCATGTCTTTCCCTTTGTTACACCAGCGGATCAAAATTTCCATCAGTCCTGTGTGTTATCAACAGATCTGATCAAAATCCACCAATCACATGCAGCCATTAATGTGACCTTCAGACCTTCTATACATCATGCTAGTGGGCTGTGATTGGGGGATTTCGATCCGATCTGTCCATAACATGTATGATTAACTGAAATTTTAGACACGTTTCTGCGCGTGTTTTGCTTTCGAAAGTCGTGTATCAACGAAAACAGTGGTAAATGCTACAAGTCTTTTGTGAAATACCAAAAAGCAGAAGAACATGTCCAAGACATAAAAACTGAGCTGAAGTCTATACTTATTCAGCAAGTGGAAGATGTATGAAACGACTACAACAAATCTGAAGGTTGCGTAAATCACCGCATAACAACCACTCTCAACGAGATGAAATTAGAGGATACATTCCTACGATGTCATAAGCGTTCGCACTGATCTTTAGTCAGTGAAAGCAAAGGCTTAGAACAAAACTGGTTAAGCACTATCTAAGTAGTTTTATTATTATAATTTTATTATCACAAATTTATATGGCCAGACTTGCCAGTATAGGAATCGAAAACTATAGGTAGAGCTTGAACAATGACAGATTTACCAAAGCCAGTAGGTAAGCTAACAAATATATCTTTTTTTCTTGAGCACTACCTGGGTTAATACTTCGTTTTGAGTGTTATTTGAGTTGCTAAACTCAAATTTCTTACACACTTCTGAAAAAGCAGAGGAGAGATCCGCCATGTTTGTTTTTAAGTAATGAGAGGGACTAGGACCAGGTTTCCAAAAATGGAAGCTTTCTCCTTATTGGTCAATTTGAGGGAAAGGAATGCAGAGCTCGAGTGAGCAGCCGTTAGTGGGGAGGATCATTGCGTGATGACCCTAATAACGCCTACGAAGGAGACTAAAGTGGAACAAGCAACAGCAGGTGGAACAGCTGGTAGCATAGCAGCAGGTCTAGCAACACAGCAGCAGGTCTAGCAGTACAGCAGCAGGTCTAGTGGCAGCAGGTGGGACAGCAGCAGGTGGCAGAGTGAGTGCCACTGGAGGGGCTCCTGCAGGTGGCTCAACAGGGACCCTTTACAGATTGCACAGCTGGGGTTACGGGCATTTCACCATCACCTGTTTCAAAATAATTAAACACACTGACTTACAACTCTTGAAAGGTAGAGGCTTAAGAATATTTAAGAAATGGCCATTAAATTAATTAAGGTGACTGCATGTAATTGAATTAACAATCCTTATCACAATCCAATAGTGAAAAATGCCCATTGTTTAGACCAGAACAATTGCACAGGCTATACTCTTAAACTCACCAATGTTATTATCAGCTCCACTCCTCGCTGCAAAAAGTGGAAAAGAAAAATTCTTAGGCTTTTTTTGCATCATGTTAGTATTAAAAATTTAATTGGCTTTATCCAAGGTGACCATGCAATATGTACAAAGTAAATTACTCAATACACCTAGTTCCCACTAATGTCAATATTCTGGATCATGACTACTATTTCAAAGAAGACTGGGACATTGATGTAACTTTCAGGTGTGCTTCTTTTTTATAGATAGAAAGATGGAAACTTTAACAATATTCGGTACACTTACTGTACATGTACCTCAGTTGACTGCCATCATGTAATTGAAATAAGCTGCAGACTATAATAATTGCTAAATTGCTGAAAATTATACTAAAGTATATAGGGTTTGCAAAAAATTCCACTCTGAATGACAGACACATTCTGCAGCCAATAAGGAATGAAATTTGATATTGGTGATTCACTATTTTTTTCTGCTCATGAACCATGCCAGCGATGACTCCCCCACCCTTACCTGTACTATCCTCTCTTAAATACAGGCAATATGGGAAGTAAATGTATCATATGCCTTCCTGAACTTGCCTTTGGAAGATGGGCAGGGATATGGACGGCAATGAAGCATTCAAGGCTATATCTTTCCCTTCTTTGGGATTGAACATGTCTGACAGTAAATTTCATTGTTAAATTTATATTTGATTCACCACCACCAAAGAATTTTCATTTATGTTACGTACTCTAAAATATATGTTTAACTCACCATCTAATATTTCACCATTGGCTGCTGAAAAGGTTAGAAACAATGAAAACTGATTGGTGATGAGTTATTGCATAATATGAACCAAGAAAAAAAAACTCTTTTGGAAAAGTAAATTAGCAACAGGTAATGACATTGACTGTTTCTTAGCAACTCACCAGGTCCCCTTCTTCCAGTGTCTGTGAAAAGGGATAAAAGGCTGACCTTATTGAAGAATTTCCAAGATAAGTCCAGTATAATTTAACAAAGATATGTAAATCAATTACAATAATTATTGGTGAAGCTTATTAATGTTGACTCTTGTTAACTTTAAAAACTTCCTTCCTATGGTATTATATGCATGTGGTTAGTCTGCTCACAAACACAATAACAATGATCGCTAGTCTTCTAAAAACGTGTATTCTGGCTTAATTCTGTTTCAAGAAAAAATGCTATTCTTGCTTTTCTAACATTTGTTCTGCTCAATGTAATATTTAAATAAGCATAAAAATAGCAATAAATCTCCTGAATCAATTTCAAAGAACAAACACAATACATATCTCTAATACCATAATGCATCTATCAATGTCAAGCCGGCAGAGGGAAGCCAGGCCATAGGGGAGGGATTTGACATTTTCCAAAAGATTGCTGTAAAATTCCCTACCCCTGGGGCAAAAATGTGAGGTCAAATGTAACTGCAATTCTTCACCCAGGGAAATAATTTGTGGTCATATGTTTGCGAAAAATCCAAATGCCCTACCCCCAGGCCAAAGCAATCGATCAAATCCCTGCCCTATGCCCCGTCCCCCCCCCCTTCCCCCGCCCCACTGGCTTGACATTGATAGGTGCAAAACATCTAGAAATGAGTGCTTCTCTGGAAATTTTTTAAGAACAGAGAACAATGACAAAATCCTTCTCAAGAATTAGTGTTTCAGTCGAGTATTTCATCCCATATTCAGTGCAATTACTAAGCAAATCCAAGCGCCAAAATAAAATGATGAATCTACTCCTTGATGTGTCACAATGTGGAGAGATGACTAAGTTTTACTTGTACCTTTGTACCTTTTGTAATTTTGATGTAAATTATTATTACATAGGTTGCTGTCCATTACTTTTGTGCATGGTTTTCTTAATTTTAATTCTTGCCCCTGTATTGATTAGTTCTGGAACTAGTAAGTACTCGACAATACTAGTTCGCGCATTTTACAATTTTGAGAAGGTCATAAAGGTAAGAGGTAACTTACATCCCACTAGCCGTCCCCCGGCCCTTGATGCAGACATCAAGCTTACATTAGAATTTCCTAAAGGAGAAAGGAACAATTTTATTAAATATGAAAAAAAGAGCTTACTCTTCCACTTTCACAGAATTTAAGCTTAAAACTTCAGAAACTTACACTGCATATGCTCGAAATAGCTAGGGATTTCAAGCTTATACTTGTTCTTATGAACTGAACTCTTTTAGCCTGCTTAAACTTACCTCTTCTTGCAAAGAAGTTGTTGAAGGATGGCATTCTGCAACAAAAATATAACATAACCTTAAGCTTAAGTCTTAAGTTCAATGATTAAGCTTTTATCAAAATCTTACACAAAAAGAAAATAAAACTTGGCAGTTTAACACGGTGACAACTTAGAAAACCGGTCTTAAAGTTTTTATATCTTCGCCCCTATATAAAGCTATGTTTGCAAATAATTGAGAAATTAACACCAAACATTTGCCAAAGAGTGCTTCTGAAAGCACCCACACAACCTAGTATATCACACAACTCGATTGGTCACAAAAAAAAATGTCGCCTAGCGACACCCTGGCGTCTTTGGCGACACGAGCTCGACGCGAATTCAACACGAACTCCAAGACGACAAAAAGACGCCGGTTCGCCTCGGTTGAGCTGCGGGCCTGGGTCTGGGAATGTAAGATGTCCAGCCTTAACTTATGTTAGAGAAAAAAAGAGAGAAAACAATTGTACTCACCTCACAATTGGCTTGACATCGATCCAACTGAAAATTCAGTGTATGCTTTGTCTCAATGGCGGGAAATTTTTGCCGTTCACCACTATTTCCCGCGGATTTTTCCCGCCGAAATTTCTGCACGGGGTGGGGGCGCACAGATCGATCGCATATCAGGGGCTGCGCCCCAGAAGATTCCTCACTTTCTTCTACGATTGGAACAATATTACTGATCTGCTTTAGATTTTTAAGGACCCGACTTGCAAAAAGCAATATATCAGAGGCCCGATTCTCGTTTCTCGAAGATCCCGAACCCTTTACTTTCACAACCCGGGCTAGACTACTAGCTTCTGAGTGGAAGTCCCTCTTTCTTATAACCCCCAAAATTGTTTTTCGTTAACACGACGCAACAGGGCAAAAAGGTAAATTTGGTTGAATCCTTGATTTTCTATGCGCTTTCAAGGTCGCAGCTAAGCCGCCGCGTTTTGGTAGTCTCGGTCGCGAAATCAGCGCTTTCCTCGCTCCCAGGAAGGGGCTATATATTTTTAAGTTGGCTTACTGTACAGTGCAAAAACGGTAGACTGATCCCCACGGCGAAGAGAGGAAAAGAAATAAAACAGCGATGAAATTAAAACAAATACATAATATATTTGCCCGATATTTCGGTTTGAAAAACAAACCTTCTACGGGGGCTAAATGAAAATGAATACAAAAATACAAAATGACCGTTACAAATTAGAGCTTTGAAATATTAGAAGATTTGCTTACTGTACAGGTTTAATGGAGTATAAGAGCCGAACTTTTAACTCCTTTGTAAAAGGTTCCAAGCTGCTTTCCCTTTCACCATTTACTGTTTGCTTAAGTCTTTTACCATTCTATGTGAAATTTGAACAATTAAACGTCAACAAATGGGTAAAATGAGCGACCGAGACCACAATGAGAGACTGGGCACTAGTAGGTTAAGTCACGCGTTTCTCAGAACCTATCCGTATGACCCCACCTCAAAATTTGAGGAATAAGAAATTGGCTCTGATTTAACACTCGGGCAAAGTAAAATAAAAATCTGTAAGACAGATTTTTTTTTGCGTAATAAGAAAATGTGAAATCAAAAATAGCTCAAAATCTCTCTTACAGATTTTTTAAAAAGTTTGGCTCTAAAAATCATTCACCACAAGAAATCGCAACTGTGAAAATTTCAACATAGGTTGTACCGCAGGTTCTCGAGCAATCCTCGATCAAAGACAGGTTTTTACAACCTTGGATGAGAATTAAATTGCGCATACCCTTTATTTAAGCGTACGCTAATGTGACGTGATGGATCGCGTGCGAAAAAGCAAGAATGAAATTTAACTCTCTTTTACCGGTTATTTATGCACCTTTTCAGTCATTTATTATTGGCCCTAGGCTTGAACACATGTTTGAAAGCAGTTCAAACTATTGCTACGTATATTAAAGTGATTAAATACCTTTCAAGTGCTAAATGTGGTTTCGTTTTTCTTAGATTTACTTGCGTCATTTTTGCTCGCGCGATTAATACTGACCGATCTAGCAGGTAATAGGCCGTTCCGAAATTCAGCAGGGAACTGGGGCGAGTTTCAAATTTTAACTAATCGATAAACTGACACCACCACATGAAAGATCATGTTGAGACTGGTCATTTGACCCAGTTTGATGCTTTTAGGGTAAATAGAGATAAAGATATGGAGCTTGAAATTTGGTTGAAAATCCATACAAACGTCTCTAATTTTGAGACAGTGTCCTCCAAAATCATATAAACTCTTAAAATTTCTTAAAATTTCAGTTTTGTGACAACTGTAAAATCCCGTCATGCAACTTCCATTTGAAAGAAGCTGAGATGAAAATCGCTATGCTTGCCCATTTGAAAGACTATCACGGAAATCATATAAAAAATTTAAGAGTTTTTATGGTTTTGGGGGACGCTGTCTCAAAATTAGAGACGTTTGCCTGGATTTTAAACATATTTCAAGGTCCATAACTTGGTCAATGTTCACCCTAAAAATATCAAACTTGGTCAAATGACCAATCTCAACATGATCTTTTATGTGATGGTGTCAGATTATCGCCTGGTTAAAATTTGAAACTCGCCCCAGTTCCCTGATGAATTTCGGAACGGCCTATTGTAGCGCACGCTCCTGAGTCTCGGACAAACTGTAGTAAGCCCTTAAACATAAATAAAGCAAAGCTCGCGCTCTGACTGGTTCATTTAATGTCTACTATTCGCCCATGGGTGTATGCTGCTGACGTACTCAATAGCCAAAGCGCTTTGTGATGTAGCTCAATGAAAAGATTTCTGTTGTCCCAATGTCTTAATTTTACGTTATAAAACAAATGGTAAACGTGCACTATTGAGTTATGGATGCACTATGGAGGTTTGCTAAGCACTCTTACGCTTCTTTCGTGCTTAGCAACCTCCCGCGTACATCCATCGGTCAATAGTGCACGCTATGGCGTTTACCATTTGTTAATCCTCGCCGTTTATTTCCTGCCTTACTCGATGGATTAAAGCGAACAAAAAAGGACAACGCGTACTTTATTCACACCCAGAAAGCCATAGCAAAATCTCAAATCTTCTGATCACAGAGCTGTATTACTCACATACTCTAGACGTACCCTTCACGTATAAATTTTCATTTGGGATCCGTATAATTATGGCCTTAATATGCCTAACATGTTGGGCTATTTTATTCCTGACTAACAAGTGGAGGTCCGCTTTTAGGCTGGCCTAAATCTATATATTACTTAAATAATTGTACCTTGCCAATTAAATTAATAGATAAAAAGATGAAAAACCCTCAACTTAAGAAGTTAAAAATCTAAAAATGAATAAAAAGAGAAACTGGCTAAACACTATTGACTGAACCTAATTCTATTTTCTGAGTTAAATTCTGATCTTTTATTAAGGCCGTAGGGATGGAGAGTACACAACTGGGAGCACCAGAAAGCTTCCCTTGTAAGTAAACGCCTATCAAGGTAGTAGCCGACTTGTGATTTTGAAACCTGACCTTGAATTCATTGGATGTTGAACCAACATACTGAACCCTACATTTCTTGCAATTGGCTAAATAAATTACATTTTTAGATTTGTAATCGAGGTGTTGCCTAATAGTATAGTAACGATGTGTACGAGTGCTATAAAAAATCTTATCCTTCTTAAAATGGTTCTTATATAAATCACATTTTTTTCTACATTTAAAACAACCTGTAGCAGAATGATCGTTGTTACTATAATTAGGTCTCTTGGGTTCTGCTAAAAGCTCTTTGATGTTTTTGGCCCTTCTATGGGATGGAATAGTTGACCCTTTGGGAAAAATCTGTGCAAGAGTGGGTGAATCATAAATGAAATGGCTATAAGACTTAATGATTCTACTAATGTTGGGCAGATGTGGGTTAAAATTAACCACAAGGGGAAAAATAACTTTTTTCTCTCGTTCTTTAGCTTTACTTGTCGTTTAGTCCTGACTTGGCTGCTAATCAGGCTGATGCGGTCGTTGCCATGGAGCGCTGTATACTGGACATTCGTACGTTGATGCTTACGGATAAGCTCAAACTAAATGATGATAAAACTGAGTTCATGTTGATTGGTACAAAACAGCAACTTTCTAAAGTAAATATTGATAGCCTCACCGTAGGGAACATTGATGTTGCTCCTGTCACCGTATCAAGAAATCTGGGGACATGGTTCGATTCTAACCAGAATCTCCAGGAACAGATCCACAAAACTTGCAAATCTGGGTTTTTCTATTTACACAACATTCGACGCATCCGAAAGTAACTGTCACAGGAATCTGCACGCACTCTGGTCCATGCTCTTATTATGGGTCGTATTGATTACTGCAACAGCCTTCTTTTTGGTTTACCCTCTGTTCATCTACTTAAACTGCAACGCTTGCAGAATGCTGCTGCTCGGCTTATATCCAACGTTTCCCGGTATAGCCACATAACACCAGTACTGTGTTCGTTACATTGGCTTCCTGTTAAATTTCGTATTGATTTTAAAATACTTCTCCTCACTTTCAAAGCTATATATGGTCACGCACCTGGTTACTTGACTGACCTAATTGCTATTAAGGTACAGACACGCTATACTCTCCGTTCAGCTAGCAGTCTTACCTTAAAGTCTTACCTTGGCAGTAGGACCCAACTTGGCCTCGCAAATAGACCCAATACCGAATTTTCGGGACATAGAACATATCTACAGAATCACTCCCACCCTCTCCAGTGTTCGTCTGAACAAATCAGACCTCCTTAGACGTATTAAAGCTGTCAAACCCAACAAAGCCTCTGGCCCAGATTCGATTGCTCCTCGAGACTTCCATCTTATTGGTGAGGCCTCTGCTGCAGGCCTCTACACAGTACTTAGACACAGCCTGCTTGATTCCACTGTTCCAACCCAGTGGAAAGTATCCAGAATGCTCACCACCCACAAGAAGGGAAACAAAACGGTCAGAGGAAACTACAGGCCTCTCCAAATGCTGAGTCTTCCAAGCAAATTACTGGAAGGATTAGTGTGTGAGGGTCTAGACAACTTCACCACAGAGACCGGGCAATTGAATGACTGCCAGTGGGGGTTTCGAGAAGGCAGATCAACTGAGGATATCCTGATATACCTGACCGAAACCTGGAAATCAGCTCTTGACAACGGAAACGTAGTTGGTGTTGTTTACATCGACTCCCAGAAAGCATTTGATACAGTATCCCATGAAATACTGATTTATAAACTACAAGCTATGGGACTCAGTGGTGATATGCTGAAGTGGTTCATCAGTTACTTAAAAGACAGAAGGCAATTTGCTGTAGTCAATGGCTGTTCCTCACAAACTAAGCCTGTTACCTGTGGAGTTCCTCAGGGTTCGCTGTTAGGACCCAGGCTCTTCACATACTACATTAATGACCTCAGTGACTCAATAACTGAAGGCAAGTTAAATATGTACGCTGATGACACGACATTGCATTTTATAGGCAACAATGTTGATGAAGTAGTCCATGGTTTAAATCAAGCCCTCTCAAAGATTTTACTCTGGTGCAGAAACAACAAACTAACTATACATGCTGGGAAGTCCGAGGCTATGATCATATCCCACAGAGCCTTTTGTGGCCCATTAAAACCCATCACACTAGGAGACAAGATTTTGAATATTGTCTCTGAAACAAGATGTCTGGGGGTCATTATCGACTCCCAGCTCTCCTGGAACAGTCACTCAGATCACCTTTGTAAATCGTTTGGAAAGAAAGTAGGGCAGCTTAAAAGATTTAAATATTTATCAACACGTACACTAGAAACAATTTACTTCAGCAGCATTGTCCCTACTATTACTTATTGTAGTTTAGTCTGGGGCACTAGCTCTCCATCTCTGATGTATGAGCTTGAACACATTCATGCAAGGGCAGCCAAAACCATCCATAGACTGCCACGAGACATATCAGATCAAGACGCCCTAGAGACAACTGGATGGGAGCCACTAACAAACCAATATAGAAAGAAACTACTCACCTTAATGTACAAAGTAAATAGTAATATTACCCCAGATAAAATAACAAACCTTTTTAGCTTAGCCAATCCATATTATAATCTTAGAAATAGCAATCACTTTGTACTACCGAGATTCAACTTAGCCATTGGTAGAAATTCCTTAAGATATAGAGGCCCATTAGTATGGGGACTAACTCCAACCACTCTCAAACAGTCCCCCTCTCTAAAGAACTTTAAGAACCTCTTAAAACAAAATCGTCATAGGCATTTCATTAATAACATAAGCTTTCTGAAAGAGGCTTGTATGGCGTCCCTTAAGAATCAAGACTACACATATTTTTAATATAGCTACTGTAATATAGCTTGAGAACTATTTAGATAGCTTTTACCTAATTATTAAATAATTCGTATCGTAGTTTGTCAGTAGGTCCACATCAGCCTCTGGCTGCCTTTAGTCTAACCTACTATACCAAATAAAGTATGTATGTATGTATGTATGTATAAATCATCCAAGTGTAAAACTGAAAAAGACTTTAGGGGATCGCGCTTTTTCATCGGCGGCCCCTACCTTATGGAACAGTCTGCCCCTTCATATCCGCCTTGTGGACAATTTTGAACGTTTTAAATCTGTACTAAGACGCCTCTTTTTAAATTAGCTTTTGACATGTGATGTTTAATTCTTATGGTCATTTTATTTTTTATTCTTTCCTGTTCTTAACAATATTTTTTTAAGTATCAATTGTTTCGCACTTTTGATCATATTTGCATGGAAAAGGCGCATTATAAATTTTTAATTATTATTATTATTAATTATTATTTAGGTGAAAGGAGATCCTCCCTGGGTGTGTCTTTGGACTTATTGAATTGTGTTTTAACTTTAGAAGGGTGGTAACCGTGATCAACTAGATAATTCTGATATTCCTTGCTACGTTCTTCAAACTTCTCAATTCTAGAACAGTTTCTACGAACTCTTGTAGCAACTCCGAATGGGATAGCCCTGGTACAATGAGATGGGTGGGCGCTGTTGCGCAATAAATATATGTGATGGTCCGTAGGTTTTGGAATAGATGTCAGTCTGAATAAATCCATCAACTAAAAGAAGAGTGAGATCCAAAACATTTTTCTGATGATACCATAGTGAATTTGATAGTGGGGTAAAGTGAATTAATGAATTCAGTAAATTCCTTGAGCTTGGTGGTTCCCTGAGTCCACAGATCGAAAATGTCATCCCGATATCTCCACCACTACTCATTTATTGCAAAAAATTGAGGATCTCAACAAGACTGGACCACTCCCTGGCGCGTATTTCATCGTCTTTTCTGATGTTTTCTTTTGACGATTGCTCACCCATGGGCAGCTCATCTCTATCGCTATAACCTTCTTCTCCTAATGGTTTACTATCCGCGCATCAATTCTGTTGGCCCTAAGATCTTGGTACTCTCGGTAGACTGGGACGTCCCAGTATGCCTGTACATGCGCTCCCTCATATAGCGGCTGTGGCTTAGTTGGTGAATACCACGGTGGCGACCCTTCAATAAGTCCAAGGTCTTCTATGATATCAAAAAACAGGACCTTCAGAACTGCGTTATGCCTTGCGAGGTACTTTGTTTGGGCCAACGCAGGACAAGCAGAGAGTACATGAGCCATGCTCTCTGGTGCTGTACCACATAGCCTGCAGGTAGGATCATTAGTAGGACTCGCTTGGGTCTTGTTAATAGCGTACAGTCTTGTTGGTAAGAGCTGTTCATAAATTTCAAACATACCTGCGATGGTGTGTGTTGGGCACATTCGCCATTCACTGAGCCACCAGAAGCATTGCTCGGTGTCAAGATCTCCATCTTCTTTTCTAGCTGTTATCAATTTTCCTTACCATTTTTGTTCTTCAACTACCCCCTCCCTTCTTGATTCTCGAAGTTTTCTTAGGCGAGTATTCAGCTTATCCCCGGGTACAACTTCCCCTTTCTTGGTAACACAGACTGGGGCAGGATAATTAAGCTGTAACTGCAAGCCGTACTCTTCTGCATACTTTTCCGCTTCCTTCGTCATTGACTGGTATCCTTTACTCTCTGCTTGCTCCTCAAACTCTCTCGCCATCTTCATGGCCGGATCTCTGTTCTGATACAACTTGATTGCGGCTTTAACCTTCGTCTCCTTGTACTCGGTCTCAACAGACCGCAGGCCTCTCCCTCCCTTATCGCGGGACAGGTATAACAGGGATGTTGTACCACACGGATGCTTTCCTCCGCCTTCGGTTACGATTTTACAGGCATCTTTATCAACCTGTCTCAATTCTGTTACTGGCCAGTGCTGTGTCCACATGAAGTAAGACATTTCTGGCAGAGCAAATTGATTGGATGCTATCACCCGATGGTAGTCCGACAGGGGGCTCGACCAGATCACAGACAACCTACGCAAATACTCCCTGGCAGCACACCACAAAACTATCCTCTCTTCTTCCTTAAGACTTATTATTATTATTATTATTTTTATTATTATTATTATTATTATTATTATTATTGTTATTATTGTTATTATTATTTTTATTATTTTTATTTTTATTGTTGTCTATTATTATGTCTATTATTATTGTCTATGATAATGAAATGATAATGAAATGTGTGAACATTTGTAAATAGGTTTTCTGAGATTTCAATAAAGTTCATTACTATTGTTATTATTAAATTCTTATTCTTATTCTTATTATTAATACTACTGCAAACACCGGCATATAAGCTGCACCCCGAGTTTGGCCACTTAGATTTTGGATAAAAGATTTGAAAGAAATAGGCCATTTCCGAGTTGCATTTAGCCTCTTTCTCAAAGCGAGTGTTGGTGCTCATCCTTTTGTATGAAAACTAGATTTCATTCACATGCAAATTGAACTCATTTTCATATGAATGGTTGTGCACCAGGCCTCGCTTTGAAAGAGAGGCCTTAGGTAACTCGGAAATGGTCTATTGAAGTAAATCAAAAGTGGAGTCTTGACAAAGACGTCTTGCTTGTAAATGCATTGTTTCTTCAAGTTTCTTGCATGTGTCAACCCACGTATTAACTCACTAACATACTAAATTTCTTACCTATAATTTTGGCTCTCTAAAAGTATGAAAATCCAACTCAGACAAAAATTTGATCTTTCTCTGCCATTTTTATCCAGTATTTTTCATTCCTGTCAATTTCTCAATAGAATTTACCTACAACAACACCTGGCGAACGTTTTGGTTTGTTCGTAGCTTAGTAACCACGCGAATGCTCAAAAAATAGCGAATGCTCAAAAAAACAACTTTGTGGTGGATTGGAGATTCCCTGCCGAGTTAAGTTCACCTGCTCAAGAAAGGCAACGTTAAGAAGGTTTAATCATTGTGTAAGCTCACACAAAAACGGCTCTTTTAGGAGCCACCAAACTCGCAAAAGCAATGATCAGTGCGTAATGTGGTATAGTTTTATGAAGTTCTTATTAATTTGCTGCATAGGTCTATACAGACTGTAGAATTTTCGCTAAAACTTGTTATTTTATGCAAATTTATGGCATGGTGTCTAGATGTTCTCACAGATAAGCCACATCCCCGATTTGATACGAAAATGTTGAGCAAAAAGGTGCGGCTTATACGTCAATGTTTACGGTACTTACTTACATAGTGACTGCAATAATTAACTTGTATCTATTTCACATGAAAGGATACAGGGGTTATTGAGTAACATAATGAACTGGGACTTACTAACCTCCTGTTGAGAGCTACACACCTTTTTCAGTGAAGCCTAATTATGTGTAGTCCTGAGGTGGGACTTGCACTCAGAACTAGGTACAGTGCTACTTTTCAACTGATTAAACATGCTTTCTGAGTAAACTTGAATGTTAAAGTGCCACTATGATCAAATTTTTACCCCTTGATTTTTTAGGTTAATCGCATAGAATTCTACGAAATATTAAAAATGCTGTTTACCGTTTCCAAATATCTGCATTGGTTCAGGAGATATTTAAGTTTGAAAAATGAGTAAAATATGCAAATGAGATTACTGATGACATCATACACTCAACCAAATATTACATGAAGTATATAAATAGCGCTATCTCGGTCAATTTGCAGCAGAAACCATTGAAACTTGGTAGCCTAATAGTTCTAAACGCAACACATCTACTGCTATAATAATTTCCGTTCCCATGGCAACCTACTCTTTTCCAGTCCCCTCTAGCCTGATATCAATATTTAGTGATTTTAAGCTTGGAAAACATTAAACAAGGCTATGAACTCAACCTAATGTATTTATATGCTTGCTGGATGATGCAGATGAGGCATCATTGGCAAATATCAATATAGAACCCTAAAAGTGGTCAGAAAAGCCTTTAATATTGTGGAGGTCTGGAACCTAGTCTGTTGCCATGGTAACATAAATTATTAAGCGCAAAATGCGGATCACCACTAGTAGAATCTTACTGTAAAAATTCAAACATTTATAATACAAATTGACTGAGATATCCTTGTTTATCATATTTGATCAAAATGCAGTTGAGTTTATGACGTCATCACTTGGTTAATTTGCATATTTTAAAAACTTGAATATCTCTGGAACGAAAAGAGATATTTGAAAATAGTAAACAGCATTTTTACTCTTGTACAGACTACTTGTTTATGTCTCAAAATGGCTCAGATTTGAAGGATGTGATTTTCGTCATAGTGGCACTTTAATGAATAAGTTTTTAATTACCTTTCTTGGGTCGCCAATGTCTTTCCTTTCACAACCACTCCTGGCGCTTTAATTTGCCCCCACCAAACTCGGCATCTAGGATAGAATAGGATAGGATAGGATAACTTTATTTAGACACGGTAAACTAATCAGTCACAACTATAAGAACCTAATTATTTACCAGAATTATTACAAATTTTACAACAACTAGAACTACATTATTCTAAAATATTCTAAGTAATCAATTATAGCTATAATATTAAATGACAAAATAAAACCTGCTTTACATGAGTGCCGTGTATTAAAAAAAAATTCTAAATTTAACTTAATGAAAGAGAAGCTTGCAGCCAGCCCGGAACACGTTAAGGGAGTCAGCCTGCCGCAACTCGATTGGTAAGCTATTCCAAAGAACTGCTCCAGAGTAACTGAAGCTATTCTTCATATAGTTTGTGTGTGGCTGTGGGATGGCTAGTTTGCCCTCTGTGTCCCTTAAGGAGTAATTGGAGACGCTACTACGGTCAACAAATTCGGAACGAAGGTAATCTGGAGTAAGACCATCAAGCGACTTATAAACCATCACAGCCTTATGGATTGTTTGTTGAGAATCAAGTTTTATCCATCCAAGTTTTTTAATGAAGTTATCAGCCTTGGCATCATAGTTTGAGTAAGTGAGTATACGCGCAGCGCAATTTTGAAGTTTTTGAAGTTTCCTGGCAAGGGTTTTGCCGCAACATCCCCAGAAGAGTTACAGTAATCAAAGTTAGGCTACACTAAAGACACGAAGATTGATCGGAGAGTCTCGTGTGGAACGAAAGACCTCGCTCTCTTCAACGCTCCGATACCAGACATGATTTTCTTACATAAATTCTCAACATGAACATTCCAAGATAGAGTCTGCTCAATATGAACACCAAGAGATTTCATAGAGGTAACATGAGTTATAGGTGCACCATCAATCATAAGTGACGGAGGGTTGTGAAATGTGCTTAGCCTCTGCCTCGATCCGATCAACATAAATTCAGTTTTAGATGCGTTAAGAGTAAGCTTGTTAGCAGTTAACCATTTTTCAACTCTAGCAAGATCCACATTTAAAACGGTATTAATATTATCGATGTTATTGCTAGCAAAAGATATGTGTGTGTCATCGGCATACATTCGAGGTTCAGCAGTTGATAGACAGTTAGGTAAGTCGTTGATATATATTATAAAAAGAAGTGGACCCAGAATTGTACCTTGAGGTATACTACAAGTAAGGAAATGGTCACCAGAGAGAGAACCATTTATAAAACACCGTTGTTTACGGCAGTCCAAGCATGATCTGAACCAATCGTATAAAGTACCATGGACACCATATTTTATAAGTTTAGACAAAAGAATATCGTGATCGACGGTATCAAAGGCTTTCTTCAAATCCAAGAAAACGACTGCGTTTACATTACCCTGGTCAATGTTGTAAGCCCAGCTATCAGTACAGTACAGCCCAAAAATAATGCACGCGCAAGAACTTCTTTTTGCGTCCGCAAGAAGAAGTTCTTCTTGTGCCTGCTTACAGGTCGCTTGAGCTTGAGTCGTGCTAACCGCAAGAACTTCTTTGCGGTTACGTGGTAAAAGCGCAAGAACTTCTTTGCCGTAAGATGTTCGAACCGTAAGAACTTCTTTGCGGTTCTTTCCAGTGACACTTTGAAAGGAACGCGAACGAACAGGGTTCGCGTAATTAGTGAATAGAATAGAATGATGTGACCTCTCACGCGAAAACGTTCCTAACGGGTAGCCTTTTTTGAATGGATAGCCGTTCGTTAGCCGTTCGAACGGATTGGGATGTCATTCGAACGTCTTGCTGTGCATTCAAAAATTTTCTTGCCGTTCGAACGGCTCTTGCCGTGCGTTCGAAAAACATTCTTGCCGTTCGAACGGCTCTTGCCGTGCGTTCAAAAATATCGATAGCTGTTCGGACAATTGAATATAAGTATTTTTGGGCGTTCGTAAAGTGCGTGCTCAACTGCATGTCTGCCATTCGAATGGCTTGAGCCTACTTCGAATTCTTTGTTTGGCGTGAGCTGCTGTATATTCTAACAACGATTTATATCAAAAATCGTCTAGCCGAAGAAGAAATTGATTCACGCGTACCAACAAGCAAACAAATCGTCGACCTTACTACGTATACAGCCACCGTTACACAAGAGGCCTTTAGTTCTAAAGTGTAAGCTATACAAAGTCTAAGCACTGTTGAAGTCACTTTTGGAGAGAGTTTTCGTTCGCGAAGAAATCATTTGGTAGATAGTGGGAAGATTTTAGTCACATGCTCGAACCTGTGCAAAATAACTTTACAGATTGAGCGAGAGATAACGCCTTTGGCTTCTTGTTCGGTTATAATTATTTTCATCAGTTTAGTAACGGTACATTTTTATCGGTTAGTTCTGAATTCGATACTGGGTTTGCTTTGTTTTGTTTTTTTTCGGCGACATGGTGGAAATTTTATTGTTTATAATTTTTATTACAATGTGTCCCAGACCCGCGGTGTGGTAGCGGAGCGAGAGCTTATTTTCTGTCCGGAATGGCCCTTGTAGCAAAGGTTGAAACAAAAAACTTATTTACTGAGAAGTAGCTTTCAAGAGTAACTCAAATTTTAAAATAAGCAAGTTTCTCAGTCGGCGAGCACAAGTAGAAGACTATAAATGCATGCATGACAAAAGCGTGACTTATCACGCATCAGTAAAGTTTGCGAATTCAAGGCGTCACAACAATCTGTAGTCAATTCACTGCTCTGTTCTACAATCAAAAACAAGCTTGAAATCTATTTTGAAACTGCATTCTAGGAATATCTACGTACAAAGCATGCATGTGGTTGGTACAGCCGAAGTATTACACACTGTATTGAGCCCGGCTTTTTGCCAAAATAAATGTAAACAAATACAGAACCACAAGTTTTTGACATAAGCAAATTTAACGCTTTTACTGCCGGTCCGAAAGGCAAAATTTGCCGTTCTTTTCTTAAATAACCATTGATGCCATGTTTTTGGATATTAAAACAAACAAGTTTCATTCAAAACTTACTGGGATAATGCCAAGAGTTCCATAAAACGAAGAATATTTCTTGATGCAAACGTGGCTGGACGCGACGATGACGCCACTCGAAAATAATTATTTTGAGATTGCGTTATTATTTACCTTTGCGAAAGCAGCATTGTTTGAGTCAAAAGTTTCCATTGTCAGAAAATCTCTTGGTTTGAGCGGCAGATATATTTTTTTGCCACACGTGGCAAATCAGAGCCGTCTGAATGAACGTACCAAAGTGACGGTTGTCAGGGAATAGTGTTTATCATTTATTTTTGCTTCTACTGTCTAGATGTTCGATCCTATGCGTTCCAAAAAAATTCAAAGTGATACCGTAACGAATGTTTTCGCGTCAAAGGTCGCAGATGCTTTTTTTTCTTTTTCTCCGTTGGATGTTTTTAAGGGTTAAAAGAAAAAGGAGCGAACATTTCACCGTTTGCATTTGCCGTAAACGTGGTTCTAAATCTATCTATTCCTGAGGTTCACTGCCGGTTAAGCGAAATATATGAACTTCTTGCGGGTACTTGCGGTTTGCGGTAGGACTTGTAACTTCTTGCGGCTTCTTGCGGATAGGATTTGGAACTTCTTGCGTTTGGAACTTCTAGCGGATAAAGCGCAATTTAACTTCTTTTCACCGCTTGCGTGTTCTTGCGGCACAAGAACTTCTTGCGCCACTTCTTGCGCATGCATTATTTTTGGGCTGTACTGTAACTTCAAGTAATGCAGTGATAGTGGAATGAAGAGGTCGAAATCCCGATTGGTGTCTTGAAATGAGTTTGTGTATAGTAAGGTGATTATAAAGTTGATCATAAATGATTCTCTCGAAGACTTTAGCTACAACTGTAATAACTGAAATTGGGCGGTAATTATTTAAATCCGAACGATTACCCTGTTTGAACAAAGGGACGACTTTCGAAAGTTTCCATTCATCAGGGAAAATTCCAGAAACAATAGATTGATTAAAGATACAATGTAGTACAGAGTGTGATAGAATACAGAACAGTTCTCCGGACACACAAGCTTTCTAAGTAGACCGCAACATGACTATAACTGTTCGGAATGTCCTAAAGTAAACTGGCACGTCCAACATGGCGGACAGCGTAACATGTACAACAACAACAGAATGCCTCGTGGCATAAATTAAGTCACGTGATATGACATCTCCCTCTCTAACATTGTTTGTAACGAGTGTTCACAGACTAGGTTTAATGCTTGGTTTTACAACCCTTCTTGATCGGGTTACATATCCATGTCCATGTCCTGCAGTAGCCATGGTGGTGGGCTCTGGGGGTCTCTTGACAGGCATCAGCGAGTTCCTTGTGGTGGCTACATCATTAGCCAGTTCTGCTGGTTGCCCAGGTTGTCCTGCCTCCTGGTCACTACGCGTAGGGTGATTCACTGGCGGCCCTTGTGTGTTTGCATGGTCGCTGAACGCAGTATCAGGTTTGAGTTGGGATCTTGTGCGGCGGTACACGGTTCCAGTTGTACTCGATTTAACTGTGTAGGATCTTGGTGCACAAGTCTGTCCCTGGACTATTCCTGGCAGCTATGTCTTGGAACGCGAGTCATACAGGCGGATGTGTTGGCCGTCATGTAGTGGTGGTAATGGTGGTCTCACAGAACGGTTGTAGTACTGCGCCTGTTGTTTCTGTTGCTCGTAAAGGTTTTCTTTGAGTTGGTCTCTGTCACTACCGGCGAGGAGGGCTCTCTGTGCGGCTGGTAGGGTGGTTTGGAATTTCCTGTTGTTGAGTAACTCTGCGGGTGACTTTAATTGGTGGTCAACTGGTGTGGTTCTGTACGACAGTATTCCAAGGTATGGGTCCTCTCCTTCTTCATCACAGTAGCGTAGTGTGTTTATGACGGTCTGTACCATGCGCTCTGCAAATCCATTCGACTGGGGATATAGTGGGGAGCTTGTGGTATGCTCTATACCATATGCTTCTGTAAACTGGCGAAACTCTCGGCAATTGTACTGTGGGCCATTGTCCATTATGAGCTGTTCTATGTTCAGCAAAAATGCTTTTCAAATGATTTATTATGGCAAGGGAACTTGTGCCAGCTAGCTTCCTAATGATTGGGAACTTGCTATAATGGTCAGATAGTAATAGATACTGGTGACCTCTGTATTCAAATAAGTTGGAGAACAGTCTTTCCCACGGCCTGCATGGCAGCTCTGGCTGTAGCAGCGGTTTCTTTTTCCATTTCCATTTTATTTTCCATTAACCACAAGAAAGATAAAAATAAATAAATAACGCAATACACTAGAAATTTAAGAGAACTTAAAGACGGCAACTTAACAATTTTGAAGGTGGTAATGGTAAGGAAGCCTATATAGAAGCCAGGGCCTAGTTGTTCGAAGGCTGGATAACGCTATCCACCGGATAAATCACTATCCAGTGGATAAATGTTAACAAAACAAACCGCGCGCTATCCGCTGGATAGTGATTTATCCGGTGGATAGCGTTATCCACCTTTTGAACAACCCGGGCCAGGGGCTTATGAACTATAGGCTTCCTGACAATCTAAGGGTAAATCATACAAATTGTGGGGACAGCATGAAATATTAAAATGCATTATGTATAAAAAAAAACAACAACAACAACAAAAGCAAAAAAATAAATAAATAAATAAACAAAAGAAAAAAGAAAAGGAAGAAAAGAAGAAGCTCAATTTTTCTGTAGGAGGAATGTTTTAAGTCTATTGCCAAACGAACGGATGCTTTCACTGTTTTGAATTTCAGGGCTTAACGAATTGAAAAATTTAGGTCCTTGAAACTGAATTGAGACGTTTCTAATATTAGTTCGACAGGGAGGTATGTAATAATGGTTGCAGTTTCTAGTATAATGCGAATGTAACTGGCTTGCAAAAGTAAACATATTACAAAAATAATTCAGGAAGTAAACCTTTTTTAAACAGATACATAAATTTACCTATCTGGTAAAAATAAATGTCAAAGAATTTCAAAATCCCGTGTTCTTTGAAAAGAGCATCAGTGTGAGAATCAAGAGAAACTTTGGAAATTATTCTTATTATCTTCTTTTGCAAATTAAAAACGCGTCTTAAATTACTCTGATAGGTTGATCCCCACACTGAGACACAAAATAGTAAATAAGGATAAACTAGACTATAGTACAAACAGTGCAAGGAAGTTTTGGGAAGGCAAAAACTTGACTTGTAAATGATACCTATAGATTTTGATATTTTTCTCGAGACGCTAAGAATGTGAGGCTTCCATGATAAATGTTCATCAAGGATAACACCTAACAATACTGTGTCTTTCACACAATCAATATTATTGTTGTCAATCTGAAGAGATAGATCAAGTGTTTGCCTCCTTTGGCGTGGTCTAAAGACCATAAAATTCGATTTTTTAAAGTTAATTGACAGCTTATTAGCTCGACACCACTGCGTTAATTTAGACATTTCAGTGTTTAGAGTTTCAGAAAGTGAATTAAAATCATTGTGAGAAAAAAAGATATTTGTGTCGTCAGCAAAAAGAATAAAGTCCACCACCTTTGACACATTGCAGAGATCATTTATATAGAGCAGAAAGAGGAGGGGGCGCAATATAGAGCCCTGGGGCACCCCACACTTAATTTGGCAAGACTCCGAACAGATACCATTAAATTCCACATATTGTTGTCTACCACTTAGATAGCTTTCAAACCATCTAAGTGCGGTTCCTCGAACACCATAATGCTCTAGTTTTGATATTAGAATATGATGATCAACGGTGTCAAAGGCTTTAGACAAGTCTATAAAAATACCAACTGTATATTCCTTATTTTCAATAGCAGAAGAGATTTTATCATATAAACAAGCTAAAGCGTAAGTGGTGGAGTGATGTTTGCGAAAACCATACTGATTATCAGAGAGAATCTTAAAAGCATTGAGAAACCTTAAAAGACGATTGTACATTACTCTCTCTAGAATTTTTTTGCATTCTCTTCTGGTGTTTCTGGCAAGCTTCACACTGGCTGACACATTGGGTGATGTCATTTGTGATTCCTGGCCAATACACAGCGGAACGAGTTCTGAGGAGGCATTTTCCCACCCCAAGGTGGCCCTGGTGGATGGTCTTCAGGATGTCTGGTCTTAGCTTGGGCGGTACTACGATGCGATCACACTTTAGTATGATCCCGTCTTCAATTGTGTGATCTTCTCTAAAGTTCCAGAAGTCGCATAATGGCAGGGGACATTCACTTCTACTGTTTGGCCAGCCCTCGTATATGGTATCTCTCAGTAGTGCCAGGGTGTTATCCTTTGGTGTTTCTTCTCTTATTTGTTGTAGTTTGATAGGCGACGCTGGGAGTGTCCTTGTAATGTGATGGACATTGATTTGGTTTGACAGGTCGGCTTTCATGCAGGGCTGAGGGGTGACCCTGGATAGAGCGTCTGCGATGGGTACTTCTGATCCCTTGACATATTTCACGGTGACGTCGTACTTAAGGGCTCTTATGAGAAGCCTCTGCAATCTGGGTGGGCAGTGAGCGAGCTTCTTCTTAAAAATGGACTCAAGGGGTTTGTGGTCTGTGTGGAGGGTACAATGTTTCCCATAGATGAAGTAGTGGAATTTCTCTAGCCCCCACACCACACCCAGTGTCTCTCTTTCTATGTTGCCGTAATTCTGTTCAGTCTCAGTAAGTGCCCTTGAAGCATAACATATTGGCTGGCCGTGTTGTAAGAGGGCAGCTCCCAGCCCCTTCTGGGATGCATCGGTCTGAATGGTTGTATCTGTCTTCAGGTGGAAGTATCTCAGCACACTCATGGATGATATTTCCTGTTTGACTGCTTGGAAAGCAATCTCATGTTCTGGACCCCACACAAATGCTATTTCTTTCTTTGTCAGCTCACGAAGGGGTGCAGTGAGTGTTGCCAACTGGCTTGAGTACCATGTTAGGTAATTCACTAAGCCGAGGAAGCTATGTAGGTCCTTGGCATTGTCAGGGGGTTTCATAGGAAGTATGGCTGACACCTTCTTGTTGTCTGGCTTGACACCTTCGGGTGTCCAGGTGTGGCCGAAGAAACTCGCTTCATCACACTTCAACTGTAGCTTGTCAGCATTAAACTTAATTCCTTTCTCTCTGGCTCTCTCCATCAGTCGCAGGAGATTTTTCATGTTCTTTCTCTGTGGATCCATAGACGAAGTTGTCATCTGCAATTCCTGTGACGCCTGGCAGACCTTCTGGGGCGTTGTCTAACTCCTTCTGGAAGGCATCCTGGGACACGATCAGACCGAAGGGGAGTCTGGTAAAGAGATACCTGCCGAAGGGGCTATTAAATGTCGTCAGTAGCGAACTTGGTTTGTCTAGTGGGACATGCCAATACCCCTTTTTCGCAACAATGATACTGAAAAACTTTGCATCAGGTAATTGGGCTACTACTTTGTGTACGGTTTTTGTGTAGTAGTGTTCTCGTTTGACCCATTTATCGAGATCACGTGGGTCTAGGCAAGCTCTCAGCTTAGTAATGACTCCATCATCATTTGCTGTTTTGCTCAGCACGATACTGTTGACCCATTCTGTGGGTTCTTTCACAGGGACTATGACACCAAGTTCCACCATTTGGTCAAGCTCATCCTTAAACATCTTATGTAGGTGCACTGGTACTGCTCGAGGTGCGTGAACAACTGGTTCTGCTTTGGGGTCTAACACTATGTGATATGGTTTCATGTTAAAAGTTCCAAGCCCCTCAAAGCAGTCTTGGAAATCACTGATAAGGCTCTCCTTGGTCAGGTGGATGTGCACCCGCTTCTCTTGAGTTGCTTCTAGGCCACAGTTTACTTTGATTAAGTCAAGCTCTTCACACGTCTGACACCCAAGTATTGCTGGGCCCGGGGCATCTGTCACGGTGAAGGTTACCTTCTTGATGTTGCCATTGTAGTGTACATAGAGTTGGCAACTGTCCAGAGTTTTAATCTGGTGGCCCCCATAGGAAGTAAGAAGTTGTGCTGGGCCAAGGCGTCGGGTTACTGGGTTGGGGAAGATTTGCTTGTAGTCTGCTTCTGATATGACATTGACCTCTGCACCGGTGTCAACCTTGCAGACTATGGTTGTAACGTGTTTGTGAAATGGATCTGCTGTGAGCTGAATCATAGTCATAACGTTAGATCGGCCAGGCTGTTCCACAGTGGTTTTGCCTTTGGGGTGGTCTGCGCTAAGTGTTCCTAAGAAGAGACTGTGTGATGAGTCACCACTGGGAAAATTTACTGCGTGTACGCTGTCTTGTGCACCTTGATTGTGCTGGCCCCCTTGTACTTCATGGACATTTGCTTTCTTGGTTTTGCACATTTTGCCAAACTGGCCCCGGGTTGCGACAGTTAGACTCTACACCGCTGGCTGTGCATCGTTGGCCTCGCTGATGCTGGTTATTACCACATCGTTGACATCGGGTTGGGTCCCTGGGCGGACTGTTTGGGGGTGTATCACTTTTAATGGACTCCTTTTGTCTTTCACTGAGACTATCAACTTGCGTTGGCGGTAGAGGGGCGTCCATGGCCCTAAGCTGTGCTTGGGTAGCTTCTTCAGTGCGCGCTATGTCTCGTGCTTTCTCGAATGTAAGGTTGTTGCCCTTCGTGATGCATTTCTTACGTACAGCTTCGTGGTCTGTGCCAAATACGAGGGTATCTCGCATTATTTCGTCCTGCATCTCGTCCCGTACCCGCAGTTTTGGATAAGAAGTCTTGCTTCTGTAAGGAAGGCGTCCAGTGGTCGGCCATTTTGTTTGAGATTACGAAAATAGTATTGGTTAAGTATCTTGTTTGCTTGGGGCTTGACATGCTCTTCGAAGCGTTTCCAGTACTTGTTGATGTCTTTCTTTTGTTTTGTGGTTAAGCTCCACGTGTTGTATAGGTCAAGGCCGTAGTCTCCAGCCCATAACAGGAGATAGCTACATTCTTGCTCAGGTGCTCGTGGCTTCAGTGGACCTTCAAACAACAGCTCGCATTTCTGTCGAAATCGCTTAAATCTGTTTGTGAGGTCTGGCCCGGTCGTCCAATCCATTTTCGGAGGTTCGAATCCGACTAGGTCGCTCATCTTGGTGGGTTTGGCGGCTGTAAGCCCTCAGAATAGCTGCTTGCCGTTTCGTGACACTGTGCTCGCGAGTACGTAAATTCACAAAGGACAGCTTCTAGATTTGGTCTGACAACCATGTGATAGAAAACAGAACAGTTCTCCAGACACACAAGCTTTCTAAGTAGACTGTAATATGACTATAACTGTTCAGAATGTCCTAAAGTAAACTGGCATGTCCAACATGGCGGACAGCGTAACATGTACAACAACAACAGAATGCCTCGTGGCATAAATTAAGTCACGTGATATGACTCAGAGTGATTCGGCTATTAAATCAGCACATTCGCGCAAGAGTTTTGCAGATATTTTGTCCAAACCAGTAGATTTTGATTTACATAATCTAGACAAAAGCAGAAGAACCTTGGGGACGCTGGTTGGTTTTAGTTCAAATGTGCAGTGACCAGTCTCAGATAAATAATCCAAATGTGAACAATTGTCGTCATTGGCATGAATATTATTTGCTAACCTAAGCCCAATGGAAGAAAAATGATCATTAAAGGCGTTGGACAGCTCATGAGAGTCATAAATAGAATTGCCACAAGGGAGCTTAATTTTGTTTATGACAGAATTGTGTGAAATCTAAGGTGTCCTACCAAATCTTATAGTCAGGGGGTTCTCTTATCTAAAAAATATTTCAATACACCTTGTTCTCAGGTATAAAAAAGAGAGATGCTCTGATTGTTGTGCATGAGCATCTGTGTAGCTATATTCTGAATAAGTGTAGCAAAAGCTTTGCCATGCAACTACATTTTATTCATGATACTTTTATATTAAGCCATAGTTGGACATAGAAACAAACACTTCCCCAGACAGAGAGACTTGCTGAGTAGCCATTATGATAACTTGATCCAGGTAAGACCATTTACACCTTTACTACCCTAATTTAAAACAGCCATTTCAACAACCATTGATACAGACTAATATACAAAGCTGGGCAACATGTGTACAGCTAAAGAAATCTAAGATGTACTGCAGCATCCCAAAGGGCATTCGGTTCAAGTCTAAACTTGGCTTGCCTTCATCATTGTGGAGGCAGCTGCATCACTTGTAAACCAAATTAGGCTTGCCATTTCTTTAAAGCATTAGCATTGCTTCTAATGACAGGGTTGCAAAATCTGCAGGATTGCTGTCAATTCCGACCTCCCGAGCTTCCTGAAGAAACCATTTGTTGAGCGGCATTCTTTGATCTTGTTCATGCAAGTGGGGGTGTAAAGTAACAATCAAATCTTTGAGGGTTTGTCAGAAATAATTCTGTGTTAACATTGTTAGAAGCAAATTATTTTTATTGATGACTCTACTGAAAGCCTTGAAAATCATGTCAACCAGTTGTGACTCTCCAAGGTGATTAATAGCATTTAGAACATCAGAAGAGCTTTGTAGCTCTGTTTCTTTTTCAGTAAAAACATTTGGCTCCCCTAGGTAGCAATCTACTGATAACCAATATTCATCTTCTGCCTCATCAACACTTTTATAGTGGACTTTCATGTACACTACCACTTGTTGGCTGATTGATGATCCTAAGAATGAAGGGTAACAATTAGCAACTCAGCAAACCTAGAATATCTAATTGTAATTATCATTTCCAGACCAAAGAGCAGAGACACACAAAGTGAACTGAGCTAAATAAAATGTTTCTGTGTGACTGCTATTTTAAAAGACGTTTGTGGACACTGATGAGTGATTGCATCTAATGTCTTGTAACAACATTCCAAAGACAAGACAACTAAGTGATGTCAGGCACAAAACTTGGCAAATTTACTCGAAAGGGAAAGGTTTGATATTTTCACAATCAAACTCAAGGTAAGGAAGTTATGGGTAGTCTACCTTTGTATCTTAACTGGACCTCTCCTTGTCAATGTATTAATATTTATGCTAGATTAGGACGTACATGTACCAACCCTCTCTGAGATAACTTGTTCCAGCTGTCTGTTTCATGTAATCAGCGGCATCTTTCCAATATTTAGACTTGGGATTTAGAGAAGGCCATTCACTTTTTGTTGGCTGCTTGTGTAAAGTGCCACATCCTCTTTTCACTGCCAAACAATTATTTGCTTCTTGGAGTCAAATGTTAACACTTTTGGTGAAGTATTGACTCCTTGAAGTCGTGTGACTAATCTTGGTTGTTGGGGTACCTTTGCTTAAACAGAATTGAAATATCAAAGATCATCAGGATGAAACATATGAAAATTTTAATGCTTTGAAATCTTCAATTGAGTGAAATTATTACAAAATAAAAAGCTTGCAATCTATAAAAAATACCAAAAGATTGAAACTTAAAGATTAAGTCTAAAGCCTAAGGAAATCTGGGTTAGGGTTAGGGTTAGGTTCCTGGGTCTCCTCGCCTCCCCCCCCAAAACGGGGTCCGCCCCCTGTCAGGTCAAGTTTAGCCCCCTCAGGTCATGATTGGCCCCCTCAGGACAGGTCTCGCCCTCTTTCCGGTAAGGATTTGCCCCCGGAAGTCAGGATTGGCCCCCTCTAAGGTAAGGATTCGCCCCCGATCGTCAGGATTCGCCCCCCTGAGGTCAAGATTCGCCCCTGCATGTCAGGACTAGCCCCCCAACCTAATTTGCATACAGGAAGATTTCCTTCAGATTTTTTCTATTACGGGTGAATTGCTTGAATTTCTCAGGAAATGTCTATTTTGGCCAGCTCTTTCTGATAGGATAGTTTTTGGGCGGGAAAAAACACTTTAAAACTTTTTGATAGAGATATTGAGGGCCAAAAACCCCAAAAGATCACTTTTTTGTAATTTTGTGTCATCTTTCAGTTTTTTTGCCTTTGGTCAAAGTTTCAAAAGTGTCTAAAAGACTTTCTTTTACTTAGTTTATAGCTAAAAGATCTATTTTCGCGATAAACTAAGTAAAAGAAAGTCTTTTAGACACTTTCAAAGTTTTGACCACAATGCTTTGCAACCTTGTCGTTCGTACTATCCCATAATTTCTCATGACTGTCACTCACTCGTCATCTTGAAGCCTTGAGTAATGTCTGGCATTGCTGCAAGCTTCATTTGAGGGAAAAACGAGACTTTATTTCAAATATTTTTATACGCATGCGTAAGTGACATAGTTAACATTGAACACTTGTAATGTCTCCCACAAGGATACAAGAGTTTCCTTCATTAAGGGATGTTGGTAGATTTCTGTTTGGCAGAAGACCTGGAGGTACCCGTGGTATCCATGGCATTGGGGAAGACGCGACAGAGTTTCCCGTGACACAATAGGTTCAATTTTTGGAAGCCTGCAACCCGCACGGGTTGCGGGCTACAAAACAATAAACAGTAAACGCGATATCTTGTAGCCTTGAGTAATGACTTACATTGCTGCAGGCTTCATTTGAGGGAAAAGGGAGTCTTTATTTCAAATATTTGTATATGCATGCGTGAGTGACAAAGCTAACATTGAACATTTACAATGTGTCCCACAAGGATAAGAACGTTTCCCTCCTTAAGGCATGGTAGCAGAATTCTGTAGAGTTGGGTTAATACGGCTTGGAATTTTGGTGACCATGTTACATCCCGCAGCCAGCAAAACACTGGTCCAGGTAACTGGACTGCTGCCAATTTTTTGGAGGCCTGCAACTATTGGGGGGGGGGGTTGCGGGCCAACAATATAAATGAGATAAAAAATGCTTAATGAAGCGGATGGCTGCCGTCGCGATAAACTAAGTGAAACAAAGTCTTTTAGACCCTCTCACAAAAGACATTTCAGTGCAAACTACATAACATCCCAGTTCACCCAAGCTTCTATCATCAAGCAGGCTTCGTCTGGACCTCATTGGTGAAAACAGTGAAGAAAACGGCCCATTGGGACATTTTTTATGAATTTTTGGACTTAACCTCTCACAAAAGACATTTCAGGGCAAACTACATAACGTCCCATTTCACCCAAGCTTCCATCATCAAGCAGGCTTCGTCTGGACCTCATTGGTGAAAACCGCGAAGAAAACGGCCCATTGGGACATTTTTTATGAATTCTTGGACTTAACCTCTCACAAAAGACATTTCACTGCAAACTACATGACGTCCCCTTTCTCAAGAGCTTTCAAGTGGTGAGTACACGCTTTTTGAGCTCCGTCTTTTTTGCTATTTGGCACCCTTAGAACACGGCGCAGAGGCAATCCAACTATCGGAAGAGTAGTGTAAGGTGCTCTGGCAACTGCCTTGAACATTTTCTTCCCGCAGCATACGTTTGCGTCTGCGCAGGCTATGGTCGGAGTTTAAGGGTGCTCTCTGACCACATTTATGATTGAGGAACTCGCCATTCGGGCTGGAGGACCTCTTTATCGATGTTTTGATGTTACATTATGCTTGTTCATGCTTGTTTGGTGTTGATTTTATTGAAATAGGTTCCTCCCTTAATTAGTTATGACGTCATTTGTGTCGAAACTTTACACCTTAATAACTTTGTGAGGATTTAATCATTTGGCCAGCTAATTGTTGCCTCAGATAGCCCTTGACATGGGCTACGTGCATGCCAAATTTTGTCCAAAACGATCAAATCCTCACAGAGTGATTACCGTGTAAAGTTCCGCCACAAAATTACCCTAGTATGCTTTGTGGCCTTGGTTTCAGCATGCAGACGAGGCTCAACTTTGACCACTAATAACTCTGAGAGGATTTGACTTCAAATCCATTTGACTTCAAATTTGGAAGGTCAATAGAATGGATCAAGGGCTATCTGATAAGGTTGTTAGTTTTACTCTGTGCTAGAATGTTGGTAAGTAATAGAGGTCATTGTTTGGCAGACTTGCACCCTTATAACTTTAAGACGTTTTAACTATTTGGCCGGCAAATTGCGGCATTTGATAGGGCTTAAGATAGGTTACGTGCGGGCGTACTTTCGTGGCTGACGATAAAATTCTGGCAGAGTTATTAGTGTCTTAAGTTGCTACCCTGGTTTGTGTGCCAAAACATGGCTCCACTTTGACTGCATGTAACGTTACTCTTGGAGGCTTGTTGTTTTGCAATTTCAACGTCCTCCAGGCTTTGCTGTGCTGTTTGTTTTCTGTGTGGGAACTCGTTACTAGAACTTGGTCCCTATTAGAGACTTTAAACAAGGTTACTTTTGTTGTAGCGTTCTTTCTACTCTTTTTATGTATACTCTCAGTAACAATCAACTATGGCGACCAGAACCAAGCACACTCCAGCGGAAGACAAGGCTCTTCTCAACTTTGTTGCCCGATACCCCGCCACAGGAAACAAGCTGTGGATCTTGGCCGAGGCTCAGAAAATAACGAATCATTCCTGGCAATCCATGAAAGCCAGGTATCAGTTACTTTCTGGGGCTTCCGCAAAGAAGGGAAAGAAGAAGCCGTCTTTTACAAAGAAAGCCAAGCCAAACAACGAGAGACCGCTGCCGTTCACGTTGACCACATCCACTAGCTCCACCTCCACGTCCACGTCCACATCTACATCGACGTCCACATCCACTCGCCCCACATCCACATCCACTCGCCCCACACTCACATCCACTCGCCCCACAACTACCGACAGCTCAACACAGACAGACGGTACGGGGATGGTGAGCGTCGGGGTCGGCATCCACCTGTTTTGTCCTGTGACGCAGTACAGGCCAGTGGATGCAGGCACCCAGACATTACCGCCACCATCCCACAGACGATCCCACTCATGTTCCTTTTAGAGACATCTACTCACCCACAACTGACATTGACAGATGAAGGTGCCTCCATCCTCAGCAACAGTGCCGAGTTGATGGAAGCACAGACGATGACCTTTTTCATATAATTATCCACATGCATCGTTCCCACGCACCATACCCATCATACCTACATCATTCGCCCATGCGTTATCCTTGTACAAAAATTCCTGTAAATAGTCGCTGATCATTAGTGTATTTAAAAAAAAATTGTCAAAAAAAGGAACAAAAGAAAAAACACCAAAAAAAATCCATGCCACATTACGGCTTCCATTCAACAAAGTTGAATGTTTGTAAATACAACTAAATAAATAGAATTGTAAAATAGAATCTAAATTATTACTTATTTATTGTAAATTTTTACTGTACAAAAAATTGTATATATTTTAACCTCGGTAAGAACAACCATGTCTTACCTCATTGTTGGTTGAGACTTGGACTCGGCGCTTATGGTTTCCGTCTGGGATCAAACATGAGTTGGGGTAACCAATCTCTGAGGAGTGCCCCACGGAAACATAGTGCCATTTTTTTTTTGTCTTACCTCATTGTTGGTTGAGACTTGGACTCGGCGCTTATGGTTTCCGTCTGGGATCAAACACGAGTTCGGGTAACCAATTCCCGAGGAGTGCCCCACAGAAATTGGGGTGCAAGAGGGTATTGTAGCGCAACTTGCGAACAGGAAGTTTGCTAGGCTTTCCAGGCAGTTTGTAAGCCCTGGTCTGTCTAATCGCCTCTCACACCCTTAGCCAGCTCCACCTCCTCGCGGTGCACCCTGGATAGCCTGGCCTTGCGGCTAAGGTTAACAGACGGAGCTCTGGCGCAATTAGAGGCGCTAATCACCCCTTCAGTGGTTGGCCTATCACTGGTTTTTCTTGTTTACTTGCTGATGGAGCTGTTGCAGTAAGCCAGAGGACTAAAATCATTGAAATGAGGTAAGTTGTTTGCCTTAAAACTTCCTTACAGTTGGCTTTCCTTAAAGCCCAAAGCGCCTCCGTTACTGCAAAGTGCGCTTTCCTTACAGGAAAAAACGGCCCATTGGGACACTTTTTAGCAATATTATTATATTGACCTGACATGACATCATTTTCAGTGTTTACTACATCAAGTTGGTGTACACAGAGCTTCGAAGTGGTGAGTACATGCTTTTTGAGTTCCGTCTTTTTTTGTTATTTTGCACCCTTAAAACACTGTTCAGAGGCAATCCAACTATCGGAAGAGTTGTCTAAGGTGCTGGGGCATCTGCCTTGAACATTTCTTCCCACGGAACACGATCGCGTCTGCGCAGGCCCTGGTCGAAGATTAAGGGTGCTCTCTGACCACTTTGTTGTTTGAGGACCTCGCCATTAGGGCTGGAGGACCTCTTTATTGATGTTTGATGTTACATTATGTTTGTTCATGTTGTGAGGAACCGTTTGGTGTTGATTTGTTGAAATCGGTTCCTCCATTAATTAGTTATGATGTCATTTGTCTGGAAACTTTACCCCTAAATAACTTTGCGAGGTTTTAACCATTTGAAAAGCAAATTGTTTGTTAAGATAGCCCTGAACCTAGGGTACATGCATGCTAAATCTTGCATCGCCCAGAATGGCGCGACACATCCGGGAATTTTAATGAGCTGCCGGCGCTAAATTTGAAAGCTCGTCAAGGAACTGTGCGCCAGACAATAGAAAAAATGGCCGAAATGGTCAAGAAGGGGTTGCGTTTTGCCCAATTGCTCATAAGCTAGCTTACTCAAGCTACTAGTACCATATGGCTTTTATATAAGAAAGATCGACTGAACTGTGTGTACTGCGATCTGATTTCTTGCGCTTCTTTAACTAGTGTCAAATTTAACAAGAAAATTCGCTTCCTCAGTTTCTTGCATGTATGAGAGATGGCTTTTGGCGCACTTCGACGAGAACTTTCTCTTTGACTGTTTGCGCGATTATCATAGTACCATATGGTTATGTTAACTTGACTTTTCACCAAGCTTCATGGGACTTTGAGGGATTGCAATGGTTACAAGTGCTGTCAAAACGCAAATTTTCAGAACTTCTACCTTGCGACTCAGCTTTCTATGCAAATTTGTCCTTTAGAGACTCTCGTGGGACCTTTTTTGAATGTCCCGCGGGTACGTTAATATATTCTAAGCTCCGGCTCCGAAGACAATAGGCTCAAGCAGGCGCAAGCCGCAGCAATTAGGATTGAAATTGAGGTGCTTGGTATACCGATTCACAACAACGCAATAAACAGTGAATAAAAGAAAATTGAAGGTTCGGTAATTTAACTCAATCTCTTGATTAAGGTTCATTCAAAGTAATAACTTCTAAGTTTTTTCGAGTATGTTATCGGAACCTACAGAAATGAATCAAACTGACACAAAACTAGAAATTACAAATTAGATGTTTTTCGCTGTCCTCGATATTCCTGATAAACAGCAAAAGAACTGTTTACCGATGATTAACAATTGACAACGACCGTCTCATTGTTCTTTTAGTCGCTACTACAAAGCGATAATTTTCGGAGGAACTGTTAGTAACCAGCAAACACTTTTCCACTTTGCTGTTGCGACTACGTCTCTATTAAGTCTCAATTTTTCAAATACTTGAAATGTGTTCCGTGCAAGAGATGCAGCGGGTTGATCGGGAGCTCTCTTTAGAGCTCATAGAATACCCGATCAATCCTGCTTTCTTGAATATCTCTTCGCCGTTGGTAGGAGGCTACAACCCGCTGTTTTATGTTCAGATAAATGGTGAGGCCCTTTGGCAATGGCGCAACCTGCAAACCCATGACCAGGTATTCAATAACCTTCAGGATGGCTTGATGAAGTTTGATTACAAATTATCATCTTCTTCTTGCCCTCGAGTTGGGACGGCTGTTTATCGAAGAGTGCAGTATCTTGCAAAGAAAGCACGCAACATAAATAACAGTGACACTCGCAAAGCCATGCGATCACAATACTGGTGTAAAGTTGCTCTGCACCCTGACGAAATAATTCAAGGACCTGATGAGATCATTCGCCAGCTGCAACATAAAGAGGAAGAAAATATGAGGTTACGAAATGAACTAGACGGTAAGAAAGTGTATTGTTTTTTATTTTTAATTTACAACGTACGATAGCATCGTCCAAATGATAGAGAGATTGAAGCGTAGTGTTTGTTTTTTCTGCGAACGACGGAAAAAAAAATCACTTTTGCTGTCTGTCGTTAGCCGCTTGTACGTGAGAATGAACTCTCGATTTTTTGAGATGTTTCTCAGGGCGAACGCAAGTTAACAAAAACTGTTACATTATTCGACAGAAAAGGCATCAGAGCTGTACACGGCCATGAGCCAATTAACAGAAGTCGAGAAGCAGACCGCACACAAGGGACTACCCCTTGAACAAGTCGGTTCCAGACAAAAACAGCGCTGTCAAGGAAATAAGGTACTAACCATTATCTGTTTATTATCTCAAACTTTGAAAAGCCAATCTATGAGATACCGGTAGTCATTTGCTTAAAAAATCCCTTAAGGACTGAATGTATTTTAAGGAGCAGACTTTAAAATTTGATGAACTAATTTTCATTACCGGGTTTTGCTTTGTCCAAAGTATTTTTAGCTTTTTTTAACTGTAAACTTGTGTCTGCTACCCTCTCTAAGTAAAAACGCTTTAGTATTATTTTAAAATAATATTTCTAAATAATAATCTCTTTTTGTATCATTGTAGGGAAAAAGCTCAGAAAGCACTGTGGTTTGCACAGACATATGGACTCAATTTAAAATCCCTTAAACCTTAGTACAGGTAGAAGCTTCAATAAAATAAGGTTAAGGTATTAGAACTGGTCCAAGGTTACGTCAAGTTCACCTGGAATTTGCTAGTATTGACTCCCAAAACTAACCCTGAAGAATCTTCTTTTTGGACGATTCATTTTCACCCTTAAAAGAAATAACCAATCGGACATCAATACGGATAGGCTAATATATTTCAACTTTTTCACCCAGCAGATGCTACATCTTCAGTTAGAAGAGAGGTAGGAAATGATGTTTGTACAACAGTGCCCCATCAGCCAGAAAGTACAAGTAAGTACCTTTACAATTGGCATATTTCATACTTTTTGGATACCTTTCCTCTAGGCAAACCCAAGCAGCCCTACGAACCCTTGCGGATGATGAAAAGGAGGAGATTAAAAAAATTGTCTATATCATGGATCGCTTTTCAATTTCGCTAGAAGGTAATTTTTAAGGAGGCTGGTAACAGTTTCCATCACCTTTCCGACAGCTATACTTTGAAGGATAAATACTACCTCTGTTTATCAGGTCATAATACAATATTGATATCACATAAATAACCAGCCATTGGTGAACCAGTAATTGTTATCTTTATGGCGTAATAGATTACCACAGCAACAGTATAACCTGTTAAAAACACCTTTAATTTTAGCTTTAAGGGCCTATAACTCAAAAATGAGTTCTGTGACCCCCATTTTTTATTATCAAATTGTGATCAGCATGAATAGGTGCCACTTTTTGCAAAGTTTAAAAAAATTCTGTAGTGTGGGATCAGAGAAGTTAGGGGGGGGGGGGCGGAAGGCGAGGCTAACATCTGAAAATTTAAGGTGGCTCTGAACCCACACTACAGAATTTTTTTAAACTTTGCAAAAAGTTGCCTCTTATCCAGCTGATCACAATTCGATAATAAAAAATGGGGGTCACCGAACTCATTTTTGAGTTCAAATACTATGTGCAATCGTTTTTGTTTTAAAATACAAGTAGAAATTAACTACCGTTTTTTTAACGCAGTTTTCTGATTAACATTCACCAGGTTACCATGAGCTATCTCAAGCACAGCCATCTTTGCCCAAAACATACCTGGTAGAAAGCTGTGCCAAGGTCTTGGACAAGCAGTGGCAGATAAGAATGGACACCTGGACTGGCCCAGGGAGCAGAACTTCCTCTCTGAAGGTTCTCCTTGAAAATGAAATTCGAGAACATGTGAGTAGTGGTAAATCAGAATAATAATTTTATTATGTTTACCTTAGAACTGGTGGTAGTAAATGGTAAAATCAGAGATATAAATGCCTCCTTCATTGAATAATTTTATTCTAAACTGATTTCCCCTTCTACTGTAATGAGAATTTCTATTTCTTTTTACAGCTGAAAACTAAGAATGGGACACCACCTGAGAAAATAAAAGTAAAGATATCTGGAGATGGGACCAGAATGTACGGAGCCCAGTAAGGGCCACTCAGTTTTCCTCGTCAAATTTCCCTTTCACGACTCGTGTTTTTATGAAACGACTTCTATTCAGCTAAATTAACTGGGGCGACTTGAAGTCTTTGGCCCGACTTCAACTTTTTCTGGCAGGACTTTCACTGTTTTGGCACGAGTTCTACTTTTTTGGCACGACTTCTACTTTTTTGGCATGACTCTAACTTTTTTGGCACGACTTCAACTTTTTTGGCACGACTTCAACTTTTCTGGCACGACTTCTACTTTTTTGGCATGACTTCTACTTTTTTGGCACGACTTCTACTTTTCTGGCACGACTTCTACTTTTCTGGCACGACTTCTACTTTTTTGGCACGACTTCTACTTTTCTGGCACGACTTTTACTTTTTTGGCACGACTCTAACTGTTTTGGCACGACTCTAACTTTTTTGGCATGACTTCAACCTTTCTGGCACGACTTCAACTTCACGGCTTTCAGTTTTTGGCACGACATCAAATTTTCTGGCACGACTTTGACTTTTTTGGCACGACTCTAACTTTTTTGGCACGACTCTAACTTTTTTGGCATGACTTCAACCTTTCTGGCACGACTTCAACTTCACGGCTTTCAGTTTTTGGCACGACATCAAATTTTCTGGCACGACTTTGACTTTTTTGGCACGACTTCAACTTTTCTGGCACGACTTCGCACGACTTTCAGTTTTGGCACGACTTAGTTTATTTCTCGGCTCATTTTGTGAACCGCTGACAACCTTTATTTGCCGAAGGCAGCCAAAATGGCGGCTACAATCGCACGGTTGGGGATGTTTCATTTGGTTATTATCGCAATTATGGGAAGGTGTGCTGGGGTTCTATCTATTTATTTTCCTGCATTAAACAGTGGTCATGCAGAACGTGACGGACTAATCGAACGGTACTTCAAGACAGGACTTGGCTACGATGAGATATTACTGTTGTTGGGTTTGTTGCATGGCATAGCTTTAAGTATACGCCAGTTAAAGGGAATATTGAGATGTCGTGGTCTTAGAAGGAGGGCTAATCACAGCGATCCACGCCAGGTTTGTAGGGCCATTGAAGAGGAGCTACGTGGCAGCGGCAGTACCATCGGATACAGGCAGATGACTCAGAGGCTTGTTCTTAACTATGGGCTTGTTGTTGACAAGGAAACATTGAGAGAATTATTAAAGATACTAGATCCCGATGGTGTTTCTGTAAGATCGAAACAGAGACTCCGGAGAAGGCAGTACATAACGAAAGGTCCAAATCACCTGTGGCATATCGATGGATATGACAAGTTGAAGCGTTTCGGATTTTGTGTTCACGGAGCCATTGACGGCTACAGCCGACGCATTATGTGGTTGGAGGTTGGCCCCTCTAACAACAATCCATCTGTCATAGCTCAGTACTTCGTTGACTGTGTCCGTCAAATTGGCGGAACTCCAAGGATAATACGAGCAGATGGTGGAACAGAGAATGTTAATATCGCAGCTCTACAGCGCTTCTTTAGGTGTAACGGGACTGGCGCAATGGCTGGGGAGAAAAGTTTTTCTGTATGGCAAATCAGTTACGAATCAATGTATTGAAGCTTGGTGGGGTATTCTTCGAAGAAGCTGCGCAGACTGGTGGATCCGCTTTTTCAAAGTCACGAGGGAATGTGGCCTTTACTGTGATGATGACGTGGTGCAGGCAGAATCTCTCAAATTTTGTTTTGTGCTTGTGATTCGGCATGAGCTGCACAAAGTAGCTGTTTTGTGGAATTTGCATAAGATAAGGCCGTCAACCAATCAGGAATCGCCGAGTGGTAGACCTGACATGCTGTTCTTTGTACCAGAAGTCACTGGAGGAGAAGACCTCAAGGCTCAAGTAGACCTGGATGAAATCGATGTTGTAGAAGAAGATTGCTGTTATAGGCCTCCAGAGAGTGGTTGTGTTAATGAGTTCACTCAGTTAGCATCCATTATAATGCAGGAGCGAAATCTTAACATAGCCGAGACCGCTGAGGAAGCGCTCATGTTATATTCAACCTTGCTCGAATGCATTGACGAGCTTCTGTAACAGCATATATTTTAGACTGCAAAACACTATGTCATACGAATGCGCTCCGTCGTTGAACGAAAGGTCTGGAGCGAGTGTGTAAACTTGTGAAGACGCTAACAATCTAAGCAAATATAGAAAAACCTTACCTGACGTTTATGACGTGTGCTGCTAGCTCTTTATTTAATAAAGAAACCTAAGCCGAGTATTACACTGGCATAAAACACGACGGGCATTCGAGAACATGTTTTCTACAATTCTCGAGTGTCGTCAAATGTCCGCAGTGTTTTATCACAATGTAATACACGGATTAGGCTTCTTCATTTGCTTTATGATATAGATTTTACGTGCGCAAAACAATAAAACACGCTTTTTCTATGTTTTATACTTTGTTAAAACATGGGTTTTTGACCAATCAGAGCGCGCACAGAGTCCGATCTATACTTGAAACGTCAACAAAGGCATTCCTGTAGCTTAATTCTGTAAGGCGTACACTTAATTGAAGCTATGCCATGCAACAAACCCAACAACAGTAATATCTCGTCGTAGCCAAGTCCTGTCTTGAAGTAACGTTCGATTAGTTCGTCACGTTCTGCATGACCACTGGTCAATGCAGGAAAATAACTAGGTAGAACCCCAGCACACTTTCCCGTAATTGCGATAAAAACCAAATGAAACATCCCCAACCGTGCGATTGTAGCCGCCATTTTGGCTGCCTTCGGCAAATAAAGGTTGTCAGCGGTTCACAAAATGAGCCGAGAAATAAACTAAGTCGTGCCCAGGAGGTCGTGCCAAAACTGAAAGTCGTGCGAAGTCGTGCCAGAAAAGCTGAAGTCGTGCCAAAAAAGTCAAAAACTGAAGTTGAAGTCGTGCCAGAAAGGTTGAAGTCGTGCCAAAAAAGTTAGAGTCGTGCCAAAAAAGTAGAAGTCGTGCCAGAAAAGTTGAAGTCGTGTCAGAAAAGTTATAGTCGTGCCAAAAAAGTTAGAGTCGTGCCAAAAAAGTAGAAGTCGTGCCAAAAAAGTAGAACTCGTGCCAAGACAGTGAAAGTCCTGCCAGAAAAAGTTGAAGTCGGGCCAAAAACTTCAAGTCGCCCCAGTTAATTTACCTGAATCTAGAAGTCGTTTCATAAAAACACGAGTCATGAAAGGGAAATTTGACGAGGAAAATTGAGTGGCCCTTACTGGGCTCCGTAAGAATGTCGCACACCAGCAACCTGTTTGTTTGCTCCTTTGCTCTGTTAGAGGATGGCCAGAACTGTTTATCAAGCTCAGGTACATGTTTATTTGTCTTTATTTATCATGTTGTTCAAACAGAAGTTCAGAGTGGGGTTATAACACATTTTCTAAAGGAGTGAATATAATGACTCTCTTGCCTTCTGTAATCACCAGAGATATCTTTCATCAGTCTCAATAAAGTCCAAATTTAAGCTTTAAGGAAACATACTGGTACTTTCAAAGACTAATGATAATAATAGAGAGCCATCGTGAAACTAACATAACATATCATAAAAATAATCCCTATATCATCAGAAACCTGAAACCTGATACATTCAATTTTAACATTTGTTTTAGGTAATCACACTATTGCTGTGGTAAAGGGAAAGGAAGATTACAACACACTGAAGGAGTCCCTGGCAAATGTCATTAATGATGTCAATAGCTTAATTGAAGAAGGGGAGATAACTGTGGATGGTGTTACAGTGGGCCTTGACTTCTTCCTGGGAGGAGACTACAAGGTTAACATGTCAATTAAAGTTTCTTTAAACAATAAGTACACTTGACTTGTAAGTTATATACAAGTGCTTATCAATGTAGCATAAACATTTGTATCTCTCAATGGCTAAAGATATCCTTATGTTAAATATCTTCCAGTTTTTGCTGATTGCCATGGGGATGAAGGGTGCCACGTCTAACAACAGTTGCATTTGGTGCAAAATCCATAAAAATGAGAGGTAAATATTTCTTATATCTAGCAGCAAATAGTGGCCAAGGTATTTTCCTGTTTAGTTAATAAATGCATTTATAATGTTCTCCTTCACCCTTTCTATACCTACTCTAAATGGAAACCCTGAATCCTCTTCTAGATCGATAACCTCTGGTTGGTTCAATTTTTGTTGCTTTTTGATTTGCTTACAGGATAGAAATGGAAAGGAAAGACTGATACTAGGATGTTTTTCTAACAAACTTTGATTTCCATTTTTTCCAAAGGTGTCGAGAAGAAGAATGATGACCTCAGTTGATACTTTCACCGTAAAATAAATAGGTGGGACGCAGCAACAAATCTGCTCTTAGTAGAAAAACGGCAAGAAGTTTTGAGGGAGTGCAGCAGAGAGAAGAGAAACTACATAAAGAGGAAGACATCATTCTGGATGGAAGGTGGGAAGCAAGAGGCAGCAAGTAAGGTGGTTAGAATATCCACTCCTCCTGTGACCACAAGCCAGCAACAGCAACAACATATAACATCTGTATCACAACAGATTAGCCAAGCTGAACTGAAGAAAATGAAAATAACAGAAATCCTTGCCCTTCTGGCTGAGCAGACAGGGAGAACATTTAGCAAAAAAACAAGAAAACAACAATTAATTGACACTTATTTGGACTTATTTAGGGAAAGTTAATTTTTAGAACTAAGGCAATTTAATAATAATGAACAGATATTACAAATGGAAAAAATTACCTTGTATTAAATAAAGCATGATATTCAAAAAACTGCAGTTGCGTTATGCTTGTCCAGTCCTCAACCTTGACGTAATCCACACATTACTATAATCTAATCAGAATGGATCAACAATCAGTCATACTCACTGGTAGTATGAATTCAGAATTTAGCATTTCTCGACAGTATACGCCTGAAACTTCTTGTATGAAGGGAACCTCTGTTAATATGTCATTACCAGAAATCCGAGTCATCGATCATATTTCATGGCGAACAGCTTTAAAAAATGGCGGACAAAAATTACAAGGGATTGTATGGCATTAAAAACAAATTTTCAAATGGCTGAGCCATAAGGGAAGATAATCATTTTCCCTCGCTCCTAAAAGAAAGGGAACTACTTTTCACCTACAAAAATGGTCTTGGTTGCGTGGTCTTGGAAAAAAAAGTTCGGACAAATTGAGACTCAAAATTTACTCTTAAAACAGACTCAAAAATACCTCATGTCTTCTCAAATTTCTGCAAATATTCCTCACTAAAAGCTCTTTGTTGGAGTTGAAGTCTTGCTTGAATTCATCTTCTCCCGCTCTCGACAGCTTCGTGAAAAGACAAACTTTCAGAAACGGGCCAAAATATCCCCTACATCGATTGGCAAGTTCGGACAAATTAGCCACTTTGAAAGGCAATATCTGGTTTATTCACTCAAGGTGTTGTGAAGTTGATACCCGACATAACAACAGGAGAAAAAGCAAAGACGTTGGGCTATATCGCCTCTTTCCTTCGTTGTTTTGGTAGCCATTTTGTAAATGTAACCAGGCGTCTTTTGTTTGTAATCCGCCGTCCACAAGTACTGCAGGCCCCTAGTAAATAAAAGGTTATTTTGGGCGGTTTTTTGGTGGAATTTTTTTAAAGCTACGAAACCGAAGTGTTGTTGCACCTATTTCGCTTCATTTCTGCTTTGCTGTAATAGCTGAAAATCTTTCTTTTAGAACAACGAGGTTAAGAAAATGTCTGATTTATTGAATGACCGTGAGCAGCGAAAAGTCGATGCTAAGCTTCGAATTAGTAGCCCTGGGAAAAATTATCGCAGCAGGCAGGATGTAGACGAATCTCAGATAGCTCTTTCAATTGAAGTTCCTTACTATCTTTTAAAAGAATGGCATGGGAAAGTTGACAAAAGCGATCCTGAAGCGGGTAGCCATAATTACATTAGTTTAGTTAATGAGCTGATCCCCGGTCACTGTGCCCAGATTAACCAAGGCTTCGGGGAACGTATCAACAGCAATTTGGCGAAAAAGGCAGGATCTGTTAGAAACATGTACAGAAATGCTAAGAATAGCAGAGAAAGAAATCAGCTTGACCAGAAGACTCTTAAAATTAACGTCTTTGAACATGAGCTTATCTCAATGGAAGGTGTTGAAGAAGAACTTATGTGTACGAGACAGGAGATTGAGGAGTGGAGGAGAAAGGTTGAAGACCTAGAAAGCAAAAAGAGAGAACTGATGAAAGAGATGCATGGTGCCCTGAAGGAAAAAGATGATCAACTGAAGGAAAAAGATGATGAAATGGCCAAGCTAAGAGAGCAAAATGCAGCCTTGATTCAGCATATTGACAACTTAGAAAAGAGACTCGGGGAAGTGGGGTGTACAGGGAAGAAACTGGGTGATCTTGGTTCAAGACAAAGGCACAGGAAACTTAAAACTCTTTCCCGTCACGCTCTGCAAAAATCAATAGCTGATGATCGATGACTTTAAATCGTGACAGAAAATTTGCATTACATCCGCTTTTCACCAAATTTGGACAGTGAAATGACCTTATAACTATCCAATCACAGGCCATTTTTCAGCTCTTTTCGCGCTATCCCCCCCTCGGGAGAAGTTTGTCAATCTGAAGAATTAGTATGCATTTGGCTGTAATGGCGGACATCGCGAAGAAATGTTTAATTTTGGCAAGAATTGGGCCAAATCTTTCGGAAATGGAATTCAGGACATTTGTAAGGCTAGTGTAAATAATTTTGGAACCATTCGCTGGCTGGTAAGGTTGAAATTATCCAGAAACAAGAGTTTGTTTGCGATACGTGCAGCGGCCCACGTTGAATAAATTATCGGCTTGTTTTCGCCTTGTCATGCCTGTCTGCTTTGTTTTTCATTTCGCTCTCTTTCGTTTCGCTCTCTTATGTAGCACTCAGAAGTAGTTTTTTCGTCTGATATTTTGCTTCGAAGCCAGAGTTCGAATGGAATTTTGCGTAACGCGTGGGTTTCGATGTGACATTGTAATCCGAGATTTATTTTTATCTCAAAGAACAAAATAGCTGAGAAAGGTCATATTCTTGACCTTTCAAACGAATATAAATTTACACATGTCCCGCAATGACTTTTTAGTGAAAAACATGATTTTTGACGAATGGTGGCTCTCGCATTTTTTCCCGGGAAATATAGGACGACAAAGGGTTATAAGGAGCTAAAAAGTAGAGCAGAAGTGGCACTTTGGTTTGTGAAATCATATGAGTTGGAATTAACTTGCCTCAAGGGTGTGGATACAGAACATGGGAACTCGTACACAGTTGATCTTAACAACGAACCATCAGCCACACCCAATACAGACAAAGAAGAAGATGAGAAATTGGAACAGGTTCTTTACCTACTGGATAAGTTCTGTGCCAGTGATGAGCTTTATCATGAGCTGACTATGATTTGTGATTACCTCCTAAAGTCATATTTAATAAAACAAAAACGAACTCAACTGAACAGCATCTGCAGCATTGAACCTGTTCCTGGGCAATTTCCAGGTGCCCAGATCTCCTTCACTGAAGCTCTGAAGGATCATATCAGAGACCTCCTCAGAAGTGATCCTTCTAATAACCTAACCGAACCTGTCAAGGTCAAGATAAGTGGAGATGGAGCAAAAATGTCCAGGAGTACAAATTTTATGATCCTCTCTTTCTGCCTCCTTCAAACTGGAGAAAAAGTGATGTCTTCAAGAGGGAACAGAACAATTGCAATTGTTAATGGCCCAGAGAAGTATGAAACCCTGGAACACTCTTTCTCATCAGCTATCAATGAAATCAACACTGTCTTGGAAACTGGCTTCATTGAGGTTGATGGGAAAGAAATACAAATTGAAATGTTTCTGGGAGGAGATTACAAATTCCTTCTCATGGTTATGGGTCTTAGTGGTGCCACATCTACTCATTCTTGTCTTTGGTGCTTAATTCACAAGTTGGACAGATGGGACACCTCCAAGCCCATTGAACACTATCAATCTGTAGAAATGAAAAGGACTCTGGCTCACATTAAATCCATGCTAACACAAAAGAAATTTTCTGTTATACACCAGCCTCTTTTTAATATTGAATTAGATCATGTCATTTTGGATGAACTGCACCTAATGATGAGAGTCGCAGACCGGCTAACAGAAAACCTAATTACTGAAGTAATGGACAGGGATGGTCAGGCTGACATTTCTAAGGGAAAAGGAGAGAAAAAAGGTATCTACCTGGAGACTCTCATAAACACTATAAAAAATCTTGGGATCTCCTTTTCCATCTGGGAAAAGAAGAATGCCGATGGAAAGGGGAGTTGAAGTTATGAGTGGACAAGTCTCATTGGCTCAGATAAGAAGCTAATGGAACTTCTCCCATCCCAACTTCAGGAAAAAGACATCCTCTTCCCTGAAACCAAGGATAAAGTTATACAGCTTTGGTCTGATTTCCATGAACTTTACAAAATCATCAGCGATTACAACACAGATGCCGAGCAGTATCTTGAAGTCTCACAAAAGGGAAAAAAAATTATTAACCTCTTTTGCTCACTAGCTGACGAAAGAATTAACTATGGCAATGCTCGAGTAACACCTTACATGCACACACTACCCTACCACGTGCCACTTGTCATAAAACAATTTTCCACAATGAAACAATTCACAGGCCAAGGTGTTGAAAAACATAATGATGCCAAGCGAATCTTCTTCCAAAAGTCCAACAAATGGGATGCAGCAAGAGATGTTTTACTTTTGGAATCGAGGCAACTGGCATTACAAAGCCATGAAAGGGAAAAGCGAAAATATACAAAAAAGAAGAATGATTACTGGGATGATGGCATAGTGGAAACAAGGAAAAAGAGGCAGAGATCTCAAGCAATTGTTACTGAAGCTCCAGATCAAGAGCCAGGCCCTTCCACTGCTGCCGATGGTGGATGTGAAGGAGACTTAAACCGGCTAAGTGTAAAGGAGCTACGGGAGAAGATCAAATCAAAGAAAATCCAAATAAAGGGACTAGTGAAGTTAAAGAAATGCGAGCTAATAGAAGTCTTAAGAAATGCCCACTGACTGTACAATCACATAATAATTATTATTTAGTAACATGAATGTGGTGGGTATTCAAACAGTGTTTAATGACAGTGGTAAGATATCTGTGTACTGTAATGAAATAAATTGTGCACTATAGGTAAGGTAAGGTAAAGTCTGCATTCAGGCCAAGTGGCCCATCAGGCCAGAGCTTATCCTGGTTTCTGTAGCATTTAGCGACTAGGAGTATTTCTACCCCCTGGATGGGATGCTAGTCCATCGCAGGGTTACCCCCCAGCATTTAATTCGCCGGTACCCATTTATACACCTGGGTGGAGAGAGGCACTATGAGAGTAAAGTGTCTTGCCCAAGAACACAACACAGGGCCTAATTAATCAAAACGCTCTTTCAATTCTGCCCCTTCAAGAAAAATAGGAAACAAAGAGTATAATAACAATAAGCATTGTATTTATTAATATTCTGTAATAAATTTGACATGAGGCTTCTATATTAAAAAATATATGCAGGTATATAACATGTACAATATTCTTTACAAGCTTTCAATGAAGTCTATTTTTCATCTAATTTTAAGTTAATTTCTATCATTTGTTATTCCTTTGATAAGATTACTTAATTTGATTATTTACTCAGATACTGAATTGACCACATGCCTTTCTATTAATGGTAATGATCAGCTTTTCGATCGGAGACATGGTTGCCTGCACAAGTGCACCATTTGACACAATGAAGCGTTTCCTTGACATTTTCAGTACTGATTTCAATTTTATAGGAAAATTTACTGCAACGCCTTGTCCTAGCTGGTTTAAATAATAATACCAAAATGGGGGAAGGCAAAGCCTACTGAAATCTTCTTTTTCATACAGTAAAGATATCCTATCCCCTGATAATTTTCCCCGACCTCTAAATAAATATCTTATGATGTCATGATCAAGCAAAATCTCAGTTGAATTAGTGGCTCTCACAGCTTTACATTTGAGAAGGCCTAAAATTGCCTCAGTGAAATTAACAGCAGCTGCCTCTAGCCTTTCGCTGCTGATCCTTGGATAAGGAAATCCCCTGTGAGATTTAGGTGAAAGAGAAACTAATTTTAAAAAATGCTGATCAATTGTCATTAAGAGCAAAGGAACTATTTAAAAAGAATTCCATCATTTAACCTGATCAACTCATCAGATAAGTGAGCTTCTGGTTCCCAAGAACACGTCCAAGCGGACCAGCCTTTCCACTTGACAAGGTACTCATCACCCTGTATTCGATTGAAATGAAATAAAATCATTTTATACCTATGTACATCTTAATTTTGCTTAGCGCTTCATAGTTAATATAAACGTTCAGTAAGCTTAAATGCTCACAATTACGGGGTGGAAATACCGCTTTGTATGAAATTTCTACTCACCTCAGTCGTCGATTTCCGCTTGCTTATAAGTCTCTTGACTTCATATAATTTCGCTCCGGATTTATATTTTCGTTTTGGTGGTAAACGAAGTTCCACATCCGCAGACGAAAAATTATTTAGAGCAACATAATCTATCCGCTCGCATCTTCCCATTGACCGCGCCATGTTGTTTTGACATCTGATACCATGGAGCATGCTCTGTAGGTTTTTCAAAAACCGCGGGGCATAAAGTATCGCGTGAGCAAAATGACTCGGATTTCTGGTAACGTAGAATATGTGAATAAAACAGCTATGTAATCGCAAGGTTTAAGATTTTGCTATGGCTTTCCGGGCCTGAAAAGTTTCCGGGGATTTCGATCTAAAACCATCAATACAATGTGTTCAATTATGAAGAAAAATAGTGCAGATAGCGGGGGGCATTGGTAGATAACTGCGCGAAAACTGTGTTCGGCCACCTTAATCAAATAAAACACTTAATGACCGTCCTAAATATCATTAAAAAGCATTTTATTTAGATGTGAGAATATACCATGTCATCGCAAGATCAGTTAATAACGGTAAATGATTCTTTATTTCCTAATTCGAACTCTTTGCAACAAGGCCATATTCTTGGACTTGCTTCAAACATCGAATAGCTTTAAAAATCGCCAAACATTTCATTTTGCAGCTCACATTCACGGACGAACAAGTTGCCAGCTTTTTACAAGAGCTGGGCGCGTACGTGGAAGGGCACTTGGCCCTGTCAGATGATGCAAGTAGAAGTTATTTATATAAAAGAAATTTGGTGAAAATGATGGCATAACTTTGTACATGTAAACGAAAAGATAAATGCTCTGTCCTGCTTGGTTTGTAGCATTCTTCTTCAAATGGAGAAATCTCACACGTAGCGCTTTGAAACTTGCAAATGGCGGGTATTTGAACTAAATCTTTTTAATCTTTCCTGATTTAAGGTCGTCCAACAAATGGATCACTTACAGAGATGGTTAGTTTCTTCTGGATATATTTCATGCTTTTCAAAGAAAAAATAATTGAAGTTTATTATTCTGGTGTTCATTTCCGGAACTCATCACTGCATGATCTGTCAACTTCAACAGGGACTTTATTGTGTTGCTGGCCCTGCAGTTTGTGGCCTTCCAGCCAGTCGTCCAGGAAATTCTGGAGGCCCACAATAACGGTAAATGATTATTTTATGTTTAGCATTCGTCAAAAACGTATTTCATACAAAAATGAACGTCAATACTGGTTGCGGCTACCGAAGGCACAATTCCATGTTCAGTCTTCAAACTAAGAGAGCTATCTATGTGACGAAAACCCCATTTCAACTAAATTGTAAGCTACACAGTAATTTAATGCCTTTACACCTGGAATCCGACTCTTGAGATCGTTTAGGAGTAGGAATATTTTCATGTGAAGAAATGGCTTGAAAAACTTCACATTTTTGTGTTTTGCTGTGAAGGGGTCTTTGGGGTCTTAGGTGGTCTTTCTTTTCAAGACACCCGCTTCAAGTCTGTACTGTTAAGAATTAAAACCTTTTTTTTCCCGTAGGTTCAAAGACATAGCGGGAAATGAGACATGTGAAAAAAAAATAAAGCAAATTATCTACTGAGTGACAGTTAGGTGTGCATTGTGCAGTTATGAATAAATGCCATTGGTCATAAACTTTTATTACATTTGGTGGCTTCTAAAGAAGCCGTTTTCATAAGAGCAGCATTCCGCTCACTGGATGTGTCCAGCGAAATAACTGTTCGTGAACTTGATTTGAACTTTCTCTATTGGGCGGGGAGCTGTTTTGCGGCCTTGTTCATCTAAGAAGGAGAGCGACTTGCCAAGAAACAGCTTCAAGCTGACTGGAGCCTCGACGCGACATCCACCACCTGTTACTGTTAAACACTTCTTCAGATAAGGACCAAGGCCGGCTGCCATCAGTTCCTCTTCACTGGCGAGGTACGGAGATCCACGGAGGTCTGTCGGCAAACCAGGAAAGATCGCTCGCACTACATCGTGCCGCATCGTGATAGTTTCGTTGCAGGCCAGGGGCGATTTTAAACCCTTCTCAAATAGAAGAGCTAGTCTCTCTCGGCATTCATCGGCGCGAAGTGGATCGACATATCTGTTGTCGAAGGCGGCGATGATATCTTCGGGCAAGTGCTCGGCTGGCTCCCATGTATTTTCACTCGGGGAGTAGTTTTGCCATTGTATGAAGTACTCCGCTTTGCCTCCTTTAACTCGTTTTGCGACAATACGCTTGACTTCGTAAACTCCCATAACAGTTGGCTTTACCTTGGGACGGTATTTCAAATTACAGGCACGATCGCAAACATCAGTATATAATGTCGCGTAAAAGCCTGGCTGGTGCCTCGCACGCTTCGACATGTTATCTTGCAAGTAGCTATCAACAACTGAATAGACTGAATAGAACTGAACCTGTTATATGTTTCGATTAATCAAAACGGATCCAAATATGAATAAATTATATAATTATTCCCTCAGGTGGGAAACTCTTTAAGGAGGCCACCCGCTTAAGGAGTTAACGGAGCGAAGCCGATTTTTCAGCAGAGTATATGAAAACGCGTGTGTGAAGCGAGTGATCCACCCGTCGCACTACTCAGAATGAACCTACGATCAAGCCATTTTTTTTTTGCGCTCTTTATTTTCTTGACGTGGAGGCGAGCACAATGTTTGGAACAAAAAGTAAATGTATCGGGCGGCTGTTTTGTTTTGTTTTGTGTTTTCCAGTCTGCCGCATTTCTTACTTGGAAGAAAACCGCCGTAATCGAAGGTTGAGCTTTTCAAACCATTTGTTGCACGTGAAACTATTTCGATAATTCAGAAAACGTTTTTACCATCGGGAGTTGGTTAGCCTTTTACACGCAAGTCAAAGACAGCGGCCCGCCTTTAATTAGTGCGCTATTGTTAACTGTATTGCACCTTGGGATTTACTTTACGCATTCAACCGTTTGATTGACAGCAGCTGAAATCTGCGAAGAGACTTGAGTATTCCCAAAGCTAAATCTGTTGGCCAATCACAATCGACAAGCTCTAGACATGCAAATTATTATGCCACGAGTTAATAATCTGAGAACTGTAAGTGCCTGTCACGAAAGACAATGGCATTCTGCATGATGGTTAAAAAGGATCAAATCCTCGCAGAGTTATTAACGGTTAAAGGCTTTTAGGTAATGACGGACACATGTTGGTTGTTTGAGGACCTTGCCATTAGGGCTGGAGGACCTCTTATTGATGTTTTGATGTTACATTATGTTTGTTCATGTCGTGAGGAACCGTTTGATGTTTATTTTGTTGAAATCGGTGCCTCCGTTAATTAGTTATGACATCGTTTGTGTCAAAACTTTATACCTTAATAACTGTGCGAGGTTTTAACCATTTGGCCAGTTTATTATCAATCGAGTTTGTCCTTAACATGGGCCACCTACATGCCAAATTTGGTCGCAAACGATGAAATCCTCGCACAGTTATTAACGGTTAAAGTTTTTTACAAAATGGCGGACACAGTTTTTCGTTTCCATGCTCCCAGCGGTTTTTGACGTGAAAGTGAGGAGAACCTTTAACTGCTTATAACTCAAAGAGGATTTAACCATTTGACTTGAAACTTGGAACATAAATAGAATGCATCAAGGGTTATCTAGTGAGGTTGTTGGGTTCACTCAGCACTAGAATTGCTGTAAGTACTAGCATTAAATTTTTTAAGACTCTACAGCCTTACAACTTTTTGAAAATTTAACCATTTGGGCAGCAAATTGGAGCGTTCTACAGGCCTTGACATAGGCAAAGAGCATGCATTAGTTTTCAGCTCTTCCTATCATTGCGAAGCAGAATTAAAGTATGTGGTTTACCAGATAGGGACAGTTAAAGTTTGACCTCACTTTTGCGTTAAAACTTTACTGCTGATGTTGTTCTTTGTTTACCTGTAATTGTTTGCATCCTCAGATTCACCATGGCAAATTACTTTCATCACTGGTTCTTGGAGGTGGTGTGCGCGTATCAAGACCTCGAGAAGCTTTTCGCGGAGGAGACCTTGCAGTATATCCAGACAGTGGGCAGGCGGGAACCTCTGGCCTTCTGTGTCTGGTTCCTTACCCTTGTGGACAGAGTGAACCGCCTAACCATCCTCTTTCGGCCGGTGTTTTATGGCCAGATTTTACAATCGATCTTTTTAATGCGCGCTGCGCTTGGTCATCCGCCTCTGCCACGCCTGCCACTACCACCGACACCAAGCCCATCCTCAAGCAGAAGGACCATGCTATCTGGAGAATCTACCACACCCTCTCCATCACACTCCGCCTCATCCGCCTCATCCCACGCCTCATCTCGCCCACACATTCATCCCACAACACACCATTACCATCACCCACCCCATCACCACCATCCCCATTATCTACATCTTCATATTCAGGCGGATTTTCGCCACCATCACCATTCACATTATCATCCTCACCATTCGTGGACTCCAGGAATGTCACACCGTACGCTTCATCACATTCGTCATCATCATCACCACGCTCATCATCACATTTGTCATCGCCATCATCATCACCACGCTCATCTTCACGTTCTCGTTCGCCATCACCTTCACCCCACTGACAAAAAAGCCACTGCCTGGTATGGAGTATTTTCAAAACACTTCCCGGCTGCCAGGCATCTAGACACTAGTTACTTTTTTTGGTAGAAAACTGCTCGTTCCATGAAATGATTATATCTGACAACACAGACAAAAAGAGAAAAAGCCTTAAGCTAACACGCTGCTCATGCCGAAAAAAAGCGCATGAAACGGAAAATTTGTCAGCAAAGGAAGGCTGAAATACAAAGCAAAACTTACATTTGAGCTGAAGTTTTCTTCTTCCTATAGTTAAACCTGCGGTCAGGCATTCTTTGTCTTTATTCTTCGCGGCGGGCTCGATTCTATCACAATTCAAAGTAATCATCTGCTTGGAAAACCACGATGCACACTCACGGAATGCTTGCTTGCGAATTTAACCGACCAGCAATTTCTCTTTGGCCCGTAAAAATGGCTTAGAAACTTTGAATTACGTCTTCGACGCACAGGTCAAATTCAACGACTTTGCTGCCTGGCTTTTCTCGCCAGTTCCCGGCCGTGTCTGAGTCACGCTAAGACGTGCTATATAAGTCACGCACAGTTTATGCATCAAAGATTATTATGGGATATCCCAGAAATTTTTGGAGCAAAGGATGATGAGGCGGCTAATTTCAAGAAAATAATAAGAGTCTAGAAAGCAGTTCTAATTTCCAAAACTGACACATGCCGAAGTTTGGCAAATAAGCCGTAAGTCCGCGACGGATGCTTTGTTTTGGAAGAAGAAGCGTTTCTAGACTCGAACGCCTGGCTTACACGTTCTTCAATGGCTAAGTTAACGGCGGACTTAAACCATGATCACGGAACAAAAACACGCCTTGGTTCTTTGAGGCATGCTAGTGACTCAACGAGGGTCAGAGGCTTAATGATGCCAAATCTCCTACCAGGCGGGCACAAATATTCCTCGAATAAGCGTTGAATATCAGTGGGAATAACGAGCAAACTCTGCTTAATTAACAGGTAAGCCAGCTCTGACTTTGTGTTATCGCTTTGCGCGCCGAAAGCATACGTCACAATGGCAGCTAAAAAACACATCATCCCAGATCCCTTCCAGTAAAAACGGCAATTCAAATACAAAGACACGGAGAATGTTTTTGTTTGAAAGAAGAAGAAGAAAAACAGAAAAGAAAAAAAAAATGTTCACTGGCCTCCAGTCGAGCCCTGGAGTGTCACAACAAAACTAATTCGAATCAGCTATGTTCAGCGCTTATCCAGTTGAGCTAACGAAGCAGCAGTGAGAAATCATTGTGTTATAGTGACTTCATCCTTTAGCCAAACAAAAGGCTTCTTTGTTTTCCGTTTAACAATAGATCTTCAAAAGATGCCGCTTGGAAAACTGAGTCAGTTTTGCATACGTTATTTCTAGACAACGAAGAGAGACCCTGTGAAACAAATTTCAGAGCAATGTTTCTCAGGTAAAACGAAGCCCACATGCCAAAATTCAGCTACTTTTGACAAAAATAATTTTTTCACCCAAATCGTCACTTACGCCTGTCTTGCCTTGAGCCACTCAATTGTTTGAAGGAAGAACTTCAAAATCTTGTATCTTTTTACCTTAACATGGGAATGGAAAGGTATTTTTGTAGCCACTGCAATGATTTTGTAAGTCGAGGTACACAATCAAATGATCTTAAAGAGCTCGCAGAGGCAAATGGAAGTTTTTATGACACTGACCACTCTGAAAGCTTTGAAGCGTCTCCCTTGAAAAATAATGATAGTGATGTGATGTGGCAAGCAACACATTTCATGAGCATTATGAATTTTCTACAGAAAAAACATTTGCAAAACAGTATTTTCTGGTAGTTTAAAATTACTATTCAAATTAATGTCAACATCCTCCAAATATTTAATCAAATATTTAATCAGAGAATTCTGTCATTATAGTCATGGATGATTTTCTTCTTTTGGCAGGAAAATTCAGTCGAAGCTAGGTTTTCCTTACTTTCAGAATAAAAGAGTAATGTACAGAATGGGTGATTCCAAAAAATATCCATACCCTACCACGGGTGGCATGAGCATTCTAACCCCCCCTTGCCTTCGGAATTTCCAAAATGCTCATCCTCCCCTTGCCCTCCGAATTCCAAAATCGCTAACCGCCCCTCCCCTTCGGAATTTTCCATTTTTGTTTCAGACCCTTAGGAATTCCTTTCTGACCGCCTAAAACTTGTAATGAACAGAAAACTTGCACTTTTCCCCCTGCAAAATAATTCTCTGCACAATTTTCGGTCAGATGATCAAGCAATTTAAGTTTGTCAACGTTCGCACTCAGTAGCTATTCCTTCTAAGAGTTATCTTTAAGCTGCTTACCGCCAAATAAAACTTTTTGTTTTCCCTTCATTAGCTTCATATTTTCAGGATATCATATTGATACCGGTTGAAGCTGACAAAAGTAAAGTTCACGATCGTGATGCCATCATCCGCCATATTGAAAATTTTGCTCATTGAGTAACTGCTGACCACTAGTTATGCAGCATACGTTTTACAAGCAAAATACGACAGGTACAAGCGGGTACCCAATGTACAACATATTTTTAAACTCATAGTTTTGCAATAACCCTTAGGGATGAAAAAAACGTGTCAAATGTATATGCTTACCCTGCCTTTAAAACTTATTTTTGTGAATTCAAGACAGAAATGAATCTTTTACTTTGTCAAAGACAACAAGACATACTAGTGAGTACTTACATGACCGGTAAACAGATGTTCATATTTTGTCTTTAAGTTAAGCCCTGGTCAAACGGCACGTGATCGTCGATGATGGTTGATTCTCCCCTAACTATCATCAACTATCACCAACCATCATTCACCTGGTCAAACAGCACATTCACATTTATTTTGGAAACACTAGAGAACTTAACCTATATCTGCGTGTGCGAGACCAGCGTTTCACAGGCTTGCGTGAACGAGATCAAGACCAGAAGGCCGAGTTTAGACATTTGTTGGAATGTGAACCATACACCATAACGGCACGCGTTTGAACTGGAAACAGTTTCATTATACAGTAGATTGAGTTTTGTTATCGATCAAGTCAGCGTTTGTTGACGTTTTTGGCCTCACGTGGATTTGTGGACCTTTATTCGAAATTTTGGATTTTCTCTGAACTGACAATTATTTTTCCTGATGACAATTATGTATGGAAATCGCAGAAACCCAGGAAAAATCTTCCCCTATTTACCCGTTTTAGATTTAATCAGCAAATCTTTTTAGGTTTTGTATATTTCATTTATGCATATATTTCTGTTGCGCTACACATAACATACTGGTACAAATAATATAATCATGTGAAAATGTATGATGGAAATAGAAAAAATGAATTCAAAGTAACTGTTATCCTGATTTTTGGAGGTATTGTTATCAAATCCCGACACTTAACCCTCTATCTCTCCCTGACTCTACCAGTTCTATTGGCAAATCTGCGTCTGGTTAAGGATATGAACTCCCGGGATAAATAGTTATTTAGAGGAAGAAAAGCTATTTAGAACTAAATGTTCAAAACACTTGGCTGCGCATAAACAGTTTTGAATTAAACAGCGCATCAAAAAGGCACACCGCAGAAATCCTGTAGCTTCATTCGTCCGTATGACCTGTAGCTTTCTTTGTTATCAGGGCTAGGGGCATTCCTTAGAACTGTTGTATCATCTATTGTTTTGTTCTCGAATCACAGACCGCGTCTGGAAAGCTACAGGCTTTCCGCACACCGGCTTGAAATACAAAATCTGTCAGGCGTTCTCTTTGGTAACGAGAGACTGGTGCGAGCTTTTAGCATGCAACAACACACGTCAACACTCAGTAAGAAACACGGACTTGGTTATATTTTATTAATCAATCGGCTACTTCATCAACTTTACGGCCTCTTCGATGTGGAGCTTGCTGCACAACCCATCTGTATGATTTGTGCTTGATTTACATGCTTGATTTACAAACTAGGAAAGTTAACAGGTCAGTAATTTCAACTGAAGCTTTCGCCATCTTCCCTCTGAAAATTCACTGCAGTCAGAGCTGAAACCCCCCATGCCTTTGGAATTCCAAGCTGTGTTACCCCCCCCCCCCCGCCACGCCTTTGGAATTCCAGTCCAAGAAACCCCCCTCTCCCTCGGAATTCCAAGATGCCGCCCGTGGTATGGTACGGATATTTTCTGGAATCACCCAATTGTCATACTGTTTGTTGATGACTTTTAAATAATTTTAAAGAATAAACTATAAGGCAATGCCTAATAATATTATTGAAAGTCGATTCCTTGCTGTTATTTGTTTATTTATTCACTACTTACTGTTACTGAATTTTTGCGGCCAGCAGTTGATGAACTGAATGCTTTGTGGAAAGGTGTGAGACTTAAGTCAAGACCGAGTTCAATTAGCTTGAAATTTCGCGCAGCATTATCAGCTGATGTACCTGCAGCTCAAAAGATATGTGATTTAAAAGTTCGGTTTAAAAGTTCAGGTGTTCTCGTTGTCTGAAAGTGTTCCCTGGTGGATTTGGGGAAAACAAAGATTACTCTGGTTTTGACAGAGAAAGCTGGGAAGCTTGAAGATAGGCAGCACAGGAGAAATGCCAAAAGACTTGAAAAATGTAAAACTGTAACAAACAGGAACAATTTGAGTCGCGAATATGGTATTAATTACTGGAGCTCTTTGCTAGACCTTGAATATTTTGATGTTGTTAAATTTTGTGCTGTGGACCCAATGCACAATCTGTTCTTACGAACATCAAATATGTTTTCAAGCTCTGGGACAAGCAAGGAATTATTAGCAAAAAACAAATGAAGATACTTGAGAAACGGATAGAGCAAATGAATGTTTCAACTGACATTGGACGTTTGCCCAAAAGAATTTCATCTAACTATGGATCATATACAGCAGAGCAATGGAAAAACTGGACTTTACTCTGTGTTTGCTCTCAAGGGGGTTATTGAAGATAAACATCTTCAATGTTGGCAGACATTTGTATTGGCATGTAAAGGCCAACATTATGTAACGGAAGGCACATAATGGAATTTATGTTGGGACCAAAGATAAGCTTATCAGTAGATAACAGCTAGGGAGCGGCGTTGTGATAAGCATTTTTCTGGGTGGCATCTGCGGTTTATTACACGGACTTTTATCTGTCACGTGGAGAATCATTAGCTATTTATAGGTTACGACAAGTAAGTTCTTCCCCTTTTTCTGCGAACAAGCTCAGCGAGCACATACCAGCGAAAAGTGACGGTTTATCGCTTCTCATTTTGTTCCAAGTTTATCAGGCAAGTTTTAACATTTTTGTCCTGTCTTTCTGTATGTCTGTTTTTTGGGTACATGACGCCACCTCGAATTTTAATCTTGGGACACTCCTTTATTCGTCGTCTTGCTGGGTTTCTGCATAAAAGGGGGCACGAACACCTCATGGCCAAACTATCATCTCTGGGGTCCGTAAATTTTCATGGTGTAGGTGGCCGCACAGTAGCCAAGGTTCGGAAGTTTGATTTAAGTATAATTTGTCGTTTGAGTCCAGATATTATAGTTTTGGAGTTGGGTTCCAATGACTTAACCAAACTGCCGGCGCAAACAGTCGGCTCGGATCTTGAAACTTTAGTGCGATATCTGCACAACGAATTTAATGTGAAAAGCATCGCAGTATGCCAAGTTATTTGGCGGCACTCCCCTGAGTGTACCGCGTATAATTTCAAAGTTACCAAACTTCATTTGTATCTGAAGGCCGTTCTCGCACCAATACCTTACTGTTTGTACTGGAGACACAGGGGTTTCTGGAACTCGCGGAAAAACATTTACTTGCCGGATGGGGTACATCTAAATGATTTAGGCAACTTAAAGTTGTTTCGGAGTATACAGGGTGCAGTCATTAAGGCCTTAGGCCTTGTGGGCTCATAATGTCACGATTTTTTGAATATAAAAGTGCATAATTCTGTTGTTTGTAATACATAGTGACGAGCGAGGCGGTTTATTATAGTCTGACCAGTGCCAATTTGCTTATGAGTTGTTGGTGCCCGACACATGGCGTAATTAGTGTGCTTCATTTTTTGGCGGCTATCACGATAGTGTGCCCAGTGCACTCAGGCCATTATAGGACGTTCGTCCTCAATATGTCCATGCACCATATATACTCACCGCCTCCCACAACGCCTCCTTGGTTGTTTTTCCACTCTTGTTCTTGTTTTTATTTTGTGAGGGCGTAACTTGCCCCCACCTAATTTTTCCTGAGTTGAAATAATTTCATTATAAAAGTGTGCTATTGTAATGACAACTTGTTAGTGTTTTTTGTCAATTAAACGCCACTTAAGTGGCCATTAAAATCCAGCACGATCTCTGTATTTACTGACAGGAATGGAAGGCCGTCGCATGCACACATAATTGTTAAGACATATAATTAACATGTTGACAGGGCGTCCCAATGTAAATATTTTTGTAGAAACATTGTGATAACTGCAGATCTACAGAGAGCTGACTTCCTTAATCTTAAATTCTGCAAGCAGTTTGAAAAGCTTTACAGAATAAAGGCGATTACACCAAAAATGCATCTTCATTGTCATTTGAAAGACGTTATAATGGACTATGGTCCAGTTCACAGTTTTTGGTGTTTTTCGAGAGATACAATGGTATAATGGGGAGTGTTTCCACAAACAAACAATCTCTTGAACTTCAGTTAATTAGAAAGTTAATACTTTTGCATTGTCTTGACAACATTCAGCTGCCTTAACAATACAGAGCAGAATTTCAAGATTTAATCCACAATCCTGTTAGTACCAATTTTAACAGCTCTTCGGTGTCAACTGCATTTACCTTACACAATAAGGCCACTACCATCCTAGTTAATGAAGTGGACTGGTCAGACCTGGCGCATGTTGTGCTGCCTTCCAATTACAAAATGCAGAGTCTTTAAAGTGAAGACCAGTCTTCACTCTGTGTTGTATATCAGAGTCTTTATCCAGAACAGTCAATCAAGAAGGATATGGCTGAAACCATCAAAAAGTATTCAGCAGTTACCATCAGTAATCGCCATTATGGTTCTAAAATGGAATGCCGCTCTTTACATTCGGCTGGAATTTACGCTTTGTAGGCAAATGATCAGGGAGAGCCGAATCTTGATAAACTTTTATTATTGCCTGGTTATGTTCTTGTACTTTTCACATCCCATTAAGGTAAATGGGAGATTTACAGAAGACATTTTTGCCTGTGTGCTGTGGCATAAACCTGGCGATGATCCTGATAAGTTTGGCAATCCTACCAAGACTTGGGTATTTGCCTTATGGCCTCTCCCGGTTTTTATCTGTGCAGAGAATTTACTGTAGGTATGCTACAGCTGAAACACAAGATGAGGGAGGAAAAAACTTGTAACTGTACCAATAGATGACAAACATCTATACTTTTGACAAGGAGACTTGCAAGGGCATTTTATCATTTTTATATTATTTGGCCATGTTTGCCAATTTTTATTATTTTTAGTTGGAAACAGA
>OZ026602.1:19804884-19824884 GCA_964020085.1 Micromussa lordhowensis | reverse complement strand
TATTCTTCTCCTGAAACTAAAAGAAAACGTTGAAAGGTAAGTCCATTGTTGTATTCTTTTGCTGTTCTTGGCGGGACGTTACGCACAAGTTCACGATTTCACCGATCAGAACCTTTTGATATCTTTGAAGAAACGGTTGCATAGACCCGCATTCTTGTTCTTTGTGCCTGGCAAGATGAAATTATAAGACAGTTTTAGTCATTCTAAGCTATCTGGTTTTGGATGTTTTTGAAAATCGGTCTTTACTGTATTTGCCGCGTTCGCGGGTAAATTTACCGCAAATCTCTTTGTTTATGTTGCAACTGGTGTTTTATCTTTTTTCAACGTTAATGTTTGTTTTAGACTTGTAATTTATTTCCATACTAAGGATACCCAAATGCTTCACAATGCATGTAATGTGTATAAGTTAAATTGTCAAAATGTCACAGTTCAAGGTGGAATGAAATGAACAAGCATTCTCAGCACACTGGGTTGACATGTACATTTCATTTCGATACTCACGGACAACTAATTTGAAAACCAAATGTAGGAAGCAAAAAACTCCTTTTGCTAACCTTAAGTTTTTTTAATTTATCAAAAAGGCACAGCGCTAATGACAAATTTATATAAGACAATTTCTTTCAAAACACAATTTCCTTTTCCTGTTTTTCTGATAGATTGTCAGAGATGCAATGAAAGAAGCTAGCACATCTGTCCCATGTCCTAGCACAGTTGATAATGGTGCAACATACTGCTTGTCGCCTGTCCCTGCAGTTCCTGGCATTTCTTCCGAGACAGTGGGAGGTTCATGTTGGGGAGGAGAATGTCAGTGCAGTACCTATGGAGGTGGAAGGTAACATTACGCCTTTTCCTGTGGAGGAGGGAGAAAGCAGCCAACCAGTGGATGAGATTTAAGGACCATCACACATTCAGTCAAAGTTCCTGACATCAACACCCAAGCCCCAGCAAGGAAATGTAAAAAATGCCCCAGTAAATCCAAGAGGATTAGAAAACTTAAAAGGATAAACAGACGGCTTGATAAGCGCCTGCAAAATTTGAACGTTAAATAAAACCAAATCAAAATTGAAAAGGTGTAATTGGCGATTAATTAATTAGTTAAAATAATTGACTCCTGATGGTCACTCAGTAGGTATTTTGTATTGATTTTCTCATCAGCTTGTCAACATTACCTGAAATGTGAAGTGAAAAGTTACCTTTTTGTCTGATCCAGAGGCATAGCTTGAAAAGTTTGTATTAAATGCCAGGCACAGAATGGGTGGTTACATTTAAAGGCACTGGCACAGAGTGATTTTTCTAATAATTATTTCACTTTTTAGGATGAGGTCGACCAAAATCCTGATGACTCGTCCTCAAGTGAAGAAGAAATGTGTGACCCTCATGTGAGGAGCAAGCCTCCCGAGAGTGATGGTGACATTGATGAAAGTGCTGGGATAAGTGACGGTTATGAAGAATTGCCAGAGGAGCCAGACTGGGCTGCACTTGAAAAAAAAGTTCCACTAGGAGGTTCAAGTACAGACTGAAAATGGTGACCATTGTGAACAAGAAGATTCACAAAATTGTGTCAGGTACATGTAGTTTATAGTCTGTTTATTATGTGCTTTTGTAAACTGAGCTTTTCACTTGATAGTTATGATTGGTGGTGTACTCAGGAAGGCAATTACATGTTTATTCAAATTGCTATTGTGACTTTCGTGCAGTCTGTGGACTTATGATGGTTGGTGTATGAGAAGTCTGTTTCGTTGTGTATAGTAACACCTGAAAGTGCCTATAACCCCAATTTTTTTTTTTTTTTTGGGGGGGGGGGGGGGGCTAAGATAAAACTTTGACACACACACAAAAAGAATTTGCCTAATTTGTCAGTTTTTTATTTCTTAGGGCTATAAAAATTAACTGAAAGTAGCTGACATATGATACACGACCGAGCTGGTGAGGGGCCTGGGCCTATTACTGGGTTGACGTCACAGACTGTTTTGCATGCATGTTCATAAAGAGTTAATGCTATGTAAATGAATATGTAAAGTCAACCCAGGAAAACACCCAGGCCCCCCAAAAGTTCGGTCATAACACAAAAGATATCAAATTTCAACTACTTCCCGTTAATTTTTAAGGCACTTCAAAAAAATCACAAACTGAGAAATTTGGCAAATTCTTTCTGTCTGTGTCTAAGCTTCATCTTAGCAAAGGAAACATGGGGGTTATAGGCACTTTAACATACTCATGTAGGTTTTTTTGGGGGGAGGGGCACTTATTTCGGTTGCAGGTTAGTGAATGTAAAGTGATTCAAAAGATAATAAATGCAGTTCTTGTACTTTTATTTGCAGATTACCAACAGAGACAGCAGCCCATGACGAACCAAAGTTTATTGTCTTCTATAGCATGTTTTCCCTGTTTTGTTTCAAATGCAAACAGGATAAACCAACTGTTACTATGAAGTCAAGTGGTACAATGGTCACTGTGTACCAAAGTTGTTTTAAATGTGGAGAGAATGCCTACCAGTGGCGTTCCCAGCCACTGATTCTCGGAAAGTATCCAGCTGGAAATTTGCTTGAGCTTTGGAGTACTCATGGCTGGTGCATCGATTAATAGAGTGCTTTATTATAAACTGCTTTATTGGAACAACCACATACTTACAATAATAATAAAAAAAGATACTAACAATAATGATATTACTTACAATAGTGACACTACTTACAATAAAAAAAAAACGTATTCACAATACTGATATTACTTTCAATACTAACAATACTTACAATAAAAATTACAATTACGTACCTCCTACACTGATTACAAGCATTAGTTTGTTTACCGCATACCTAAACCTCCTGCGTAGATCTTACGGGGGATAGAAATGGGAGGCGGGCTACAGAGCTGCATTGTTACAAGAGAACAACCTTCTTTGAATCAGCAATTGCATCACGTAAATCTGAAACTGTCCTTTTAATTCTCGCATTGCCACGTTCTATGTACATTCCGTTGTTACTAGTATCATTAGCATTTTTCCTACTTATAAATTCAACTTCTAACGCTTTGTAATTCACTCAACTGAAGATGACAGAAGTTTCTGTCGAAACATGTTTTGTAAATTTAAGAGTTTTGTCGTTTTCTTAAATATTTTAACTTAAAATAACTTTTCGATTTTAAGTTTAGAAGCGAGCTTCCTAATGAATTCTTTCATACTTATTTCCTTTTTGAGTAATTTTTGTGTATATAGATAATAGTTGGCGAATAATAGTGTGTAGTTAAATTTTACTAGCGACTTATTTGCAACTTGGGGATAATCCTTTTGCTCCAGACCAAACAGTATTTTGATCGAAGAAGGCGAGAAAGAGGTGTCATTCTCTATATTGCCCCACTTGATAACTTCCGAAAAAAAGTGTTTTGACCAGTGGCAGTTTAGAAAAGTGTGACTTATTGAGTCGGGTTCTTGGCATAGTAAACACAGCATGTCTGATTCCATACCGTAGAAGAAAAGCTCTTTTTTAGTCGCAACTATTCTGTGGAGCAGTTTAAAGTAGAATTCTTCAAGCTTGTTATCTTTGCAGACCTTTTAAACACGATTAAAAAAGGTGTCTAGATTAAGATCTACCGCTTGTAGGTCACGTGCCCATTTTGGGCGTGCCTTTATCTCTACATCGTCTTTGTTTATGAAAAGCCAATAGTAGTCTCTGTTTTTCATTTTGTGCAAATCTCTGGCGGTATTCGGAGAGAGTTGGAATGCATTCTCCGCGAGAAAGGTGCGCTTGTCTACTTGTTTTTCTTTTGCTTTGTCGAGAAGGTGCTTAGGAATCGCCAAAACTACTTGCATATAATTTAGAAAATTGCATTCAACATCATACTTCTGGATGAACTCCGGAAATGTAAGAAGTCGGCCATTTTCCTGTAAAAGATCCTGAACAAGGAAGATTCCTTTCTGAAACCATTCTTTGTAAAATATGGTCTGGTTCTCAATTAAGATTTCTTTGTTATTAAATAGTACTAAATCTTGGCCAATAGCGCAATTGTAGGATACTTTAAGCTCCAAAAAATGTTGTAGCATTGACTTGTAGAATTGCGGCAAGTTTGTTTGACTCAGAAATTTCTCATTATAGTTACATTTTAACAAAAAGTTCAGGCCACCATATTTATTCAGAAAATAGTTGGGTATCTTCCAGGCTTCCTCCCAAGGTTGCTCTTTTTTTAATAGTCTAGTAATCCAGGCAGGTTTTAATGACTTGGACATTAACTCAATATTTGGCGAGCGCAAACCTCCGTGATTATAATCAAGGGACATTACTTTTCGTTTAATTTTGTCTTGCTTTTTTTTCCAAATAAACTTAAAAAGAAGCAAATTAGTGGCTTTGATATATTCGGAAGGCGTGTCAAGGATTGACATTGAGTACACCAGCTGTTAAATTCCCAGACATGTAGTTATAAGAACTCTTCCCAACAAGGTAAGGTTTCAAGATTGCCAGATGTCAAGAATAGTGCTTAGCTTATCCACTTTTGCTTTGAAATTTTTCAATTCGTTTTGTTTTTGATGGTAAGATATAAATATTCCCAGTGCTCTAATTGGCTCCTTTGGCCAGTGGAATTCAAAAGGCTCATCAACGTTGTGTCTCCAGGGGCCTAGCCACAAGGCTTTAGTTTTGGCTGGGTTTAATCTCAGACCGGAGACCGCGCCAAAGTCATTTAACACTTGGATAGCATTTTTAACCGAATCGCAACTGCTACATAAAAGTGAAGTGTCGTCAGCGAACTGGCCTATTTTGGATTCTTTTTTAAAGATCTGAATACCTTGTATTTCTCTGTTTTGCCTTATCTTGCATGCCAAAATTTCTACAGACAGAATAAATAGATAAGGAGACAAGGGACATCCTTGTCTTACACCTCTTGACAATTTGAAAGGATTGGTACAAAAGCCGTTATTCATAATGGAGCTCTCCGGGTTGGTGTAGAAGGTTGATATCCACTGTTGAATACTGTCACCAAAATTAAAGAGAGCAAGCATCTTTTGAATAAATTCCCATTCAATAGTATCAAATGCCTTCTTAAAATCCAGTTGGAGGAGAATCCCAGGGATATTTTGGGCTACGGTTTGCTCTAAGATGTCGTTAATTAACCTAATGTTTTGGCCGATATATATCTATCCTTTATAAATCCAGTTTGATCCGGATTGATGACACGTTTTAGTACCCTTTCAAATCTTTTGGCTATTGCTTTCGACACGATTTTGTAGTCCAAATTTAGTAAAGTAATTGGCCGCCAATTTGATAAGTGTAGTAAATTTGAGTCTTCTTTCGGTATAAGAGTGATAGTGCCTCTGCGCTGGGATATTGACATTTCTCCTTCTTTATAAGCGAGACTCCTTTTTAAATGCTTCTTGATGCGAAAAAGGTAAAAACAAACCATGCAAAAACAAGACTTCAGCTTCCCGATGACCAATATGATCGATTTTGCTGATTGAGACAACCAGAAGTATGATCGAACAATAGCAAAGTTCTGCAAAAGTTAGGTCCTTTTTACATTCCTTGCCACACGGACTGTTACTTAAAAGATCGCGCGTACTCTATTTTGTTCATGAAAATTTAAGTCCACATGCACAAGCTTAACTCTTTAAACATGCTAGGTATAAAAGAGTGGGTGTAGTATTGGTATCTCAAGGGTGTTCAGGCCCACCTGATCCACAGCGGGAGCTTAGCCAGTACACTACCTTTTAGGGCATCGATACGAAAACCTATGATAGGAGATTATGTATTATGCAAGCAAGAGTACAGGTCTCAGAGGGAGGAAAATAGTTCAAGCTGTGCCAAAAAAAAAAAGAAATTTAGTACCTCTTTGAAATTCTTTTTAATATTTGCTATGACTCGGTCTGAGATCTCCCCCTCCCCTCCTACTCCTGTCACTGAGAGGACTGGACTCAGTGGTCATGGGACAAGAATGTTTTAGAAACAGCAGATCATTCAAAGAGATTACAATGTGTAAGCCGTCCAACAGCTTAATACTTTATTCAATTCCTTGGCTTGAGTTCAGCTTATACTCACTAGTATTCACTAGTATACACGTACAACGGGTTATCCCACAAGTCATGCACTTTGTACACACCAAATTTCTACTTTGTGCCATGCCATAGAAAATATTGGGGAAAAAAGTTAATGGGAAGGTCGACTGTTTATGAAAGCTTGCCTGTATTACGACTGGCTGTATTTTCTAAAATATTGCATAAAATCTGACACAGGTTTGTAGTGTGTTCATCGAAAAATCTAATCCAACACTACATTTATTTTATAAAAGGTCTCTGAAACTTACTGAGGTTTAATAATCATAAGATCAAAATTTACTTCTGCCTAGAATTCGATTCTACAAGTCGACAAATAGAGGCAATGATCTGGAAAAGTTTACTGAATGCAGGGTGCCTAGTGGTAAAGAGCTGTCCAAAATCTACACCTCATCTCCCTCAAAACGGTTATACTTCCGATTCAGCAAAGATGTGACCGGGAAAGCGAAAACGTATCATAACGCTGTACCGTTAAACGGTTAAAAATAAACATTCATTAAACGGATAGTAAACGGATGATAAACGGCAAATTCAAGCATTTAAACGGTCTTCGTTTCCGTTTAAACGGTTTGCCAAAAACGTTTAACGGATTGGGTAAAGTGTTAAACGGTTGCAGCAATCTTTAAACGGCAAGGTTAAATTGTTAAACGGATAGCCAAAACTAATAAACGGATAACTGAGACAGTTAAACGGATAACTCAAATCGAAAAACGGATAGCTCAAATCGTTAAACGGATAGCCCTAAACGTTAAACGGATAGCTCTGGTTGCAAAGCTAACTGTTAACGAGTTGCTTTAAATCATCAATGAATAGGGACTGAAATGGGCAAACTTTTGGAAAACGCCGGGATGAGATCGCCGAGATGCACGAGATCGCCGCCATGAGCAGAACTGTAAACTGCCGTTTCATTCTCCACTTTGCGTGGTTACCGTTTAGAGAGAAGAACAGCATGACAATCATCAGCTTATACATTTAATTAATTTTAACATGAACAGTAAATCTCGTACCGACTAAGCGGTCGCAGTCGACGAACTCCTTTTCATCTGTTAAATTATGCTGGCTAACGGCGCCCAGGTGTGGTGCAGTTGGATCCAAATAACAATTTAGACAAAGCTCCTCTTCTTGTCAACTCCTCTTCAGGGCTGAGATAAATATTATTTACGATATCTGTTTTGCACACAGGCTAGTTATAGAAAAATAACGAGGAAAACGGCTTTCAAAAGGCCTAAACAACTCGCGTTCGTGTTAGCGTTCGTGTAAAGAGTATTTTGCCTTAGCAACGGTTGCCACTGCCAAGCCTCGCTTTCATACGTAAGCGCCCTTGTTGCATTTACGAGCGCCAGTAAAACTTAGGCCCGGTTCAGACGCCAATCTTTTCATGAGCCAAACTTAATTCAAATTTGAATCGACCCAAATTAACAAAAGTACGTCTGTTGATTCAGACGTCAAACTTAATTCGCCGAACTTAGTTTAAATTGAACCAAAACAAATCGAAATGTCAGCAGTTTTCAGGTCAAGTTGTAAAAATTTATGCATTAGGTTCGGCACATGAAAAAGTTCGGCGTCTGAATCAAAGCAGTTCCAAAGGCGTTCAAAAGACCAAATTCCCGGCCAAGCCAGGCGAAAAGAACGGCTGAGCCGTTCCAGATTGAAATAGCCGTTCCTAATTGATTCAGACGCCGAACTTTTCATGTACTTAATTCAATCAATTAGTTTCAGCTCATGAAAAGATCGGCGTCTGAACCTGGCTAGCTGTCCGACCGAAACGAAAACGATAATAGCCGTTTTCTTCACAGGTGAGGTAACAAAAAATAAAGACAATGCTAGTTTACTCGAGAATTCCAGGTTTAATTTGAACAGGAACGGCATATTTTGCTCAAGATAAGACAACTATTACCCTACCTGGTGACACTTGACGAACTACGAGCAAGTTGCCATGCCTGACGCTGGCGACCCATTTCTGTCGCCAAATTAGAAGCTTGGAGAATTCTTCATATTTTTCGCTTTTTACGTAGTGATAGGGATTTGGAAATTCTAAGTCCCTTGTCGTGAATCCTGATCGGTCAATTCTAATTTCCTGCCCGCTTACCGTATTCAACACATTTGCTGGAGAACAACTGCGTTTTGACAGAAATAAATTTAGTGCTGTGATTGAAAAGTTCTCCCTTGTCACTGCTACTCCCTTACCATTTCCATTCTTGTTCCACCCTCAATGATGCTAGAGAAAATAATAAAAGGTTGGTGTGTGCCTTGTCTGATAGATAAAATGAGTTTGTTCTAAGGGTTAAAGAAATGGGAAAAAATAAAATAAATGCGTTGATTTGCGGAATTTAACTGAACTTTATTACGTCTGTTACATAAAGATGGTAAGTAATTCCCTGATACACTACAAATGATACAAAGTAAAGAAAATTACATTTTCTCAGTCATCCCTGTCGCCAGTCTGCTTATTTATGTGTTTGTTAAGGCGGCACTTCGCATTTATTTTGCCTTTAATAGATTTCCACGCTTTATCCTTTGCGACAGTAGAGTCAATTGGAAATCGACTGAATACTAGAACCTTTAGCAAGTTAAGTCGTGTACTATCTAATGGCATTTTGCCGTGAGTTCCTTCAGTGTTGCTGCTGCTCAGCTCTTCTTTAGAGAAGAAAAAAGGCAAAAGCTTGAGAGCACATTTATGCCGCTCATTTTCTTTCTGCAGTATACCTTTAACAGCAATTATTTTCTGGGGTGTCACGCAAGAACGAATTACTTCGTCGCCAACTTCGATGTCAGGAGTTTCCTGGACACTGAGGGGTGTGTCTATTGGCTCTGTAGATGCGTTTGTGGACACCGTCAAAGGAGTCGCTGGGAGTGGTTGAATACCATCTAAACCCTCGTTTAGACTGGCTAAGGCATCAGCATCAATTGTCGGAAGATCCCCGTCCTCTGGGCGGATTAGGTCCAAATTCATTTGTGGCTCATGGAACTGAAAACATACCAAAACCTTGCTTGTTATCTTCAGTTCAATTTGTGGCAATAGGAACAAATCCCTAAACTCAAGTCATCCAAATTCGAAGTATTGCATACTTCAAGCCCCCCCCCTCATCAGACAAAACAATTTAGGAACCCCCTCCTTGTTGTGTTTTTTTTTTTTCGAGCCCCCCCCCCCAAATTTTCCTCGCCCCCCCGGCCCGTAATTAATGAACGGTCCCTTACCTTGGATTATTTGTAGTCTGCTAATTATAAATAGTTTTTTTTTACCTTTGTAGTTTGAAATAGCGGGATTCAGCTTTAAAGCTGACAAAGATATTTTTGGTCGTGAACTTTATTCACGCAATGTAGGTTGTCTTGTGTGATTTTTTGGTCTGCCAGGCAAGGCACAGAAAAAAAAATTGTAAACCTACCAATTGTTCCATTAAATCTAGGCGATGTTCAATCCTGTCCAGCCGAAGTACCACGTTTCCCTTCATTGCTGACAGAGCATCCTCCATCATCTGTGTACATAATTGCAAACGAACACTTTTAAGCACTGTGTAATAAGTTTAATCCTGACAACAAAAAATCCTGACAACATTTTTAAATGGCTTTGTTTGTCATTCCCTGTATTTCGTTCGGTCAAATCTTCTAAACGTTTAAGCACAGATATCAAACCCAGCGAGATGTAATACGAAAGAAAGTCAGTTTTACACACAGGCTTTTCAGTTCTTAGACATTTTGTATTTTCCTGCTGTGATGGTATAACTATACTGTACAGTGAACCGACGTTAACTTATCGTGAAATCTGAGAAAATGTGCCAGACAATATCTTTGATCAAACATCAACTATTTTGCTATTTTTTGTCAGTTCTCAAGTTATTAAAATAAAGTACTTTTAAAATCACTTACCAGGTAAATTGTATAGGTTTTGGCATTGGAACGAGTCAGTAGCACACATCAACATGATATTTACCTTAAAGAAGTTCTCTTGCGTTTTGTTGTGAGCTTCCACAGCAGAAATGCTGACCTGCTGAAATTCTTGGACCTGGCATTTCAAAGCAGCACATTCCGCATTTTTGGCGTCCAACTCCTTCTTCAGGGCACCAACATCTTCAGCCGGTTCTTTTGGTTCAGGCGAAGCAGCATTGCCAGCTTTGGATTTCTTAGTCACTTGATTTGAGAACCATTCGGCATCTCTTTTACGTTGCTCCACTAGAAAAGCTGCATACGGATCATCACAAGCTTCTCCGGGACGAAGGACACTTTTTTCAGTCATATCCTGTATTAATCAATAAATTTTGCATCTATAATCTAAGCTAGATAACCGGTTCTGGTAAGTACGACCCGTTCGCATTGCAAGTCAGTCTTGTACAGAAAAAATGAAAATGTTTAATTTTTGTTATACATACTTCGATGACAGCACTTCTAAAAACGGAGTCAAAGAATTTGCGCCCTGCCCTTCCTTTTTTTCTCATTAGAGGCTATCTCAGTCCAAGGTAGACGATATAAAAATTAAAAGAAATGTCAGTCTTTTTGTTCTACTCGACTCTCCTATATTCCTTTTACTGCCGTTTTTTGCCTATTTGTTTTCTTTTTTTACATGGCTTGGAGGGTGCCTTTAGGAGTAATGAAATCAAAGTGCATATGGGTGATTTGGCATAAATTACTAACACGGTTTTCATAAATCCAGACATATATCATACATGTAGTTAACAAAAACTAAATTACAGCATAAGAAAGTGCTTCGTACGGACCTATAGACTTCATAGCTAGTGAATAAAAATCTGTAAGTACGTATGCTTCTGTCAAGCACAGTGAAATACATCTAGATTCCCGGCGGCCAGAAGACAGAGTTTGGGAGTCAACTCTACATAATATCCACACAAATTGCAGTTGAAACTCCCGGGCAGTGACTCAGTGACTTCTTCTAGTTTACTATTGCTACAGAGCGACTTCAGTTTGTAATGAATAGACATAAGATATGTATCAAATCGACTTCGAGTTACGTCTAAGCAACTTTGTATTGAAACGACCGTAAACCACACCAGCTGTTCCTGTTCACAGCCTTCTACTGCGTCGCAATGTTATAACTTGTTGCTAAAGAGAAAGTAGCTACTCCGAGGCCCTAAATTCTCAACGGGTCCCAGTAGCTACCGGATCCCGAAAAGCTTTCTTTGTTTACAATCCAGAACAAATTATTACTAGCTTCAAAATTCAAACTATTAAAATACCAGGAAACAAAGCAGAATGTACTGATTTTAGATCAAGACTTTAAAATAGGCCTCAGGCCAATAAAGTTACGGAGACTTTCCATAGGTGTTTTGTGTTTTAAGGTTTGTCACTTGTACGTACGAAAGCAAAAACAGCTTTTTGTTACAGTTATAGAAGTGGATGTAAATATACAGAGAAATTCAAACAATTTGTCGTCTTGACAAGTTGGAGCTCAAGGACCCAAAGCCAAAGGCCAATTGTTACCTGACCAATCGGAAAGTTGCGGCTAGATTGCAGAATACCCGGCCCACTTTTTGGAATTCTTAAATGCTGCTACTGCAGTCCCACAGTCGACATAATTTACATAATAAACTGTATATAAAAACCACGAATATACCTCGTTCTTTCATCCACTGCGGGACTGCGGCACTGCGGTAGCAGTAGTTTAACTAACCTGGATTTAATTATTCATTGACTTCGGGACCGCGGCACTGCGGTAGCAGTAGTTTACCTAACTTCGACTTGATTATTCAACGACTACGGCACTGCGGCACTGCGGTAGCAGTAGTTTACCTAACTTGGATTTAATTATTCATCGACTACGGCACTACAGCACTGCGGTAGTACTAGTTTAACTAACTTCGACTTTATTCACTGCGGCACTGCGGTAGCAGTCCTTGACTCACTAAATTGCATAAATTTTGTTTGGTCACTGCGGAACTGCAGGAGCAAGAAACTTTGCCCTTCAAAGTGGGCCGGGTGTTCTGCTGCATCAAATTGTTTTGAGATATTTATTTAATCAATTCAATAGGCCTGTAATAATCGAAAAAGTGATGGTACCTTTCGAGGTCTTGACTTCACTTTGCGTTTTGTTGGCCGCTCGCTTGGCTGCTGATCATCTGCTGGTAATTCTGACATATTTCGAAGACCATTCCATATCCTTTGCGTTTAGAACGCCTTCATCATCTGCAACCAAGATCATATAAAATTATTGTCAGGTACAACCACAGGTACATAAAAGTAGGAATGACTTGAGATACTTTCCACGTTATTGAACAAAGAATTAGTATAGATGCAAATAAAAGATTGCTTACCATCCAACGCTAAAATTTACGCTTGTACTTTCTTTCCTCCCCAGTTAACGGTAACAGAGGTTCCCTCTTTCAAAGGGATGATTTTGTCTGAATTTAAAATCAGCCGTGTTGGAGCGATTCCAGTTTTCATCTCTTGCAGAAAATAAAATAAAGCTTTTGAGAGTCCTTTTTTAGCTTCCTTGGTTAACTGCCTGAGAGACATGTTCTTAAATGACTGGACGCTCAAGAGATAGCTCAATACTGCAATTGCCTCCGCTAAGTGAGGAGCCCAGGTGGTTTCAGCTTTTTATACAGTCCATGGTGGATTGTAATACCACTTGTCTCGATTGGCTAACATATTTTAATTGTTTTATGATTTTTGTCTTTGTTTTAACGTGATGAAGATTGTAACCCCTCATAGCTGGTCCTGGACAATGAGCTTGGCTTCTCTTGTGCGGCATACGACAAAGCAGGTGTGATTTTTTTTTCATTTTCTTTGGCGGGTGTGGGAAGAAGGCGAAAGTGACTGAAGAGTGTAAGAGCTGCCTTCTTTCGCAGGCCTGCCCGTGGAGACTCCGTGAAATAGTTTATGCTAAGCAGCACTCAAAATTAAATTAATTTAATTTTGTTGTTAGAAGAGCACGGTTTAAGTTAACAGCCAACTTTTTTCCATTGTGAGTACTTGCGATCTCGAGGAACAATAATAGGGCCATTTATACGAGAAAAATAAGCCGAAGATTACACAAGCCGCCGATTACACAAGCCACCGATTACACAAGCCGTGGCTTACAAAAGACACGAACTGAACCATTTATAGGAGCGCGGCTTATATTAGATGTGAAATGCTCGTATAAATGGTTAACAGCTTATTCACGACTAATACCTCGCTTACATAAGCCGCAAACAAGCGGTGATACCATTTACAGGAGTGATTTCTCTTCATATGTAAGCTGCGGCTTAAGCCTAGCTCAAAACCCTTGTCTAACACAAGATGTGGCTTGTGTAAGATGTGAACTGGTTAAGATGTACCGTTTATACAGTGAATTTGCAACTTATTTAAACCGCGACTTTTGTAATACAAGGGTTATTTTCGTCGTATGAATGGTCCTATTGACCGTAATTAGCCTCCCTCAGTCGGCATATGGTAAAAAAGGAAGTGTGATGTTTTTTTTTTGTAAAAAGACTGGAAAACAGAAATTTATTATTTAAGTAAAGTTAGTTTTGTTGTTAGAAGCGCACGGTTTAATTAAACAGCCGACTTCTTCCATTCAGGTTACTTGTGATATCGAGGAACAATAACGGTAATTAGCCGCCCTTAGTTGGCATATGGTGAAAAAGAAGGTGTGATGTTTTTAGTAAAATGACAGAGTTAGCAAGTTCGGCTGCTTACCATCCGCTGAACACATGAAAAGAACTGCTTACATAAGACCAGTAAAAATTTACGCTAGTTGAAATATAGACCATATGATAAGAAATGTCTTTTATTTCAACTAAACAACTGGATTCGAATTAATCACAAAAAAGCAAAAAGCACAATAACTAAATGGAAAAACAGAAATTCACTCACCGTCGCATGCTATCTCGCATTTACAGTTGCGAGCATGTTAAGAGACCTTCAGGCATTATTGTTTATTAGTGCTTTTGTTCATAATTGTAAGTTAAGTGCGGTTAGTTCGCCTTCGGGAAATTCAAGTTGATAAATAGCATGGTGTTTTACCTATCCGCCGACTAAGACAACAGTTTCTTTAGAAACTCTATATTAAAGCTTTTAATTTGTGTTTGCTAGCCTACGTGCAGATGCTGACTTAATTAAGTCATTTTTTATCGCATGAAAGGTACATGTAAGGCCTGGTTTAAACGTCGCATTTTACATGCGCCGAATCGAATTGCCGAATTAAGTGCATATAAAATGAGCCGTCTAAATCAATAAAATGCGAGATATTTCAATTCAATGCTAGTCAGTCGAATATTGGACTGACCCAGTCGAATATACGACTGAAGTTCGACAGTTGATTTAAACGCCGTATTTTACATTTGCCGAATTGAATTCAGATTATATTAAATAATTTATGTTTGCTCGAATTCGAATTTAAAACACGTCGCTCGCGCTCACCAATTTAATTTGACAAAAAAATGCGACCTTTAAATCAAATCAGCCGAACGTATTCATTCGAGTTGACTAAAATTAGTATTTGATTTGGCGCATGTAAAATGCGACGTTTAAAGCGGGCCTAATAATCACCAGTATAAATCAAACATTTTAGGAATACGTAAACCATCAACTTTTTTTAATATATGTGTAAAATATATACAAATGCACAAAATCCTCTGTGAAAACTAAATGGGAGTTTTCAATATTTTACGTAGTTCACTTCACGGTGCTGGAGCCACAAAGTCTTCAGTACCAGGTTTACAAAAAGCTCTTATTTCGCGGTACAAATATTGTTTGCGTTCTTCGGTGAGTCCATCAGGCTCAAAAATCGGAGGAAGAGCTCCTGAGGCTGGGACATCGGCTGGATTCTTTAGCAGCATGAAGGACTGTTGCGGGGAACTCACACTTTCTTTTTAGGAGACCATACCAGGGCTTTCCCTTGAAAACGTGAAGTGGTGGAATTTTTTAATATTAGGCATTTTCTTAAAGTAAGTCTGCATACGAGCCAAGTGGCCCACCAGGCCGGAGCTTATCCCGGTTTCCGTGGCATGAAGCGACTAGGAATATTTCTACTCCCCCCTGGATGGGATGCCAGTCCATCGCAGGGTTACCCCCAGCATTAAATTCGCCGGTACCCATTTATACACTTGGGTGGAGAGAGGCACCGTGAGAGTAAAGTGTCTTGCCTAAGAACACAACGCAATGTCCCAGGCCAGGGCTCGAACCCGGAGCGCTCGCTCCGGAGTCGAGCGCACTAACCATGAGGCCACCACGCCCACCACGCCTTCTTAAAGTAGTGTCCTAGAAAAGACACCCAGTCATAAACAGGCACGATCGCTCTACCATCATGTGTTCCCACAATTTGTGCTTTGTTGACTCCGGCACTGCTCGAGGTCTCAACTAGTTGGGCAAATTCATAAAGTGAGGAGATGAATGTGACTTTATAGGCTTTCTTTATCAAGCCAAAACAACGATCTGGCCCGAATTTTGTGTGGCCAGCAATGAGGAACGAGTACGTAATTGAGTGATGAAGTAGCATCAAAGTTCTCCAAGAGAGATACCACAAAAAGTAATTGTTTTTGTTCTGCCCAGCGCAGTTGTCTGCGTGAAGGTGTGCTACTGTTTCTCCCAATCCATGATTTTCAAAAAAGTAATGCACGTAGCTGATTGTAGCATTTGCTCCTTTACCGGCAGAGGATGCCTCGTCAATGAGAAAGTAAATAAGTAAATTTGCCGCGGTATCCCCTCGCACATCACTCCAAATATTCCACATTTTCGTGGAGTCTTGAAATAAATTGGTCCAGGTTGCATTGGATCACTGGGAATGTGCACTTGTTGTGTGTAGTCAAAGGAATAGTGCATTGTAACAGCTAGCGTAGAAGCATCACGGGTTTCCAGGTTTATGAGAGCTTCAGGTCAGGTCAGGTCCTCAAGTGTTTCCAGTGTTTCCTTTGATTTACTGCAGGAAAACTTGTAAAACTCCCTTTCAGCCTGTGCGCGGTTTAAGTGTTCTTGCTGGGCTAGAATACACTCCGCTTTTTCGCCCTCTGACAGGTTTGCAGTGCTTTGAAGCTTGGCCGTGTTCTGTTGGCAAGTGAGACAGAGATCTGTTCTAGGTTTTGCTACAACAACGTTAGGGAAAAATTCCTGCCACAACTGAATAAATTTTTTGTAAGTGATTGCTTGCTTGTTTGAAGCTTCGCAAGTAGAGTTGTAGACTTTCCAGACACTCATCTTTGTCTCAGAAGAAGACAGGATCTTAACATCGTCACTTTTATAACCAGGAATACGACCGGGTAGCATAATGGCATTTTCCTCCACATAGTTGTTAAGAAAGGCATGGACATCTGTAACTGAAGAATGAGGTGTCAAGTTACTAGGCACTCTGTTTGCGTTTCCGTGGATTCTTGGAGAAATACCGTGTACGTTGTAGTGTTCTTTTATTCGAAGAAATCTCGAATAACTGATTCAGAAACATTTCCCTGCATATTGGTCTGGACTGAAAATAAAAGCTACAGCGAGGGCTCCTGGTTCTTTTCTCTCCAATGCAGTCGACGCGAATAAATGCCTGGATGTTGGCTAAAATGACCAAATCAAGCTCTCCACTTGACAGTTCGATGCGGTTGTTCAAATTTGAGAGAACAGTCTCTTGCGTAAACTGATTTGAACAAGGACCTTCTTTACTACCTTGTGCACAGCCGCAGCCGTTTTCCAAGAATGCCTGTACTTTGAGAAATAATTCGTTGTCGTTGTCTGCCATAGTTGTTGCGTTGTGACTTTGGTTGAGTATGGTTAAGTATCGTGTTTTATTGTTTAGACAATAGTCTATAAACCCATGTCATTGATTGGAGGATAGCGGTGAATAATTAATAGCGTGACAAGTCAAACTTAACTGTCTTTGTTTACTTGACCGAGATTGTGTTACATTTAGGTGGCCTGGGTATGATAGTAAACATGCGACCAGGAACGAAACTTTGGCATAACACTAAGCGGTGACTTATTCGCCAATGAATCTGTTAGACTGACCACCATAACGATTCTATGGACACCAAAAATTATCCTGAAGACAATTATTTATTCTCAACGGGCGACAAAACTGGAACGCTTCTAATGTTGCGAAATATTGAGGTAAGTCAGTTTTAAACAACCATTACAGGCTGAGGCCAATTTTCTTTAGAAAGGCAATCTTAACGTTTAAATGTTTGCCTCAAACGTTAAACGGATGATAATTTCTTTTAAACGGATGAAATAAATCGCTAAACGCTTTTATGTTTTGACTAAACGGATGCAAACTTCATTTAAACGGATGAGCTAAACGTTTAAACGTTCTCTCCAAAACGTTAAACGGATTCCACTTTTTTAAAAACGGATAAGCTAGCCGTTTAAGCGTTTTGAAAGAAACGTTTAGCGGATCCCGAGTTTTAGAAACGGATGGAACAAGCATTTCAACGGTTTTCATTACCCGTTTTAAACGGATAGTAAACGGTTACCAAACGGATAGTAAACGCTTTTTCGTTTAAAACGGTAAAGCGTTATGATACGTTTTCGCTTTCCCGGTCACAGATGGTAATGCAGGTAAGAATTTAAATTTTGCTGCATGTACCTGTCAATTCAGAACATGTCAAACCTTTTTTTTCATAATGCACATGGGGTTGCCACTCACTGGAGGTTAAATAATTAATGTGAAATTTATAAATTATTAAGTTTCTGTTACCATGGTTTTTCTTTAGGCACCAACCGTTCATCAACCAGACAGAAGAACAGCGCAACAGTTACTACAGTTCCTTCAACTGTTGCTGCAGTTGCATCTGTCTCAAATAATCTACTGCTACTGTTTCTACCAGTGTTGTGTCGTCTTCTGTCACCACTGTTGGTACTGCTGTTTCCACTGTTGTGTCACCTACAACCTCCCATGCCTCAGCGGCAACTGCAAAATTTGGAAAACAAGGTAGATTTAAATATCAAATGAATGCCACATTCAGTTCTAGCAAAGTTAACTTCCATGCAGGTTTATGTTAAAACCCAACTAATTGCTACTACAGCATGACTAGATGAGATAGCATTATACATGAATATCATTGGGCCTAGTTGTTCAAAGTTAGATTAATACCAATGCACAGGAAATTAAACTAGACCAGTTGCTGAGTTTAAACCTAGTCATAGAAAAGTACCGGCTTGGCAGTTTTGATTTGAAGGTAAAAAAAAAAAGTCAAACCAAAGAATGAAGGCCAGACAAATGTTTAAAAAATTTCCATTTTTCATACTTTGATGTTCCTGACTAAACCATTGACAGTGTATACTGAACAAACCAGTCTTTGGTGATAATTAGCTTGTCATATGAGCTGGAGAGGAGGAGGACATCATGTGATTTGCTTTGTTATACATGGTTGGACTTTGTGATATGTCCAGATAAAAATATACTATGTACAGCAATGTATGAGTAATGAGAATCTGGAAATGATCTGAGATAAATGGATGTTAACCTATCTTATTGTTATGCCATGTAAACCTTGCCTATCTTAATTGTCTTTTTTATTCATGGGGTGAATTTTAGTGATGTCTTATCAAGATTGGGAAAAAGGTAATGTAGAGTATATAGATTTTTTTAAATAGTCAAAGTACAATGTACTTTCACCAACTGTTAAAAAAGTACGGAAAAGAGACCTTTTCCCTGATTGAGACCAAACCATTTCAATGACCATTCAAGTAATTGAACTAGATTTACTGGAAGTGTCTTTAAAGAAAAACATTTTAATATAAATGTTCAAAACAAAACCTCAATTTTATTATGTCAAATTAGTTGTTTAACAAAAAGTGGTTAGGAGATGTCTTCTAAAATGTTGTTAATCCATGACATACAGTATACTGTACATGTCTGTGGTTTGAAAATGAATAACAGCAACAATTAAGTTTGACATACTGTATTATAAACTCATACTATAAAACGTTTTTATATCTCATTTGCAATTTGTCAATTAGCTGGTACCATCATCAATGAATTGGACCCCATGGGTGTACTAGATGCAAATGGAGACGAAGATGAAAATGTAAAAGGTACTTCATATTTGATTGATTGATTTGTTTAAATCTTATCAGCTGTAATCAAATACCTTTAATAAAGGTGTTTGGTTGGTGCCAAGCAATATGAAATGTTTGGATTAAAAGCTGTAAATTAGGAGGTTCATTTAGAGGCCCTGAAATATAGAGCAATTTATTATAATACATTAAAAATTAATTATACACATGTATGTATTTTTTTATAACCAGCTCTATAAGCTTTGAATTGCTTTTGGGAATGTTAGGTATAACACAGTTGAAACTGGACATGCTACATGTCCTAAAAGTTAACATTTTAGTTTAAGCAAAATAGTCGCAAACTCATAATTAACAGTTTCGAAATTCATTTCTTTTAGAGGATAACCGGCTTACAGAGACTCTGTCCTGTGAAAAGATTCTTCGACGATTCCACAGTGCACTTCCGGTATTCCTCAATTTAAGCTTTGAAGAGGTTTGTGTCAATATTTGAATAGATTTAGGAAGTATTAAAGCCCTGTAAAAACTGAAAGTAACAAATTTTCACTTCAATCACTACACAACTGAACACAAGTAACAAGCTTATATTTGAATGAATGATGATTGGGGAAATTCAGTTACGTTTAGGTATCTTTTCAAAAACCATTTCAGTTATTTATATCAATTAAATTATACTTGACCTTAACATGCAGATATGTTATCAGGCCCTCCAAGACAGGAAGGTCATCCTAGCTACAGTTATTGTTGAGGATGACAACAATGGGGGTACAGTTGCAAGGTAACCATATACATGTCCAATCAACAACAAAAAAAAACAGTCGATGATGTGACTAATCAATAAAATCATTTGCAAGGTTTAAGATTAATCGTGAATGTTCCCATGAACTGTTAACCACAAGAGACTTAATAAATTGAAACCTCGACTTTTTGACAGTCGGCAGCTTCTTTAAAAAATCAATATTGCACAATAATGAGTAATAAACATGGAATTCAGCCTAATGAGTTGCAACATACACACGAAATTATTCAATAAGCAGCA
>OZ026602.1:19714884-19799884 GCA_964020085.1 Micromussa lordhowensis | reverse complement strand
GAAACCTTTCTGTCAGTATCAACAGAGCAACAAACGAAAAAGAAAAGAAGAAAGAGAAGAAAAAGAAACAAGAACATTCAGCAAAAACAAGAAGAGGCGAAAGAAAAAGAAGAACAAGAAGAACAAGAAGAAAAAGAAGCAAGAGAAGAATCAGCAGCATCAGATGATGAAAAAGAAAAATTAATTAATAATTAACAATTACTTGATGAGGTGAATACTTTATCTAGACAGTATAATTTCACAGCTGAACAAGATTGGACACACATATAAAAACAGGGAACCAATGGTTCCTTTGAACACACATATGCAGCTGTATAGTTTTTAAATGAAAGGTCTAAAATACAGGTCGCATTCCACAGGTCAAGGGTACAGGTCTATGTATTGCAGATCTATAAATATAAAGCACCAAGCTTCAGTCCTATACCTGGCCCATACATATAATGACTCTGTAAAAACGTTACAGAAAATGTTTGGGGATAGCTATCAGTAGAGTGGGATTTGTACTCTTGACCTGCGGAATGTGACTTCTTCTATTTTAAACCCACTGAAGCTTACATGTAAGCTTACATCAATTACAAATCAGCTTACTCATCGCATTCAGCAGTAAAACAAACAAGCGAAACGCTATGAAAAATGAATTTAACTCATACCTTTTCATTATAATTGTGGACTTAATCCAAGGCAATCGACTAAACTACTGCATTTACAATATTCTTAACTGCCTTGAACACACCTTATTGAAAGGATTTCTGGTGTAAGGATGACAGCAGTCATTCTGAAAATTCTTCATACTTTCAAATACAGTATTGTGCAAAAGTAATGCAAACGTAATTCGCCGAAATTCGCGGCTTTTCCTGGCTTTTCAACGAAAAAAATATCGAATTTTCGATGGAAGCGAATTTTCAACGAAAAGTCACGATAATTTGCGATTCCTATTGTTTCCAACTACGGGAATGTTCGGAACGAAAATATACTTCGAATTTTCGAGTGAAAATTCGCATTGTTCGATAAATGACTTAAAACATTGAGCATTAAAACATTCATACTTTCAAATACAGTATTGTGCAAAAGTAATGCAAACGTAATTCGCCGAAATTCGCGGCTTTTCCTGGCTTTTCAACGAAAAAAATATCGAATTTTCGATGGAAGCGAATTTTCAACGAAAAGTCACGATAATTTGCGATTCCTATTGTTTCCAACTACGGGAATGTTCGGAACGAAAATATACTTCGAATTTTCGAGTGAAAATTCGCATTGTTCGATAAATGACTTAAAACATTGAGCACAATTTCGCTCTTTGTTTGCCCAGGTTTATACAAGACTCACCTGTATTACTTCAAAGGTTCCTTTTACTGTTTACTTCACATTGAAAGCATCGCAGCTCTTACACCGTTGTTCTTTGGTGGTTTCTTAGCTTACGTTTGTTGAACACAGGGGCCACTCGCTGACACGGCCATGTTTGCGTCATGGTAACGCCACAGCCCAAGTTACTGTGGGCTGGCAAATAATTTGCCAACATGGCATACGTGTCACATGGCGAACCCGAAACGTTTAAATCATGAGACAGAGTGAAGGAATTTTTCTGAATTCAAGAGTTTTCAAACTGAAATGGAATTGATCTGGATTCATGAGTTGTTAAACAAAGCAAAAATTATGTTTGAAAGGTAAGATGTTCAAAGAATGTTTTCTGCGAACGAACTCTGGAAACGCATCTTGTTGTTATCTGTTTTGAACAGGAATGTTCAGTGAAAGTCAAAACAAATTAAGTTTGTTCACTTAGATACGAAATTACAGTGTCAACTTATAAATAAATATTCTGTCTGCACAAAATATATCTCGTTTCAACGGTTTTTTTTACATGGGAAAGCGGGCTTCTGTAAACATTGCTAGTTAAGATTGCAGCCATTTGTTTTATCACAGCGATGAAGCGAATATCGATGCAGAGTTTCAATAATAACAATAATGTTCAATTTGTGCCCCAAGTAATGCTTACACAAGTCGCAGACAACTGTTTTGTAGGTGAGACTAGTTCATTTAACGATCACATCATTGCTATCATGGAAACTCAATCCAACGTGTTGTTTGTTTACATGTCAAGTTCGTACAATCCTTGAAAATTCACTATACTTCGAACTTCGATACTTTGAACTTTCGTTTCGCTACATCGAAAATTCGCTACTTCGAATTTCGTTATTGCGAAAAATCAACAAAGTTCGCTAATTTTTCAGGAAGAATCCAACGAAATCTCTCTTGAAAGTTCGTTGATTTTTCGACATAAATTTGCATGAACAAAGGGCGAATTTCGACGCATTTCGTTTGCATTTCTTTTGCACAATACTGTATCCTGGACATAGAGTGATGTCTTCCAAATAGATAAAAAAATTCATAAACTTGCCCAGATGGGAAAAGTGGCAAGCTTAGTAGCTAGGCCTTGAACAATTTAATTTAAACTACATCATACAAGGGTTCACTGAACCAATCAAATTGCTTGAAACCCCTTGTTCAGCATTGGAATTATACTAACTTTGTTTGTACTTGTACATTCTTTCAGCAAACTTTTTCATGAAGTGCGAAGGACCCATCAATTTAATTTATTGAAGGACCAGTCATCTTCTTTGTACAGATACATAGTAACAAAGTTAAAATAAAGTGTCAAAGACCATTCCATCATACTTTACGGGGACAATCTGTTTTTTCTTTTTTTGCTGGAAATGTCGTATAGATATCAATGACGAAAAAATACCAGACATCCCTTTGACAAGACAAATTTATGAAAAGTTTTCAGAGATTAGCAAGAAAATACTGAGATTTAATTGCATGGAAATATTTCTCCTCATACAAGGGTTTAATTGACCTGTCATTTCAAATCCTTTATTAAAAATACATTTAGAACCATATTTTTAAAAATTCTGCACAGAAAGAGGAGTGTTTTGTCCGGTAGTAAGAAGACATGCGACGATTCTTTGCATTGAGTGCTGGTATTTCCTTTGCTGTCATTCTTACATTAATAAAGATCACGAAATATATGTTAATGTGGAGTTCAAAATAGTTACTTTAGAGCTTTTAATACATTGTGTATCAAGTGTGTGAATAATAATTATGATTAAGAGAATTTTCACAACTTAGCAAGAGAATAACTGAGGTTTAATTGAATGGAAATATCATACCAAAGGTACCTTGAAAAACCGCTGACCAATAAGGCCGCATTGGTTATTGGTTTGATGTAGCAATTCATTTCATAAAATTGACAAAAATAAGCTTAAGTTTTTAGACATGTTGTATTATATTACGTTCTGCAAAGAAAGAGGTGACTTTTGCCCAGTTTTACTAAGTCAAGTGAATGTTCTTTGCTTTGAATGCTGGTCTTTGCTTTGTTTATGTACTAAGATTATTCAAGATCACGAAATAAACAATTATGTGCAGTTCAGTTGTATAGTGTGTGAATGAGTACTATTGAAAACGTGCCACGAATAAGATAGGTTTTGAATTATCAGCTATAGCTTCAATAGCTCACCTCAATAATTTTCCTTCGTTTCCCTCTTATTCTTTGACTTCTTTCTGCTCCGATTTCTGCTCCCTTCTGCACCTTGTAGGTCGCAATTCTTGGTGCTGACCGAAAGGAACGCAGCCTCTGGGGACGAAAATGGCTGCTCCCAGTCTCTCAACTCTCGTCATTCACGGCCCCCTTTTTTATTTGTGACCCTATTTTGGAAAAGGTGGTTAAAGGTGAAAAGAGAAAAACGCGTTTATAAACTTTTCAGACCAAAACGTGTTTAAACACCGTTTAAACGGGCTAAGTAAACGTTTTAAACCCGTTTACAATACGTTTTTGCACGTTTTTCATAAGTGAATGTTTTCTTCAAAGGAGCGTTTAAACGCAATAATTTATTCAACAGTTTAGATGTTATGACAGATTATTCAGCATTATCGCATCAAACCAAAACGTGTTTAAACATCGTTTAAACGGGCTAAGTAAACGTTTAAACACAAAGGCGCGCTATATAAGGAAGTCTTCCCTGGGAAGACCTAGGCTCATTTGTCATAAGGTGAATGTTTTCTTCAAATGAGCGCCTTTTTAAATCATGGGGTTATTAGAATTTTTATGCCAAGTTAGTTTACGGGATCGTATGTAACAATTATTTTCGCCATCATTCTCCGTGTCAAAGTAGAAAGCTATCAGTTGTCGTAGTGAAAATACAAAATAGTAATCTGAACACTTCATAATGTTGCTAAAAATGTAAGTTATGGTCGATACATTGTAATTACACGAGTCTTCAGCAAAAATACACAAATTGCTGCTCAAAGCCTGTGTTCCAGCTTTTGTTTTTCATATCTGAAATGGCCTAGAAATTGTATAAGACCTGAAATTACTATTGCCGAGAATTTGCAAACGTAACTTCATCTAATTCATGAAGAGAAATGTGTTGGTAATTTAATTCTTGTCGAAAATATTTGCAGGTAGGTACATGTACAATCTGCTTCAATTCTGCGACATGCGGGAGCAAGTGTGACTTTCATTTTGTGATATCACAAACCTAAAACCTTTGTCCTGTAATTAGCCTGTTCATATTTATGGCAAAAACGAAACGATTTACCTGCGTGCCTGTGTGTTTCTCCAGTTGCTTTGCAAATTCTTAAGGGGATTAATTAGCGTTCCTCCGTGGGATTGATTCGATTCTTCTGCGGTGACAGATGAGTGTCTTGAGTTTGAAGTAAACAGATGGCCGAAATTTTTATTGTAATACAGAGGAGAATTAGAACCACAGTTGTACTGATGTAACGTTAACATAAAACCCAGAATAAATCATGAAATATTTCCCTCTGGAATTTTCCTGATTCTTGGGTGGCATCACTCAAATTTACAAACTTGGTTCTACTTAATTGAATTCAGTCTTCATGTGAAAAACGGTGTACTATGTCATACAGCGTTGCAAGCACATCAAAACAAAATAGGTACCCATCAAAGTTGACTCTCGAAACGATTCGGATGGGCTACCAAGTAGACTCAACAGAGTGAATAATTGGTCATATAGCCTGCGTAGCCAACGTTTCCGTGGGGTTTGGGAGCAAAGAAAGACCGAGGAACGGGATTTTTGGTATTTTGCCTGCGCGGAAAATGGGGCGAGAGCTGACTCTTCGTAATATTCTTTGCTCACGAGCCACACAGAAACGCTCGCTACGCAGGCTATTGGTCTCATTAATCGAATAGCCAATGAAATTTGCCTGTTCCCACAGTTAGTACTTCACATGAGAAAAATGTGTCTTCGGGTTTGCGAGCGGCATGAAATAAACGCCCAGGAAATCGCGACTTGTGTTTGCGAGGGTTGTAAACTGGCGGCTTACATCATGTTTCACGAAAAATAAAAAAGTTCCTTTCACATTTCATGCATCACGAAAAACGTTTCTCCTATATTCACAAAATTAATTATATTTTGAAATTCCCTGACGCACAACCGTGTTCGATGGAATGGAGTGCCTTTCATGGTCATGCAATGTTTATCTAATGACGGGTGTCAAATAATCAAAAAGCCACTAATGAAAACCCGCGAAGGTACTTTTCACGAGAGTAAGTATGCCCAGTCACGTTAATACTTTTTACCACCCTCAGTGAACATTTCCTGCAGTACAGAAACTGTAATACATTTAACATGACATGCTGAGAAATAAGTTATAACGAAGTTTGGGGCCCTTACGTGAAGGAAAGGGCTCCATAGTCAGCATAGCAAACAAAATATTCCCTTTAAAATTCTTATGGGACCACAGTGAAGGAGTATAAAGACAGATACTTTTCAAGCACATTAGAAGCCATGATATTTAAGTTTCAATGTTATCGTAGCTGTGGTGGAGGTTTTCCAACCAAAATAAAACTAAGGCAATGAGCGAGAACAGCAAATTTTCAACTAGCGATCCGAGCACTACTAGATAACTCAACAAGATGGCGGATCTCAAAACACACGTGTTTTTTCTCTAGTCCGTGGGGAACTAAGTCCTATTTTTGAAGAGTCCGCTGACCTAAGGGCAGTCAGCAACATAGCCACCCCTGTATACGGCTTTAGTCTATACACTACGTTCGGCCTCCTCAAGGAGGCAAAGCTTGACGACTGGCCGCTTGAATGTTCCTTGTTTTGTCTGGACTTCAACGGTGCGAATGAGGCCATGATTTCATGGGAATGTCTCGACGACTCGGCCAAGATTCCATCTGCCACGGGGTAGGTTATCCTCAACTACCAATACCAGGTCCCCAATTTGAACATCAGTTTGAGATCTAGTTCTCCACTTCTTCCGCTCGGTAAGTGCGGGCACGTACTCACGAAGCCATCTTCTCCAGAAGTGGTCGGTGAGCGTCTGGGCTTGTCTCCACCGCTTTCTGGAACATAAATCTCTCTCATCAAAGACATCACGAGGCACGTTCGGGCTATTTCTTCCAATCAGAAAATGGTTAGGAGTGATTGCTTCAAGGTCCTGAGGATCAACACTGACGTGAGTTAGCGGTCGGCTGTTAAGCAAACTCTCAGTTTCTGCCATGAATGTGAGCAGGGTTTCATCATTCACCAATTGGCCATTCAGAGTGATCCTCAGAGCTTTCTTCGCTGATTTGACAAGTCTCTCCCAGACTCCCCCAAAATGGGGAGCAGTAGGGGGGTTGAAGAACCACTGAATTCCGTATTGTGACAGCGTGTCTGAGATCTTGGCCTGTTCCATTCTATCAAGGCACTCCTTAAGCTCTCGTTCAGCGCCGACGAAATTAGTTCCGTTGTCGCTGTAAATGTTTCTCGGTTTTCATCTTCTAGCCATCATTCTTCTCAGTGCCATGATGAAGCTGTCTGTTTCGAGTGAGTGAGCAACTTCTAAGTGTACCGCCCTTGTCACAAGGCAGGTGAACAGACAACCGTAACGCTTTACCGTGGATCTTCTTTCTTTAACTAGCAGCGGTCCGAAATAATCCACACCAGTGTTGTAAAAGGGTGGGGTGAAAGCTTGGAGTCTGCTTTGGGGTAGGCTTGCCATCAGTGGTGGATCTGGTTTGGCATTGTGTTTTCTGCAAACATAAAAAAGGACTTGGCTATTTTCTTGAGAGCAGACCTCACTTTGGGGATCCAGTATCGTTGCCGCAACTCAGCAAGAATGTGCTCTACTCCAGAGTGGTTCAGTCTCTGATGTAAGTGTAACAAGATCAAAGGAACAATGTCATGCTTCTTAGGAAGAATAGCAGGATGTTTGGCTTGATATGGGATTGGCGCATGTTTCAGTCGACCTCCGACGTGCAAGATGCCCTTCTCGTCGGTGTAAGGGTACAGGGATCTAAGGTCACTGCTGCAATGTACCTCCTTTCCTGCGGCTAACCGGCTCAGGTCTTGGGAAAAGGCTTGAGCTTGGGCTTTCTTAATCCAGAATTCTTCAGCACTTACGAGCTCTTCAACAGATAACGGTCCTTTAGCAACTTTCACATGTTCATTCCTGTGACGACAGCTTGTCACAAACCGAAATACCCATGCAGTAACTCGTGTCAGGTGGGTCCACGAAGAGGTCTTCTTAGGGTCCAGAAACTCATTGTTGACTTCAGAACTGAGACCCAGCCAGGCTTCACTTTTAACTTCAGGATCATTGTCAGTTGGAGGTTGGGAGATAACTTGGTTTGGCCACCAGTCCTCACCCCGCAAAAGAAAGTCTGGGCCGTTAATCACCGGCTGTCTTGAAGAAGGTCTTGAGCAGAAAGACCTCTTGAACAATCGTCTGCAACATTGAGGCGTCCAGGGACATGCCACCAGGCTTCAGGATCAGACACTTCCTTTATTTCAGCGACCCGGTTGGCGACAAAGGTATGGAATCTGGTCCCTTGACCCTTGATGTAGGATAACACTGTGGTGGAATCTGTCCAGTAAGTAATTTGGCTGGGCATCACATTTAGTTCTTTCTGGATGGTCCAACTCATTCTAACTGCCATTACAGCGGCTTGAAGTTCTAGTCGCGGAATCGTCAGGGGCTTAATTAGAGCAAGCCTTGTCTTTCCGAATATGAAGGAACAGTGATAGGAATTACCCCGTGTTTCAACTCTCCAGTAGGCAGCGGCACCAAAGGCGACCTCGGAGGCATCCGCAAAGATGTGAATTTGTGCGTCTGCATACTGGGCACTTGGTTGGTTGCCAAGGTAACATCTGGGAACGGACAAGGTTGCAAGGAGAGGTAGTTCTGCCTTCCAGGCCTCCCAGGCGTCTAGTAGTGGGCCTGATATGGGTTTGTCCCAATCAAACCCGAGTCTCCACAGCTGTTGCAGAATCGACTTAGCCCTCAGTACAAATGGTGCTACCAATCCAAGGGGATCGAAGATGGTTGATGTCTGCTTTAGAATGCCTCGCTTGGTTGGAGCTAACTGATTTGGAACTACTTTAATTTCTAGAGTATCTTGCTCCACATTCCACAGCACTCCCAAGGCTCTCTCAACTGGAAGGCTATCCAGATCCAAATCAAATGGCTGCGAGATCCCAGGGCTGCTGAGGATGTCTTTGGGAGGTAGCTGAGCTAGCACATTTCGGCTATTACTCATAAACTTAGTTAATCGAAAGCCACCCTTTGACAAAAGCTCAGTAAGCTGGAGGGCAAGCTGGGCTGCCTCGTCTTCAGAAGGCAAAGACTTCAGGAGGTCATCCATGTAGAAATCTCTTAGGACTGTACTGACAGCTTCTTCACTGCAAGTGGCTTTGTTATCAATGGCGGTTTTCTTCAGGCAGTAATTTGCAGAGGTTGGACTCGACTTTGCACCAAAGATCATGGCTTGCATCTGGTAGACATCAGGAGGACGATCTCTATTTGGACCTCTCCAAAGGAATCTCAGTGATGGTTGATCTTTCTCGATAACTCGTACTTGGAAGAACATTGTCTCAATATCTGCAATCATAGCAACAGCATGCAGTCGGAATGTCATGATCACACCTACAAGGGAGTTCAGCAGGTCGGGGCCTGTCACCAGTTGATCATTCAACGAAGTTCCCTTGTATGGGGCTGCAGCGTCAAACACTACGCGAATCTTTCCCGGCTTATTGGGATTTGTCACAGCATGGTGTGGCAGGTACCAAGTGTTCTTGGGTTCCTTAGTAGCAATCTCTGTGGGAGATAACTTTCTGGCATAGCCCTTGGCAATGTAGGATTCAACTGTGTCATAATAGGCTTTGGCTCTTTCACTATCCTTATCTAAGCTTCGCTCCAGATTGGTAAGTCTTCTCTCTGCCAGTGGCCGATTGTTTGGGAGCACAACTTCATCATCCTTCCATAGAAGACCGGTTTCGTAATGGTCCAGGTCAGCTCAAAAGTTTGTAGTTTCTTCTAAGCGCTTAAGAGTTCTTTCGTCCTCTGCAGATCTCGAAACATCACAATTGAACTTGGTGCCAAATGACTCCGTCTTCCACCAGTTTTCAACTTCTTTATTCAATGTGGTGTCTAGGGTAACACAATGTCCAACAAAACTCACACCTGTTCTGGGGGAAGGAACTCCTCCCGCTAAGCCAGCAATCACCCATCCAAAGTCAGTCCGCACAGCATATGGTTGCCCCTTTGGTCCACGTCTGTATAACCTGCACTCCAATAAGAAGGCCTATCTGATTCGTAGACACAGCAGGGATGTCTAAATCTTCAAGGTGTTTCCAGGTTTTTCTAACATTTTCCTTGACGAGTCTTTGTGGAGGTACATTTAATTTAGGGACTGTCCAAGCAGGATGGATCTGAACAGGTAGATTTACAGCTTGTTTCCCGGTCGGTGTCACAAGGAGATTGACTGCTCTAGAGCTCCGTGGCATTCCATTATTTTCAATGTTTCCCAGGCAAAGTTGTTGCTCCGGTCCTTCGAGATTCAGCTTGTCAGCAATGTCTCTTCTTATCAACGTGTCTGAACTGCTGTCATCCAGAATAGCAAATGTTTCACTCACCGCCACCCCATTTTCACCTTGTATTTTGACTGGGACAACTTGGAAATAAACCACTCTGTCATTAGTGGTGAGGGAGTTGGTGGCTGCCACATACAGGAGGGGGTTGTCTGGAGTCCATGGGGATTGAGTTTGTGGGTCGTGGCTAGGCAGTTGCTGAGGTGCACGCTCATAGTGTAACAGACTATGATGATGTCTCTTACAGTTAGCAACTTGACAATGAGTCTTGTTCGAGCATTCATTAACTTGATGTCCCTGTTTGAGACAATTGAAGCACATCTTGAAACTTTTGACCACCTCGTAGCGCTCAGGTACAGACTTTCTTTTGAATTCATTACATCTGTAAAGTGGGTGAGCTTGATTACAGCATAGGCAGGCTGGTGACTTTGATTCTTTTGGAGGTTCTTCTCCCTCTTGCTGTGGGTCCGACTTGATGTGCAGTGTAGAAGAACTTAGGGGTGGATCCCGTTTTGGTGGTTTAGACCTGCTAGGTAGGGAACAATTCGCTGATTCCTCATTCACCAGGTGTTGTCTCGCTCTAACATGTTCTGAAAGCCACCGGTCTAGGTCAAACAAGTTAGGCCTTCCCTGACTTTCGTGTTTCTGAACTTCCATCGCCCACTTGGATTGCAAAGGCCCAGGGAGCTTTTGAACGGCAATGTTCAGATTTGTCTCGCTTAAGAGATCAGCAATGAATCTCTGTCTGTGAAGGGTGACTACGGTTGACCTAAGTGTTTGGTACAGCTTTGTAAGACCGGTCTGATCTTGAGGGTGCGGTGATGGTATGGCCTTAAGGGCAGCAATGGCCGCACGCACAATCTTTCCTGAGTCAGCGAATCTCGCTTTAAGCATTCTGAGAGCTAATATGTAATTTGCGCCGTCTTCTCCAAGGAACTGGATTTCTGACTCTGCAGCGCCAGTGACGGTATTCTGAAGATAAGCTAAACGCTGGCCATTATTCAGGAAGGGCTGATCATGGACGATACTTTTAAATCTTCCAATCCACAAAGGCCAATGGAGGGGCGAGCCATCAAATTTTCCAAGGTCAAATTTAGGCAACGAACGCTCCATGGCGGAGAAGCTACAGTGGTAATGTGTTGTCAATTGGGGCGGAGAAGTGACACTATACTCGTCAAGTTGATCTATCCAGGCGTCTGGAGGGGGTCCTGGAAAGTCAGGCATAAGACCCCATCTTGGGTGTGGCTGCGGTAATGTTCCCGATAAACTGGGTCTCGGTGACACACCCTGACTGGGCACAGACCAGCTCCTCCAGGGGGAGTTTTGTGTAGCTGGTGTACTAATCTGTTTTGGGTGAGATGAGACTTGACTGGGTGGAGTCCAGTCCCTCCAAGGGTAGTTTTGTGTGGCTGGTGTACTAGTCTGTTCCATGTTAGGTGGGACTTGATTGGGTACGGCCCAGCCCCTCCAAGGGGAGTTTTGTGTAGCTGGTGTACTAATCTGATCTGGGTTAGATGGGGGCTTGTAACATACTACAGGAGTGGGAACTGAGTCGGTTACTGATGTAACTGTTCTAGGATGGGTAAGAGAAACTTTGGGTGTGGCACAACTTGTAGCTTAAATTGTGGTTAAATTACTTGTGCTGGTTGTATAGGGTACTCCATTTTCAATAGCGGTTATCGGCCGCTGTGTTCCCTGACTAGTTCCAATATTACCTGGCTGATGTACAGTCGATGGCAAGCTCTGAACAACTGAGGTTTCACTCTTAGAGTTGTCATAACTAAATGATTTGTCAACACTCCCTTCAAAAGGATTTGAGGGTTCTGATACCAACACTACATCCACTTCTTTCACGAGTTTGGCGTCCAACGTAGCTCGTTCGGCATAATATATCTCAATGTTGTCGAAGCAGTCATAGACAGGGGCTAGGGTTTGCTCCATCCAATACTCCGGTTCATCGTCATCGGGGTTGAGTTCAAACAAGGTCTGATTAATATTCTCTAACTGAGATACCGCCTTTTCCAGGTTTAACTTTAGTGAAGCAATTGTTTCTTTGCTTAACTGTTTGTTAATGTGTCGATTTATCTGATTGACTAACCTTGTAATGTGAGCTTTCTTTCCACGCCGAGTTCCTCGAATTTTTCACGCTTCTTCGTGGGCTGTATTATCCTTTGTTCCAGCTACGTAATCTCGGAAGTTCTCAGACAGGGAGCGACTCAAGCTTGGTAAGTAGTCTCGGTGGGTTTGTCCTCCGGCTTCATGCAAGTAATCCTCAGGAAACCAGCCAGGGCCAGGCTGTTCCCACAGCGAACCATTTGATTCGGCCATCTTGCCCGTTCAGGACTGTATTTCCAGTGAAATATCCGGCTCGATTGGACCAAATAACTAAGGCAACGAGCGAGAACAGCAAATTTTCAACTAGCGATCCGAGCACTACTAGATAACTCAACAAGATGGCGGATCTCAAAACACACGTGTTTTTTCTCTAGTCCGCGGGGAACTAAGTCCTATTTTTGAAGAGTCCGCTGACCTAAGGGCAGTCGGCAACAGTAGCCTCAGAAATTGAGCTCTTAATGTTATCTAAGACTAAGAAAAAAAAGAGCCTTTTTAGACCTACAGATAGAACTAAATATCATGCCAATTTCAACTACCTCCACAGTGGAAACGATAGAATTATCTGTCTGATGAATAGGGCAGGCCTTCGTGTGAAAATTTTAAATATTTGGTATCCGGTTTGCGTGTTTAAAGGAGCAATAGAACGGAGCAATAGCTCAGCTATTTGCACGTCATTAGAACTAGTTTATGTAGAAACGCTCAAAAGACTCAGGTGATTAGAGGAAAATTACATGATTACGATTGCCAGATGTAGCTCCTATAGTAAACTGGCTTTTGATGACCATTTCACTCCGACATGTTAGCGTTAATAAAGTTGCCTCTATTTTGTAAGCAGCAGCAGACTTTTGCTTGCGCAATGATACCTTTCGTGCAGCGAAGTGTTGTTAACATAATTATAACGTGACACATAATGCATAGCGTGTAGGTATGCTGGAAGATGGCACGTTACCTGAGAAAGGTTAAAAATTTTTTTCAAGAATTGCAATAGTATAAAAGCGTCTGCGACCCATGCGATATCCTCAGTCATTTAGTTACATGGTGAAAAGCGCAAATACTTATTTTAAACCATGTCTGCAAAGAAAGTGCTTATAAGATGGGACACAAAGTGTGCGTGGAATGGCAAAGAGCAGTATGTGCCAAGGAAAACAATCGACCCTTCAAGCCCTGCAAGCCTTGGCGCTGAGGTAAAAATTAGAGTGAAGTTTGCATCCCGTTGGTACGATGCCTTTGTGGTTTTACCTTGGGAAAAACAACGAAATGGTAAGGTGAATTTTGTTTGCTTTACTTTGTTTTTGTCAGACTATTTTTGATCTGGGAGATACCGTCAGTTCAGCCACTAAGGGGGTGTTTACATGATAACGGCGCCACTTTCATTCCAGGGCGAGATGAAAAGTTGCACTGTGCTTACATAAAGCCGTGTTTGTTGGGGTGCGAGTCTTATAGTGCCGTAAAATTGATGAAACTTTAATGGATATGAAACGAACATTCATACCGCGTTTACATGATGCTGGAATGAATTTTCATGCCGGGATGAAAATCTCGCTCGGGCACAAGAACCGGGGTGAGCTCGCGCTGGTATGACTCGCGCCGGCATGACACTTTGTGTTGGTATCATGTAAACGAATACAGAGCCATAAGAGGGAACCGGAGTGAACTCGCGCCGGGATGAAAGTGGCCACGATATCATGTAAACACCCCCTAACTCTGGTTTGAGAAACTATTGCATTTGTACTTTAACTTGTATATCAAATTCACTGTAGTTGTTGCTGTTGAAGCATGTATTTACAACTGAAAAGCGTTGTCCTTTAAAAATTTATCAGTAGTGGTGGCCTGGCGATAACATGTTGAAAAAGCATAATAAAAAAACACTTCACTTTTCAAAATGATACAATAATTTTTTATTGTCCGGAGCTTTAAAGTTTTGACGAATTCATGGTTTTATGAATGTGCAGAAATTTCTTCTTCAATTTGAATTCTTTGTTGAGTTAAAAGGAGATAAGTCCACTTCAAAACTGAAGGAAAGAAAAATCACCCAGAGATACAGCCTCACAGAAAAGGTACAAAACTGATCCATGACATGGGTAAAAGTTAGCAGATCTAAATTCATGCATAGACATGGATAACACGTTAAAACGGTATGTGCTTTGAACAACTAGGCCCAGCTTATTTGTAGTTTTTGAAGTTATAACGGGATGTTTAATTGTTGTACTCGAAGATACATTTGATGTGGGTTTGACCTTGATGCTGATTAACAAATTGACATCAGTTTTTCATGCGTCTGTCCTGTTATTGACACTTAATCACATTGTCAGGTAGCTGTGAATCTACGAGGCGATAGCCGAGTGGATCCACAGAACAGGGCAGACGCATGACAAACTGATGTCAATTTGTCTTTTACAACAACAAAGTGAGAAATTGTCCGCTCTCACTCGTTCTGTGAACATTATCGTAAAGAAATTCGACAGCCATTCACGTGAATTTGTCATGTTATTTACCCTTCAGATTACAAAGGGAACCCCATTACATTTTGGGCTTTAGCGTTAAACTGTACTTATGATTAACAACTCGGTATTTGATAAATGTACATGCATCTGATTAATTAACAGTTTCAACTAAAAGCATGCAAGGTCAGAAGGAATTGGCAAAGTCAGCAAAAGAGCGAGAGCCAGCAACAGCTACTGCCTCAAAGAACAAAAAAATTGAAAGCCAGAATGAAGTGGAGAAAGCTGCCAAAGAGTCAGAGCCAGACCTAGAACAGCCTCCTGTCAAAAGGAAGAAAGTTGGCAGTGAAATGGAGCTGTACAAAGAGTACACTGATGAGAGGAAGAAGACAGAATTGGCCTGGCAGAGAATGCGTGCGTCCAGTAAGGGTAACATCAGTAAAACGGTAGAGAAGACGAAGATAGAGCACAAAGCAGTAGAAGAAGGAGAAGAGAAAGAAGACTCCAACAAACGAGCTATGGACAGAAAATTAGAAAACAAGAGAGGTACAGAAGACATCGGGGAACGGAAGAGGGAGAAAGAATTGGAAGAAAGAGAAAAAAAAGAAAACTTCAAAAGAAGAGAGATGGAGATCGAGAGGCGGAATAGAGAATTGGAAGAAAAAGAGAGAGAAGATATCAGAAAACTGGAGGAGAAGAAAGATTTAGACGTGAAGAAAATTGAAGAAGACAACAGAGGGAGAGAGAATTGGAAGAACAAAAAAGGGAAGAGAACTTCAGGAGAAGAGAGATGGAGATCAAGAGGCGGGAGAGAGAATTGGAAGAAAAGAAAAGAGAAGATATCAGAAAACTGGAGGAGGAAAGAGAATTGAACATAAAGAAAAGTGAAGAAGACATCAGAAGACGAGAGAGCGAGAGAGAACTGGAAGAACAAAAAAGGGAAGAGAACTTCAAGAGAAGAGAGATGGAGATCGAGAGGCGGGAGAGAGAATTGGAAGAAAAGAAAAGAGATGATATCAGAAAACTGGAGGAGGAAAGAGAATTAGATGTGAAGAAAAATGAAGAAGACATCAGAAGACGAGAGAGGGAGCAGCAACAAACGAGACAAGCGGAAAAGGAAGACACAGACCGACACCTGAGGAAGCTCCAGGATCTGCTAGCTCACGATGACGATCCTGACGATGGATTAGTTGGCGATATGGATGACCTCATGCAATGGCCATTAACTTCGACCCCAATTTCCACAGCATGGCTGCCTGAGGCAAGAAGCCCAGAGGTCCAAAATAGCTATCCTTCTCTGTGGCAAGTCTGCAATTTAAGTCGGTATTCTGTTAAAAGTCATTGTTTGTACAATTTCTGTATATTTAATTATTTGATTCACATTTATAATCTCCTTTATGTTGTGTCCCCAGTTAGCAGGAATGCAAAATCTCCCAGATACTTAAATGAAGGTCATGTTGTAGCTGTCGGAATTTTAGTAGTTGTCATTGTTCTAGTTGCTTTTTTCATGGTAACTGTTGGTCTTTTCAATCTCTCTTGCCAAATTTTAGTACTTTCCTGGTTTTTTATTAACTATTCCTTTGGTTGTACTGCTGCTGCTTGACGGAACTGCTTTGTCCATTACTTGACAAAGTGCGTAGTCTTAAAGAAGGGGACTTAAAGATTCAATGACTTTGAGCTAATTATTTATTACCTTTTATTCTCTCCTATAGACTGTTAAAAAGATAGAGGAAAACTTGGCCCTTTTTACAATGGAGACCAGATCAGCGCTGGAGAACCTTGCAGAGCGGGTTAGAACACTAGAAAGTTTTCCAGTTCCATCAACTCCACCCTCGGTGAGTACTTTTCCTACATTTTACACTCTTCATATAATTTTATTTTACATTTTTCTTTCAAGTATTCGTTTGTCACCATCAAGCTTTGGTATTCCTAAATGTCGGAAGTGAAAAGAATAGCTTTCAGTTGGCACATGTTTATAGTGATCGTTATAAAGCTATTAGGCAACAAGTAACAAGTGACATGGTACTTAAATATCCGTCATTTTAATCTTTTGGACGATATTGAAAAAACTAGATTCCTGTTTAATAATGCTGATTCTTTCATTTGTAAGAAACTATGTTACTTTTTATATGAAGCATTGCATATATGAGAAACATGTGCTCTTATTTAGTTTAAAATGATTAGTGTTATATTACTTGCAATCCCGTGTCCCACCTGGGCCCCGGTAAGTTCCACGTAGTGGTTCTAGTTTAGTTTCAAATGATTAGTGTTATATTACTTGTTATTTTAGGGAATACCAATAAGTTGTTGTTGTGGTTGTTGACTTATGCAGGAGAGTAATTGGTATGGACAATATTACTATTTTAACGTCTTTTGTTTGTTTTGCAATAGGTGTCTGGGATACCAAGTTCAACAAATTCAAGCTCATGTGCACCTTCGATACATGTACCAACTGCGCAGGTGCCAACGCTGGCAGTTTTAACCCCTTCTAGCAAGAAGACAGTAACCACGATTTTAGAGAACACTCATCAACGGCACAAGGCAGCGCCAAAACTGTTAGCTGTGAAGTTCACCAAAGAGGAACTAAAGGGTGCCAATTGCACTGGGTCGCAGGGGAAGTCAAAGCTGGATACAACCCGCTTGGCGCTAATTGGAAGTAAGTTGGTATACTGGAAGAATTCAAACAAGAACATTGTCACAATACATTCGTAATATATCACACTTACATCATACTTACTGCCATTAGGAGCCTTGCCTCATACCTTCTTAGTGTGTCATGCAATCCTTAGAAGCCAAAATAATGTAGCGTACTTTACACTGTGCTGTTCCTGTGGGACTACGTTAATCATCTCCACATATTTCAAACACAATTTAACTAAAATTATGTATGTTAAACCTCTGCGTATAGTGGGATTACCTAAAATATGTTCAAATGTCTTACATGTAAATGTTTGTTGTCCTCACAGAAATTATTTTTGAGAAGTATCCCATTGACGTCTCAGGTGAGGAAAGGGAGGAAACAGTCTGGAGGGCGATCTGTAAAAGGATTGATGCCAAATGCCGAGGAACGACATTTTTTAGCAAATGTTAAAATAGACAGCAGCACTGTATATTGTCCAACTATGAAGCAAAAAAAGTGCTCTTTTCAATTATTTTGTTTTAAGAGTAGTAGTTGTAGCATCAAAGAGGTTCTTAAATTGTCCTTCACTAATCACAGGAATTTAAAATTAAAATTACGCGTTGCTAGAGAGCGGAGTGTCAAGAACACGCAGTGTAGAGAAAAATCTGCGAAGAGTTAAACTCCCGAATGAAATCTATTGCCCTGCACAATTAACGCACGAGACGTTTAGTTTTCCGGTAAATCTTGTAACATATGTTGATCAGCGAAGTTTTGGTTAACACATGTTGGTCCAATGCGACCCCCGCCAAAATTTGGAACTTGCAAAAATGTTTGCCAATTTTTTGCTTGCCAAAAATTGGAAGTCTATTGCGACCCGGCCCTAACTTAGCACCAATTAATCGGTCAAACCGCACCCTGTTGAAAAGGAGTTTGCATGCGTCATTATTTTGTAAAACTGTTTATGATTCATTGAGCTCTAACATAAGCACCCAAAGCTCACGCAATACAAAACCTCTCGGAATAACTCGATTGATTCAGTACATTTGAGATAGGCCGGAAACATAGGCTTATACATTGGTCACAGTATCGGTTGCCACTGCTTTGATGGAACAGTGAATTTGAGCCAAACCTTTGGCACCTTTCCGAGGATTACACTTTTAATCTTTATTAAATGCGAGTCCTCCGCGACTTTGAACTGTTGTTTGGAAGCCTCCAGGAGTGCGTGATCATGACGAACAAAATCATGTTGCGTTCCAAACGAAACTCAACGTATCAGTTTCACCATTTGATACCGTGCATTCAAGTCAATGAAAGGGCAGCGTGTCAATAAGCAAAGGATCAGTTTTGGGTAATATTTCGGTTTACAGACACAACTCGGCACAAATACAAACATTTGGTATAATGTAATTTATTAGGAAGTCAATCAAGCGCAGTCCGACTGAGTCCGACCCCGACAACACAGAAGCGTGCATGTATCACCTATTATAACCAGGTGACTGACAACACCTTATCATTTCCACTACATTTTTAGCACGCTTAATTGAGTGATTAACATTAGTAATTCAAGTCAATACCTTTTCCCCTGAATTGTATAAGAAATGTTATGACGTAAAACAAGATAAATCAGACATCATCTAATCGGTGTGTGGGTCTCTCTGTGGTTCAGGAGCGATGAGATCTTCTGTTCCTTCTTTGCAGAACTGTCGCATCTCATTGAAAAGGTACATTTGCCGTTGATAATCTAAGCCTTTGGGTTCTTGGATAGTAGGGAGGTCAGCTGGGAGAAAATCATTTTCAGCCCGCAATAAAGTAAAGCTCTCTTCAGTGCTGTCTGAAAATTGCTTGTAAAAAACAACACCTGGGGCTTCTTTTTTAAATCGGAAATGATGGTATTTCTTTATGTTTTTGAATTTTCTGAAATATGCAGAGAGAAATGAGACCCAGTCATAAACTGGAACAATGACTGAACCATCATGTAATGAGCACAGTTGTGTGACATTTACTCCACTAACAGTGGATCTGTCAATAACTGATGCAAACTCATAGAGTGAGGAGATGAAAGATTTTCTAAAAGATTGCTTTAAAAGGCCAAAGCACCAGTCGCATGCAAATTTAGTGTGACCAACAATTAGAAAACTGTACACGCAAGTCTGATGCAGACCAGTTATTACTCTCCATGCTAGATACCACAGTACATAGGAATTCTTGTTTTGGCCACAGCAGTTGTCTGCGTGCAGATGAACGTCTGTCTCTCCTATGCCGTACTTTTGGAAAAAATAATGCAGATAACTTATGGTTACATTTGCACCCTTTCCCGCACTGCCTGCTTCATCAATTACAAAATTTACTTGCCTTGGCAACGATTCGCAACAGACACCAAAAATTCCTACTTTCCTTGGAACTTTGAAATAAATAGGGCCAGGTTGCATGGCGTTAGAGGGCAAATGAACTTGCTGGGCATAATCAAAAGAATAATGCATTTTCCCTTCAAAAGAACAGGGTGTTCTTGTTTCAGTAAAGTCTAAACTGTTTAGTATTGGCTTAAGGTTTCTCTTGGTCTCTTCGCATACACTCTTGTAAAGGCTTCTCTTGCGTTCAGCATCCAGTAAGTGCACCTCCTGCTTCCGTACTATCTCGCTCTTTTCTTCGTCTGGCAAGTTAGCTGACCGGTAGATGTTTGAATTGTTTTTTTTTTGACATGTGTGACACAGGTCAGTCATTGGTTTTGTTATTCTTACAAGTGGCCGCAGCTCATTCCACATAGTGACAAATTTAGAGTAGGAAACAACAGGTAGACCAGCGCTCTCTGCTGACTGTTCATAAAGTCTGTGGATACTTGCTTTAGTAGCAGATGAGGGAAGCAGTTTAATATCAGATCGCTTAAATCCTGGAACTCTTCCAGGAAGAGCAACGGCATGCTCTTCGGCATAATTATCAAGGAAACTGATTACATGTTGAAGGGTGTCCATTGAACAAGTTCCTATAGGCATTTTCCCTTTGTTACCATGGGTACGAGGCGTAATTCCATGACTCTTGTAGTGCTGTTTTAAGTTCTCCAGGCGCCTTACTCCTATACCATAAAGAACTAAAAACATCTCTCTGCAAATCGGAGCACCTGCAAACACCGGCAAATTAAAACATGGTAAATGACGTCATTCGCAATCTGCATACTAACAATGATGTCTGCAAAGGTGTCTGCGGGAAATTTACATTTTGCAACAGTAAAAACCCGCTTGAAAGAACCTACATTTTATTGCAGTTTGGCAAAATACGTCCTTAAATAGATTCTCAATTTATATGAAGGACTGAAATATGGTTATTGCTTGCAAGAAAAATAAAATTTGATTTGGTCCTTGAACATACAGTGTATTTATTCACAACTGTGTGATGTGTTGTCTTTTAATATTAGAGGTCTAAATAGTTCATAATAACTTAACTGTAACCAAAATAATTATAAGAACATGCCTGACCTTGCTTGGCTGAGTAAGTTCTTATATTTCTGTGCATTAAATTAGCAGATTTCAGCTAGCGGGTTTTCACTGTACCAGGGTTTTACTAATAGACACTACAAAGTGTATTTTACCTTCAAAAGTTAAATATGTGCGGGTCCTTTTTCGTTTTGTCGTTTGCCGGCTGGAACATGAATTTTCATCTTGCCTGGTGCATGCTTCCAGCAGTGCAAGTACGACCATGTCCAACTCTGAAGTTGACATTTCAATACAAACTTGCCGATGAGCGAGTACTTTTTCCGCTGAAAAACGGTTGCTGCAGTTTTCTTCTTCCACTTCATGTGAACATCTGCAGCCTACTTTGTGAAAAGATTCCACTTTTTGCTTTTCTGTTATGTCAGAGTCTCTCCATTCAATAGTGTCAACATCTTGGGAAACTTCAGCTTGACTGCAGTTGTCAGCACTTTTCTCTTCACCATCTGAATATGACGATTCGTTTTCTTCGTTATCAGATATTTCACGATCCCCAGTTCTAAAGTAGAGTTCCTCCGCTAACAGTAGGTCATTGGCAAATGATGCAGAAACGTTTGACGAGTTTAGACAAGTGTAATCCATAACAGGTTCGTTTGTAAAGAATCAAAGACGGTGAATGAGCATATTAATACCCTTCATCGAAAGCCTTTCACATTTCGTGCAAATTTTATGTGGGAGTGCATTGTTTCGTCAGACCACTTTGTGCTACAAAAATTAAAGATTATAAAGATTATTGAAAAGAATATAAGTAAAGTAGCTTACTTATACCACTCGAAGGCCTTTCACATTTCGTGCAAATTTTGTTATTAGTTCATTATAACGTTGCAAGTGAAGATGAGTCAGACAATTTTATTGCGTGAAAATTTTAGCTTTTGCGAGCGAAGTAAGGTGTGCAGCCCTGTCGGCAGTGCGCATGAAACTGTTCAGTCAGACCACTTTGTGCCACAAAAATAATAAGTATGTACACTTTTTCTATGGAGGTTGGACGATGGGTTGAATTCCACCATGTAGCTGGTAAATAATACAAACGGCTAACATTAACGCTTGTTAACTTGCGTGTTTCCTTAGTGTTAATGATTCACAAATATTGAGCAGGCACGAACATAACTGAGGATACTATTGCGTCTGGCACAACATATAAGTCTCAACTAGGAATTACTCACATTCAGTTGGTTTGAAAAAACGGTAACCACAGCATGGATGCCCCCAAAAATTCCCCTTTGCATGATTCGTCATCTGAGGATGAATTACGTCCTATCGACGTGGCGTTGGAAGCTTTGGAAGAACTAAAGTCAGGTTTGAGCAAGATGGAATATGCTGTATGTATGTACGAGACAGAGTTCGAGCATAGTGAAGACCCATACGATAACCAAGTTCACCCTTTCAAGCAGCAGTTTCAGAATACTTATAAAGGTATAGGTGAATTACTATTATTGCATATAGTACAGACTGAGGACAATTTCTCAATGCATTACAACATCTAAAACTTGCCCATAGTCTGTGGTTTGAATTATATTTTGTTTTTAGTGCTCAAGGTATTCATTCAAGCTATGGAACAGATGATAACTACAAATAAAGTATTAGACCATAGGTTCTTCAAATGATCAGAATCGAACTGAAGGGGATAGATGTCACGCAGCCCGGACACGCAAATTAGAGTTGAATTAAGCCATAATAATGTACATGAATTGTATTACTAAATGAAGTATACAGTAGAATGTAAAAAGCAATATTAAATATTTGAAGCAATACAAGAAGAAAGTTGTAGTGATTTTGTATTCTTGCTCCTTAAGGAAACTGTAATGAAAGCCGGGATTAATTCAATTCTCGCCCCAATTCTCCTCGTCCACTCTTTTTTCGTTCAGTTTCCATTAACTTTTACTCAAACCTGTACAGTTTTAGCTGGTTGCATTACACAAAAGAATCTTATTGCGAAAAACTTAGGCCTGAATTGCGAAACTGGCTTTTTCCCCTCAAAAATTGCGTGATTGTCAGGATTGTGGAGACAGAAATCGGTTTTGTGATCGTTTTGCATGCTCTCTCGATACGTTTGCGTCAAATTACAGTAAACATGAAGGGGCAGAGGTGAAGTCTTCCCATTACAAATGTGTGCTGCATATATATACCTCCTTTCTTTTTGGATAACTGAGATGAAGAGGACGCATCTTAAGTGGTATGTTTACTAAATAGAATCAAGGTATTTGCGACCATAGCCTAAGAAATGTTTGTTATTGCTAATCTCTTTCTTTAGCCTTTCCTTCATTCAAACACAAAAATCACCAAGAGAATGAGCTTGTAATGTCTTTTTCAATTGAATGTGGATCAAATTTGACAAACCCAAATACGGACCATAAATATTACAAATCTGTTCACTTTCTTCCAACCACAGTTAAGGAGAATTTAATTTAATCGTCGGAAACATCGCTCGTCGCAATCCACACGACAATACGTCTAATTTATGAGTATATTTCATTCGAAAAACGCTCCGTTAACTAACCCCAACATAATTATCAGAGTACTAAACAGAGAAAATTTTGCACTGGTTTTTAAACGCGAGAAATAGTGTTTAAACGCGCAGAAAAAGTGTTTAAACATGTAACCAAAGCGTTTAAATGGGTTTAAACACTTTCGTTATAGGCGTTTAAACGGCATTTTGACAATTCACCTTTAACCACCTTTTCCAAAATAGGGTCACATTTGGATACGTGGTCAGCGTCCACGACATTTTAAGACGACAAATTTTTTTTCTTTTAAGTGAGTATTATTATTTTTGTAGAAACGCAATCTCGAGACTCAAAATGAGTTCCGGTCATAGTTTTTCATAGAGTCTCGTAGTTACTCGACTTTTGTTTGAGTACACCTCGTTTCGAAATCGACTCTTGTTTATTAATCCAGTCACGTTTAGAAATGGAGTGTCTTTGACCCTTCGAGTCTCATTTCTTAATCGAGTCTCGTTTCAAAATCGAGTCTGGTTTTAAAATCGAGTGTCGTCAACACGGTGTCATTGTCGTGTCGTGTCTCTACAGTTTCATCGAATCTCATATATTTTCATAGTGTCTAGTTCAATTTTTTTTGAGACACGATAAAACACTATACGTTTGCCAGAATCGGTGAGTGATCCAAAATTGTGAGGCAAGCCAGAAATTTAAAGGCACTTGGATGAGCGTTTTGCTAGCTGCAGGATGTAAGAGGTCCTACAACGCCTGCCTTCGACTACACAGAAAATCTCAAAGGTCTCTTAAAGAAGGAAATGTTCACATCCTTGTGCGACAGATTACTAATGTTTAATGTTAGCTTTGTCACTCACGCATGCGTATACAAATATTTGAAATAAAGACTCCCTTTTCCCTCAAATGAAGCCTGCAGCAATGTAAGTCATTACTCAAGGCTACAAGATATCGCGTTTACCGTTTATTGTTTTGTAGCCCGCAACCCGTGCGGGTTGCAGGCTTCCAAAAATTGAACCAATAATGTCTCGAGAAACACCGTCGTGTCTTCCCCAATGCCATGGATACCTCCTGCCACGGGTACCTCCAGGTCTTCTGCCACACAGAAATCTACCAACATCCCTTAATGAAGGAAACTCTCGTATCCTTGTGGGAGGCATTACAAGTGTTCAATGTTAACTATATCACTTACACATTTTGAAATAAAGACTCCCTTTTCCCCTCAAATGAAGCTTGCAGCAATGCCAGACATTACTCAAGGCTTCAAGATGACGAGTGAGTGACAGTCATGACAAATTATGGGATAGTACGAACAACAAGGTTGCAAAGCATTGTGGTCAACATTTTGAAAGTGTCTAAAAGACTCTCTTTTACTCAGGCAACAGCCACACAGAAAAGCTTCAGTCTTGCTTATTTCTTAACAGAGTTATAGCTGCTCAAAGACAGAGGCTCTAGCAAAAATGTAAGGAAAGCGCAGAAATAAAAAATTCATAAAAAAATCAGGATATTGTGTTTTGGAAAACTGAGTAGTCAAACATGATCTTCTATCAAAGGAGAGCATCATGGGACTGTTTCCAGGCCATTCCACATTAATCCCGCAAATGTAAGGTATAGCGCACTGTAAGAAAAGCGCACTATAAGGATAGGGCACCTGACTGTAAGGAAAGCGCACCCTACAGTAGGGAAAGCGCATCCAAAATGTAAGGAAAGCGGACCGGGAACATGCCCCTAACCCTAACCCTAACCCTAACCCTAAACCTGAATTTTTTACGAATTTTTTTGTGTTGCAATTGTAAGGAAAGCGCACTTTTTCAATGAATTTTGCCACCCACTTTGCACGGGCATTACTCCATCAAATTTTATTCTTTCACCTTCATTTTTCTAGGGTGGCTACCTTGCAAGATTAGCTATGCATATATGTAATTAGTACATTTCAAAGTTATTGCAAGATCATACAAGAGTACACTAAAATTTGAATTTTATTGTCGGGTGCACTTACAGACAGCTAAGATAAGAAATTACAACAATAGTCTGAAATAATTTTTTTTTACAAATTAAGAAACCTAAATGCTTAAGCCAGCCATGTAAGTTTGAAGTTCTTTGGTTAAAACGCAAAGGAGTAATGAGTTTTTGAAGTCATATATAGGTTGGAACTTGTACCCAGACTTCTTTGTGCTCAAGTCTTTGGAGTGGTAAGTCACGCTTTTTGAGCTCCGTCTTTTTTGCTATTTGGCACCCTTAGAACACTGCGCAGAGGCAATCCAACTATTGGAAGAGTTGTCTAAGGTGCCCGAGCACCTGTCTTGCACATTTTCTTCCCATAGAAAAAGGTTGCTTCTGCGCAGGCTCCGGTCAAAGTTTAAGGGTGCAAACTTGACCATTATGTTGTTGAAGGACCTCGTTATTAGAACTTGAGGACCTTCTGTTGATGTTTTGATGCTATGTTATGCTTGTCCATGTTGTGAGGAACCGTTTGGTGTGGAGTTTTTTTAAATCGGTTCCATTGTTAATTAGTTGTTAAATCGTCATTTGTGTCGAAGCGTTAACCCTTAATAACTTTGCGAGGTTTTAACCATTTGGGCAGTTTAGTAGTAATCGAGCTTTAGCCTAACATGGGCTACATGCATGCAAAATTTTGTTGAAATTGATAACATCTTCGCAGAGTTATTAGCAGTTAAAGTTTTGTACAAAATGGAGGATACAGTTATTGGTTACCATGCCCTCAGCGGTTTTTTAGTGCGGAAACGAGGAGAACTTTCATCGTCAATAACTCTAAGGTGTTCTGGTGCCAGAGTTTGAAATTCACAGATCATATACAATGAGTGATTAAGAGTTGCTTGTTTCGATTTCTTTGCTCTATGATGTCTGTAAGTACCAAAAACTTGGCCAAACTTCAACGACTAATAACTTTAAAAGGATTTGATGCCAGGCCTTGATATTTACTGACATTATAGATTGATGAATGCGCTATCCGCTGGGCATGTTTGCTTTTTGTTTATAACAGCACTATAATGTTTGCAGGTTGTAAATAGTCAACATTGCCACTCCTCACAATGTACATCGAAGACATAATTAAGGCGTGTAGAAAAATCATGGATGGGGACACAGAAGCCTTGGAAGAACTGGACTTGGATAGCGTCACGTATCCCAGACCTCGTCCATTCAACACATCTACTTCTCACCTGCAAGTTACCTACAACTCCGTGTTAAACACTGTGGTAGCTTCTAGAGAATTACAGCTCGGATTTTTGGAGAAGCAATGCCAGGAAATGTTAGACGCACTGCAGGCCATAGCCGTGGCGAAAAACATCACCCTCCAGCACGAGGTCGACAGCACGGACGTCGCAGAAATTATGCTATCGCTTATCGAGGAAGAGAGGAAACGTTTGTTCTCGGTGCAGCCCAGGTTGGAAGAAAAATTCTGACAGTGCTGAAGACGAAGAAAGTGCACTGAAGCCCCCTGCGTATGATGATGATGGAGTACAGCAGATGCAGCCACCACCAACTGCTGCCCCGCCACTGAAGCCGCGTGTCGAAGACACGGTATCCTGGACGATTCCACCGCCATCTATTGAAGATCCCATGGCAGCGGGCGCACCGGCTGAAGATCACACTGTCAAAATCCAGTTAGCGCAAGCCGATCAAACATCTACTCTCACATCAGCGACCAGCCGAAAGCCGTCAACGTCAACCGCTGCAGACCATAGCAAAAGCCCTAAGCCGTCAGATTCTCTGTCAACAGTGTCCGTGGGGCGGCGAGAAACACCTGGGCCTTCATCGTATGCAACAGCGTCAAGTAAAAACAAGAGGTGCTAGTGTCCCATCTGCCCATTCTTTGGCACGCACCTACAACGACACATTGATGCGAAACACCTTGAATCCTTCACGTCTAAGAGGGAAAAAGTGTCTCTGGTTCGCAGATACGACAAGCTGAGTCGACCACAACAGGGGAAGACAGCAGTTCGTCAGTTCCAGTGCACCTACAAAAGGTGCGGTGCCATCATCACCAGACTAGGACAGCATATGACCCGTGTGCACAAGATCACTAATGATCGAGAACTGACCGACGCCAAGGCAAGGTGTATCAGATTGCCCTTTAGGACCAAAGCAGCTGCACCACCACCAACTAAGAAGCCCAAAGCGAAGTGGCAAAGCGTGAGAAAAAGCAAAAACATCGCCACGCCTCAACCGATACATCTGGTTCAAGCGCCGATGAAAGCTATGTTCCATCTGGATCCACCTCAGACGAAATGAAAAAGCTGATGATCACCAACTTAAAGTCGACGCAGATATCGACAACATGAGCAGCTTCGCTGAGAGTGACGCAGAAGATGAACAAAACATCTGAGACGGTGAGCAGACAAAATGGCGTAACATCTACCTGGCCAGGAATCCCGACCGAAATGTGCGAGAATACTTTATGTCCAGGTTCTATAAGTACCTCATCCATGCCGAGGGAGGGGCACATTCTGAGCATCAAGCGCTCCTGCATGCATGACAAGTCCACAATGTCTTGAACGTTCTCGACCCCCGAGGCATCGACTTGGCCGCTTTGGCAAGACGGGGAGGTTTACATATCTGGGACAAGTTCTGTGTGCCAAAGCTGCGGAATAAGGAACTGACTGGCAACACACTGAAAACATACCTGCGCAGCCTGGAGTATTTTGTGAAGTTTATTTCCAAGGGCCTCTTATACAAGAAGGACTTGCTGAATCCCCGACACAAGGAAGTCATCTTGCGCTTGAAGGATCGCCTTCCGGATTATCGCGGCACGGTACACCGCAGGACCGCCCATCAGGTCACAACCAGAAAGGTAGACGAGGCCTTCAAGCGCCTGACTCCAGCTGATCTCCGGCAAGTTGAAGCATCAGAGCCAGCGAAGAAAGCCGTGAAGCTGATTGGCCTTGCAGCGGAGAAGAAGGCATTGACCCAGAGCGAGTTTATCACCGTGAGGGACTATCTCCTTGTCACCACCTTATACGAGAATGGATCCCGACCAGGTCCCTTAGAGAATGCCCTCGTCACTCGGTTTAAGCAGGCAACCTATAGCTCGTCCAGTGGTCACAGCCACCAACATAAGAAAAATGATCTCAGACAAGGCCTTTGAGATGTCACCCACCAAGAAGCGTCTTATTCATGGCCACATAAAGCATCAGGAGAGGACTGCTGACCACAACTACGTCATACGTCTCAGTGCCGATCGGGCGGCTAAGGCCCACACACTATTGCAGGACATCTTTCAGGAAACCACCCCCGATGAAACTGCTATGGCCTCCCCAGTAGACGAGTGTGCATCTGATAAACCAGCAGAGCCTTCTCCAAAGGAAACCAGTGCCGACAGTGAACCAGCTAAGACGTCTCAACCGAAAGAGACCACCACCAGTGAGCAGCATAGTCCAGTGGTCGCAGCGTCCATAGAAGAAACGTCGGAGGATGATGATGATGACAAGCCTTTGAAATTGATTTCGGGAAAGCGAAGGGCCCTGGATTCCTCAGAGGAAAGCGACAGTGCCTCTGCTGCTGCCTCAGTGACGAGTCTGAGTCATGAGCACAAGTCGGTCCTCCTCACCGTCTTTAACGATGAGATCTCCTCTGGGAAGCTCCTGACCGTGTCTGAGGTGCGCACCAAGATGCGTGCCCATATGTTCCTTTATAAAATGGTGGTTCGGCAAGAATTCGTCAAGGTGTCTGACTTCGTAAGATATAAGACCAACCACACGCGGCAGATGCAGCTGTCCCAGCTCACTGATATGAATGACGAGTATTGCTTCCCATCCGTATCCGCGGCGAGTGGCCTCAGGCCAATTGTAAGCCGCCTCAGGTAAGTGGCCTCAGGTAATTGTAAGCAGCGGTCACGGCTGCATGCACTTAGCTTCTACTCCAGGAAATTCCCTTTTTTACTGCTTTCTAATCCATTATCAAGCTCTTCGAATCTCAAGACAAGAAGGTTTTATGGCTCCGTCGTCGTGATGTACCCGTTTCAATCTTTCTCGATTTGTTTTGGCATATATTTTGGAGTTTTCCTTTCTTGTCCGTTTGAAACCGCTCAACCGTCACCTTTGAAGCAAGTTTCGAATCAAGAATTTGACCTCTCTTGTCACGGCATGTGGGCTGAAACCATCTCTTCTCAAGTACCAATTTGTCGGCCTAGAGGCAGGAGAGCTGGTTTGAAAACCAAAGCTGAAGAATTAAGGAAAATAAACGACATTCCTGTGCTCAATTCGCCACAAGTTTCATATGCAAATTTTTCAAACTCATCTCCGAGGGCGAATTTGAATAATTTGATTCCTATTCCAGCAAAGAAACACCAAGTCCAACTTGCAGTCGGCTCTCATTTTGTTCCATCAATTATGCTGTCCAATCCTATGTCTCTGTCACCAAAGCTGAGTGAGGTCCAGGAACTTCTTCTACGGCAAAATGTTTAAATCGGATGTATTGTGGAGTCTTGGCTTAAAGAACACATCAGCGACTCGGTTGTAAACATTGAAGGCTATAATATCATGCGGAAAGACCGCTCTTCGCTCGACCACGGAGGAGTGTGTGTTTATATCAAAGAGGACATAAAATACGAACTCGCGGAAGCCTTAACATCCTGCATCGACCACAAAATTATTTGGGTTAAACTGATGCCCTCAAGATCTCCTCGGGGCTTTTCGTGCGTGATTTTAGCTGTTGTTTACTACCCCGGCCAGACAAGCCCGGCGGACTCCGATGGTAAGAAGCTACTCAATCATCTTTTTGACAGTTTGACAGCAGCAGAAACTGTTTCCTAACTGCGGGTAATTATTACCGGCGATTTTAATCGCTTGAATACTGGCCGTTTGCAGCGTCATTTCAAACTGAAACAACTTGTGAATTTTCCAACAAGAGGCGATATAACGCTTGACCTGGTTTTAACCAATTTGGGCGACCATTTCTCAACTCCAGAATGTTTTCCACCCTTTGGCCTTTCAGACCATTGTACAGTAATTGTCCAGCCAAGGAAGAGAGTACCCAACCAACACACTCGGAAGTCCATTACCATCAGGGACATTAGAGATAGCAAGAAGATGTGTCTTGGTCGGTACTTTAGTAGCATCAATTGGTCTGTTGTCACCAGTCAGCCTACCTGTGAGGAAAAACTCCAGGTTTTTAACAAAGAAATTGAAATCGGCATGAGTAATATCATACCGGAGAGAACGATCAAAGTCTTCCCAAAGGACGCCCCTTGGATGTCTGTCAAGCTGAAGGAGCTAATATGTATGCGCCAGCAAGTTTTTCACGCCAATAAGTCAGGCCTGATGCACAAGTACTATCGTAATGCTGTAAATAAAGAAAGGAAACGGTGTAAAGCAAAGTATTAGGCTTCTAAGGTGAAAGATCTTAAAGGTGTTAACCCGCGCCAGTGGTGGAGCAAAGTGAATAAGCTCAGTGGATCAAAAAAGCAAAATTCGTTCCTTTTTTGCTTCCTCAATGTTCCTGAGTATAACAACTTGTCTCCAATGGAAGTTGCTAATTCCATCAACCATGCATTACTGGAGCCACTTCAATCCTACAAGCCCATTGACAGCGAGCGTGCGGCCTTACATTTGCCCCTAGAGGAGAATCCGGAGTTCCTAGAGGTGTCCATGCAAAGAGTGTACAACAACCTGCTTCACCTGAATAAGGATAAAGCTTCTGGCCCAGATGGCCTCTCCAACTGGGTGTTAAAGGAGTACGCCGAAATCCTAGTTACTTCCGTTCAAAACATCCTGAACGCCTCATATAGTGAGAGAAAACTACCCTCAGTGTGGAAAATTGCAGATGTCACCCCCCTGCCCAAGGTGAAGCAAGTCACCGACCCAAAAAGAGAACTGCGTCCAATCTCTCTCACGTCTACCCTCTCGAAAATAGCTGAGGACTTTATTGTTTCTGATTATATAAAACCTGCCCTAGAGAGCCTCCAACCAATTTGGTACCATATCTGGTTCTTCAACAGTGTTGGCACTCATTAGTATGATTCACAAGTGGCTTGAAGCAACGGATGGTAACTGTGCTTCTGTGCGTGTCCTCCTCTTTGATTATCGAAAGGCCTTTGACCTCATAGACCACAAGATTTTGGTTAACAAACTGAAGCAGGTCAATATTCCTAATAGTGTAATCAACTGGGTTATTGATTTCTTTTCAGGAAGATCTCAAAGAGTCAAACTTGGAAAGGACTGCGTTTCAGAGTGGGGCACAGTGCCGTCCGGAGTGCCACAGGGGACAAAATTGGGTCCCTGGCTTTTTCTTTTGATGATAAATGACTTGACTGTCCCAAGTATCTTCGACATGTGGAAATATGTTGACGATACTACAGTATCAGAGAACATACCTAAAGGCCAACAGAGCAAGTCACAAGAAGCAGTAGATGCAATCTACGACTGGTCCAAGGAAAATTTGTTCCAGCTTAATGGCAAGAAGACTAAAGAGTTAGTTATATCCTTTAGTCGCGACTCCCCTCAACTCCCTGGGGTTTGCATAGACGGAACTCCTATCAAAACCATATAGAACACAAAGCTACTCGGCTTGACAATCAATGATACACTAACATGGAACGACCATATAGAAGAACTTGTTAAAAAAGCGTCTAACATACTGTACTTTCTTACTCAACTTAAGCGTGCGCATGTTCCTACTTCAGATCTTGTAACATAGTTTTGCGCATGTATTAGGTCTTCACTAGATTACGCTTGTCCTGTTTTCCATTATAGCTTGCCAATGTATCTACAAGTCGAGCTAGAAAGAGTGCAAAGGAGGGCCCTATCATGCATTTTTCCCAGGGTGCACTACTCCGATGCCCTTCAGTTAGCAGGGCTTGAGTCCATCAGGGCCCACCAGGAAAAGTTAACAGAACACCTTTTTAAGTCTATTGTTAATGATCCACGCAGTAAGATTACCAGCCTCCTGCCTCCCGCAGTCTCTATCTCACATGAGCTGAGAAGGCAGAGGAAGTTTGCCACTCCTCTTGTAAAGACAAATAGATTTGCAAATTCATTCATAGTTAAGAGTGCGAGGGAAGCAGTTCAATAATTTCTGAGAGTAGTTGCTTTGTAATTTTATAATAGTAGTTGTTTTAAATCATTAGTTATATTCTTACTTGTAAAGAGGCGCAATTCAGTTTTTTTAACTGCAATGTTTTTCTTAATAAACACAGTCTATCTGTCTATCTACAGTCTATCAGGAGGGTCTGGAGCGAGCATGACAGCGCTGTCATCGTGTGGTGAAATTCAGATCGAAGACGAAGATCCCCGGAAAAAAGGAAATCCTTGCCATCTTTGCTGCCGACGAAGTCCTAAAACACATCTTGGGGCGAGAAGGGTCGGTGCGATGTTACGAGAAGGTGAAGACCATCCTGAAGGGTCGAGGCAACTAGGTTGGTTGGAAGAGAGTCATGGAATTAGTCATCTCCCGTTAAAGTCTGCCTCTCCAGAGGACAAAGGAGATGTCTTCCGTTAAAGTCTGCCTCTGGAGAGGACGAAGGAGATGACGATATCCTCATTGCCGTTGACGTTGCGTTCTGACTGTTGACAACCATTGTGTTCCCATAAAAATATTGAACAACCCAAAAAGAAGTTGATACTACTAATTCAGTTTAGCCAAGATAGTGTAGATAGATCCCGGCCACAATGAGTCCAGCTGGTGACTGGATGATACCCTCCAGGGACTGAGCAGTTTGTCAGGGATCAAACGCGAGTTGGGATAGCCAACCCCCGGGGAGTGCCCCACAAACACGCTCAGTCTCTGGGTAGTACTCTCGTCGTTTGATACGGCAAGGGGGGACTGGGAAACCAAAGTAATGATGTGTATAGTTAAAGTAAAAAAAAATGTTTATCTCATTTGTATTGTTGGCCTGCAACCTCGCTTGTTGCAGGCCTCCAAAAAATTGTGAGGCAAGCCAGCAATTTAAAGACACTTGGGCCAGCGTTTTACTTTCTGCAGGATGGAACAGGTCCTACAATGCCTGCCTTTGACTACACAGAAAATCTCGAAGGTCTCTTAAAGAAGGAAATGTTCACATCCTTGTGGGACAGATTACTAATGTTCAATGTTAGCTTTGTCACTCACGCATGCGTATACAAATATTTGAAATAAAGACTCCCTTTTCCCCTCAAATGAAGCCTGCAGCAATGATAGACATTACTCAAGGCTACAAGATATCGCGTTTACCGTTTATTGTTTTGTAGCCCGCAACCCGTGCGGGTTGCAGGCTTTCAAAAATTGAACCAATAATGTCTCGAGAAACACCGTCGTGTCTTCCCCAATGCCATGGATACCTCCTGCCACGGGTACCTCCAGGTCTTCTGCCACACAGAAATCTACCAACATCCCTTAATGAAGGAAACTCTCGTATCCTTGTGGGAGGCATTACAAGTGTTCAATGTTAACTATGTCACTTACGCATGCGTATAAAAATATTTGAAATAAAGTCTTGTGTTTCCCTCAAATGAAGCTTGCAGCAATGCCAGACATTACTCAAGGCTTCAAGATGACGAGTGAGTGACAGTCCTGACAAATTATGGGATAGTACAAACGACAAGGTTGCAAAGCATTGTGGTCAAAACTTTGAAAGTGTCTAAAAGACTTTCTTTTACTTAGTTTATCGCGAAAATAGATCTTTTAAATATAAACTAAGTAAAAGAAAGTCTTTTAGACACTTTCAAAGTTTTGCCCAAAGGCTTAAAAAACAGTCACAAAATTTATTTTCCTAACTTTAGAGGCAACGTTTTGTAACTTTTTAAAAGGGTAAAGAACTCTAAGCAGCAATATTAGGTAGCCTATACGCTACTCAACAGGCACAGCAAATGACTCCAGTTTTCATCATTTTTTATAGCTCCTCAAAAACCAAGGCTTGACCAAAAATGTAAGGAAAGCGCAACATTAAAAAATTCATAAAAAAATCACAACTTGCTCTTTCAAAAAACTGAGCATTGCAACATAGTCTAGCGATGAAGGAGAGCATCATGGTACTCTTTCAACAAAAGCTCCAGTCACGCTCTTGGCTAGATACACACCAGGAAGAGCTAATAATCTATCGTCCGTGTTCAACAACACCTACGCAATATTTTCAATATCGCGGCTCCATTGTTCACGCGCAAAATCTGCGACCCAACAATAGGTTGATTGACAGGTTGAGGGGATTCCCTTGCCAAGTTGCCGTTGTGCCGTTCTCTGGCCAGCTTTATGCCTTTAGGTGACGAATTTGCTTAGATTGTTAAGCCTATGTACTGATTCCTGGACTTTATCAATGCTAAGGAGAATTAGGACTTTTACAAGCTGGTCGCGGCAGGGTTTTTATTTCTTGATACTGGCAAGGCTGAAAATATATGTACTTTAAAAAATACCTCTTGTATCAGTTGTGTCGCATGGCCCAGTGGTGCGGGATAGTGCTCCTCGTGCCGGCGACCCGGGTTCAATGCCAGCTGGGACACCTCGTGGAAAAATATTTTACCAGGTGTTTTGCTTCATTCTTTTTCTTTTTTTTCCCGCAATCTAGTCTATTTTAAACCTTGACCGGAGGAAAAAAGAAATTAAATAACACACACACAAAAAAAATAAAAAAGTAAATAAAATTTGCGAAGAAAAATGAATTTGCGTCAAAATTCACCTTCCCGCCTCTCTTACCCTGAAGGTGGTGCAAGCACTTTTTTTGGCTTCCGATTGACCCTTGACACTGGCGGATTGAGAAACTACGGTCATCGGTCAATCAATCATTTATCTTAACACGTTACCGCAGAGAGCCAAAAAACAAATTGTATGTAGATTAATGTGGCGTTTGACAAATTTGATTTTAATCGCCTTTTGATTGAACTAAATTGATGTTGACTATTAGTTGCATGCAGTAACAGAGGTCAGCGACCTCTGGAATGGAGTGGCCGTATGGACAGTGACGCGATTATGAAGAATTACGCAATTGGCCGCATTAATAACTAAGTTTCTTTATGTGATTGTAGGAATGGGTTTTTCGCCGGAACAGACAACTAAAAAAAAGCCACACACACACAAAAGGACTATGTATTGAAAGAAAAACTGTTGGTCCGCTCCCAAGGGACTTGCCACTGTTATACCCAATGCATCACACCTCGTTGGCAATCACTTTTAGCGCGCACGTCTCTTTAGCTCGGCATCATTTTCACATCCCGCATCGCAGATCCAGACCTGACTAGAGAATTTCAAACACTACTTGCAATGGAAACCTCCAAAGAAGGCCACCGGCTAAGGGAATACGGGCACACGACTGTTGTTCAATACGATTTGACTTCAAGCGAAGAATAACTGGACGAGGATCACAGCTACGTATATTGCTCCGCAGCCAAGCTTTCACCGACGCGTCCTCAAAGCTCGGACGAGGAGCAGGGACAAAGTGCCATCTACCTGTCAAGCAGCCAAGACAGTGAAAGCAGTGGGGAAGTACAGGTTGAGTATACTACAGTACCACCACCACCTCTAATAGACCTCCCCTCATCGGACGGCCAAAGCAGTGACGAAGAACAGGAACTCGGCCGGAGCAAAAGACCGCCTCTCGTTGATGTCGCCTCAACGCAAAGCAGCCTAGAAATCACAGATCCCGCAGCCACGCCAGCAGACGAGATCATAACCATTTCGAGCTGTTCTGAGGGCGAAGAAAAGGCAAAAAGCAGCACGCCATCCAGGAAGCCTTAGCCAAACCGATTTCCAGCGATTTCTCAACGACGCTAGATCTTTCTTCATACGCGCGCACTCGCTGGAGAGGCATGGTCAGCAAGTGGTAGTCAGTACTTATATGAAGGCAGAAGAGCGAATTCTTTGTATGTACTTCACTTTTATTGTTACTAGCGGGATCGCTCGCATTTCTTTTTTCTTGTTTCCTTTGTGGATTCAAGTTCAGAGCCGTTCATGTTAGAGTGACAAGAGTCCGACAGCGCCTTTGAAGTTGACCGCAAAAGCTGCTTTTAGTCCACGCTAAGTGGGATAAATTGCAAAAAAACGGAGAGATTTGAAAATTCTGCATGACATATTTTGCCTCTACACCTGTCCCGATATTAAAGTTAACCAAAAAACGGCGCATTTTGGCCAAAAGCGGATGTCCGCTTTCCGGAGTGTTTTTTTCCAGATGTTTTCCGACTACACTAAGAGTGAACCTATAACCTTTCGCTCTTAAAAAATTCAGGACTATGAAGAGCGTTTCAGAAAAGCGCCGTCTTGGCTGCAAATAGCCATTTTTAAGAATCCACGAAAAACAAACCCTTTCGATTGAACGCCTTCTCTCTCTGACACTCTAGGTTTCCTGGTCCACGCCAAACGAAAAACAGCAGATTTGTTACCAGAGTGCTTCAACAGATCACGCCTGATAGAGGGTTATCTCGACTTTCTCAAGGTAGGTTACCTTTAGCTAGTTTAATTAAGAGCACAATGCAGGGTAGCAATCCCGAACAAGAGCGGACTTTCCTTCATATTCATTCTGACGTGCGTCCCAAGTTGTGAACAGCTCTTAAAATTCATTCTAGGCGTGGGTCTTTTGTGCTACCGCGTTTCTCCTCATAGAAGCAAACCTGTTACATGATTGTTAAATCCCCAAAAAAGAAACCAGGAAACACAAATGTGACCTCTCACTCGAAAACGTTCCTTACGGTTAGCCGTTTTTAAACGGATAGCCGTTCGTAAGCCGTTCGAACGGGCTGAGATACCGTTCGAACGGCTTGAGCTATCCGTTCAAAAAAATTAGCATCCGTTCGAACGGATCAAGCTATCCGTTCAAAAAAAAGAACATCCATTTGAACGGATCGAGCTATCTGTTCAAAAAAATTAGCATCTGTTCGAGCGGATCAAGCTATTCGTTCAAAAAAATTAGCATCCGTTCGAACAGCTCAAGCTGTCCGTTCAAAAAATATCGTCAGCCGTTCGAACGGTTCAAACTATCCATTTAAACAAATCATCCGCCGTTCGAACGGCGCGAGTTCGTCAGGTGTTTGAATGGTTTTAGCTATCCGTTCAAAAAATTTGTCAGCCATTCGAACGGCTCGAGCTATACCGTTCAAAAAAATTCGTCAACCGTTCCAGCTATCCGTTCAGAAAAAAAACAAAACAGTAATTATCAATTTAGTTGACCGTCACGTTCGAACGGTTCCAGCCATTCAGACTTAACAAATTATTATTGTCAATTATTCAAGTGTTTCGAGAATATACCGTCCCTAAACAATTCGCCAGCCGTCAAGCTATCAGACTTGAGTAGAAAATCGTCAACCGTTCGAATTCGAGATAGCGCTATCCGTTGCAATAACTATCAAGCCAACCTGTCAAATAAAGAAGTCACCTACTTTATGTCAGCTTTAGTAATCTGCGTTGTTTACAAAAGCCTGCAAGCTCACAATAGTCATGGATGTTGTTGTTTTTTGTTTTTGCTCCTTAGCCATCTTCGCTTTCATAACATTTAATTATCGAAGCAAGTTTATTCAAGACTTACGTGTTTTTAATTTGTTTCCTGAAAATGTTTTTGATTTTGGATGTATGCAGCATATGCAAATTTTGATTTTAGGTCCTAAGACATGTCCCGTGGGAATACAATGAGAGTTTATCATGTCATGATCAATTTCTGGAGGAAGCGCTGCTTTTCCAGATGTCATTTCTTGATCTTGTGTGAGAGTTGCTAACCTTGCAAAAGGAATCGACAAAATCCATGTCATTTTTGAGCAACCTTCGAAAAAGACGCTGCCATTTATTTTGTCAATAGGATTAGCTTGCCAAGTTTGATACCAGGATTAATTTTCCTTAAAACCACAAAAATGTGAGTGTAAAAATGGCAACCAGCTATTGAAAATTACCGTCGAAAGAAATGTTTTCTGAGAGGAAAACGACTGGAAATTTACATACAATGTATCGCGGGTACTTCGAGTCGCTTTGGTTTCTGCACTATATTTTGTGTCTTAATTACAAGGCTCACTGATTATTTTATTCCTTGTTTGTTATTTATTCATCCAACAGATAATTAGAACATATCCAAGGTAATCTTTATATTTGAACAATTCATTGATTTCTCTATTAACTCACAGCAAAATCATTCCCGTAAATAGATAAGCTGCAAAGGAAAAGACCTATCCGCTCTTTGTTACAGTTACGGATTTGGTCAAATAAAACAAGTACTGCGATGAATTACGGTCACTTCGTTCCATAGTCACTTCATTCCAAGTCACTTCGTTCCATCTTACGGTCACTTCGTTCCACATAATAGTCACTTTGTTCCACAGTATTTTCCCTAAGTTTAAGGTATTGTAAGTCTGCCGTTTAATTAGTGCAATTTGCCCAATGCTTTATGTACCGATGCCATGGCGAGTAAGAAAAATTTTTGGCGACAAAAATTCTGGCGAAAGTCGCCAATTGATCAATGCATTACTGGTAAATAACCATGTCTATTGATAACGGATACTATTATCTCATTTCTGTTGTATTTTAAACACAAACTTCTGTAACTTATTCATATGCTAAGTAGAAACTTCATGTGACCAATAAGAACTGCAAGATTTCGATCCGCCGGATGCTGTGAAATAGTATAAAAGTCCTCGAGGTGGCGTAAGCGATTCACACTTATCTTGTAGTAGCTATCAGTGCTTTTCGTCAGTTTAAGTTACGATCAAAGTTATGATTACTTTGTCAGTCCAACATGCTCAGGCAAATATGCAGAAGGACCAGCCAACAAAAATTGAATGCATTGTTTTACTTCGCTAACGAGAAGTTAACCAGGATAGCACCAACGTGTAAGATAACCGAAAAAGACCTGGATTTCACCGTAGGAATGGTGGTAACTGTCAACTGGGAGGGAAAATTAGTTGAAGCGGAGATCCTTGCATTAGATGGTAAGTCTGACTTTGTCAATTTTAGTCAGTTGCATTTAATTTGTTCTCTATATTTTTCAATGCTGGACAACTGTTCACACTAAGAAATCAGTTATTTTTACGGTTAAGTTCCAGAGTCAAGCGAACAGTCTGAATTGATTTCACTTATTACCATCACTCAAGCACATATAACTTCCCCTGTAGATGACGTGAACATTCTGAGCGAGAATGATTTGAAGTGGTCAGCTAAATACTTGCCTGCGCCGGTGGACAACGAACTGATGGAGGAGAATACCAAGCAAGCCATCGAACCTCAAAAAAACAAAGTGGCGGTCCCCAAAAAGGTTAGTTTAGCTAGGAGTCTTAACCGTGCATAGATGCGGCCTTACAGGGTACAAGCGGAAAGGATAGGGAAAAATTAGTTATTTTACTTTAAAATGACTTGTTTACAACAATGGCAGTCTTACTTGAAATTTGCTTTAATTTGCGTCCCGTGCAGCGTACAGACGAAAAAGTTATTTTACTTTAAGATGACTAGGCGTATACTGGAGAGTTAACAACAATAGCGGCCTTGTTTTTGCTTAAATTCCTGTCGATTACGCAGATTACCAACAAAATAGATAGAAAAACAAGTTGTTTCACTTTAAATGACTTGACTGTTAACAACAATGGCGGCCTAACTTTTTTAAAAATTTGCATCGCGCACAGAAATAGGGGAAATTGACGAGTTCTTTTACTTTAAAATGACTTTTAAATGGATCTGTTTCTGATAGACGAGGACTAGGCTGAAAGAAACTGACGGAGCTCAACTTCAGAATACCCCGCCACTCACGCCCTCCTTAAATCTACTGCTACCGTAGTTAATGAATAAGTACTAAACTTAATGTTAAACTGAAGTGTTACCGCGGTCCGCAGTCCCGCAGTCGATGAATAAATATTAAACTAAGAGTTGAACTAAAGTGCTACCGCGGTCCGCAGTCCCACAGTGGATGAAAGAACGACGTATATTCCTGGTTTTAAATACAGTTTATTATTCATTTATGTAACTCCGGTAGAAGGATTTTGAGTGGTATTTTAGTGGAGGGGTATTCTGAAGTTTAGTCTCAAAACTGAACAAAATTAGTATTTTACATACACGATACTACCATCGTTCCGTTTTATGGTATGGTCCTGGCATTCCATCCAACTTATTGAATGAAATTTCTCCCATTCGTAGCTTTTTTCGATTTGGTTTTTCTCGTAAGCAGTTGAAAAGAATGTAATTTGTAATCTGCGAGCTTTGGAACTGAAATATCTAGATGGAATCTTTTGCAAGACGATTAATTTACGCGCTGTAAAGTAATCATTTTTGGCTCAAAATTTTACTTAAGTTGCAAATCTCAAATTAAACTCTAATATACTGCCACTTCATTTTATGTTTCAGGCTGATCAAGTACGAAGTAGAGAGAGCAAAGTTGATTGTCCATCAGATCCTTACGAGAAATTTTTAGCGGAACAGAACAAACGAAGTCTGGAATGGAAGTCCACACGCGAAGCGAAGAGGGCCAAGGTACAGTCCGTAACCCCAGCGGCAGCCACCCCAGCCATAAAACACCAGAATGACGTGAGCAGCGGAGACCGTAACTATTGTCATGAGGACTCCGTCACTCTTCTGCGCCAGCAGCTTGCAGTCCAGACAGAAGAGTGCCGCAAATTGAAGAAAACATTGGAAAGCTTGGAAGCAGTGAATGCCCAAATCCTTAGGAACCAGACAGAAATGAAGGATAACTTTATTAAGGTAACATTTCTAATAGTGATATAACGTCAGAACGATTGCAGAATACCAGTCTAGTCTCGAACAGCAGTCCCACATCCACCAAACTTTGTTGAATAGTCAAGTCTGTGTTAGTAACTGAACAAGTGCTCCCGCAGTCCTGCAGTTAGATACTTCATGGGCTTTACCAGTAGTCGGAGGGAACAGTAGCAAGGAAACATTTTTTTTTACCGGAGCATTAAGCATACAAAGCTGATAAAATATATTTTCCTTTAATCTATGCTCGGGTTATCATTGCAGCTGCTAGAGAAAATACAGGACAGCACAGCAACAATGAAGGACAGCACAGCCACAAGCTCAGCTGTTTCAAACCTGAAACCAGACAGAAAATGAAGGATAGGAACCAGACAGAAATGAAGGAAAATGAAGGAAAGGCGTCTTGCAGTGCTAGAGGAACAAGCTGCTGAGAATGGGACATTCCATTTTTTATCCGCACCCCCCCTATGGAAGGCACAATTCCGACAGGCCCTTTCCCCCAAATTCAGATTCCGACACCCCATTTTTTTTTTATAAAATTGGAATCCGACACCCCGTGGAAAATTGGAACCAAGATCCCGTTTCCCGAAATCGAGCAGCTTACCTTATTTACTATTTTCCCTAGTTTTTTTGCCGGGACCACTCACCAGTCACCGCTTTCGACTATGTCGATTGAATCAACCTCCTCCCCAGTACTTTCGCGGTGTTGCTCGTAAAAGCATCAATTCATTGATGCGGGGTCTGGGCACGGGATTGCGACTCTCTAAAGTTACTTTTTGTGGAGGGATAAAAACAGGAGAAAAATGTTAAACCGTTTCAACGATCTTTTACTTCAACATCAACATCTACTCTAATCGTTTCCTCATCCTCGACATATTATAAAAGCTTTTCCTTTCAGTATCTCATCTGTTCTACTGAAGCAACATATAGACACACTTCGGAGTATAACTGATCACGCCATCATTTCTGCCCAAATACACCACCCGCACTAGACATTTTCCATTCCCTTGGTTTTCAAACTAAAACCAAATTCTTTACGAACAATTAGCAATCCTTAAATTCCATCGACATGTATGGCTTTCCGGTTTTTGTTATCATTTACTGTGTTCACGTTATGAAAGGAAGCAATGAGGTCTCTACAACAAATACAACATGAAATGAAAAATGTCCCCTAACAAGGGTAATAAAAACTACTCTTGGGTCTCTTCAGAGGAGTCGCTGCTCTCTGTTTCCACTTTTGCCTTGACATCCATATCGTCGCTGTCATCTGTCTCTTCTCCGTCCCCTGTTGGTTCTTCTCTGGGACTTTCATCGCTGTCATCTGTCTCTTCTCCGTCCCCTGTTGGTTCTTCTCTGAGACTTTCATCGCTGTCATCTGTCTCTTCTCCGTTCCCTGTTGGTTCTTCTCTGGGACTTTCGTTGCTGCCATCTGTCTCTTCTCCGTCCCCTGTTGGTTCTTCTCTGGGACTTTCGTTGCTGTCATCTGTCTCTTCTCCGTCCCCTGTTGGTTCTTCTCTGGGACTTTCGTCGCTGCCATCTGTCTCTTCTCCGTCCCCTGTTGGTTCTTCTCTGGGCCTTGTCCGTGTTAATACCGACTGCAACATTCTCCCTAAGTCTTCTGCAGTTGGTTCATTTGCAATTTCCGGTGGAATCTTTTGGAAAGAGGCTGATCCAAGGTAGTTTCGTTTGTTTTCGAGAGCCTTCCTCAAGGACTCTTGTGCCTGTTTCAGTTCCCCCATCGCACTTCTTGCGGCATCTTCCGCTTGTGATATCTTGGCCTTTTTCTTGGTGGTTGTGTTTGCAGTATTCTTAAGGGATTGGAGAGTTTGGTTTATTTTCAGCAGTTGGCGGTGCGTGTTCAAAGTTCTTTTCACATTTTCATCCACCGTGGCCACTTTTTGCTGTTTGCGAGGCTTTGGTGCGCTGATAGGTTCTGCTCGTGATTCCTCATCTCTTAAGTTGTCAGCTTCCATAACAAGAACTGCAGTTTTCGTCAATGTCCAAGCAGTGTCGATGACACCGTTTATTGCAGTTCCTTTCCATTTGTTTAGTTCCCTGTCTTGACAGAGCTCTTCTGCTTTATCGTTCCAGAACTTTCTCCTTATTTTTTCAAGACCCTGTGCCCTTGATACTTTTGTCGTTGAGTAAATTTTAACTTTGCGGGATGCTGCGTTGGGGTACATTGGCAAATCTCTTTCTTTACCCTTCAGCCACTTTGCAAATGGGGACTGCCCCTTGGCAACTGAGGATTGTCCATTGGTTCTATCTGTAAGTATAGAAAAGTATGAGTCAACGCCCCTCAAGAAGTTACTTCTTAAACAATGCGCAGTGTAATGCAAAATATGATAGTTTGACGGCTCTGGTATACTGATTGATTTTTTAAAAAATACCTTTCATGGAGTCAGGTGCAGGTTTCGTGGAGTCAGGTACAGGTTTCATGTAGTCAGGTGCAGGTTTCATTGAGTCAGGTGCAGGTTTCATAGAGTCAGGTACAGGTTTCATGTAGTCAGGTGCAGGTTTCATGGAGTCAGGTGCAGGTTTCATGGAGTCGGGTGCAGGTTTCATGTAGTCAGGTGCAGGTTTCATTGAGTCAGGTGCAGGTTTCATAGAGTCAGGTACAGGTTTCATAGAGTCAGGTGCAGGTTTCATGGAGTCAGGTGCAGGTTTCATGGAGTCGGGTGCAGGTTTCATGGAGTCAGGTGCAGGTTTCATGGAGTCAGGTGCAGGTTTCATGGAGTCAGGTGCAGGTTTCATGGAGTCATCCAAACTATTTTGATCTGCAAAAAAACAAAAGTCGAAAAAGTTAAGGAGTCTGTTTTTTTCGAGGTCTCATTTCCGATAGTTCCGATAGTTCCATTAAAGTGAACAGTTGAATTTTTAAATTATTATTTTACTATTCGATAATATACAAAAATATCAAATATAACAGTCTTTATGTCTTTCTAACCAATAAGAAACTTGTATCTATCCTGCACAAACTGAAAACCAATCAGAAATTACTTTACATATTAGAAACAGTAAGGCCCGTTCCAAACGCCGCTCCATTCATGCTCCGAACCTAACTGAAGAGTTAAGTACGGCGGAAGAGCGGCGTTTGAATCAGTTCGGTTCGGCAGATTACGTTTGGAGCGGCAAACAACATTAAATTCGGCAGGGTCTGCCGCACTATGCGACGTTGGACCGGCTTTGATTCAGACGCCGAACTTTTCATGTGCCGAACTTAAGGCATAAATTATTATCACTTGGCCTGAAAATCGCTGACATTTCGATTTGTTTTGGTTCAAACTGAATTAAGTTCGGCGAATTAAGTTCGACTTCTGAATCAGCAGGCGTACTTTTGTTAATTTGGGTTGGTACAAATTCGAATTGAGTTCGGCTCATGAAAAGTTCGGCGTCTGAACTAGGCCTAAGGGGCAGCAGAAGACTTGTGAAGAAAATGTATCAGGCGTTCTTTCTTCGCTTTTCTTCCCTTCCCCCGTTCGCCAAAAGAAAGCCTGATAGCAGGTTACTTGAAAAGACATTTTTAGATTTTCCCACGATAACAAGATTACTGATCTCATTGCATTTGCTTCGTGTAGGCGTCCGTACACAACAACTACAAAATTATTAGTAAAGAAAATCATAAAAAATCACAAACCTGCTTGTGTTTTTGGATGTTGATATTCATCTCTACCCACTGATGCAAGGTCACCCTCGAGCTTCATCTTCTTGCCAAGTGACATGGTTTTAAGGAGAATTTTCTTGCGGTGCCCAGGAAGATTTACACCGATCTCGCGTAGCTCACTGTCCGTTATTGTAGATACAACTTCCAACTCATCATAGCCGTTGTCCAAGAAAAGTTGCTTAAAAGAAGTCAAGTTATTTTCTTGAAACCAAACATCAAAGGTATCCATTTTAACTGTTAATAACCACCCGATAACTAGTTCCCCGGGCTAGTTCTCAAATCTGTCGCGACATTTTTACTGAACGTGAGTGACACGACGTGCCCAAATAGGATCACGCCACTTCCGGTTGTCATAAGCTCGCCTTACTTGAAGCGTGGTTAAACACGGAGCGATCCTTTAAAAGCAAGGACACGCCCCCTTGAAGCACTTTGTTGGCTTCCTATGCAATGGTGGAAAGCCAGAATAACGGTCGCATAACATAGAAGTCGTGGAGAAATAGCGGTTTTTTTCGTCAAACCAACGGCGTCATTTACGTAGAATAATATAAGCTAAATAATAAAAATACAGTGAAAATGAAACTTATATTACAACTATAGATAATGGCTTTGGAAGACCAAAAACGATGAATTATCTTTGTCGCTGCACGCAGAACATTCAAATTTCGCCGCTAACTAAAATAACAAAGCCGATGCCTGCGAGATATCTGTTTACTTTCCATTTATCTCAGCATGCTGAGAACGAAACGAAATCTCGGAAGATGTGATTTTGGTTAGCCTGTGAACACAGACGAATTTTGGTGGGATACTAAAAATTATTTAGGTTTATGAGCGTTTATATGATTGTGCAAACAAAATGCAAATTTGAACAACAATTAGACTTGAGAAATTAAGCCAATCAAATTGGTGCATTGGCCGTCCGTTGGGATTTGTGATTGACAGGCTGAACATCTTAGCCTCGTTATATAGGATCGCTCCGTGTTTAAGAAATTATCGAGAGGTTGACTCACAAGCAGGCTATTTTGCGAACGTGTTTATATTCTCTCAGGATGGCATTATTAAATGATCTGAAACGTCTTCGAAATAGGATCAAAGAAGACAACAGAGCTGTCTGCATTGAATTGCAAGAGTATTACGGCGGGTTTGTTCCAGATACTGTGGCACCTTTTAGCACGTGGGAACAAAAACAGAGAGAAGTGGACACTCTCTCCCAAGTTTTGATGCCAGATGACATTCCCACGGAGATAATACCAACAAAAGTTACCGGCGATGGCAACTGTTTATTTAACTCGGTTTCTGTTCTTCTCGTTGGAAGCGAAGACTTGGCAGCTACACTACGTCTGTTAACCGCTGCTGAGTTGTACCTTCATCAGGATTTTTATGCTAATCATCTCAGGTAACTAATAGCTAAACTAATACTTACAGTTTAAACACGGAGCGAGCCTATATAGCGAGGCTGAGGTATTCGGCCTGTCAGTCACAAATCCCAACTGGAGACCAATGCTCCCATTTGATTGATTCATTCACTCAGGTTTAATTTTAACAGGTAACGAGTCAAAGAAATAGATCGAACGCGAGCGATCGTGTGAAGCATTCTGTTTTGTTTTGTTTTTTAAGTAAGCAGTGCCTTTTGAACTTAACGAACTATACATGTAGCTTCAGGAGAAGAATTTAGAAAGAAAATCGACTTTATCGATGCTAACCTCACATTTTTGTTACTCAAATTAAAAAGCCGTGTCTATTACTTTTGATGCCAGAAAAGAAAATAGAGTCTCTTGGCTCCGTCGTGGATAAACGCGGTTGAAAAATAAAGTTGGGACAAAGAGAATTCATCGTTCTCGTTCAGATCAGTTCCAAAGGGTTAATAGGCCTGTTTTCACTGTATTTTTATTATTTACCGTATTTTATTCTACGTAAATGACTCCATTGTTATTTCTCCGCGACTTCTACTGTTGTGCGACCGTTATTCCACCACTACACAAAAAAGCCAACAAGTGCCTCAAAGGTGGCGTGTCCTTGCCTTTTATAGGCTCGCTCCGTGTTTAATTACGCTCGCCCTCAGAGGTCACTATTTAGCTCAGTGTTGTGTATTTTCCGAAATAATAATCGTGCTAAGCCAGTTATTTTACATTTATATTTTCAGATGCTTTTTAGTCATTATTTTTGAAAATTAAGATATCAGCTAAAAAATACTACTTCTGAAGTGGAAATGTGGCAATCAGAAATCCTTTTTTCAGTTGTGAAAATTGCCATTTCTGTCTTTGTACTATGGTAGACATAGCAATTTCCTTCCCGTGCCCAAGTACGTTTTTAATAAAAATGACGCTTGTGAGTCAGCTATTTCATAGGACTATCGAATGGTCTTTGCCAGCATGCGAGCAGTGCGTTTATTTCTGCGAGCAAGAGCAGTGATAAAATTTGTCTTGCGAGCAGCGAGCGCTTCGTAAATTATTCGCTAGCCGAGCATGCGAGCAGTTGCAAAAATTTTGCGAACACGAGCAAGCGAGCATTATCTAATTTTTGCGAGCAGTTCGAGCAAAGGCCAAATTTTACAAGCACTTTTAAATTCAATGGGACCATTCGATACCCCCTTTTATAATTTATCACGTGCCTGTGCTGATGTGAGCACCTTTGTCTGCACACTAGAAGCAAAGCCAATTCCTTCGCAGTAAAACGAAAGGAAAAGAAATGCCCCCGGGGTACTCCCTAATATAAGGTTGCAGCTCTTGAGAAGCACGATTTAATTAGTATCCGGAGTTCTAAGCCCTTCTCAAATGTTTACGCAAACCGAGGAGCTTCCTAGGTAGGGTGTGGCCTAAAATAAGATACTGAGTAGGAGAGAGCCATATTTTGTTGGGAAACAAGGTAATGGTTTCAAGATGAGCGCTGCACACCACTACCCAAATTTTGGGGACTGGCATGATAGCCCCTGAAAACTGGTCGCACACAAGAGTTGGGTGTGGCTATTGCTTACAATTGACGATGTCTACGGAAAGATGGAAAGAAAAAAACGATCGTATTTAAAAAGCAAGCAGTTTAGTACAATACTGAACGAAATGCTGCTCAATATGTCCTTTATGAGGTAGAATTTTTACAAACATGATTAGTAGTTGAAAAGTTTTGGTGTTAATTTCGTCCAGTTATCACATTCGTCATTGTATTTTTGTCTTGGAATCAACAAAGCAGATTCACCATTGAGTAAAGATGCTGGGTTTATGATGTCTTTGTCAATAGACCTCTCAGATGGGCGTGACAGACTTGGAGCAGTTAAGAAACAAGCATTATCAACTTGTTGTAACCGACGATGGGCAGGGCTCATTGAGATTTGTGCACTATGTTCTGTAATTCGTCAAACCGTATTTTCAGTATATCCGCCTTATTCTCCAGCGATACGACCTTTTTTCCACGGCCAAATAACACCGCGCATGGGGACCGTGTCACCTAGCATTGTGTGCTACGTAATGTGGACTCGAGATGGCGATTTGGATAATGAGGGGTATTTTCAGCCGAATCACTTCGTACCACTAATAGGATTTACCCAGAACGAAGGACCAGCCACATATGCCGAAGCCGTTAAACGCGGGAAAACACTACGCCGTCCTATTTTGTCATCGAAGAATTCAGTCTCTTCTCGTCAAAATGTTAGTGGTAATGTGAAGAAAACAGAAAATCAAGGCCTATCACATCTTTCAGAGGAAGACGACACCGGAGACAAGGAAATTCAAAGCCTCGTCTATCACCAGTCCCCACTCCTCTACCCATATGAAAGGATCATCCTCATATGCCGAAATCGCGAAACGCGGGAAAACTCCGGGTGGTTCCATTGCGTCATCATTTAACAATTCGGCCTCTTCTTGCCAAAGTGTTAGTAGCAATGTAAAAACAGAACGTCAAGGCCCATCTCACCTTTCAGAGGAAGGAAAGACACCGGAGACAAGGAAATTCAAAGCCTCCTCTGTTACCAGTCCCCGCTCCTCTACCCATATGAAAAGATCATCTTCATATCCCGAAACCGTTAAAGGCGGGAAAACGCTGGGCCGTCTCATTTCATCATCGAACAATTCGGTCTCTTCTCGTCAAAGTGTTAGTAGCAATAAAAAGAGAACAGAAAGTCAAGGTCCATCTCACCTTGCAGAAGCAGAAAATACACAGGAGACAAGGAAAGTTGAAACCTCGTCTGTCACCAGTGCCCGGTCCTCTACCCAGACCAAAGGATCATCCGCAAATGCCAAAACTGTTAAACAAGAAAAAAGTCCGGGGGGGTCCATTTCATCATTTAACAATTCGGCTTCTGCTCGAAGTGTTAGTAGTTGTGAAAAGAAAACGGAAAGTTTGCAAGGTCCATCTAACCTGTCAGAGGAAACCCAGACGCCGGAGACAACGATATTCACCGCATCGTTTGCTACCAGTTCTAACTCTTCTACTCTTAAAGAAACCGTAAAATGAGAGAAAACTCCTGGCGAATCCACTTGCTCATCATCTAAAGAACAGAAACAACAGAGTCTAAGTCCATCTCATTATTCAAAGAATGAAAAGGCACCGGAATCCATCGAGTTGGTACCTTCTCCTAAAAGAAAAAAAAGTGACATTTCCAGTCGTATGGCGTTGTTACATAAGCCATCTCTTCGCCACAAGAAAAGACAGTTTTCAAAGGCTACAAAAGCAGCATGCACATCTGCTTCACTGTGTAAACATCTCACAGATTTGAAAGAGAAAGATTGCGATGCCAAAGTTCAAAACGTTCAAGGGAGGAAAAGAAAGGCACAAATACAAAACAAGGAGACAATAACTACGAAAAGGTTTTTGTTCGAAAGGATATTCAAGATCGTGGCTTATCATTGGCTCAGCAAACAAAACCAAAATGACCCGAAGACGAACAAAGATCGTGTTTACCATTACACGTAGGCTACAATTGGTACGTTGAGCGAGGACGCGCAGAGTCCAAAAACAGAGCGCGCTCAGACAGCAGAGTTACCCACGATATCACCTTAGATGAGGATGGACGAATCTTAGGGACTAACAGAAGTAAGGTCAGTGGTACTTTACAAGAAAACTTAGAGGCACTTAAGGAAAAAGTAGAAACGACAAAGATACGGAAAGGAAAGTCGCGGTTTCTTGCTGTCATGGCTGTAGGAGATCATCTCTGCGCCAATTTCCCCATCATCTCCACCCAGGAAGCAGGCAGAATCTATCACAGCACCTTAGGAAAATGGACTGAGGAGAATGACAGTGTCATAAAACGGAAAACTTCCATGGAAATTTATGAATGTCTCTCAAAACACCTTAATCTGTTGCAACTTTATATCCGAGGAACTGCATTTGTCCTCGAAAATCGCACCTCGCCCTTACTAGATGTAGTAAACAACTTCAAGAACATCTTTGATTCATTCGATGCTAGGACGCAAATAAACGCACACATTGAAGACAGAATCGGAGACTGCTATAAGACGGCTTTGGCGTACCTGGACACCAAAAGATATCGTGATACCATCCAGTTTCTCCTCACACAGATTACTAGTATTAATTTCATGACCAAACTACAAGGAACGACGAACAAACACTCCCTGCAAGGGTGTGTGCTAACAGTGCCAGGAAAGCTCCAAAAGTTTGAAATGATCATGCGAGAGTTAAAGGAAAGTAGAGACATAACCCATCTTGCACCAAATGAGAAGCGAGGGTTAATCAGGCGGCAAATAGACTTGGCGAAGGAAAGAGAATTAAGGCACCGCTTTCAGAGTGACAAAATATCGGGAAGAAAACTAAAGATTGAAGATTTTCCTGACATCTCTGCAATCATCGAATATGAATTTGGAGAAGGTGACAGATTGAAGAGGGGCGGGGGCGGTCTAGAGAGCCATCCTAAACTAACTAACGACACACTTTACTGTGCAGCAGATAACATGACAAACATGAAAGATGCACGCCTAGCTTTGCTTTGTTTGGCCCCTGAGGATTTCTCAATCAGTTTGTCCTGCTGTTATAATTATACCCAGAACTTCAGAAAAGGGACACTACAAGCAAAACGGCATCACGAGGGTAGAGGCATCAATGCATGCGTGTCACTTCACAAGGCCCCTGACACGGCTCCGATCAAACAATCGGTCATCAACGTCCACTGGAGCTCAGCTAATGTCAACACCATTCTGGATGAAGCGGCGGAAAACCCATGCGAAACAATTGTCGACTCGTATGATGCCAAACAAGTTGTACACCCTAATGATAGGCACAACATGATAACCTGGAGACTGTGTGAGTATGAAGACCATACATATGACCAGTCCAGGAATAATGCAGTGACCCCAATGAGTCACCTTTTCTTAAAGACGGAAGAAACTCATCGCAAGTCTCGATTCAGTCCATACGAAAATAATGCTGATTTCTTCGTGGGGTCTTCCGGAAGACAAGAGACTATTATACACCAAAAGAGAACAGGAAAAGCGGCAACCGTTCTGAGGTTATCATATTATGAAAACGAAACGGTATTCCGTGCAATAAATGAGCTCCTGTACTTGATGACTCTGCCTCAATTAGATTATTATTTCCGTAATCCAAACACTGGAAAGTTGAAAGAATATTTTGTGTTTGTTGTCGACAACGGGGTGGACATGCCTCGAAGTCCCTTGGTACAGATGCTTCTTGTGCGCCTAAGAAGATATCTAGGAATAAGAAAGATTACACAGGTTTCTTTTGCTGAGTACCATAGTAAGCGCAACCCAGTTGAACGGGTGCATGCCGTGGAAGAAAAAGAGCTGGCAAAACATGGACCGTTCACAAGAATCACAGCAGAGACAACTACGGTGGAGCATAGACAGGCAATGGAGGAGATGGCAGATGAAGTTCGCGGTGCTTTCTGTCGTGGGCGATTTGGGGGTCAGCCGTTACTGTGCGTCAGAAGCATTAGAAACGAAGACTTCATATTTGACGATGAAGACAACATGCACACGTTTCTGGCGCTGACAGAACAGCGAAAGCTCGAATGTTCACTCCAGTACAAGTCTAAATCTAATGAGATCAGTAAAGAACTAAGCGTTCTTTGGGGAGTAAGTGATAACTTCCAAGGCGACTATGCTGAGGATTACCAAGTGCTAACTAACGACAGTGGATCCACCACGAGGACAGCATGGAAAGACAAGTACACTACAACTATTTTTGATGAGTCGTCCTTGCTTCTGTCGCATACCCTCCAGCCGGTTCCGGATTATGTAAGATGGTATCTGACGGGTGGTGAGATGCATTATCTGCCTTATGAAGAACGGCGAGACTTTGTAGATGGCCCCTGGAATGAATTTCCAGAACTATTTCTTCCCTCAAGAATAATAGATCTGGTGTTCCTTTCATTACGAAACCTCCTGTCGTACCTAATGAGCAGTGTTAGTCTTCTGTGTTGGTGTCCCATAGAGGAAGTTAAAAAGTCATTGACAAAGAAGGCAGAAGACATGGAACACGACTACGTCGACTGCATTGAGCAACAGCGGTGGAGGCAGCATCCTTTCTACAAAGAAAAAAGAGAAACGCTGGAAGAAAAGTGTAAGAAGAAAGGAGTCGACTTCAGTGGGGGCAAACACCTGCTAGTCAAGCGCCTTGCATCTAGTGATTCCTTGAGCTCACCGCCGACTTTAGATGAGTACTCCGGAGACATTGCAGCAATTCCGTGCTCCACCAAAGAATTAACAAAGCTACCAGTCAGCAATCTTAAGCAAATTCTCCACTTCCATAACATTCCCACTCTAGGAAACAAAGATCAACTTGTGCTACGTGTACTGGCTGTACGTACAGGCACCACCCATCTGTTATTTCAAAGGGAGCTCCAGGCCCTAGAAGATCTAACAGAAGCTGCAAAGATGGCAGTAAGAGAGGAAATTAAAGCCTGTGCCCTTACTAGCAAAGTGGTTTACCGTGAAAGAGCTTTCAAAAGAGAGACAACATCCTCACTAAACGAAAAGCGACCACGCGAATCCCTTTCAAAGTTAGCAACCATCTTCCACGAAATCCGAAGTCTCATTGGAACAACTAGGGAAGTGAACAATCAGAAATGCGACCAAGATAACTTAAAAGCTATTACCACGCCAGGAACAAGGGTGGCAGTGCTCTGGACCAAGACAGACAACATGTCAGGATGGAAGCCTGGATGGTACACAGCAGTAGTCAGAGGTTACAAAGAAGAACTTGATGAGGTAACCATAGAGTACAGTAGTGAGCATGGGAAGCGCTATGTTATGAGCGTTAGTGACAACGTCAAGAAAGGAAACTTAAAAGTGCTTAAGACAACTTGTGACAGCAATTTGCATAATGACGTTACAGAGATTGGCGCAAGAATCCAACTGCGACCGTTTGGGCCCTGGAACGTAGTGAGTAGAGAGGACTCTTCATCCATCACGATGGTGTGGAAAGCCTCAGACACATCAACAATGGTAAACACTTTAGCCTTAGTTAGTCGTGGAAGCGTTTCTTCAATCGTCGGTATTGTGTACTTGGGTCTTCTGATGGCCTTGTTAATGGTTTGACTTGGATCAATGCATATTCGAAGTTTTCCGTTAGGTTTCTCTTTCACCAGGATGTTTGAGAGCCAATCTGTAGGCTGTGTGACCGGTCTTATGATGCCTTCATCACAGAGTCTCTTTAACTCGTCATTTACTTTGTCCAACTTTGCCACAGGAACTCGACGCGTTGGGGCGTGTACTGGAGTGACATGAGGATCAAGCTCGATGTGCAGAGGAGTTCCAAGAGGATTTCCGCGGCCTGGCTTAAATACATTTGAGTAGTGGTGTAGCACGTCTTCCTTTGTCAGTTTTCCTAGTGGTGGAGGTGACTGCATATTGCGCAGAATCTCTTCTTCGACTGCGTTTGTTTCATCAGCATACATCTTCAAGTAACCTAAAGCTTGAGCATCTCTTCCGCTGAGAAGTGGCGGTTTCTGATCAGGCACGTTGACCACAAGAAAATCTATGGTGTGAATCTTGCCCCTTCTATCACAACATAAGGTTACTTGGCCTTCAGGGCGGATAGTTTCGCTTCCATACGTGTTAATCTTGCTTCTGCTCCGCGAAATCTTTACGTCAGGAAACAACTCGCTTAGTAGACTGGTTGGAATCGTGTTGCATGTGGACGCCGAGTCGATTTGTGCTTTCACGACTTTTGTTTCTCTTCCATGTACGAGATGTAGATGAGCAAAGAATTTCCTTGCCGGCTGTGAGGGTATCTCGCAATCCGCCACAAACGCCTCTTCACCGTTGTCTTCATTGACAAAATTTAATTGCTGCTGGCGTCCTTGTCGTCTTGCTCCACCTCGACAAACGTGCGCGAAATGACCAGGGATCCCACACTTTCCGCATCTTTTGCCAAACGCTGGGCAATGCTGTTGGCGGGGCTGTTGATGGTTGCCGCCACACCAGAAACACTGTATTGATTGCTGTGCTGGCTTCAGAGTTTGCCGCTGATTTGTAAATGTTGATTTACTCGTAAAATTCACCTGTTCCTGCTGTGTGTCCCTGGCAGTTTTCATGAGTTGATTCGCAAACACAGTCGCTTCGAACGTTTTGGCCACTTCGACAACTTCTCTTAGCGTAACTTTCGTTTGTGCGATGTCTCCGTGTCTGTGTCCTTTTCCGATTAGTTTCACTCGAAGCGTATCAGACGTTAAGCCAGCGATAAACTGGTCCCTCATAAGCTCGTCAGCGAAGCCTTCATATTCACACTGTGCTGCTTGATTCCGTACACGCGTCTCCCAGGAGGCGATCGATTCGTTTTCGTTTTGCAGAAGGCGAAGAAACTTTTGTCGTTCCCCTGACACTCCGACGCTAGCGCCGTAGTATTCTCTTAGTGCGGCGACAACACAATGGGGTTTCTTCTGATCGGCTTCGTCTAAGCCTAAACTGTATTTATAGACCGTTCTAGCTGCTGGAGATAAGGATGCCCGGAGACATGCCATAGCTTTTTCAGGTTTGGTCCATTTCTGTGCGTCAGTTTCTTTCGATGGATCAAACCAACTTTGCATGACGCAATAATCTGTCAAATCTTCGATGTACGTTTCCAAATCATGTTTGTCATCTCCTGTTTGCTTGAACTCGGGAAACAGGGTGTTCGAAGCCATCACCGTAGGCTGAAGAATCGTTGAGTCGGTAACTGTGCTAGAGCCTTTACATTATTGCAAAATAAACTACGTCGCTGCCACCATGTTTGTCGTTCGGTAACATAGTCAAAACTGAATTTATTAACCCGATGCAAGAAATAAATACATACTATCGGATACCTGCGTGACAATGCTGTATAATGCAATTAAAGTGCAAGTGCATGTGATTAAATGCCAGGGTGCAAGTGAATGTGCAAATGATTATCACATAGTATAACACCTTTCCCCTTTTGGAAGATGAAATTCTTAACGGAGTGTCCATTGTGTTCATTGTTAAGTGTCCAAAAGAAAGTCACTTAAGTGATTTAAGAATCACGGTGATTAAAGTGTTCAGTTCATAATAAAGTCTTTAAATCTTGAAGGAAGTCTACGTTCTCTTGTTGAACGGCGATGTAGTGGCGGTGTAGGTTCTTGTTCCACTGGCTGATCCGTTCCCTCTATTGGCTCACTTTCAGATGGTAGAGATACTGTTTCAAATCGGTCCAATCTTCCATCATAATTGTCGACTGGTTCTGCCTTTGCCTCTCTGATTTGTGCGTGGTTTCGCCGGACTGGCCCCATTGCTGTGCTCACAAGGCAGGACCTTGGGGCGGGTCTTCCAATTACCTCCCCATAGATCCAGGGTTGATGTTTGTTCGTAGGCCTAGGTTTCACGTACACTTTTTCTCCTTTTGAGAACTCAGTAAGCGGCGCCGACACCCTCTTGTCGTATTGAGCCTTAGATCTCCATCTCCTTTCCGCGATGTTTTCTTGTACTACACTTGGGTACACTATCTGCGGAACAAGTTGACGCGGAGCTGTGGGGATGATGTCCCGTAATCTTCTAGACATAAGGCGTTGTGCTGGCGAGTAATCGTATCCCCGCTGAGGTGTGTTTCGGTATGCTAGGAGGGCCAGATAGGGGTCCTCGTGGCGAGACTTTTTCAGAATGTTCTTTGCAATTTTAACCGCTGACTCCGCCTTTCCGTTTCCTCGGCTGTGGTATGGTGATGATTTACGTACGATGAAACCGTATTCTTGAGCAAAACGTGAATATTCATGGCTTTCAAACTGTGGGCCGTTATCGGTTATGCACTCGTCTGGAATTCCATGCCGAGCAAATTGCCTTTTCATAGCTCGAATAACTGTGTTGGCTGATGTGTTCCCGCTGAGGGGGTCTAGTTCAAAGAAGTCACTGTAATGATGACCATAACGAGGTAGTTGCTTCCATCCAGCTGAAAAAGGTTGGCACTTATTTTGGACCACGGTCTAGTGGGTATATCATGAGATCTCATTGGTTCTTGCGGTCGCTCGCTTAGGTTCTGGGCACAAAGTCCACATGATAAACATTTCTCCCGGATTGCTGCTTGCATTCCTGGCCAGAACAGAGACTCACGCGCTCGCCTTATACTGCTGTCAGCTCCCTGGTGTGCTTTGTGTATTTTCTGTAACATCTCGTCTCGTAGAACGGCTGGGACAATTACTTGATGGGACCTGTAAAGAACACCATCATAAACTGAAATTTCATCTCTGAAATTCCAGTATAGCCTAAGAGGCTCTGGGGTTTCCTTTCTTTCTGAAGGCCACCCATTCATTATTACCATGTGCAGGGGTGCTAGAACTGGGTCTTTGGCGGTTTCTCGTCTTATTCCTTTCAGTGTGTCAGGTGTAACTTGGTTTGGCTCAAGATCCATTTCAGCTATTTCCAGGCGGAACACTTCACATTCCTGCTTGGCAGTGGAGGAGGGATGGCCAGTGACGGCTGCACGAGAAAAAGTGTCCGCAACGTAGAGTTCCTTCCCTTTCTTGTATCGGACAGTGAACTGATATCTTTGCAACTTCAGCATCATTCTTTGCAGTCTGCGGGGGGCTTTGCTGAGAGGCTTCTTGAATATTGTCTCTAGCGGCTGGTGATCTGTATGTACCGTTATGTCGTGTTTTCCGTATAGGTACTGGTGCCACTTATCCATGCAAGAGACGATTGCGAGGCACTCTTTCTCAATTTGGGCGTAGTTTTTCTCCGTGCTGTTTAGGGTATGAGATGTAAAACAAACAGGTTGATCATTCTGCAGCAATACTCCACCGATAGCATCTTCAGATGCATCCACTTGTAGCGTCACAGGAAGGGCTGCGTCATAGTAGCGTAATGCAGTTGCCGAGGCGATGAGTTTCTTTGCCGAGTTGAATGCACTTTCATGCTTGTTTGACCACAGGAATGCATAGTCCTCCCTGGTCAAGTCCCTCAATGGAAGAACTGTTTCTGACAAGTTATGGCAGAACTTGCTTAAGTATTGGCACATTCCAAGAAAACGCTGTACTCCAGACTTGTCAGTGGGCGCTGGCATCTCTGTAATCGCGGCTACTTTAGCTGGATCGGGCTCTACACCTCTGTCAGTGAGCTTGTGCCCCATGAAGGTGACAGAGGGAGATTTAAACTGCAATTTTTTTTCCGAAAGTCGCAGGCCATGGTTGTTGCACTTTTCTAACAGGCTTGTGAGATTTCTGTCGTGATCGATGTCAGCTTCCTCTCTAGAATCTCCGCATCCAAAAACGCAGATGTCGTCGGCAATGTTTATTACCCCGTGTAAGCCGTCTAAGAATTCATGCTGACGCCGTTGATACTCCTCCGGTCCCGAGGCGATCCCAAATGGCATGCGAGTGTAACAGTAGCGACCGTTTGGGCCCTGGAACGTAGTGAGTAGAGAGGACTCTTCATCCATCACGATGGTGTGGAAAGCCTCAGACACATCAACAATGGTAAACACTTTAGCCTTAGTTAGTCGTGGAAGCGTTTCTTCAATCGTCGGTATTGTGTACTTGGGTCTTCTGATGGCCTTGTTAATGGTTTGACTTGGATCAATGCATATTCGAAGTTTTCCGTTAGGTTTCTCTTTCACCAGCCAATCTGTAGGCTATGTGACCGGTCTTATGATGCCTTCATCACAGAGTCTCTTTAACTCGTCATTTACTTTGTCCAACTTTGCCACAGGAACTCGACGCGTTGGGGCGTGTACTGGAGTGACATGAGGATCAAGCTCGATGTGCAGGGGAGTTCCAAGAGGATTTCCGCGGCCTGGCTTAAATACATTTGAGTAGTGGTGTAGCACGTCTTCCTTTGTCAGTTTTCCTAGTGGTGGAGGTGACTGCATATTGCGCAGAATCTCTTCTTCGACTGCGTTTGTTTCATCAGCATACATCTTCAAGTAACCTAAAGCTTGAGCATCTCTTCCGCTGAGAAGTGGCGGTTTCTGATCAGGCACGTTGACCACAAGAAAATCTATGGTGTGAATCTTGCCCCTTCTATCACAACATAAGGTTACTTGGCCTTCAGGGCGGATAGTTTCGCTTCCATACGTGTTAATCTTGCTTCTGCTCCGCGAAATCTTTACGTCAGGAAACAACTCAGGAAACAACTCGCTTTGGTTGGAATCGTGTTGCATGTGGACGCCGAGTCGATTTGTGCTTTCACGACTTTTGTTTCTCTTCCATGTACGAGATGTAGATGAGCAAAGAATTTCCTTGCCGGCTGTGAGGGTATCTCGCAATCCGCCACAAACGCCTCTTCACCGTTGTCTTCATCGACAAAATTTAATTGCTGCTGGCGTCCTTGTCGTCTTGCTCCACCTCGACAAACGCGCGCGAAATGACCAGGGATCCCACACTTTCCGCATCTTTTGCCAAACGCTGGGCAATGCTGTTGGCGGGGCTGTTGATGGTTGCCGCCACACCAGAAACACTGTATTGATTGCTGTGCTGGCTTCAGAGTTTGCCGCTGATTTGTAAATGTTGATTTACTCGTAAAATTCACCTGTTCCTGCTGTGTGTCCCTGGCAGTTTTCATGAGTTGATTCGCAAACACAGTCGCTTCGAACGTTTTGGCCACTTCGACAACTTCTCTTAGCGTAACTTTCGTTTGTGCGATGTCTCTGTGTCTGTGTCCTTTTCCGATTAGTTTCACTCGAAGCGTATCAGACGTTAAGCCAGCGATAAACTGGTCCCTCATAAGCTCGTCAGCGAAGCCTTCATATTCACACTGTGCTGCTTGATTCCGTACATGCGTCTCCCAGGAGGCGATCGATTCGTTTTCGTTTTGCAGAAGGCGAAGAAACTTTTGTCGTTCCCCTGACACTCCGACGCTAGCGCCGTAGTATTCTCTTAGTGCGGCGACAACACAATGGGGTTTCTTCTGATCGGCTTCGTCTAAGCCTAAACTGTATTTATAGACCGTTCTAGCTGCTGGAGATAAGGATGCCCGGAGACATGCCATAGCTTTTTCAGGTTTGGTCCATTTCTGTGCGTCAGTTTCTTTCGATGGATCAAACCAACTTTGCATGGCGCAATAATCTGTCAAATCTTTGATGTACGTTTCCAAATCATGTTTGTCATCTCCTGTTTGCTTGAACTCGGGAAACGGGGTGTTCGAAGCCATCGCCGTAGGCTGAAGAATCGTTGAGTCGGTAACTGTGCTAGAGCCTTTACATTATTGCAAAATAAACTACGTCGCTGCCACCATGTTTGTCGTTCGGTAACATAGTCAAAACTGAATTTATTAACCCGATGCAAGAAATAAATACATACTATCGGATACCTGCGTGACAATGCTGTATAATGCAATTAAAGTGCAAGTGCATGTGATTAAATGCCAGGGTGCAAGTGAATGTGCAAATGATTATCACATAGTATAACAATATAAAAGATGACAGACTATATATTCAAGTTCGCCATATTCCGTGTACACTCCTGCTCCATTGGAGGGCCACGTTCGCTTCTCTGGGCTTGCAGTTTAGCTCTTCGTTCCAAATAATCGCCCACTGCCCTGCTGCAGAGTCTTGTCTGTCGTACGGAAGCTTTTTCTCCGTCACAGAAGCTTCATTTGCTGAATTCTAGCATTACGTGTTTTTCCTGTGAGTAGCCCGCGCGCGAGATTGTCCTGTCCAAACATGCATCAGCTTCTATCGTGTTAACTATTTTCTTCCGTTGTAGGGTCCAAGTGAATTGCCAAAGAGCGTTGCTAGATAGTATAATGTGTAGGTTTTGGCAGTTTATTTTTGGTGGAACGATTGTTATTTACCAAGTATCGGGCTCTGAAATATGAGAGGGATTGCAGTCGCCATTTTGCGAGACAAGCTGGGTACACCTCTTACCTTGACATCACTCGCTTCTTTCTCTTCGCATGTGATTGAGCTTTTCGTAGCAAACAATGATTTGTTTGCATTCTGCAGAGTTTTCTCTGTGACGGGAACGTGTTTTCTCGGCAATAAAAGCTTTATTGGCGGAATTCTAGCACTTCGTGTCTTACCGTGTAATTAGTCAGGTGCGCGCGCGAAGCCACATCACAGCTTGTGTCGCGTTGGTTGTTTTCTGCCGTTGTGGAGCCCGGTATGTCATCTATTGTACATTACTTTCTCTAATGTTTTAATGAAGCATGGCAGCACAGAGATGGGTCTGTAATTAGAGAATTCTTCACTATTGTTTGCTTTAAATACTGGAGTAACCAGTGCAACTTTCATGGTTTACGGAATTCACTACCGGACAGTGTTCGAACTTTGAACTTAACTGACTTTGAAAGAGCATTAGCTCACCTTAAATCAATGTAAATTTGAGCATTTTAAATTAAACTTGTATAATATTTTTAAGTATTCAGTAAAAGTAAAAGAATGTATTTCATTTTAGTCGTCAATTGTAAATATTGCACAGAATTGTATTTTATAATGTCATTGTACAATTATGTTGATTTCTTTTCTGATTTGTTATTTTTCTCTCAGAGAAATGAGCTTTTATAAAGCTACCCTTAAATTCGAGAAAAAATAAAGTTTATGTATGTATGCGTGTGTGTATGTATGTATGTAATGACAGCGAAATTTTCTTTACTAGTTTAGGTGGTGTTTCATCATGACCAAATTCGACTTCATTTCCAGCAACTGGATCCAAGAATAAGGATAAATTTTTATAGTAATTGATCACTTCTTGTTGTTGCGATTTGTGTATGTCAGTTTTTCATCTATCTTGCATTTTATCACAGGCAGTTTATGGGAAATAAGGCATCTAGAATTCTGTATAAACTGGCCTAATCCTTGTATATATATATATATATATATATATATATATTTAATTCTTTGCTTCGATCATCTGTGAGTAAACAGATAAATAATAATAATAGTTTATTCACAATTCATCACCCACAGAGAGCTAACAAAAACTAACAACGATACATTAATACGATTTGACTTCAAGCGAAGAAGAACTGGACGAGGATCACAGCTTCGTATATTGTTCCACGCCCAAGCTTCCACCGATGCGTCCTCAAAGCTCGGACGAGGAGCAGGGACAAAGTGCCATCTACCTGTCAAGCAGCCAAGACAGTGAAAGCAGTGGGGAAGGACAGGCCGAGTATACTACAGTAGTACCACTACCACCTCTAATAGACCTCTCCTCATCGGACGGCCAAAGCAGTGACGAAGAACAGGAACTCGGCCGGAGCAAAAGACGGCCTCTTGTTGACGTCGCCTTAACGCAAAGCAGCCTAGAAATCACAGATCCCGCAGCCATGCCACCAGACGAGATCATAACCATTTCGAGCTGTTCTGAGGGCGAAGAAAAGGCAAAAAGCAGCACGCCATCCAGGAAGCCTTACGCACTGCGAATGGTAGACCTTCCAACCGAGCTCCAGCGATTTCTCAATGACGCCAGATCTTTCTTCACACGTGCGCACTCGCTGGAGAGGCACAGTCAGCAAGTGGCAGTCAGTACTTATATGAAGGCAGAAGAGCGAATTCTTTGTAAGTACGTCACTTTTATTGTTACTAGCGGGATCGCTCGCATTTCTTTTTTCTTGTTTCCTTTGTGGATTCAAGTTCAGAGCCGTTCATGTTAGAGTGACAAGAGTCCGACAGCGCCTTTGAAGTTGACCGCAAAAGCTGCTTTTAGTCCACGCTAAGTGGGATAAATTGCAAAAAAAACAGAGATTTGAAAAATCTGCATGACGTATTTTGCCTCCACACCTGTCCCGATATTAAAGTTAACCAAAAAACGGTGCATTTTGGCCAAAAGCGGATGTCCGCTTTCCAGAGTTTTTTTTTTCAGATGTTTTCCGACTACACTAAGAGTGAACCTATAACCTGCCGCTCTTAAAAAAATTCAGACTATGAAGAGCGTTCCAGAAAAGCGCCGTCTTGGCTGCAAATAGCCATTTTCAAGAATCCATGAAAAACAAACCCTTTCGATTGAATGCCTTCTCTCTCTGACACTCTAGGTTTCCTGGGCCACGCCAAACGAAAAACAGCAGATTTGTCACCAGAGTGCTTCAACAGATCACGCCTGATAGAGGGTTATCTCGACTTTCTCAAGGTAGGTTACCTTTAGCTAGTTTAATTAAAAGCACAATGCAGGGTAGCAATCCCGAACAAGAGCGGACTTTCCTTCATATTCATTCTGACGCACGCCCCAAGTTGTGAACAGCTCTTAAAATTCATTCTAGGCGTGGGTCTTTTGTGCTACCGCGTTTCTCCTCATAGCAGCAAACCTGTTACATGATTGTTAAATCCCCAAAAAAGAAACCAGGAAACACAAATATTTAATTACCTAATAACGATGGAAATAGTGACATAATTGAAAAAACAGATCATATTAAATACTTAGGCGTTTTTCTTGATGAAAAGCTTTCATGGAAGCATCACATAGCATATGTTTGTTCTAGAATTGCCCGGAATATTGGAATTTTTACTAAATTAAGGCATTACATGCCTTGAGCCCAATTAAAACAACTTTATTATAGTCTTGTTCACCCCTACATATCTTACGCTATTCTTGCTTGGGGAAGTGGATCTAGAACTCAGATTAATAAAGTACAAACAAAACAAAACACAGTAATAAGAACAATATTCTTTGCCACTTCTCATGGAAAGAACACTGAAAGTGCACTTCCTCTTATGAACCTCCTTGAAATCTTGTCAATTACGTCTATTTTTAAGATGCAAGCACTTAAATTTGCACATCGATGGCATAATAAAGCACTACCAAACATCTTTGACAACTATTTCCAGTATGCTAATGATATTCACAGTTATAACACAAGATATGCTACTAATAAAAACTTTTATAAGCCATGCACAAGAACCAACATTGGAAAACAGTCTGTATCTTCAATTGTAGTTGACCTGTGGCAAGATCTTTCAACTAGCTTGAAAAATCTTAACACATTTACATTTCCTGGTAAAGTAAAAGAATCTCTTCTTAAAACCCAATTTAGTAACTTACCAATTTAGTAATTTGGTTTTACTTACTCAATTTAACAAGCAAAATTATGCTACGACTACCTATATATTATTCTGCCTATATGTTAGCTTATTTCTTTTTGTCTTAGTTTTAAATGCGTATATTTGTTGTTGTTCTTTGTTGTAGTTGCTACAGTTAGTATATTTACCTTTCCTTAGCTAGGGGCTAACTGGAAAACTTTAGTTTATTTAGCCCCTAGACACCTTTAAACTGTAATAGACTAGCTTCTTTTTTTTCCCTATTTTATTGCCCTTAAATTAATTTAAAATGTAACGCTCATAGTAGAAAGGTGTAAATAAAGGTTGTTGTTGTTGCTGTCATGTCGGGCTTTTTACCAAAAAGAAAAGCTTGAGTTGTTGCCGACATACCAACCCGTTGAAACAGATGGAGTATTTCCAATTTTGCTCACTACGACCCTAAGCTACTTTGTGAAGAGCTCAATTCTGAAAATCTTGCCGTTAACTTTAAGAGACATTAATTCCGGAGTTTTATTATAACTTCCTTTGTAGTTCATGCTGTTTTTGTTGACTTTTTTTTTAACTTCGTGCCCGTTTTTGTTTTTCTAAATTTTTTTGGTTTTTAACCGAGAGTGGCGAGGCCGTTACGGAAAATTCTCAAACCGAGGCCTTACCGCATTGTTTGAGTTGGTCTGTTCGTCTAATTTTTATTTTCTCAAACATCTCTATTCCAGGAGGACAGGCGACTGAGTGCAGCCACTATCAGCAATCACGCCAGCAGCTTACTGTATCCGCTAAAGTACTACCACCGGGCTCAGGCACCTAGGTTTGAAGACGTGAACATCATTCTCCAACTCCAAAAGATGGCCACGGTGCTTCAGAAGCAAGGAGACTTGGAAAGAACGTCAACGCGAGAAGATCTGCGCGCTCAAAATAAGCGGCTAGATTGGTGGGTATACCGGTTGTAAACTAATTTTAACAGAGTTTAAGGAAGCCAGTGGACTATGCTGACAAAACGTCAGATTACCTGTCTTACTATGACTGATGGTGTCGAAGTAATTTTGGAGCTGTTTTTTTTCTTTTTTTTTTTTTGGGGGGGGGGGGTTGTGTTCGCTAGGTTTTGTCGTTGAAAAAAGTATTTCATTGAGCTGTTTCAAAAACACACAAAACTCTATCTCAGCCTGGGCTTTATTCTTAAGATATTCTCAAAATTTTGCCAATTTCAGCCTTGATATTCTTATTTATTTTTGAGTGTATTCTCTTGCAACAAGAAAAAGATGGCTGCGTCTTTTGCGTTTCTAATCGTTCCATTTTTCCGCTTACTAAAGCTTGAAAGGAAAACACAAAAATGTCATGCCAGATCATGACTTCTTAAATTCAGCAGTTTCCACTGGTTCGCTCTTTACAGCAACTCCAATTTGCCGTTCTCAAAGCGCGGGGATTAACTGTCTTGTTTCTTTTTCTTTAAAAAATCTCTTTTTTGCCCTAACAAATTTTCCTTCTCTCTCTTCCCTTCAAGGGAAGAAGTTCTCCAAGCAAGGTCACTGCAGCGTTCGCGCTTTGAAATGGCCTGAAACAAGAAGGAGCGCACCAGAGAGGCTTGTGATCTGTTGCTCTTATCGCTTTACTGCAATATTCCACCTGAGCGTGGTCTTGAAGTCAGAACACTGGAGGTAGTCCGGGAATCAGAGCTTACAGAACCCTTCCTGCCGGCCCACTTCCAAAACAGAAACGTGACTCTAGTCCACAAAGAAGGCGGTCTTACCATCCACGTGCAAAGATTCAAAACCTACCGCTGCGCTGGAAAAGACACGGTGCCAATTGAGGTTTGTTGCTAGTTACCTATACCCACTCTCACTCACGTTTACTCGGGATAACTAGACATCAGGATAGGATAGGATACGATAACTTTATTTAGACTCGGTAAACTCGTCACTCACAACTATGAGAACCTAATTATTTACCTGAACTACATTAGGATTTTCAAGCAGTTCATTGAAGTTCAATGATTACCTGTTTGTGGTAAGTAATCTACTAGAACAAATGTACAGCCAGTGAAAACCCGAGGTAGCCCAAGTAAGAAGCTGGAAAAAAAAAATCACCCACTTAGGGAGCATCGATCAAGTTTGCACGGATGTATGTTGTCCACGTATAAGAACCATGTACTTTTCGATTTTGCCTAACTAGGTTCTCACATAAATGGAACCTCAAGCAAATCTCTTGAAACGGCTCGTTATATTTTCATATAAATTTCGTCTATTTATACATATATATTTGTAAGATCGTCCACAACCACGTGGTACTTCAGCTTGAGAGAAAGGAAAACAAAATATGTGAATTCACTCTTCGCTACATGATCTAAATTCAGCAGTCTCTAGCCACAGACTTGTACGGCAACCCACTGATAAGAACCTGACCGTAAAATGTTAGCCTCGATGGCTTGCTAGGTGGAGGGGTGCTTAAAATGAAACTTTTAGCCTAACAGGTTCTTATGTGTGGGCTGTCTGTCTGTCTGCAAGCCAAGTGTAGAAAATGACTGCAACCATGAGAGAAATAAGTCCAGGCACTGTTCACATGTATTATTTCACAGTACTCCTCCAACACCTCACTCAACCATCATGCGTGTACGCGCAAACTCTGATTTCGAGGCTGTCTCATTTCAGAACGCAAATGGCGAGCCCTACTCAAGTGCTTCCTTCACAAAGCGACTGCAGCGACTGTTCGAGCCGGACGCCGGGTCTCCATCAGCGTGTTGAGGTCGTCATTCCTGACCTGGGCATACTCGGTACGTGACTGCGTTACTACGCCAAAGTCATCAACATCAATCTTCTCCTTGCAAAATCGACACACGGTGTCGATTCAAATGCTTTCAACGTTTCCCTCCGCTAATTAATTCACTGTCTCTGCTTTTTCCCTCCACCCCCAGGGACTGCGACGACTCGATGAAGGACAGCTTGGCAGCCGCGCTGCGAGACACTCAGGAGCAGGCGCAGCGTACGTATGACCGGAGAACGGCGAACGAGAAGAAGGCCGCTGCCCTCGAGTTGGCCAGGTGAAAGGGAGAGGAACCATTGCCTGAGGAGGAGGGGTCCAGCGACCCCGAGCCAACCCAACCCGAGGTGGCAGTCGGACAATTCGTGGGTCTTGTGGCAGAGGACAGCACGTTACAAAAGCCGTCGATCTTCCTGGGACGAATCCAAGCCTTCCTACTCGACGATCAAGTCTGCCTGCTGTGGTACAGGAATGTCGGAGGTGGAGTCTACTCGCTCCAAGTGGACGGCAGTCAGTGGACAGAGTCCAGGCAATCGCTGGTGGCAGTCGAGGTGGCCCCTGCCAAAGGCCGACCACACGCCTTCCGGTTACGGACTAGCCTTCACACGATACACAAAGCAGTCCTTGACGGTGGACGGGATCCTTGACCTTCCGACCGGCGTCCAAACCTACGGGACAAGAAGGCAGAACACATCTTAGTCGAGATCCCTTAGTTAAGATGGACTGTAATGTCAGGTAGTCACGTCGAGATCGAGAAATGTTCCCGTTAACGTTTGTATCTCACGAAACGCTCTCGTGGTTCTTATATGTAAATTCAAAATTTGTACTTAATTTTATCTATAGAAGTTTAATAAAATTTCGCAAAAAACATCATCAGTATATTATATTATATACCGAGGGAAATTTCGCAGTTACAGGAATTTCACCAACTGCGAGGAGATTCTTTCTATAGATATTTTGAACCACAAATTTCTCAGTTACTGAAGTGTTATTAACTGCGAAAAGCTTCGCTCTGTATCAGTCCGTAATATTTCGCAGTCATTGAAATGTCATTGACTGCAAAAAGTTTCGCTCTGTATATCAGTGTAGAGAAATACAAATTTCACAGTTATTGAAATGATATCAACTGCGAAAAGTTTCGCTCTGTATAAAAATTTTAACCTCAAATTTCGCAGTCATTGAAATGTCATTAACTGTGAAAAGTTTCTCCCTATAAAATTTATATACGCTAACCTCAAATTTCGCAGTCATTGAAATGCTGTTAACTGCAAAAAAAATTTGTACTACACATGCATTTGAACCACAAATTTGACATTTATTTAAATCTCATCAACTGCGAAAGTTTCGATCTGAATATATGTTATTCTATAATTTCGCAGTAATTGAAACTTCATTGACAGCGAAAAGTTTCGCTCTGTAGAAATTTTTACTCGAAATTTCGCATATATTGAAATGTCATTAAGGTGGCTTCATATAGTTTCCTGACCGCGCACAACCTGGTTACTAGAAAGTGGCTGATGGCGCGAGCTTTAAAAAGTTCGCGTGACCGACGCGCGGCTCTCCCACGCAGGAAGTAAATAAACATGGCTTCCCAACTTTGCAAACTCTTGTTTCGTCAAAAACTTGTGGACGTATCATCTTTTCAAAATGTTTACCTATCCGAAAGAAGGCTGAAAATTCTTTGGAGTCCAAAAGGTTTAAAAAAATCACTTCCCGCTATTCTGAACAACTTATCTGATTCTAACAACCATCGATCGAGGGGCAAAGATGAGAGAAATTGGCGTTGACCAGTTATATATTTTGCCGCTCTTGGAGTCGTGAACGCTACGGAAAACGAGCAGAAATCGCCAAAGGGGGAATCCCATATTTGTAGACCAAGTGAAGTTACTCCTCCAAACCGCTTCAACGTGCGCAATTGTAATGGTCGCTTCGTGAAGAGCAAGGAAAAAGATCTACGCACCGATCTCCACTACAAGAAATAAAAATAAGGCTTCAAAAGTTGGGCAGCCAAAAGAAAACTCGAGTTTGAGAACCCATCGGATGAAAACGAGCCACCGTCTAAATGCTTAACAAGAGCTGCTGAGGTACGGTTTGAAATCTGAGATCCATTTTTATTACTTTGTTGAGCGACACGCGAGCTCAATAGTTTTTGTCACTATTTTTTAAATGCCAGGAGGCCGCGTCAAGAGAAGAGTGCATTCCCCATGGAAGTCGGATCATTGATCTAGACATTTTTCGAGATAATCTGAAACAATGCTGTCATTGTCAAAGAGGTAAATTTTTATCATGAACAACATTGTAGAGTTAAGGACGCGTCATTTTTTTTCATAAAATTACTAGAATTTATACTGTACAGACAAAACATAACAATGGTAAAACATCTAAATATTCTAATTGATTGTCACTTCAGGGGCCGATCATTATAAGAGTGGTGGAGTTCCATCAATTTCAGTTCACTTTTTAGAACTCCTCAAAGCTCCCAACTTTTTAAAGCCAGTTGAATCCATATAAAAAGGTAATACCACAATGAATCAAAATTAAAGTTTCTTGAACAAAGTCTCACCCAAATGGTAACATCAAAACTCATCTATTGAACAATTTCATACTCCATTTTTAGATGATTGTACACAAATCCTGTACAAAAGTCTTTCAGTGGAATTGCAGTGCCATGACATTGCAGCAGTTAATTTGCCAATTTAATCCAGTGCCTTGGCAGTGATCTCACAGCATGCATTTTTAAGAGGATATGTACATTGCCATGTCACTGGGTTAAACTGGGAAGATCAACAGTCATCCAAAGTCACTATAGGTTTCACTGCAAAGGGGGCTCTGGGGACATCCTCAGAAAAGTTTAAATTATAATACGTTTGGCAGCCAGGAATTACATGCAGGTAATAATAATAATAATAATAATAATAATAATAATACTTGACATAAGTAAATAAATTATTATTATTATTATTATTATTATTATTATTATTATTATTATTATTATTATTATGTAGGTCCTTCAGTAATGTTGCAATAGCTTTTATCAACACTGGCAAATTCCTGTATGTTAAGTCAACTTTCTATTGCAACCTCTGAAAACCTATTCACTCTTCTACCATCTCTCAAAGAAAGACCTAAACTTTACAGATAGAAGTAATAATTAATTTTATTGATCTTATATAGGTCCACTGTCATTTCAAAATATAACAAATGAGACACGACATGGCTTAGCTAGTACATTCTTCATAAAGTGCTTGAGGACCTCTTTATCGATGTTTTGATGTTACATTATGCTTGTTCATGTTGTCCATTTGGTGTTGATTGTATTGAAATTGGTTCCTCCGTTAATTAGTTATGACGTCATCTGTGTCAAAACTTTACACCTTAATAACTTTGTGAGGATTTAATCATTTGGCCAGCTAATTGTTGCTTCAGATACACCTTGACATGGGTTACGTGCATGCTAAATTTTGTGGGAAACGATAAAATCCTCACAGAGTTATTAGCGTGTAAAGTTTCGCCACAAAATTACCCTAGTGTGCTTTGCGGCCCTCGGTTTCACGCCAAAGCGAGGCTCAACTTTAACCGCTAATAACTCTGAGGGTATTTAACCAGTTGACTTCAAATTTGGAGGATTAATAGAACTTAAGTGTAGCTAGGATTAGTAGGTCTGGAGTGTCACTCAAATGTCTGTAAGTATGCCAAACATTAACTGCTAATAACTCTAACGGGATTTAAGCGTTTGACTTCAAAGACTGCATCCAAAGTTATCTGTTAAGGTTGTTAATTTAACTCCTTACTAGACTGCCTCTAAAACCCGTTATATGGTATAAATGGTTGCACCTTTAGGTCTAAAGTACAATGTCTTTCGAGGATTGGTTGGGGGAGTTCCTGGACCGCTTTCAGCAGGTGGCTGAATTGCTGGAGCCGGGGATGTTGGAGATGGTGGAGCGAACAGAGGACCATGCCATGCTCATCGCATTCTTTATGAGCTTGGTGAGGACGATGTCGCGGGTAGCCCAACTTTTTCACCCGGAGTTCATTTTGCCATACTACGCACCCTCCTCACCCTTCACAGACAACAGCTAAGAAGAGAACGGCAGCGGCCACCACCACCACCGCCACCACCACCGCCACCACCACCGCCACCACCACCGCCACCACCACCGCCACCACCACCGCCACCACCGCCACCACCACCCCCGCCACCACCACGGCTGCCATCACCACAATCGTCACTATCATCACAATCGCAATCACCACAATCATCACCATTACCATCACCATCACGATCACGATCACCATCACCATCACAATCATCCACTTCAGAGTCATCACCATCACCACCTCCACACCTATCGCCACCACATCCATCACCACTACTATTTATACCATCAACACAGTCATCACCATCACCACCTCCACACCTATCGCCACCACATCCATCACCACCACCAGTAATACCATCCACACCATCAACACAGTCATCACCATCACCGGTGGTGTCATCATTTTCCACGTCACCAGCATCCTCACCGCCATCATCACCACCACGCTCACGCTCACGCTCAAGCTCACCACCAGCCTCACCTCCACCGACCAAACGCCCACGACGCTGCTAACTCCCTTGGACACGACTGACTGTGACAAACGTAAGTGCTTCCGTCCTCAGCGGCACCGCTGAGTTGATGGAAGCACCGACAATGACATTTTACTCATCCACATTCATCGTTCGCACGAGCCATACGCATCGTACTCCCATACGCACGTCATACTTACTCACATGCATACATTGTACATAAATTTCTGTAAATAGTCGTTCATTATTAGTGTATTTAAAAAAAATTGTCAAAAAAAAAGAACAAAAAAAAAACACCAATAGGGAAATGCTCACCAAATTGCATAAATGTGCATGATTTTGATATAATGATATCTCAAACAATATTACTGTCAGTGTCCGCTACTTGTTACATGATAAAATCACTTGACTGATTTGAGAATCAGGCTGATACATGCTATTATAGCTAGTTATTCCAAAATATAATTTTCCATGCGATTTTCAAGATTTGATAGTGATACAAAATTTGCAAGAGAAAACTATCAAAAAACTGTCATGATAGCATCATATGATAATGATAGTTTATTTCCAATGCACATTACGATGAAAATGATTAATCGATATCATTCCATTTCAATAAAATATTGAAAAACCATTTCTCAAACAAATAACATCCTGTCAAGATATTTTGATCAACCGCAATACTGCACCTTACTCAATTTGCACCAGTGTTACAGTTCCACTGCATTGCTCTCAGCCAATCAACATTGAGAATTTTTTCATGTATGTTACTAGTTAATTAATGAATTCTATTTAATTTAGCTCTTATTAAACGTGCAGGAGGTCTGTATGGGAGAATCTTGACCGAGGTTGTAAGTACAGACCGAACGCAGCGTGTCCTGTACACACGACAGAAGTCAAGGTTCTCACACACACCGACTTACCTAGGTTGACAAGATGTTTATTACTTGGCGAAAACAAGACCAATTTCACTCTTGTAACCGGTTTGTTTTAAATGACATTTTGCTTGCGAACGGCACTGAGCCAAATGTAACTCTTCCAAAGTTTCTCTTGTCCTGTTTCTTGTTCCTCTCACCAGCTTTTAGTTTTGCATCAATAAAATTACAATAACATTGAAACCTCACTTGGTTTGTTTAGAAATGCTGTCTCTTGCTCGCTGAATATTCCTGTGTTAACTCAAATTTGAAGGCTAATAAAATGTTGTTGGTGGCGTCTTTGAGACCCCTCTCATTTTTACCTTTGGTCAGGTAAAGCGAGTTTTAAACACACCTGTTGTTCAGTGATACCTTTTGCCGAGTAAGTTGAGTTCGGAATATCGCACATCCCCGAAACTTTGGCACGTTTATTACTCTTCCATGATATTTCAATTTCTTGACCCCATTAATGGTAAGTAATTTTTTTCACTTGCGTGATAATCCAGCTTACTTGCGTGACGTGAAATCTAGCGCTTAAAAGAAATAGTTTGAAATTCAGATCTGCAGACAAAATTAAATTCTTACTTCTCACTTCCCATGAAAAATCGACAGCAATCACATTTAGAGCTTTATACAAACTGTTTTGGTTTTTGACTCACCCACTGTTGTTTAGCTAGCCAATCAGATAGCCACTTATGCTATTTACCGCAGACCGCTTTCGCGCTGGGAATGCGGCGGCCATTTTGAATGCTAAGGGACATTTAGATCAGACATCAAAAAACACGAAAAATATAGCCACTAAATTATTCTTTCAAAGAAAGTCTCTGATCCAAGTTAACAGGAAAAGGGAAAAGGCAGGTTATTCAGTGGTTTGGATAACGATTGCAGTCTGTGTCAACTCCAAGAATTGTGTTCCAGCTCCTGGTAAGCAAATTATGTTCAAATAACGTATGATTCAATACTGCTTTTTTCACTTAGCGACATCTTATTCGTTTTCCATCATTCATCAGGAATGTTACCAATCTTTTTATGCCATCAGTTGAAAGCTATTTGCAAACAACGGACTGTTTTTACATGGCCTAATTGGTTGTGAAATTCGCACATGCTCAAAGCAGGATAGAAAATAGCAAACATTCACTTCAGTCCACTGCAGGTAGAATCCAACCCTAACCCTAGCCCTAGCCCTACCTTTAGCCCTAGCCCTACCTTAAGCCCTAACCAGGTTCATTGGGCTGCGCTTTCCTTACAGTTAAACCTGAAAATTTTCAAATGGCTAAAACTCACCTTTCCTTTGAGGTTAACTACTATTCCTTCATACCATAGAATGTACAGGTACTAAAGTATGTTATGTGTTGTTTTTGGAGTTATTGCAATAAATGGCTTGAATTTATTTCCACTTGAAGTTGAAAGAGTGCAAGGAGAGCGCAGTTAACGGGGAATGGCACTTAATCAAGGGCCTGGGTTCTACAATTTTGGGTGAAATCGTTAATCGGTTAACCCCAGGCTCATAGGTATTTCCTCCTCTTAACCTGGCTTTTTTGAAAAAAGTTGTGAACTTCCGAAAATTCTCGCCTAAAAATATTATGAGGAAACGGTATCATGATCGGTAAAATCGGGTGTTTATTTTTTTTTTAAGTCTTCAAGTTATAACTGAAAGCCGTTTGAGGTTAAGACAGAGAAATTTTAGGGAGGGTTAATACAACTATTCAGTAACCTTGTGTTAAAATTTGACCTTATTTGGTCAAGTCTGTCTGGTAATACCCTGAAAGTGTATCTTCGCAGTATGGAGTTTTTCGTCAAATTCATTAAAAACGGCCTGCTGTACAAACAAGACATGCTTAATCAGAAGCACAAAGAAGTCATCCTTGCACTTACAGATCGACTGCCTGAATACCGTGCAACCATCCACAGAAGAACGGGCGATCAGACCACTACCAGAAAGGTCAATGAAGCCTTTGCACGCTTAACACCTGCGGATCTCCGCAAAGTGGAGGCTTCAGAACCAGCAAAGAACGCAATTAAGCTGATTGGTCTCTCCGCAGAGAACAAGCCGTTAACACCAAACGAATTCACCACTGTTAGGGACTACTTGCTTGTCACCACTTTGTATGAGAATGGTTCCAGACCAGGACCGCTGGAGAATGTCCTTCTAAGCCGATTCAAGCAAGCAACCTACAGTGCCTCCAGCGACCGACACACCATCCTTGTGGACAAGCACAAGACTACAAGACACCACGGCCCAGCAGAGCTCACTGTAACAAGCAGGTTATACTCCTACCTCCAGATCTACGCTCTTTATATACGCCCCAAGTATGCTGCTACCAGCGAGGATGCACTCTTCGTAAAAGATGATGGCTACGCTTTTAGACCAGGCACAGTAGGAAGGCGCGTAACGGAGTTCTTCCATCAGGCTGGAATTCGTTCTGACGTGCGGGTAACAGCCACTAGCATAAGGAAGATGATCAGCGACAAAGCTTATGAACTTTCTCCAACGAAAAAACGTTTGATACACGCCCACATGAAGCATAGTGAAAGAACCGCGGATTCAAACTACGTCATTAGACTGAACGCGGAACGTGCGTCCAAGGCACATGTGTTGGTGCAGGACATCATCAAAGAAGCCTCGCCGGACAAATCTCCTGAAACTCATCAACCTTTATTGGCACAAGAAAAAGACGCAAAAGACTCCGCACCCTTGAAAACTGTGAGGGAAGAAGACGGTAAAGACTCCGCGCCCCTGCAAACTGTGGGGGGAGAAGACGGGAAAGACTCCTCTGCGCCCTTGCAAACTGACTCTCAAAACGCAAGCGAAAAGGAGGAAGACTTAGATGGGCCCTTAGCCACTGGCTTCAAAAAGCGAAAAAGGGTCATTATCGAAACAGACGAAAGTGACGCCGAGTTAGAACAAGCAGCAGATGATGCAGAATCTGTGACAAGTCTTGGGGACGAGCACAAGTCGGTGGTGTTGACTGTTTTCCAGGAAGAAATATCCAGGGACAAACTCATGACCTTGCATGAAGTACGAAACAAAATGCGAGCACACCTGTTCCTCCGGACATATGTTGTTCAGCCTGAACTTGTGAAAAAGATCGCCGACTTTGTTCGGTACAAAACGAATCTAACGCGGCAAATTCAGTTGACTCAACTCAGTGAGTATGAGTTCACGTTCGCATCTACTTCAGAAGAGAGTGGCCTGAGGAAGCAATGGACCTCCTACGACAATGCCGTGATAAAAGCAAAATTTAAAACCACTGACGCACATCCCAAGGAAGAAACAAATTCTTGACATGTTTCATTCCGATCAAGTTCTCTGTCACATCATAGAGAGAGAAGGTGCTGTGAGATGCTTTGAAAAGGTTTTTCCTTTTCAAAAATGCCAAACAGTAGACCACAGAAGCACGAAGTGCAGAATCGGTAGGAAGGGTGTACGTCCGGTTAAAGTTTGCCTCTTTACAGGATGAAAGGGACTCCAACTCCCGTCAAAGTCTGCCTATAAGGAGGATGAAGGATGTACTCGTATCCTCGTAGCTATGTTGCGTTTCTACAAAATATAACAAAAGAACAAAAAGAAGTTGAAATTGCCATAATTCTATTTAAATTTGTATATAAAGTTGTAAATCTTTTCATTGTAAATATTGTAAATAGTTCCTGGCGACAATGAGTCGGGCTGGTGACCCGATGATACCCTCCAGGGACTGAGTAGTTTGTCAGGGATCAAACGCGAGCTGGGGTAGCCAACCCCCGGGGAGTGCCCCACAAACACGCTCAGTCTCTGGGTAGTACTCTTGCCTTTTGATACGGCAAGGGGGGGGACTGGGAAACCATACTTTATTATTTTTCCTCTCACAGTAGTCCTACCTTGTCGTGGTACTTGCAGTTCAGCTAAGACAGACCTTAAAGACAATGGACTGAAAGAATTTTGTTTGCATATTTTGAAACCTAAATGCTCTAGGAAGCCATGTACCAAGTTTGAAGTTATTTGGTTAAAACACAAAGGAGTTATGATTTTTTGAAATCATATAAAAGGTTGCAACTCATCCCCAGTCCCTGTTCTTCGCAAGCCTTGGAAGGGATAAGTCACGTTTTTTGAGCTCCGTCTTATTTGCTATTTGGCACCCTTGGAACACTGCGCAGAGGCAACCCAACTATTGGAAGAGGTCTCTAAGGTGCTCGGGCACCTTTCGTGAACATTTTCTTCCAATAAAAAATGGTTGTCTGTGCGCAGGCTTTGGTCAAAGTTTAAGGGTGCACTCTTGACCATTTTGTTGTTTGAGGACCTCGTCACTAGGACTTGAGGACCTCTTATTGATGTTTTGATGTTACATTATGCTTGTTGATGTTGTAAGGAACCATTTGGTGTTGATTTTTTGGAAATCGGTTCCTTGGATAATTAGTTATGACGTCATTTGTGTCGCAACTTTACACCTTAATAACTTTGCGAGGTTTTAATTATTTGGTCAGCTAATTGTTGCCTCAGATAGCCCTTGACATGGGTTACGTGCATGCCAAATTTTGTCCAAAACAATCAAATCCTCGCAGAGTTTTTACCGTGTAAAGTTCCGCCACAAAATTACTTTAGTGTGCTTTGCGGCCTTGGTTTTAACGTGTAAACGAGGCTCAACTTTGACCGCTAATAACTCTGAGAGGATTTAACCGTTTGACTTGAAATTTGGAGGGTTAAGACAATGCATTAAAAACTATCTTTTGCGTGGGTTGTTCATTTACATGTATGATGTACTGCAAGATATTGCAGTATAGACATTAAGGTACATGTTTTTCCCTACTCAAAGAAAATGGATGTGAAGTTAAATGGAATGGATAGGATAAGCCATTTGGCACAATTAGGAATGTGGGGCGATGAAGATGCAATCAAGAAACTACTCTTGCAGAATGTGGAGATTGCAAAACTACCGGCGCTAAAAGACATCGAAAGATCGTCACTTGCCACATGCCTCAATGTAGGAGGCAAAGCTTTGGCAGCAGGAGTGAAAATGGGTTTGAACTGTTTGGAACACAGTGGAAGAAACCTAATGACATTAGCCCAATTTCTAGCAAAGGATCAGCTCAAAATAACCCTTAAGCCTGATATCGATAAAGATGATGTCTTGGTCAAAATGAAGCAAATCTGCAAAGACACTATCAATTGGTGTAAGAAGATTGGCGAACCGAATGATGGAAAGTTTGTAAAGAACATGGAGTGGTACGCCGAGAAACTAGTAGATGCCCGCAGTGGAGACTTCCAAACCCTCAGGCAACTGGACTTTCAAAAGATGCCTTCTTTAAAAATAAAGCCTCTAGAACGGGTCCCGAGCCACATGTCATTGCAGCTCGACTACAGCAGGGCAAGTGAGATAGCAACAACTGCCATCTACACGGAAAACACAACATTAAGAATAGTGAATCAGTTGACAATGGCCGTGGCTGATCTCATGGCTACCAAGTACTATCCCGGACAGAAAGCACTTAGTTGTAAACCTGATGGACAAGATGTCTGCCAATCGCTGAGTTCTGAACTCAAAGAGCTAACATCATGCGTGGACTTCATAGAAGAAAACAGAAAGAAAGAAACAAACAATGAGGAGGAAGACGAGGAAGATGAGGTACAGGATCCATCATATCAACCAAACTCTGCAAGTGAAGAGAGTATGACTGAAAGTGAAGACCAGACAGAGGGTGAGGCAGAAGGGCTAAAAGAAGGAAGAAAGAGAGAGATTGCACGGATGCATGTCAAGTATCTGAAACGAATTGCAGTAACAAGAGAAACTTTGCAAACTGATTATCAGGATGCTGCTTGTTCCTATTTGTGTGCTAAAGAACTCGGCTTGGAAGCACTTGCATTAAACTCCAGCCTAGCAATGAAATATATGACTCACGTAGCGAGGAAAGAGTTTGCAATAGACCTGGCAATAAATCATGATGTCAATGCGGTAGAAGAAGAAAAGAAGAAGTCCACAATGGCTGCAATAAAGCAAAATCTAGCAGATGCAAAAGTTGAAAAGTCTCAAACCCAGGGAACCTCTTCAGATGAAGAAACAAGTACTGGAATGAAAATCGAAAGACAAAGCAACACAAGAAAGAGGAAAATAATTCACAGGAAAGAAGCGCAGTCAAGTCACAAATGCATAAAACTAACCCCTAAGTGCCAATCAACCTCAAAGGCAAAGTTTAACCTGAAGATAAAACCGGCATCCGACAGCGAAGATTCAGAGGACAAAGAAGAAGCCTTGGAGAAAACGGATGAAGAAACTGGTCCATCTGAAAAAAGGAGTCACCACGTGATAGTAAAATGTAGAATTCCGGGAAGTGGGTTGAAGGTGAAAGACATCAAGCGACATCTGAAGATTCATGTGACCAAAAAGCAGCTGGAAGAGAGTGATGTTCCAAGGGCCGCTGCTATTTTAAAGGCAGGGAAGAATCTCAGGGGGCCTCCACTGACCACCACTAAAAAAGAAGCTGGAAGACCTGGCAGGTTCAGAAAATGGTGTCCAGTGCCTGGATGCAACACCATCACTACCTACTTAACCCAGCATTTGACAAAGGCACATAAGTTAAAGAGCACACACATCGCATACAAGGTGCACTTGAAGAGCGCAAAAAGATACACGGGCATACAAGAGCTTGAAATGTTGCTGAGCATGAGCCCAGCTACCCACGAGAAGAAAAAAAGACCACACCAACTTGAGAAAACTGAGATTTTGCCAGACAAAGCAGAAGTAGCAGAATCAGAAGCTGAAACCGACAAGGAAGCTGCAGAACCAATAGCAGAAGATAGCAACGAAGAAGAATGGAGTGAAAAGTTGCAAGAAGACGAAGCCGAAACTGGACAAGAGTACGAAGAGAAAAGTAACGATGAGGAAGAACCTGAAAAGAAAAAAATGAAAAAGGAGGAGTACTATTCAGCAACCAAATTCCTAAATGCCCGACATCAGTGGCTCTGTGGGTTCTTCTCCTTTCTTCATCTACCCTCTGCCGGGTACAAAAAACTTCAAAATCGGCTCCAACATGTCAGCCAAGTCCAAAACATCCTTGAGGTACTCGACCCAAATGGTGATGATATCACTATTCTAGGAAGTGATTTTGGCGACATTGTCTGGAAACAGTGGGTGGTGCACCCACATCTCGAAAACAACACAAAGGCACCTGGAACACTAACATCCTACTTGACAAGCCTGGAGAAGTTTTTCGTATTTGTCACCTCTAATCGATACCATAAAAAAGACATGCCACCTCTGCATGGTGATTATCTGGATATATTCAGAGAAACCATTAGTGCCCTGAAAGGCTGGAGGGCAACTGTCGACAATGAAACACAACATATCCAACACCGCGGCTTCCTCAAAGAGTGTGACACCATTCTAACACCAGCTGACATCAAGGGAATAGAGGAATCCAAACCCTACAGAGCAGGAATGAAAGCACTAAATGAGGCAAACGCGGGAAAACATCTCTCGCTTCAAGAATTCACAGACGCACGCGATCTACTCCTTGTAAAACTTGCGTTGCTCGTGGGCTCGAGACCTGGCCCTTTGGAGAATGCCCGTTTAGAGGACTACTATGGTGCAAAGGAGAAAGATGGCAACAAGATCATGCTAATCCCAAAACATAAGCGATCCAAAGCAGGCCCAGCAGCTTTAGGGATGGACAAAGAGCTCCAAATGCTCATGGAAGTGTATGTTAAGAAAATAAGACCAAGGATTGCAAAAGCAGGTGTGGAGCATCTCTTTGTAAAAACAGACGGTGAACAATTCCAGAATAACACTATTGGCAAACGTTTTGCAGCCTTCTGGGAGAAAAGTGGTGTCAGGAAGGACAAACGAAACAGCCAAAGGTCAGTGAGAAAGTTTGTAATCACCGCAACCAAAAGGCACGCTCCACAGGAAGTTGGCAACATCCAGAAAGTCTTGTGCCATGGAGAGAAGTCCTCTCGAAATTGTTACTTAAGGGAAGACTTGACAGGGTCAGCCTCCCGGGCAATTAATGTTATCAAGGATGTGACATCAAAAGAAAATGCCACAGAATCAGAAGCCTGCAAGTAAAAAGATACAAAACAAGATTCTCAGTCAACTGACAACAATCATCCTGAAACTACAAAAGACGATAATCTTCAAGAGGAACCTGGTCGGAGTGAGGAGGATAAACTCCCAGAAACTACCAACAATGACGCTTTTCCTGGTCCCAGCACACAAGATAGTGGACAAGAGAGTGGCATGGAAACAGCCTCATCAAACATAATCCCACCTAACATTATACAACAGTCCCCTGGCAAACCAAGCCCACTAACTCCAAGGGAGAAAGACCACATAAAAAAGTCTTTGCAGGCGAGATAGAGAAAGGAGCTACACAACAACTGAAGACAGTCAGAAATAAAATGTGCACGACACTTGTCCTGCGAAGATTTATAACATCAAAGTCAAAAGTTAAACAAGTGACCAACTTCGTTAACTACCTTGTAGCCAGCAGGCCCTCAAAAGATGTGGAAGAATTGCCAGAGGAAAGAGTAGAAGTAGATGAATGGCTTGAAGGGATCGATGTGGAATCCTCAAAAACATCTGGTAGCCGGCAGTTCTGGGATGACGCAGATACGAAAACCATTGAAAAAGAATTCAAAAAGTTTAAGAAGTGCCCATCCAAAGGAGTGATGAAAGAAATGTTCTTAAAAAGCGATAGCCTTGCACGCATCTGCGACAAGGAGGGATTCTCAAGGTGCTACGAAAAAGTGAAGGCTGTAATGAAGAAGTTGACAAAGTAATTGTCCATCAAACAAACGACAACTCAAAAAGCCTGAGATGTCCGTTAGGGACCAAACATGAGCTAGGGTAACCAACCCCTGGGGATTGCCCCACGGATAATCTCAGGCTACTTGTAAGTCGTTCCATAGAAAAAAAAAATGTATGTTTTGTGATTTTCTTGTGTTTGTTCTGTATGTCATGTAATGTAATGTATATGTTTGTCCCCGGATCTGAGGGCGGTTCCTGATTACCTTTTAAGGTTCAGGTGAATTGCTCGATGACAGTGACGGGTGTTGTGATGTTGTGTGTTCCCTCTCACAGTAGTCCTACCTTGTCGTGGTTGAGAGGCTTGTGTGCCTCAATGACCCTGAGAGCTATTCTGGCTGTAATTGCCAGAGGGCCTTAAAGGGAGAGGCCAGACTAAAGGGGCTACATTTCATTTTCTAAGAAGTTTGACCTTTAGCCATGAAAGTTAAAGACATGGATTTTATCTAAAGGAGTGACAAGACATTTTGAAACTTCGTAACTAATGTAATTTGCAAACTAGCTCAATAAAATTCTTCACATTTTAAGTGCATGACCACTGCTACTTTTCCATGATGCCATCATATTCCGACACGCTAACTATGCTTCGCAACTTCATTGACACCTGTCAAAAACAAATTAATCTTAAATATTTGCTGACAAATAAAAAAACATGCATTTTCAAACCTCTCCCAAGTAGAACACCGCAAGAGATATCATCTTACAAAATTTGGTTACCATTCATCAAATAACCATAAAGATACAGCCATCAGAAATATCAATGGCAGTTATAAGGCTTTATATGGGAAAATCAAACTACCCCATTACACAGCAAACTGGCACGCAAAAGCTCTGCCAACCTACCTGAAACATTCCTGACGGTCAAACCTAACATGTGTCCACATTTAAAGCAATTCACCCATAATGCACAGGATCTAAGGGAAAAAAACCCTCAGTGTCAGGGGGCAGATCAACAAAGAGGGCAGGACAACACAGATAGTGGGCAAGACAACACATTAAGTGGGCTAGACAACACACTTATGGGGGCAAGACAACAAATAAGAGTGGGCAGGACAACACACACAGTGGGCAAGACAACACAGGAACCTAGCCCTAGCCCTAGTCCTAACCCTAACCCTAAGTTTATTCATGCTTTTTTCTTTTCCAGATTTCCTTAGACTTTATAGACTTAATCTTTAAGTTTCAATCTTTTGGTATTTTTTATAGATTGGAAGCTTTTTATTTTGTAATAATTTCGCTCAAGTGAAGATTTCAAAGCGTTAAAATTTTCATATGTTTCATCCTGATGATCTTTGATATTTCAATTCTGTACCCCAACAACCAAGATTAGTCACACGACTTCAAGGAGTCAATACTTCACCAAAAGTGTCAACATTTGACTCCAAGAAGCAAATAATTGTTTGGCAGTGAAAAGAGGATGTGGCACTTGTTCAGTTTGTTGCTTTACACAAGGACTTGCAGCCAACAAAAAGTGAATGGCCTTCTCTAAATCCCAAGTCTAAATATTCGAAAGATGCTGCTGATTACATGAAACAGACAGCTGGAACAAGAGAGGGTTGGTACATGTACATCCCTAATCTAGCATAAATATTAATACATTGACAAGGAGAGGTCCAGTTAAGATACAAAGGTAGACTACCCATAACTTCCTTACCTTGAGTTTGATTGTGAAAATATCAAACCTTTCCCTTTCGAGTCAATTTGCCAAGTTTTATGCCTGACATCACTTAGTTGTCTTGTCTTTGGAATGTTGTTACAAGACATTAGATGCAATGACTCATCCAGTGTCCACAAACGTCTTTTAAAATAGTAGTCACACAGAAACATTTTATTTAGCTCAGTTCACTTTGTGTGTCACTGCTTTTTGGTCTGGGAACGATAATTACAATTAGATATTCTAGGTTTACCGAGTTGCTAATTGTTACCCTTCATTCTTAGGATCATCAATCAGCCAACAAGTGGTAGTATACATGAAAGTCCACTATAAAAGTGTTGATGAGGCAGAATATGAATATGGGTTATCAGTAGATTCCTACCTAGGGGAGCCAAATGTTTTTACTGAAGAAGAAACAGAGCTACAAAGCTCTTCTGATGTTCTAAATGCTATTAATCACCTTGGAGAGTCACAACTGGTTGACATGATTTTCAAGGCTTTCAGTAGAGTCATCAATAAAAATAATTTGCTTCTAACAATGTTAACACAGAATTCTTTCCGACAACACCTCAAAGATTTGATTGTTACTTTACACCCCCACTTGCATGAACAAGATCAAAGAATGCCGCTCAACAAATTGTTTCTTCAGCAAGCTCCGGAGGTCGGAATTGACAGCAATCCTGCAGATTTTGCAACCCTGTCAATAGAAGCAATGCTAATGCTTCAAAGAAATGGCAAGCCTAATTTGGTTTACAAGTGATGCAGCTGCCTCTACAATGATGAAGGCAAGCCAAGTTTAGACTTGAACCGAATGCCCTTTGGGATGCTGCAGTACATCTTAGATTTCTTCAGCTGTACACATGTTGCCCAGGTTTGTATATTAGTCTGTATCAATGGTTGTTGAAATGGCTGTTTTAAATTAGGGTAGTAAAGGTGTAAATGGTCTTGCCTGGATCAGGTTATCATAATGGCTACTCAGCAAGTCTCTCTGTCTGGGAAAGTGTTTGTTTCTATGTCCAACTATGGCTTAATATAAAAGTATCATGAATAAAATGTAGTTGCATGGCGAAGCTTTTGCTACACTTATTCAGAATATAGCTACACAGATGCTCATGCACAACAATCAGAGCATCTCTCTTTTTTGTACCTGAGAACAAGGTGTATTGAAATATTTTTTAGATAAGAGAACCCCTTGACTATTAGATTTGGTAGGACACCTTAGATTTCACACAATTCTGTCATAAACGAAATTAAGCTCCCTTGTGGCAATTCTATTTATGATTCTCATGAGCTGTCTAACACCTTTAATGATCATTTTTCTTCCATTGGGCTTAAGTTAGCAAATAATATTCATGCCAATGAAGACAATTGTTCACATTTGGATTATTTAGCTGAGACTGATCACTGCACATTCGAACTAAAACCAACCAGCGTCCCCAAGGTTCTTCTGCTTTTGTCTAGATTATGTAAATCAAAATCTACTGGTTTGGACAAAATATCTGCAAAACTCTTGCACGAATGTGCTGATTTAATAGCCGAATCACTCTGTACTATCTTTAATCAATCTATTGTTTCTGGAATTTTCCCTGATGAATGGAAACTTTCGAAAGTCGTCCCCTTGTTCAAACAGGGTAATCGTTCGGATTTAAATAATTACCGCCCAATTTCAGTTATTTCAGTTGTAGCTAAAGTCTTTGAGAGAATCATTTATGATCAACTTTATAATCACCTTACTATACACAAACTCATTTCAAGACACCAATTCGGATTTTGACCTCTTTATTCCACTATCACTGCATTACTTGAAGCTACTGATAGCTGGGTTACAACATTGACCAGGGTAATGTAAACGCAGTCGTTTTCTTGGATTTGAAGAAAGCTTTTGACACCGTCGATCACGATATTCTTTTGTCTAAACTTATAAAATATGGTGTCCATGGTACTTCATACGATTGGTTCAGATCATGCTTGGACTGCCGTAAACAACGGTGTTTTATAAATGGTTCTCTCTCTGGTGACCATTTCCTTACTTGTAGTATACCTCAAGGTACAATTCTGGGTCCACTTCTTTTTATAATATATATCAACGACTTGCCTAACTGTCTATCAAATGCTGAACCTCGAATGTATGGCAATGACACACACATATCCTTTGCTAGCAATAACATCGATAATATTAATACCGTTTTAAATGTGGATCTTGCTAGAGTTGAAAAATGGTTAACTGCTAACAAGCTTACTCTTAATGCATCTAAAACTGAATTTGTTGATCGGATCGAGGCAGAGGCTAAGCACATTTCACAATCCTCCGTCACTTATGACTGACGGTGCACCTATAACTCATGTTACCTCTACGAAATCTCTTGGTGTTCATATTGACCAGACTCTATCTTGGAATGTTCATGTTGAGAATTTATGTAAGAAAATCGCGTCTGGTATCGGAGCGTTGAAGAGAGTGAGGTCTTTCGTTCCACACGAGACTCTCCGATCAATCTTTATGTCTTTAGTACAGCCTCACTTTGATTACTGTAACTCTGTCTGGGGATGTTGCAGCAAAACCCTTGCCAGAAAACTTCAAAAACTTCAAAATCGTGCTGCGCGTATACTCACTTACTCGAACTATGATGCCAACGCTGATAAGTCGCTTAATGGTCTTACTCCAGATTACCTTAGTTCCAAATTTGTTGACCGTAGTAGCGTCTCCAATTACTCCTTAAGGGACACAGAGGGCAAACTAGCCATCCCACAGCCACACACAAACTATATGAAGAATAGCTTCAGTTACTCTGGAGCAGTTCTTTGGAATAGCTTACCAATCGAGTTGCGGCTGGCTGAGAGCGTCTCTTTTCATTAAGTTAAATTTAGAATTTTTTTTTAATACACGGCACTCATGTAAAGCAGGTTTTATTTTGTCATTTAATATTATAGCTATAATTGATTACTTAGAGTATTTTAGAATAATGTAGTTCTAGTCGTTGTAAAATTTGTAATAATTCTGGTAAATAATCAGGTTTTTATAGTTGTGACTGATGAGTTTACCATGTCTAAATAAAGTTATCCTATCCTATCCTAGATGCCGAGTTTGGTGGGGGCAAATTAAAGCGCCTGGAGTGGTTGTGAAAGGAAAGACATGGGCGACCCAAGAAAGGTAATTAAAAACTTATTCATTAACATTCAAGTTTACTCTGAAAGCGTCTTTAATCAGTTGAAAAGTAACACTGTACCTAGTTCCGAATGCAAGTCCCAAAATTAACGTAATGTGGTCGTGGTCAGTTGCGGCCGTGAATACTCGATGAAAGGTTTTTGCATGGGTGAACAGTTTATTGTGTCGACCTCAGTATGTTTTTTGAAACAAAAAAGTTTTTAAGCTTATTAGCCTTTGGCAAAGTACTCTAATCTGGTAGCTCATGTTGACTCATCCCTCTAAGTTATAAAATCGAAAGTCGACACGTTTTTGACGTAAAAAAAGAACGTTTGTCTTGTCAGTCTGAATTTTGTACTCAATCTGCAGTCTGCAGTTTGTACCTAGTCTGCATTTTGTACCCGGTCTGCGGTCTGCATTTTGTACTGGCCGTAATTAGATACGACACAAACAGCACATTGTTTATTCATTCAACACACTACTTTTATTTGTACCGGTATTTGCATAGACATGTAACAACATTTGATCTGGACATTCATAAACTAATTAATCAAGACTCGCATAAAGGAAAACTTTTTGTTTCGAAGAGTAATAAATAT
>OZ026602.1:19707384-19709884 GCA_964020085.1 Micromussa lordhowensis | reverse complement strand
TCATACTTGGGACGCTTTTATCAAGTAACATAGACTTGAGGCTTTTGAATTAAGCATTTGAAAGTCGTAAGCAACACTTGGAAAGTATTTATTTACGTTTAGTGAATAAAGTACTTGCAAACATTATAGAGTTGCTGATTGACGACTTTAAGCTCGCAAACAAACTTGCATGTTATGTACACTTTCAATTGTTGTTTTATTCCAACAGACCAAACTAAACGACCTTGTTTCGAAACTTGTATTATTCACTGCTCATATGACGAAAGTTTGCTAATTAGCCCTAAAGATCTCGATTCTTGGAAATCTTTATTGAAGGCGGCTACAATTAGAAATCATAGGCCATTGCTTGATTTGGCAGAGAATGCCAAGGAAGGAGGAATCCCCCAGGTCAGTTATTATAGGAAATGCCGTAGTCTTTTTACAATGAAGAGAGACTTGGAGAGCATCTCCCAAACAACGGCGGCTGCTTCACAGATTCCCGAGTTTAATATGGAAAGCGAAGAGCAAAGACATCGTCGGGAAGAACCAAGCACGAGCAGAACGTATCCGAAAATATGCATTTTCTGCCAAAAGATGACGGCATATAAAAAAGGTGCAAGAACACGCGATCCTTTGACCCAGCGCGTTGACTTGCGTGCAGATGCCTCGATTAGAAAAGCTGCTACTGCTGGAGGTGATAGCAGAATTATTGGCCTTGCATCGCGTGATTTGGTAGCAGCTGAAGCAGTGCTATCGAGATTATACCCGACCTGATAAAGCATGCAAGTACTCAGACTTGGATGATGAGCCTGACTCGGACGAAACCAGTTACTGCAATATAGAGTCTCAAGCTTATGACAAACTGTTTGAGTTTATTCGATTAGATTTATTAGTAAATCCCAGGCTTGCTAGATGGTTGATCTCAGAGAGAAGCTAATTATCTACATGCGATCACTGGGCGCTCCTGAACTATCCGAATCAACGAAGAAACATTTTTGAAGAAGGTTAGAAAAAGAATTCGGCGACTTGTTGCAATTTGAAGATCTCCTGAGCAATAATAAGCTTTTTGTTCTTCCCAAAAATCTATCAAAGGTTCAACTGGCCCTAGAGATGGTAACGTTATCTCAGCAATTAGACAACAGGGATACTACATCTAAGGTCAAGGAAATACAGCAAACTGGCCTGTACATCCGTGATGCAGTTCTTTCAAATAATACTGAAATGTCATGGCCACCGAAACCTTCTGAACTGTGTGAGAATGCAGTCAATCTTCCACCTGAACTAGATGCTTTCCTTTGCACTCTCCTAGCTGGCAACACAGAAATCACAACGGAGTATCCTCATCGTGTCCGGTGACTTGTCAACTCTTTTGGGCAGGACATCATATATGGGGTAACTGGAGGAAGACAAAAACCCCCAAAGCAAATACTGCTACCGTACGCAGTGAAAACATTAACAAACAATGTTGAACTTATTCAGATGTAAACCGATGTGGGCATGGGATTGCGTATTCTCAAATTGAAGAAATAAACATCGCACTTTGCTTACAAAAAATGGCCTTGACGCCTGATAATGAGGTTCCTTTGCCTGAAAATATTCAGGCCTATGTCAACACAACGCTTGCGTGGGATAACATTGATAGACTAGAAGAGACCCTTTCTGGAGCAGGAACATCGCATCGAGTAAATGGCATTGCTGTCCAAGCCAGGCATTTTGGTCCGAACCTCCCTCTGGCCCCTGGAATTGAGCAAGCTAGGACAAGAAAAAGAAGCATTGATCCTTCAGTAATCTCGGTTGTCCCCCCTTACAACGCTGGTGATCTCTACGGTCCACGTGTGAGAACATTCGTCGAGGTAAGAGCTGGAGAGATTATGACGGAAGCAAGATAGAAGAATTTGCTTTGGATCCTAGTGCGACTTCATGCAAAAGAGAAGCAGAAAGCCAGTGGCTGGACAGGATTCAATATTTCCGTTCGTAACAAGGTTCAAGTCTCGCAGGATGTCATTGGATATCTGCAGACTATTGACGCACCTGCTACTGACATGGCTACTGTTCACGAGGTTCTGGTGCAGTCGCTCAAGATCAAGAATACGCTCAAGTTGAAGAGCATCGTTCTCGTCTTTGACCAAGCACTGTATGCAAAGGCAACTGAGGTCCAGTGGAAACAAAGTGAGAGATTTAAAGATATCGAGCAGAGGATGGGAGTATTCCACACAGCCTGCACCCTGCTGTCCATTATTGGTAAGCGCTTCCAGGACGCGGGCTTGAGGGACCTGTGCTTTGAATCTGGTGTGATAGCAGAAGGTTCGGTTGCAGGAGTTCTAGATGGGCGCAGGTATAATCGTGGTGTTAGACTCCATAAGATCATGTATGAAGCCCTCATGAGACTGGTGTGGCAAGGATTCGGGACCTGGATAGAGGAGAATCACAAGGAATCCAAAACTACTGTTGATAGCTTCTTCAGTGAGATTGGCGAGTTGTATGATGATATCTGCAAAACACAGTTCAAGAAGCACATGAC
>OZ026602.1:19669884-19702384 GCA_964020085.1 Micromussa lordhowensis | reverse complement strand
AATCCGCGCTTGCACCAATCCACAAAGCTTCTGTCTTTTTACTATTAAGTCTGAGGCCAGATATATTACCAAAAAAGTCTATTATCTTCAAGGATTCTAGAAAGGATTCTTCGGAGCCGTCTAAAATAAGGGTCGTGTCATCTGCATATTGGCTAAGTTTAATTTCTTTGTTCTTTACACTTATGCCACGAATCTCCTTTTTTTGGCGAATTGCATTGGCGAGTACTTCTACAGAAAGAATAAATAGATAAGGCGACAGAGGGCAACCTTGCCTAACCCCCCGACTAAGCTCAAAGAAATTACTTGCCCATCCATTGTTTAAAATACAGCTTTCACTATTGCAGTAAAATACTTTTAACCAGTTCAATAATGATGGGCCGAAACCAAAGTGTTCGAAGGTTTTGCGAATAAAGGGCCACTCTAGAGTATCAAAGGCTTTTTCAAAATCAAGAAAAAGGAGCAATCCCGGCATATTTTTCGCTTTTGTATATTTGATAACGCTATCTATTAAACGAATATTTTCTCCGATAAATCTGTCTCTAATGAAACCGGTTTGATCGTTGGAAACAAGCTTTGGCAAAACCATTTTGATGCGGCTTGCAATAGCTTTTGTCGCTATTTTGTAATCACAATTCAGAAGCGTTAAAGGTCGCCAGTTCTTTATTGAATTAAGGTCAGCATCCTTTTTTGGTATGAGTTTAATAATACCCCTCCTTTGTGATATTGAGAGCTTTCCTATTTCGTAGGAATAATTAAAAGAGTTTATCAAAATTTCCGCCACATCCTTCCAAAACACTTTGTAGAATTCACAGGGTAGACCATCGGTTCCTGGGGATTTATCTGGAACCATGCTTTTCAGCGCTTCTAAACATTCCTTAATGCTTAATTCTCCTTCGCAGAGAGATTGTTCATCGCTATTCAAAAGCGTTCTGTCTTTTTGTTGTGGAAAGAAGAAAGCCCCGTCTTGGTTTTCAGTAGCTACTTTAGAACTGTAAAGATTTCGGTAAAATGATTCACATTCCTTTAAGATGTCTTTGTCTGTACATATGAGGTCGTTGTCATTAACTTTAAGCTGGGTTATTGTTCCTTGTTTACAATGTCTCTTTTCGAGGTTGAGAAAGTATTTGGTGTTTTTCTCACCTTCATTGTACCATTGAGATTTAGATCTTAAAATTGCTCCTTTTGTCCGATATTCTATTATTGCCTCTAGTTCGCGTTTCTTTGTTTCAAGTTCCGACCACACTTTTTGTCTTTGAGTTTCGTCACCTTTAAATTCAGAAAGACATTTGTCAAGACTTGCAATTGCTTGTTCTATTTCTTCCTCTTTTTTCATTAGTTTCTTTTTCTTAGAAGTTCCATATTTCAAGGACTCCTCTCTCACTTTCATTTTAACCATTTCCCATAGTAAATTAGGGTTGACAGTATCATCTTGCACATACTCAGCCTTGGTTTGATTTATAATTAATTTTATCCGATTAACATACTCAATGTCATTTAAGAAAGAGGTGTTAAGTTTCCAAAAACCCCGCCCTCTATTGTTGGAATGCAGCGAGATTTGTAATGTAATCATGGAATGATCCGTTTTGTATCCTGGTAATATGTCGGCACTGACGATGTTACAAAAAGTAGTCTGATTCACTAGGAAAAAGTCGAGCCTACAGTGAACTTCAGGTTTTTTTTGTCGCCACGTGAATCTGGAACTCTCAGGGTTTAACACTCTCCATGCATCTATCAGGTCCAGGTTTTCAGAGAAATCGTTTATCACTTCCAGTGACTTTTTATGGGATCTGGCAAGACCACCTTTTTTATCCTTATTAACGTCAAGTACTAGGTTAAAGTCACCACCCACAATTATCTCCTCGCATTTAAAATCGAGCAGCCGATTAAAAACAGAGGTGAAGAAATTTGGATCATCTTCGTTTGGAGCGTATATATTTGCTAAGGTTATGTATTTTCCATTTGTAGTCAAGTCACATATTATGAATCGTCCCTTGGGATCAGTATAAGCTTTCAAGAGTTGAAAGCTGAAATTATTGTTGAATAATATGGCTACACCTGCCTTGTTACTGGAACAACAGCTGAATAATGCTTGGTAGCCCCACTCAGCTCTCCAATCATGTGTATTGTCCTGCATACAATGGGCTTCTTGGATAAAGTATACCGACATTTTTTTGTATTTGAGCCAGTTGAAAATTTCTCGTCTCTTAAACCTGTCTCCCAGTCCCCGAGTATTAATCGATCCTATTATCAGATCCATGTTTTCATATATTTTTGCTATAACTTATTTGATAGAAGGCGCCCGAGTGCATTGCTGAAATAAACCTTAAAAGTGTAAGCTGGAAGAACAAATCAAAGATACAAAAATATACATATCTACACATAAATACACTTAAAAACAATAATATTAGAAGACTGATGAAGGAGTAAGGTTGCATTTGTTATCTTATTCGTGTTTTCCATTTTAGAGCCGCCCAATATTAAATCTAAATGTAGCGGGGGCCAAATCTATAAAGCTTAATTTAAAAAAAAAAAAACAAACAAACGGCAGTCAAAATGAAAACCCTAGACAAATTATGTTTACAGTTCAAGTTCTTTGCCAACAGGCCAAAATTTACCTCTGATGAAGAGCTTGTCGGGCTGTGCCTTGCTAAATGAAGCCGGGATGTTGTTTCGTCTGGCTTTCTTAAAAGTATCCATTTGCGCTCTTCGCCGCTCCACAATCTCAAAGGGCAGATCTTGATACATCCTATAATTGGTTTCTCGCAATCGGGGGCCTAAAGCAAGCATGCTTTGACAGTCCTTGAATCTCAGAAATCTTGCTAGAATAGGCCGCGATTTCCCTTCTTTCTTCTTTCCGAGGCGATGGACTCTTTGGATTTCTACCGAGGCCGCGTCAACATAGCCAAGATCCCTTTCGAGGAAAGAACGCAATACGAATTCTGTATCTTCTCCGCTCGCGACGTTCTCTGGAATATTTTCGAACTTCAAATTTTCGCGTCTAGAGTAGGCTTCCAGATACAGGTGTTGGTCTTCTACTTCTTTAATTCTGGCACCGAGCTTAAAGTTCTCCTCTTCCAGGCTTTTTAGCTTCGTGTTGGTATCATCTTTCATACTTTTTAAGCTCAGCGAAGCTTCTTGGCGATCTGCTTCGATTGAATTTAAGCTCTCTTTAATATCATCAACATCGCGTCTTGTCGTGGCATGGCAGCTCTCTAAATTTTGCACACGTCCTTCAAGTTTCAAAAGTGTCGCTTGAAAATCGTACATTGATTTTTCAATACTGTCCAATTTGTCTAGTTTCTTTAAAATGTTTCGAAGCGTATCGCCAAACTCTTCGGTCATGTTCAAGGAATATAATATAACGTCTTCTTCGGAGTCTTGCTCGCTTACTTCGTGGAAACAAACAGCGTGCTCGCCGCTTCTCGATTTTTTGGTTTCTGGAGAAGTGTTCGATATTGAAGATTCGTCTGACGAAGACACTCTAGTCTTCCGTTTGTTCGGTGTTTCTTCAAGAGTTTCGGCCATTAAAAACCGCAGAGCAATTGAGATAAAGGCGGGCAGCTTGAGAAAACACGTCTCACTCCGCCATTGCTCCCCAGTCCCTCCCCAGACCTGCTGTCTTGCTAACAATTGCGTCTCACAAAATCATTGGTTGTGGATCATTTATAAACTCTTGCTTCAGTTTCGTGAAAATTATGCGAGATCAACGTGTTTTTAAATACTTAAGAGTTATTTTCTCGAAATTTAAATAGGTTTTAGCGTTGCCATGGAGACAAAATCCTTAAAGCGCATGTAATTGTTAACGAAGTGGTTTAAAAACTTATCTGGCAGAAATCTTCATCATTGTCACATTTAATCTACCCCTTTCTTATTGTTAATAAGCAAGGACAGATTACTTTTAAGTAGTCATTATTTGTATTCTGATGATTCTGTAGAAACAAGTGATGTCACTTTGTCACGTGATAAATGCTATTAAGCTGCTCATTTAGAATTGCTATCATACATAATATGAAACTAGAGTAATTGAAGTTTTCAAAGATGCGTGTTAACATTACTCCCCCTGAGTGGTACCGAAATGTCATTTTTTGGGGTCCTGGCCCATGGACTATCTCTGACAAAAGCTTCTCACCTTTCTCAAGGGAAGCGTGGACTTTGTCCAGCTGTTGGGATGTATATACTTCCTTGGCTTCTTCAATAGCGTCGCCAACTTTAAGATTGAACCTATATTGGTCCTCGTTTCCTTTCTTCTTAAATCGATGCGGCTCGTCAAACTTGAGTTTTTTAATCGCTTTGAGATGAGAATCGGCGGTGTCCGCGTGAGAACGCTTTAGATCTGTCAAGGAACTTTCCAGCATCGACTTCAAAGAAGCTAGCAGATTCTCGTTTTTCTTAGCAATTGACGACTCCACGATTCTAACGACATCAGCTTCCTCCATGATCAAGAAAAGGTCAGTGGAAAAAGATAAACTTAAAATATATCGAAGATCAAACGAGGTGTCGGCCTAGAATGACTATCTCACGTGCTATATATGTCTTATATAGCCCTCCTTAGCAACCCATAATGCACTTCAACTGGACTAGTTCCAGTCGCCACTGCTTCACTGCCGCAGAAATATTTCACTTCCGGCTAATTCGTATTCACTCAAACGCCAGAAATTCCGTTTGTTAGATGTTTAAAAAATGCTCTGTGAAAATCGTTTTACGCGCTGTGTTTGCGCTGTGTTCACGCTGTTTTGATGTTCACTAAAACGCCCCTCCGTTAAACTGACGAAACTGCTTGTTAGATGTTTGAATGCTCCTTGAATGTCATTTTACCTTAACTTAGGGTTCAAACGAATTTCATTTGTGGCATTCTGAAAGCTCATCCGCAGTCACGCTGTTACTCCACGCTGATTGGATGATGGTAAAGAATGCATCCAATCAGCATGGAGCAAACAGTGTGAGTGGTGCTCTTAGCACATGAAATCCCGGCCACGAATGCTGGACACTTCGAAAGCTGTGTCTGTCGGTTTTCCAGAGTTTTATTTAACTGTTTCCCTTGATGTGCTTTTGAAGGTCTACCTAGTGGTGACTAAACTTGGTTTTAATGAACATTTTAGTAAATCGAAAGCTCTATCAACCAAAATGAACGCAGTAAACTGAAGTCTCGGATGTCAAAGATCGCTAACATGATGTATTTCAGACTTTCGCCGTTTCGACGTTAATTTACCTTGCTTTTGTGTAAATTTAAATCTGGAAATGTCGTCAGAGAAGACGATGTTCTCAATTACCAAAGGTAGACTGCCGTAACCGGGTTTTATTGAAACCCCTGTTAACTACAGCCTTGAATTATATAAATTGAAAGCGTTTTAATGTCTGTTTTCCCAAATGACAGCTGCTATGAGGTCACATTTTAGGACCAAGAAACGGCAGCAAAAAATTAAAGACGCTAAGAAAGAGAAGAATTGCTGAGAGAGCAACGTATCAGAAGCATGAAGAATACAGTAAGTAGAAAGTCCCTTGTTACTGTTAGGCCAACATAAATTATTCAGTAGAAATGGTGCTATTTGGTAACATTATTGTTATTAGTAAGGGAAAGGACCAACCCTAAGGCAAATCCATGTGGTTTACATTGTATAATTTTGATTAATGTGGTCACAGTAGCGATGCAGTAGAACACAAAACCGCCAGGAAATTGCTTTTTTTTAAATACAGCTATACACCATACAAGGTCATTGTTTCAATGCTTTTTAATTAACTTTTGAATGCAACATACTTATCCCAATTTGATGAGTTATATTAAATTTGATTGTCTCAACAGTCATTTCTGTTACTGAGAGAAATCAATCAGCCATGTATTAACTATATATTGTAGTGTTTAGTGTTATACTATGGTGTGACATGCCTTCCATCATGTAACAGGGCATGCTGGGAATAAAAGTTATCTTAAATGTCATTCCAACATAGTCGGTGTGTTGACTTTGTGTCGTCTTCTGTGATACACACCCTTATTTAACACATTACATTGGCGAATCCAAGATCCAAGATACTCATAACTGTCTGTGTGACCGAGTGTCTAACCTTTGTGATGGCTACAACGATTCCACAATTCGAACCGTTCAACATACATGCGGATGGGGCGATTGCCCAACGATGGAGAAAATGGATCAAATGACTTGAAAACCTCTTTGTTGCCACTGCTATTAGTGATAAGAGACAGCAAGCTCTCTTACTGTACTATGCTGGAAAGAAAGAATCTTAAATCTTTGACACTCTGTCGGACACCGGTGATGATTTTGTAACGGCCAAAACGAAGTTGAACGCGTACTTTGACCCGAAAAAGAATGTGGAATTTGAGATCTTCACCTTTCGGCAGATGAAGCAAAACCCAGGTGAAACCACGAATTTGTATCACTCTCGCTTACGACAGTTGGCAACTACTTGTGAATTCACTGACATCGACAAAGTTAAATCTCAAATAATTCAGTGGTGCACTTCACAGCGTCTTCACCGAAAAGCATTGCGAGATTTGACCATGACAATTGAAGCTCTGTTGGCTGAAGCAAGAGCGTTGGAACTCTTGGAGGAGCAAGCAACTGAAATAGAATCCCCAGGAACTGCCAATGCTGTGTTACCTCCAAATTTAAAGTCCGAAACACCGGACAAGACAGCTCGTTGTTTTAACTGTGGAGGAAGTTGGCCAAATGATGCCAAAGCTGGGTGTCCTGCTTGGAAGTGAAAGTGCAATTCCTGCGAAAAATATGGCCATTATGTACAATATTGTCGAAGTTCTAAAAAAGGTCAGTCTAGTGGGAGAGGTGGAACACGTCAGAAAGGAAACAAGAAGCAAGGACATCGACGTCCCAAGCTCCAGCAAACCGTTAACCAAGTGGACGAAGAGTCAAGGCCTCGCTCACCGCCGTCGAGTTCAGATGATGAATACACATTCACGTTAAGTCCTCGTACCAAGGTTAGTGCTCCATTTGTGTCATTAAAAGTCAATGGTGTGACATGCAAAATCAGACAATAATTGAATCATGGCCTTGGTGATAAAGAGCAATGAGAGACAGCAGCATCTTTTTAGGCTAGATCAAACATGCATATACATTACATCCAGGACCAACAACAGTACAATGACAAGGGTGCTGTTGAAATATACTTTGGAATACTTACAGCTGTGAAGTGCTCGTCATTGTTTTTATGATCTTTTAAATTTCTTACAACAAGGAAAATACTAGGAGATTCATCAAAGTATTAACCAAGAGGATCCACCTCAAGCATTTCCTTAATGCCAAACATCAACCATGAGTATAATTAATGCACCTAAACTTGTAAGGAATCTAAAAGATTTTGGTGAAAAGATGGGAAAATTCATTTATGAAACGCAACACTATCCTAGGTGCACTTCACAGGGCAAAACGAATAGCCACAAATTGGCAAGAAGAAGTACAAGCTATCAAATGATCTTTCATCCGATCTGGATATCCCGCCAAATTCGTTGATGAGGTTATTAACGATTTTGAAAACCCAACGGCAAGAGATGATGAGACGATTATCCCTGTTCACTGGTTTGATGAAAGAACAAAAATCGGCATTCAACTGCCATTTTGTAGGAGAAATGAATTTGAAAGTAAGAAATTCATGTCAAAACTTAACAATTACACTAAAGGGAAATTTAATTTCCATATTTTGTGGCAAACACGCAAGATCGAAACTCTCTTTAAACTCAAAGACAAAAACATTCATCCATCACACGTAATATACATAGGCACATGTACTTGTAATCAAGCTTACATTGGTGAAACTGCACGCAATCTTGAAGTACGTGTCAACAAACATTCTGATATAAACAAACAATCGGAACCGGCCAAACACCTAAAGACACACCCCAAACACAAATTCACATGGGACACGGCTCACTCATGGACAAAGAGGAAAATTGAAGAGGCATTTTACATCGCACGCTTCAACCCAGTCCTAAACAAACAAGAGTCCAATCATTCCATCTCACTCTATACCCCATGGGAACTGGCATTATGTAACCACAAATATAAAACAGTTGGTTTATGCAATTTTATCACTCTGAAGATGATCGCAAGATCGAAAACGTTTAGTCAAACATTTTAACAGTTTTTAGCTTTTACTATTTTATAATTTTACCGGCGAAATGCATATACATAAAAGATTTTGATATATTGAAATTATCTATTTTTTTAATAATGAAAAGTTGTGTGCATGATTCTTACATCTGCATAAGGTCACGTGTGTCACTACATTTTTCTCATGAAGATGGTCATTTTCCTGACATAAGGAGGTGCTTTAGTGAAAGGTGGATCCCCTAAAAATCACTGTTCTTTCTATCAATACTGATTACATGTTTTCATTGACAAAAAAATTCTCAAAACAGAGTGGTACTCAGCTGGTCTATTTGTGACATAATTGATAAACAATTACTAGAGTGTCCACTTGCAGTTGTAAATGATTAAAACTTGTTTTAAGAGGACATGTAGAATATTCACACATCAAATGAACTGTTAATTCTTGAGGTTTCCATATTGTTTTAAGAAGTAATGGAATATGCCTTCCTGTCTTTTCCCACCTTAATTAGTGCATTCATAACTTTTAGTGGTGTACATAGTTTCATAATGATTGTACTTGTTTTTTACAGCTGATTACAGTGTCTCACAAGGACTGGGATCTACTGAATTCACAAGCTTGATTGGCTGAAATCAATATTGAAAGCGGTCTTTTCCCATCCGATTTTCCCATCTAGACCAGCATCTAGACCGATCTTATTGTAACAGTTTCCCTCAAAAAGTCACAAGCAAAGAGTATGAAAAAAATGGTTTGTACCTGTTCATAAAACTCAATGGAAGAATCAGTAGACCTTCACGAGGAAGCAGGTAAAGAAAACCAGCAAACATTGGCAAATTTGAGTCCTACCGAAGTAGCTACGAGCAAAGAAGTCGAAATTGAGATATTTCTATAGGAGTAGTAATACAAAAACACTCAAAACAAGGCTAAGAGCGATTTACATGCATGGATGAAATTTTGCAAGTCACTGAAAGAGTCTAGAGCAATTGAAAACATACCTGACAATGAGCTCGACCTTCTTAAGTCCAAATTTTTCATCTCCGTTCTTAACGAAATGATACTGAGTACAAGCCGGGTACTTTTCAATGCTACTTGCACGAAAAAGGAAGTCTGATAAAGATTCTTAAGGATAACGAGTTCTCCAAGTCCAGAGAGGTACTAGCTGCCAAGGGAAAGAACCTGGTTCAACAAGGAAAAGGAAACTGACCAAATGCCACAAGAGAGTTCACTGAAGCAGAGAAGATGGGCTATTTGAAAATGCCCAGTTCGGTGTTCAGGATCCGAAATCATTACACTGTGTTTGGTCTGTACTGGTGACCTCGGTCAAGATTCTCCCATACAGACCTCCTGCTTGGTTAATAAGAACTAAATACAAATCAAAGAAATGCTATTATTTTTTTTCTTTCATGCTACTTTTACTAGCTATCTAAATTACTCCTCCCCCCACCCCTCCCTCCTCAGAATTAAAAATTATTTTTGTAAAATGGTAATCAACAAATAACAGTAAGCAAAAAGTTTGCTGAAAAACTCTCATTTGAATAGTAACATCACAGGATTTCATCCTCAAACAGACAGTTTGGGTGAATACTTATATTGTCATGATAAAAATTGGTCTAAGAGTGAAAAGGTTAATTAAGCCATTTTGAGTACTCCAAACCAAAAAGGCCTCTTTTTTGAAACAGGTTTGAGGCAACTTTGAGAAAGCCCAACCAGAAATTCTATACTCCTCTGATGGGCTATTTTATAGTTACTATCTGATTGACAATTGAGTAGAGACTAAGTCAAATAGTACATCATATTTTCTTATATTTACTGTGATCTTGTGACCAGAATGTGAAATAGCAAAAATGAAAGATATTATGAAAACAGCTGTTTTCATGGTTTGTAAATTGTTATTGTTTTTCTCTCAGTGAACAGAGTATGAATAAATAAACAAAATGATTATAAAAGGAATGTAACTGCTGAATTATCTTTGAGTTTGACTCTTTACTTGGGTTTTCTCTTTTAAGTTATTTTCTATCTGGGCAAACTTACTCCATATTTACAGTTTTAGCACATTTTGCGCCCTGAAGCAAAGTCAGCCTGAACTTATTTGCTCCACTTTTGCTTTAGTTTGGTTACCAGGGTAAATCCATTTTTTCGTCCAGTGTAAGTTCCACCGTACATGCTGGACAAAACACATCGTGCCCACAACATTAAACAACTGTCAAACAAGAAACGGAGATTGTGGCAAACATTGAGTTTCTAAATTTGATCAGAACCCTGCTTGAAAAGGGAAGAGTACTGTCTCTCGATGATGCTCAGAAGGCACATATGGACATCTTACATTACCACAGATGTGACTCGTCGCCCTCTCGAAAGTATTTAACGGAACTGATTGTCACTAACATTGACAGCATTGTATTTGTATGCGCTTTTCGACGCATTTCGAGGCAGATCGATTGTTTGACAGCTGCAAAAGTTCCCACTATAGATTCCGCGGTTACCAATTTATCCAATAGTGATTTAAGGGCTGTTTTTCACTGTTCTAAGATTCTGTGCAAAGGAATCTTACAAACAGGCAGTCGGCAATTTGATGAAACATTAAATGCTGACACCAGCGAGATGATCCTGACCAAGCTCTTGATTCTGCTTCAGTGGACTCTCTTGGGTGTAGCCACTGAACTTCAAACGGAGAAGCACACAGATGAAGTCAACACAAAAGCCGTCCTTCTTGCCTAGCAAATTATGTACAAGGTTACAACACACTGACAGGTGAAGCATGAACCCAAATCTGACACAGATGACAACAAGCCATTCTGCCATCAGCGTGAATATCCATTACAGGTCGGAGACAGTATATTAGCACATCAATAGATGCGAAGCAGATCTATAACTGACGTACGTCGCAAGCTTGGCATGTCCATTGACTATACCTGAATATTACGCATCAAAACACAGCTGGCTCAAGCATCTTAAGTCATTTAAATGGTCATGGTACCTATATACCCTCAGCACTAGCCAAAGGCCAATTTATCTACTTTGCTGTTGACAATTCTGATTTTTCAGAGGACACTCCTAAAGGAAGAAACACTGCATGCGACAGCAATGGTTCTCTAGGGAGGTACAACATATTGAATAAATGGTTTTATAAACCACAAGAATTCATCAGAAGTGATTCATTTCCATTTTTCAAAGCTGAAATCGCCGTAGTCAATGTGTTCCACCTCACTGACAAAAATGGCAGGATCGTGGATCCATTATGGTTTGGCTCTGTTAGAAAGAAAGATTCAGTCCTTGTCACTACTCTTTTCAGAATAGTTGGAAGGGCATTTCGAAGAAAGAACTTGGATGCGGATTAAATTATCACTTCCACAGAATTTCAAGCGAACAGACATTTATTAAACTTCCTTCAATTTCATTCGGAGATGGCGGCTGATCGGCTCTGCATAGATGCCGCAGCCTTTATTCGCAACTCCACCAGCGACACCACCCGAAGAAACTATTGCCTTTCCAAGTTTTAATCAGCCGATTAAAGCTCTGCAGAAGCTCAACCCCTCCATAGGAGCACAGCTGTTTGTGAGACACACTGATATTGGAAAGTGTCGTGATATCGCTTAGAAATTAGTATTTCCGGCCTGCGGTCGTCGCATTAGTGCCAGGCTGTTCGGTGTGTATATAAGGCCGCTAATTTATTCATTGTGTACTCTCTTTTTCCTTCGCTCAGTAGTTTGTAATAAACGTGTGTGCATTCAACTCACGTCTCTGAGTTCGTGTTCGAATCTGAACCACAACATGGTGTCAGGAGCAGTGCCAGATTGTTGAATTGGAAGTCTTGGATACCTTCGCCGTATCTTTCAGCGAAACCTGGTCGGTTAAAAGGCTTATCTTCACGTTCGTCGGAATCAAGATGGCGGAACTTGCTGGTTTACCTATTCCTTCTATGGACTGGCATTCACCGGACGCCCCGCAAGCGTTTAAAAAGTTCAAAGCCCGTTGTGAGCTTTACTTTTCTGGCCCACTTAAGGAGAAATCGGAGGAAGAACAGGTTAGCTATCTTCTGATCTGGTCGGGTGACGATGGAATCGAATTAGTTTCCACTTGGGCTTTAACCGCCACGGAGAAGAAGAAACTCGACACCTACTGGACACGCTTTGAGAATTACCTATCTCCGAAGAGCAACTTTCGCCTCGCAAGGTACAAGCTCAGGACCTTGAAGCAAGAACCTGGTGAGACTGTTGATTCATTTGTTAAGAAAATTCGAATTCTCGTAGAAGAATGCCATTTTACAAGCCCTGACGAGCATATCATTGATGCCTTGATTTTCGGATCGAATTCAAAGCGTACACAAACCAAGCTCCTCGACAAGGACGCAACTCTCACACTTGATACCGCCCTGAATATTGCCCGCACAGAGGAGGTGACAAGTAACCAAATCAAAGAAATCTCACCTGATAGTTCTACTCATGTTGATGCTCTAAAGCATGGAGCAAGTGTTCCCGTCAAGCCCCGCGGCCCCACCATTCGTGTTTGTGGATGTTGTGGCACTGAGCACGATATTTCCAAACGCTCATCTTGTCCTGCTTACGGTTCAAGGTGTCGTGCGTGCGGTAAAGAGAATCACTGGGAAAAAGTCTGCTGCTCATCAAAGCCTGACCCAAAGGGAAAGTCAAGCGGTGGTCATCAAAGGGGCAGCCTCCTGGTAAGGAAAAGCATCATCTTCATAGCCTCGAAGGTTGTGATCAAGCAGGCAGCTCTGAACTATTGGTTCCAGATCAGTTGTATTTCCATACCTTGTCAGTAAATCAGGTCACAAAGAGTGCAACCCAAGCCTTCCTGGCATTGGAAGTGGATTTAGATCACTGCAAGAAACCGCTTTTGTGTAAAGTTGACACTGGTGCTGAAGGGAATGTTATCTCTTTGAGCACTTACAAATCACTCTTTCCACAGTCATCATGTAACCCTGGTGGTATTCCCACTTGCTTGTCGCCATCAAGCACTATCATCACTGGTTTTGGTGGACATGTCGTTGGTCATCATGGCATTTGCACACTCAAATTGGCTTATGGAGGCTCCTGCAAGTCATATCCGTTTCATGTCGTGGATGCAGACGGTCCGACCATATTAGGTTTACCAACTTGTGAAGATTTGAACTTGATTACCAAGAATTTCTGCATCACAACCCAAGAAGAGATTTCTGGACCAAGTACAAGTACAAACCTTGCAAAGCCTGTTTGTGATCCTGACCCGGTTGCTAAGGAACAGCTACTCAAACAGTACAAAGATTGCTTTGAGGGAAGGGCTGTTTTCAGGGTGAATATCATATCACCATCGATCTGGCTGTTCCCCCGGTTGTGCACCCTCCTCGAAGAGTTCCAGAAGCCCTCAAGGAACCCTTGAAGGAACTTGATTCGCTTGTTGCACAAGGGATATTAGCTAAGGTTACCCAGCCCACCGATTGGGTAAATTCTTTGGTATGTGTCACAAAGAGCACTGGTGCATTGCGTCTTTGTCTAGATCCCAAAGATCTGAACTGTGCCGTCAAGAGACCACACTACTTCACACCTACACTTGAGGACATTCTTCCGAAGCTTAACGGTGCGAAGTGCTTCTCTATCCTTGACGCACGTAGTGGCTATTGGAACATCAAGCTCGACCAGAAGAGTTCCCTGTGTACGACCTTTAATTTGCCCTTTAGAAGATACCGGTTCCTGCGGTTACCATTCGGTCTAGTCTGCGCCCAGGACATCTTCCAAAGAAAGGTAGATGAAACCTTTGGTGACTTACCTGGTGTTACCGGAATTGCAGACGATATTGTTGTGTATGGCTATAAGGAGGACTGTAGTGACCATAATGAAAACCTTCGTGCTGTTCTCCAGCGTGCTCGTGAGACTGGCCTTCGCTTTAACCTGGACAAGTGTAAGTTCAGATGCACTCGAATTCCCTTCTTTGGCCATATCATAGGTGCTGAAGGTCTCCAGCCTGATCCATGGAAGATCGATTCCATACTGTCCATGGATCCCTCAACCAGCCTTGCAGATCTTCAATCGTTCCTCGGGATGGTCCAGTTCCTAAGCCGTTTCGTTCCTAACTTGGCATCCATAGCAGCTAATCTTTGGGCGCTCACCAAGAAAACAAGTGACTTTGTTTGGAGCCCTGAGCACCAGTCATCCGTTGATCGTATCAACACAGGGAGCCCTCACATCAGTTTAGAATATGAATAAAAGCATCGCGCGGGGTATCGCGCGTGTTTTGTGTTTTGTGGCGGCCATTTTGAATTTTTAATGAACGCGCGGTCTGCTAGTACGAGGTCTGGGCCTCGCAAATTTTCGGAGGATCCGATCTCTCACCGAGGATAATAAAGTGACAAGGGATGAAACTCTGACTGGCTTTCGTCGCATGTCTCTGCCAGTTGGGGGGAACGGAAATAAGATGTGAATAACAGACCGGAAGTCAAAATGCGGGTTTCGTGACGCGCGGTTCAGAGTAGCAACATGGCGGACCAATTACATACTCTTAATGTTGCAAATGTTTTGAAAGATAATTCAGCTGTGGAATGTGAAGGAATCAACATTGAGTGGACAAACAAACTTAAAACAACAGAATGGTGAGTACAAAAGTCCAAGCTTAATTAAGGCTTAGTTCGCTACTCGAATTTTAATGAACCGATTGATGGTGTACGCGTCAGTCAGGCAGTGAAAGTTGTTTCTCGACTTTATAAACTAGGCTGGTTGAAAACTACAGTGAAGCAGATGAGAAAAATTATGTGCCCTGTACGGAGTTGTACCAAAACTATTTGGCAATTGGTTGGCAGGCGAAAGAAAACGGTCCGGATTTGAAGCCAGTAGATGCGAGTACATTTGGTCGTGTAATTAGAAAGGTCTTCCCAAATGTCACGAAAACAAAACGGAGAACCGAAAGAGGGAAGCCACCTACTCGTGTCTATCTTGGTCTGCGGAAGAATAATCATCCCCCTGTCTGCGATTCTTTTCCACCTGAGAGAAGTTTTCCATCTTGGTTCTTTTTTTCCCTCAACTACAGTCACCCTGAATGGTTTAAATCAAGTGTTAGTGCGAATGCAGTAGAATTTATTAGAGTTGTTCCTGTACTATGTAATGGCCGTAAAGTTTTGCAAGAAGTTGTTATTTTTAAGGATTGGTCCTTCGAACTGAAAGTTATGGGAAAGATAGTTTCCAAAGAGAATATCGACAATATTGTATCAGAGCTTTCAAGGAAGAGTTCTCTGGATATTCTTTTTTCTGTGCTTTCTAAAGTAGACATTTGTAAAGGATTTCCTTGGAATGGGGAAATCCTTCAGAGAAGTTCTGTAGAACTAGTAACTGAGAAGTGGATCCTGGACAACACAGAGATTGTTGAGTTTAGGGTGAGGTCTCCAGAATGCAGCCTTGTGTATGGTCCAGCGTCCAAATGTGCAATGTGTGAAAACTGCTATGGTTTAAAAAGATCAGCTAGGGTAGCTGCTAAGGAGCAAAGTCATGTTAAAGGAGAGAAAGAAAAGAGCAAGAAACCTGAGACCCTTATGTCAAGGGAAGAACTGATCGAAAAACTCCATGATGAGAAGAAGAAACGCGTCAACTTGGAAAGGAGAGAGAAGTATCTTATGATTGAATTAGAAATGAAAGAATTTGAAGATTCTGACCACAATGACTTTGTTTCCTTGTTTAAAAATGTGGAAAAAGAAAAGTTACCTGAGGGAATGCGTATATTTTGGGAAGCGCAAGCTGATGCTCTTCAAAACAAAGGCCCGACAGGTCACCGATGGCATCCAAAGTAAGTCTGAAATATAGTATGGGGATAATAATTATAAATAAATAGTTATTCCACCATTGCTACTAATCTCACAATCTGATTGGCTAATTTGCCTTTGTCAATGATAAGAGTCCAGACAACACTGCTCGCTTCAGACAACAGAGTCCAGACAACACTGCTCGCTTCAATGTGTCACACGTACAATGCCTTTTTCAGCTTGCGGTCTGAAAAAACATTTTCTTCGAGGTTGACATTGTGGTAAAAAACAAATCGGAGGTGGTTTAGCATGATCTGTACTCTTCTTAACAACAATACGTACGTGTTATCGCAGTGGTTAGAATTTGTTGAGGACTCACTCGGCTGCGCCTTGTGACCGGGTTCGTACGGGTCCTGGAAAACCTGGAAAGTCCTGGAATTTTATTGTATCATTTTCCAGGACTGGAAGGTCCTGGAAAAAAGGCTACTGGTTCTGGAAAGTTCTGGAAATCTGTTAAACTCAAGTGAAATATATAAAATATATGGCAGACAGTAAGTAGAATATTGACATTGAGATCTTGGGAGTGAAAGGGTTAATGTGAATTTAGAGTCCTGGAAAAATCAATCTGAGTCCTGGAAATTTGTTTCTGAAAAAGAATATGGACCCTGTTGTGAGTCCACAACATTTTGCCCACTGTGATGGTGCGTATCATTGTCAATAAGAGTACAGAACACGCTAAACCACATTTGATTTGTTAAAAGAGCGGTTTTCAATTGAATGTCCTACAACCAAAGCCAAAATAATTACTTTCGTATTAAATAACAAATTTCAAACTGTAGTAAAACCAAAACCAAAAAGAAAGTAATTTCCTGATTACTTTTAACACTCATTTAAAAACTGCTCGAAATAACTAATGAAATAATTAACTGCCTAAACAGATTTATTATATTTATTATATTCAATTTTCAGTTCGTACTGCAGTGCAAATTAATGCTCTGATACATTCAAAATTTTCTCACTTAATATTGTTATTAAATTAAAAAGCCTTCATTGTATGAAAGCTAAAGCAATAAAGAAGTAGTTAAATTATACTACTCATGATACATGTATTTGGATTTTTTTTCAAATTGCACTTGTAGTGCAATTACCAATTAAATTAATATAAAAATCTTAATTAATCACTTCCCCAATGGGGCTTTTCAGGACTTGTTTCAATTTTGCAAATTCAAATTAAACTTGTGGCCAGGAATTCTGAAACCCTGAACATGTATATTGTAAAAGTACCAAATAATTAATCTGTTAGAAATATTGCAATCTTTATTGAGTGTACACAAACAGAGAGGATTAAGTCATAACTCATGTGACAGAAGTGGATAGTTTGGTAGTGTAGATATACTAAAGGAAGCTGCTTGCCTGATCCATTCCCTTGATTCTGGAAAGCAGTTAAACATCCATTTTCACATTATTTCCTTGGAACTTTTATAAGACTTATAAGTTTATCAATTTGATGATGAAAATTACGGGTAGAAGCATATTTAAGACAACGTTCCGGTGTCCTCATGACAACATCATCAGGTCAAAAAATACTATTTAACAGATAATAAGAATATTAATGTTCAAGTTCAAGTTCTTAGTCCCTAGAGGCTAGGTGAAAAGTTTTGCTTTTATTTTATTTAATCAATCTATTATTTCCCTCCATCCATCTTAACAAAGCTGGAACAAGCAAGCCTGGACTGTAAACTCACCTTTGTTGTACATGTAGCACACTATAATTTAACAAGTGACAAGCCATTTCTCTTTCTTACAGAGTCATCAGTGTGTGTCTTTCAATATGGCGCAGAAGCCCCAAAGCCTATGAAGAACTCCAAAAAAGTGGAATGCTGAAGCTTCCGTCTGGAAGGCTGTTACAGTATCACAAAAATATAACCACTCAAGAACCTGGTTGCAATGAAGATGTTCTCCAGTGGATGGTTCGTGAGGCAGAAAAGAAAAATATTGGCACAGCAGGAAAAACAGGAGGTGTTATACTAGATGAAATGGCAATACAGGTGCTATTTTGTGGCAAGTTTTGCTTTTAATATAAATCACAATTATACTGCTTCTGATGCTACTGAAATGTTCATTACTAACCATGATTTATTGGCCAGAAAAGATAGTGCTTTTCAATAATTTAGTTGTAAAGCCAAACCAAGACCAAACCACCAAGTACGTATTAATGAAGTTATAAATAAGTACGAACAAATTATTTTTATTTAAAGTTTAATCATTTCATATTGTGTTGTCATTAGGAAGACCTTCAGATGAAATCTTTTAATGGCAAGTGGCAGCTGGTTGGGCTTGTTGCACTTGGATCTGAATATGATGATATGAACCTGATTCAGACAGGCAAGACATTTAATAGCCCTTTTCAGGGCTGGAAATGGCAGGATTTAGTGTCATCTATTGCTGTTGTGATGGAGGTCAGGCAAACCGTTCTTTCATACAAATGCACTTCAAAGGAAAGGATGCTGTGAAGGAGAAATACACCACAACAAATGTCCACACTGGACAACCTCTTGTGTTTTTTCTAGATTCTTCTGTAAGTTTAACTTGTCTAGTATGAAACATCAAGTTATAGTCATTATGATTTTGAGTACCAAATTTCTAATAAAGACTACTTGTCTCCTGTAATAGCACAACTTCAAGAAATTACGAAATAACATTGAGAAGAGCTCTAAAAATGGGACATCACGTAATTTGTTGCTCCATGGAAAGCCGGTGTACTGGTCCCATCTCAAAGAAGCCTACAAATGGGACCAGAATAACCCATCCCTCAAAATCCATGAGAAACTCAATGAAGATCACTTCACATTGGGCTATGCAACCCGCATGAGAAATCACTTGGCTGAAAATGTGCTGAATGATAAAATGTTGGAATTACTTCAGGTAAAGTCCTGATTGGCTCGGACATCGTTACTAATACATGTAGTTGAATATTTGTCCATTAGTGTTCTTCAGCCAAATGTTCAAATGTTAATTCTTAATTTACTGACAAAGTGAGGTTAAGGCATTACATTCAATTATATTTCTTACCTTTAGTTGTTGAGGGGATGACTAACAATACGTGACTGAGCAAAGGGTTGCATTAATATTTGAGATTTGGCAGTGATATATAAAACTGTGGGGCACTTTAACAATACTCTTGGGTGAAATTCTCCAAAAGGTATAATGATATCAAAGCTTCACAATTTCCAACAAGTATCCAATTACTACACACTTGTAGGTCAAGCTTTATAGAACCACAGAAAATAAGTCTAGTTATAATTTAATTTTTTTGGATCGAAATACTCCTATTGAACTTAAGATAAGATGTTGTTCTCTCTAATAGGCATATCAGAATGATCTCAAGAAGCACAAAAAAGAGTCAACACACCTGGACTCGACTGTAGAACTCCTGCAAATGACCAGCATTTTATTGAAAAATTTTACAAGTCCACTGCCGTATGCAAGCACCGAAGATGAGAGGTTTACTGAAAACAGGAAAGTTTTGAACTGGATTGAAGATTGGGAGGTAGACGTCAGTGGAAGGGTAGACCTAAATGCATCAGACAGGAACAAGTTAATTTTTTCTGACAAGCTGTTATTTGATTTGAAGTCGATGATCATTGGCTTTGAACAGATTTGCACCATTTCATTTCAGCTAAACCCTGGTTGCATCGTTAAGTCAATGTTTGTAAACAGCGACCTGGTAGAAAACATTTTTTGTCAGATTAGGGGAGGCAATGGGCAAAATAACAACCCTACCTACTGTCAATATGGACCGACCATCAACAGCATTCTTTTGGGGCAGACATGCTCCACTTCCAAGTCTAACACTGGTAAAACTTCAAGTTTTTCATTTTCTAAGCCAAAAAGGATCAGGTATTGAAACTGAATTACGTTTGCGACAAATTATTGTTGGAAACAGTTTTGGCCGAAAATTCGTATTCTACGATAATTTTATCCTGTTCCAGGCTCACGGTCAGTGGGATCTATCGAAAAAGCGGGCATGCGACGAACTGGGTCTGCGAGAGAAAAATGAGAGGGCCTCTCCCGTCCGCGCCCTCTGCAGCTCGTCACCCGCCTGCTTTTCGATGGTTCTCATTGACAGTGAGGTTGGAGCAGTAGGTAATGATCGAGTCAAGTAAAGTCTACATACGAGCCAAGTGGCTCATTAGTCCGGAGCTTATCCTGGTTTCAGTAGCATGAAGCGACAAGAAGTATGCTAGTCCATCGCAGGGTTACCCCGCAGGATTATTATCCGCCGGTACCCATTTATAAACCTGGGTGTGAGAGTAAAGTGTCTTGCCTAAGAACATAACACAAGGTGATCCCGGCCAGGGCTCGAACCCGGACCGCTCGATCCGGAGTTGAGCGCACTAACCATGAGGCCACCGCACCTTCCGTGAGCTTGGAACAGCCTACAATTAACAATTGGTTCATGCTTTAGCGTTATGCAATAGAGCACTTTTTCATTGTTTCTATATAACCTCATCTAAACACGAGGAGGGTTGGGAGAATTTGAGACAGTTATGCAAACCCGAGACGTAGTCGAGGGTTTGCATTACGTTCGAGAAGAAGAACTTGCATAACTTTCGATTATGCAAGTCTCCCAACCCTCCGAGTGTTTAGCTGAGACAATGTAAACACGGAAAAAGTGCTCTATTGCTTTTATAAAACAATTCTCAAAAATACGCGTGAATCTAAAACGTCAACCGTGTTTACATACTCTCATCTAAACACGCCCATCGACCAATGAGAGCGCGCGTAGTGGCTCAATTATTTTAAAAAATAGAACAAATTTTTATTAGTTTCTATCCTAGTCTTACCTAGTTATTCCATGTTCTCATGTTCCAGTACACAAGAACGTCAGCCCAGTGCTTGTATGTTCGGAATAAAATCATGTTTCATGATTTCAGCAATCAGAATCTCGTTGAGTCTTGCTTTCGTAAAACTGCTGCGGAAAATGATACCATACGCCGCGAAGAAGGGTGCGAGTTCATTTTTACTATACAGGCGACTCTCAAATACTTTAGGGTGTTTTGTGCATAATGCCTGCAGCTGCTTGTGCGTTACAACCTTGCCTTCCGACTTGTCTTCTTTAACTTCTTGGATTGTGATTTTGGACTTCTTAGCATCATCCTTCTTTGCTTTTTCTGCTACTCTTTTTCTATGTGCCTCCGTGCGTTGTATTTGATTGTCGCGTCTAAAATCACGCAGGAACTGGCCTGCACCCATCTTAAAATATCTTTCCACTACGTCATCAAAAATATCCTTTTTGAGGTCTGGAGTCAACGCTTGTGTAGTGTCTTCGTCGCACCATGCATTAAGGCAAACGTTCCATGTTTCGAGCAGTCTGCTGTCAGCTTGCACGATATCCATCGCGGATGATACCAAGTTTGACTTACAAAGTTTGAGTCGCTCGCTGTTCATGAGTTGAATTCTTTTTTCCTCCAAAGCCAAGAAAAACTTGTGGGCAGAATCTGTGATGTGTGTAAGTCCTCCTTTACTGTATTGCCTCCGGTCGGTAATTGATAGTGTTTCTGGAAACACGGAAGAACTGTGTATCGATGATGATGGAGATGTAAGACTATCAACTGCTTTCTTCTTCACATAGCACTCCTTCACTCTTTCTTGCAAGGATTCTTTACCAGAAAACAAATTTTCTTTGATGTATTTTCGAAAGTTATCACGCGTTTTCGCTAGCGCCCAACCTCCACAGTATCTAATTTTCCCTTGCGTTTCGACGGGCAAACTATTAACGTCGACAAAAATTGGCGCCTGGGTAGGGATGTGATCTGATGTTGCCTTGGAGGCTTCGTGAATTATCGCAGCATTGATGGCGAAGGCGATGTCCGTCAAACATGACCAATGTTCTTTCTTTTTTTGGTTTTGAGGAATTCCAAAAATAGTAAGGAATTCTTTCTCCACTTCAGAACTCAAAATTAAAAGATGCACGTCGGAAAAGTGCGCTCTAAAGTACTTTCTTTTTAGAGTCTCGTTTCTGTGTGGCTCTAACGCTTTCCTAATGCAGTTATGCAGTCGATTCCAGAGAATCTTGACGAAGCACTCTCCAGCATCAATGCAATCGGGCGTTAGCATTGCATCAAATAGAGTGTTTTTGCGATATGCAAGCGAACTCGTTTGCTTTGCAAGGAAACTAGTGTTTTTAAGAGCAGATATAAACGAAGGAAAGCTGAAAGTTTCTGGCGGCTTACTTAGGTCTTCTTCGAAACTTAAATTTCCAAGTACCTCACGAAGGTCAACTTCTTCCTCTGTGCCGCTCTCTCCTGTCTCTTGATCAAAAAATCCACTCACAATTTGATCCAACTCTCGGATTTCCTCCAATGAAAATACGTCATCACAAAGGTCATCAACGTCATCCAACAGGTTTTCCTCGTTGTTGGAACACGTTAAATTTATTGCTTCCTCCCGGCAACAGGCGAGATTGTTTACTGCAAGTTGTGTGTCATTGTCTAAAGTTAAAAGGCGGGTCGAAAAGTCTTTAACGCACTGCGGAAGTGCAATTATCTTGCTCTTACGGAAGCCCACGACTTGAATCGCTTCTCGGCACCTTACCCTGGATAGGGCCACATAAAGATGTCCTGGGGCGAAAATACCCGAGACATTAACCTTGACAGCATCAAGGGTCATGCCCTGAGCTTTGTGCACTGTGAACGCCCAAGCCAACTTCAACGGCACCTGGTACCTTTCCGCCTTCACCTTCGTAAAGTCATCCTTGTCATATAACTTCCACACAACTTTCTCGACCTTTTGCGTTAGACCTGCTTCCGGAAAATTGACAATGGGGAGGCTATCCTCAGCCACAAACTTGATTATCTCCCCAATTTCGCCGTTTGTTAACGATTCGTTTATGTTACAAATTAACATTACACGGGCACCCACTTTAAGCGGCAGAGTATGTGCAGCCTGGACTTGTTTATCTAGCAGACATTTACTTCCAGTATCTTGCGAAACGAACACATGAACTTGATTCTCAATCTTGTTGAGGTACTGGGTGTTGACGAAGTCGACGTCCTCATTATGAGAATAAACTTCAGGAATATGCCCAGTTGCACCTAACTTGTCTTTGTCAATGGGTCGGCTTAACTCTTTGATAAACGCTTCAGTTGCAGCACAACATTCTCCTTCTGCAATTTCATTCAGCATGCTGAGATACTGAATGTCGGTTTGCCTCATGGCTCTGTCAAGATAGAGAAGATGGGGAAAGCATTTCTCCCAGATGAGGCTTTCGAAACAGTATCGACCAGGATCGATGCTACTGGAGACAGGTGGTAACTGCTTGAAGTCCCCACACGCAACTATTTGTACACCACCAAAAGCTTGCTTTGATTTTCTCACTCCTTGAGCAATAAAATTAATTATCTCAAAGGTTCTCAAGCTTAGCATTGAAACTTCGTCTATAACGAGAATTTCCGTATCGCGCCACCTCTTGACGACTCTGTCACTTCTTAGGACTTTTTCCAAGATCACCTGAGTAATCATAAAAGTTATAATAAGCATTAGAATGTATACGAACCCTTCCCGCAAACAAATCGCCCTCCAAAAGAATGAAATATACAAAAGGTTGAAGCTTTTTGCAGTGTCCGTAACTTATATTTACTCGTTGTAGAAGGTCCTGTTACAGGGGGAAAAAATCTTGCGAACACAGATATTTTCAGACCCAATATTGTTTTTTTTTCTTTGCGCTGGGTTTTCATCTGTGAAACGCTGTAGTCTATTTTCGGAAGCGAGAACCAATGACAATAACGCAGGAATTGTCACGTAAACGAATTACCGTGGAACCGGCATCTAGGAGCTCTCCCTACTTCTGACCATGGTGAACTAAGAGTATTGTGAATAACGTAGTGCCTTTTCCGGTAAATATCTACAGAAGACGCTGTGGTTTGTCGAACATGAACGATGACCTAAGCGTGATGTAACGAACTCCTGGCTTTTCCTCCAGTACGCATCCATGCCCAGTGTTAACGAAGAGTTATAGGTAGCTTAGCACTTCTAAATCGGCATATCATGGTTTTGATCGGCAAGCTTGTTTAATTTGCAACAATTAAAAACAAAATAATTTGGAATCCTGGTCATAAATATGTAGTTGACCTTGCCACGCACTACGACCGCGGTGACCTTGACCTGCTGATCACAGCTTAGTACTATTCAGCGGAAAAAAGGGTTTTGTTTGAGATCTTACATGTACGTGTTTATTGCACTCGTGAATCACCTAACAGTTAAAACGACATATCGTAATTTGAACTGGGTAAGTTTTTTGGCTTTGGAAGCATTTGAAAAGCAATCGGACTGAGAGTAGAGTGGAATAATAAACAATTATTGGATGACGTTTTTGTGATATCCAGAATAATCAAGGTCGAGGTAAGCCGAAGCCGAAGGCTGAGGCTGATAACCCTTACCGAGACCGTGATTATTCTTTCACACGATCAACATTTTCATCCATCATCCTCGGCAGACGAAGTCATTAAAGCAAGAAACTGAATGAAAATGTTTGAGTTATAGCATTCTACACCAAACGCATTGCAAAAAAGGACGGCATTTTATGCAGATGTTTGATCATTAGGACAGACAGACCGGCATAAGATTCATCCTTAATTTCAGCTGTTTTAATGATCTGCTTTCAGAGAGTTTATTCAGCCTGATAATTTTTGATCAGTGAAACTTTAGACATTGTGCTTCAATGACATAAGCAAATTAAGAAATGATTTTGCAGGAAATCCGAACTATAACAGCTGTACACAAACAATTAAAAACTACGCGCTGTTTCAGTTGCAGCATAGACGCAAAAGATTTTCCATTTAGCCTTTCACCAGGCTCTTTTTACCGATTATGTTTCGTAGAAAATTTGTTGAAATTCAGCAATGATACGAATTTCACGCATTACTATATGTTCTTACGTCCGTGTACCCCAGTAGCGTGCGCCCGTCCATAATCATACTTAAAGATATATTTCTCTGAAGCAGACAAACGAAAAACAGCCAGATAAAACATAAAACACGTACACAACATACCTCTTTAGGTTCGTGGCAGTCACCAATCCCCGCAAATGAATGGACTGTTTTGGCTTTATTTTTCAAAACCTTCGCAGCACGTCCTGTTGTACTTGTTACATAAAGCGTTTTCTGTGAACGCTCACAAATTTGCTTTACGAGAAAGGACTTTCCACTACCGGCAGCCCCAGCAAAAAAGGTATTATGGCCAGCCAAAATGACATCCAGCACTTTTTTTTGACAGTCAGTCAAACTGCTAGAAGTAAACGAACAGCAACATAATTTGTAAGCTGATCTGAATCGCAGGACCGAAAATGTCGCCAATTAACGAGAACCCCGCCGTCTCAAATTACAAGATCACCTTAGAGTTGATTGACAATGGCAAAATTTTCTACTACAGTTAATATTTACCTCATGTTGTCAGGAGGAAGAAATTAACATAACAGACATAACAGTCTTGAAATTCCTGCGAGAATTCTTCGAAATGCGACCAAATGAAAACTCCCGCCAGTGTGGCGTCATAAATCTGGCCTTGGCAATGACCTTGGCAATGGCCTTGGCCTTGTTGCGGCATTCTATTTCCGGAATATAATAATCAAACTTCCGGAGTTCCAACTGACCAATCAGAACAAGCGACGCTATCACTTCCGCTTCGATTCTGTCAATCAACTTTTCGCATTTCTGACTTCCGTGGCCCCCAACTGGCAGAGACATAGCGCGAAAGCGAGTTGTTTAAAACAACGCCAAAGTATCGCCGACCCTCTGGATGTTTGGGCTAAATGAGCTTGGATATATTTAGCTTAATGCTTCTTCTTCCTACATAGTAATTTTGGGCAAATTACGAAGTAAATATCGGCTCGAACTAACGCAAAATTCGGAACGCTCTCATTTCAGTTTCATCCCTTGTCATTTTCTTAGATCTCCGAGGAGGCTCCGAGTGATTTCCGTATTTTCGGTTCCAGACCTCATTCTAGCAGACCGCGCATGCATTAAAAATTCAAAATGGCCGCCACAAAACACAAAACACGCGCGATAAAGGTAGGTTGATCTTTTATTCATATTCTAAACGGATGTGAGGGCTCCCTGTGTATCAAGAAAGCCATTGTGGCCCCTACCGCACTGCAGTTCTTTGACAGTACTCAGCCCGTAACCATTCAAGTGGATGCCTCTCAGAAGGGCTTAGGTGCAGTTCTCCTACAAGCCAATGGTCCAGTAGAGTTTGCTAGCAAGTTGCTGTCTGATACTGAGAGTCGATATTCCAATATCGAGAGAGAGATGTTGGCTGTTCTTTTTGGTTTGGAGAAGTTTCATTATTACGCCTATGGCCGGCCTGTTGTCGTGGAATCTGACCATAAACTGCTGGAGGCTATCTTCAAGAAGTATCTGTCAAGCGCACCTCCCCGCATCGCTTGGATGATGTTGCGCATACAGAAGTATGATGCACAAATCAAATATGTCCCTGGTAAGGACATACCTGTTGCTGACGCTCTTTCAAGAATCAGCTCCTGTTCTGGTGAAGATGTGCAAGGGCTAGACGTATCTTTGCATGAGGTCCATCTCCATCTTAATGCAAGCCCATTGAGAGTGTCTCAAATACAGGATGAAACCGCCAAGGATACAGCCTTGTCAGCTCTGCGTGAGATCATCATGCATGGATGGCCTGAAAAGAGGTCCGATTGCCCCACTTATCTTCATGCTTACTGGAACTATCGCAATGAGCTCACTGTATTCAATGGTTTGATACTGAAGGGCACACGTATTGTCATCCCTAGGTCCTTGCAACCTGACGTCCTTCGACAACTACACTATGCCCATCAAGGTGCTGAGAAATGCAAGCTTAGAGCAAAGGGGTCAGTATTCTGGGCAAACATCAATGGTGATATTGAGGAGCTGGTTAAGAGTTGCCCACCCTGCCAGCATCACCAGAAGCTGAATGTCAAGGAACCCCTACTGCCTCATAATGTGCCGCAAAAGCCGTGGCATACGTTAGGTTCAGACATATTCTATTGGAACAGTGCGAATTACTTGGTGGTAGTCGATTATTATAGCAAGTTTCCTGTTGTAAAGAAGCTTTCGAAGATCCAGTCGTCCGCAGTTGTTGCGCAACTCAAATCTGTTTTTGAAGAACATGGAATTCCTAGCAAGCTTGTAACTGACAATGGTCCCCAGTACTCATCTGCAGCTTTTCAGGAGTTTAGTCGTAATTACGGATTTATCCACGTTTCATCAAGTCCGCTCTATCCTCAGTCCAATGGTATGAGTGAGAGGACTGTGCAAACTGTGAAAGATCTTTGGCAAAAGTGCAAAGAATCAGGCCAGGACCCTCATTTGGCTATGCTTTGTCTACGTAGCACCCCACTCAGTCATGATTTGCCGTCACCTGCAGAACTTCTGAACAGCCGGGTATACCAGACAAACCTGCCAGCTGTCTCCAAACCTTCCTTATCTGCAAATGGAGACATCAATGTGAAACTCCAACTCAGACAGGATAAGCAGAAAGTGCAGTTCGACAAAACGGCCCAACAGCCACTGCACCCGCTCTTTCCAGAAGATCGTGTTCGCGTCCTTGATCCAGCTACTAGTACATGGAAGCCAGGCATTGTCCAGGGTGTGGCTAGTACCCCACGCTCCTATTTGGTGAACACTGAAAGAGGCGGCACGCTTAGAAGAAACCGTGGTCATCTTCGTGCGACGCGAGAGTCTTTTAAGTTCCCAAGTGACCAGATCCCTGTTGATATTCCAGTTGACGACTCTGTTTCACATGAAGCCCAAAGTGCTGTCTGTGCCTCTGCTGAGTCAGCCGAGCCTGTGTCTTCAGGGCCGACCTCAGATCCCTCTCCTGTGCTGCCACTTCGACGCTCCAGTAGACAAGTTAAAGCTCCAGATAGACTGAACTTATAAGCATGCAATATGCATTTCCACTTGAACATTTTCTGTTTGTTTTAACCAGTGTGTTATCCTTAAGAAAAGGGGGATGTCGTGATATCGCTTAGAAATTAGTATTTCCGGCCTGCGGTCGTCGCATTAGTGCCAGGCCGTTCGGTGTGTATATAAGGCCGCTAATTTATTCATCGTGTACTCTCTTTTTCCTTCGCTCAGTAGTTTGTAATAAACGTGTGTGCATTCAACTCACGTCTCTGAGTCCGTGTTCGAATCTGAACCATAACAGAAAGGTTTTGGGCTACGGGCTGCTTTATGGTCCAGATGAAAGGCACAAAAAAGTTCCTGCAAGATATGTGTTATCCACTGCATTGTGCACAGTTGCCGAGAAAAAGGGAATTAAGAGTCATTGTCTGACAAAACCAGGCAGAGGTGAAAGATAGGGGTCAACCGATTTCCTTCAAACTCTCACCATTTAATGTCTGTCTAAAATGATAATGAATGATGGTATTTGGCAACTCTCCTGTTGTTGCCTTTCATAGTTTGACCACCCCCCTGGATTTGCCCCTCACTGACCCTGACATCATGCAAAATATATGCAGAATTTGAAGCTCAATAAACTATATTTCGCGTCATTTCTGGAGACTCGTATCGATTTGTGTTGTTTATTGTTTAAATTACTTTATTAAAGGAAAATAACCCGACAACATAAAACTTAATGTTTCATAGAATTTTGCAATTTCATTGCGACCGCAAATGTCTGGAGCCAAATGTGAGGTAATTTTGAAACTGTTTTTCTCAGAGGTGCGGCGTTCCGTGTGCCGGCACATACATGTACACAGAAATTTGCGGAATCATAAATGACGAAGAGAGATGTATTCATAAAGAAGGAGAAAGGAGCAAAAGCAGAGGCGAAAAGAAAGGAAAAGAGAATAAACAAGGCTAACAAATATCGCAGATCGCCGTAAACACATGTAAACAAAAGGCACATGCTAACAAATATCGCAGATCGCCGTAAGCACATGTAAAAAGGGGCAGCACAGATTGTAGAGGAGCAAAACCGGGAAGCATGTGCGTCAAGAAAATGGGCCGGCACAGAGACAAAGACAAAGGCATACCAAAAAAGGCACCTTGTCTAAGTTTGGGTTTAGTGTAGGAAATTAATCACTTTAACATAATTGTCGGAGGAAAAAATTAGGATCAGGTACTTATAGTCCTGCTACCTAGGGTCCTACAGGGGACTGGATGTTGTAGTCAAACAACTAAAAGTAAAAAATACAGCAGAGAAATGCAGGAAGATGCAGACACCCTGGGAGAAAACGAGAAAAGTTTCGCTGGAATGTGTTCAGAGTCGGACTCCAAAAAAACTCCATTCCGGCGAAACATTTTTTTTTTAAATTTTTTCTTATTCTTTTGTTTATCCGGCTCCGTCTCATTTATTGTTAGGTATTTTTCCACATTGTATTTCTTATTTCCCGTTACCCAACACATAATAATTTGCATTTGACAATGGTGACATGTCGCCGAAACATCTCGTTACTCTTTATCCTGAAGATCTTTCGTTATTAGAAAATTGTAGCACTGTCCCTTTTATCGCATGATCTTTAGATATCCGTTCTATGGCGCAGAAAGCCTTCATTCTGATTTCCTTTACGTCATAAGGTATGCATTAGATTCAATGTGAAAGTGGCTGCTGGTGTCAGAGCTTGAAGGAAATACTGATAATACCATTTGAAATAAACGGTACAATAGGGGTCGGTGTAGCTTTTCAAAAGTAAATTACCATTTTTCCACGTAGATCAGTTTTAAAAGGCTTTTTGAAAAAATAAATTTTGCGCAAGAGGAAACCTTTGTACTTTATAAAAAGCTTTCCTGTCAAGTATAATTACTTTTGGCCTGTAAACAACGTTGTATAAACGTTGCTATGCAAACTCCCATTTTTGAAAAACAAACTACAAAACAAACTCCCATTTTCAAAAAGCAAACTCCTATTTACAAAGTCAATCTCTCATTGTCGTGAAATAAACTCCCATTTTCAAAAAACAAACACCCCTTTTCAAAAAACACAAACTCCCATTTTCGAAAAACAAACTCCCATTTGATGAAACACAAACAGTGGTGATAAACATTGTATTCCAACTCATTTTTTACAGAATACAATGTTTATCACCACTGTTTGTGTTATATTTTTAATCAAACTACAATGGCCTAAGAACACGAGTTTATACGTGACTCCCATTTTCTAAAGAAAACCTCCCATTTACAAAAAAAAACAAACTGTTATTTTAAATAAATTTATGTCCCTTCAAGGCTTTCGTATTACGTTACGGATTGAGATGATCAATTGACAGAGATTGTATCTTATCTGAATTTGTTGAGCGTGGGAAGTTGCACATAATGGGAGTTCTCTGGACCATGTCCAAAAGTGCTTCAAACTACTGGCATATTTAAGCGTTGAGTAATCTATAAACCCAACACTGATTGGCTAGCACCGGCTACAAGATTGGGCATGTTTAAAAATTCTTCATTTTTGCATGCCCTCTCGAAAAAAATGCACCCAAGAATAAAAAACCAAGAGACACGAAAGAATATCAGTGCACGCCCCGGCCATGTAAGAAGACAACAGTTCGCGACCCATTCGCTTGGGGGCGATTCGTTATCGCCTACATACTTTCAAGGAGCACCTACAATGCATTCGATTGCCCGTTGGAAGCCGTACAGTACTTCCCAATTCGCAACACATTTGCCCCTGCCGCTGCTTGTGCATTTACCAGTGCATCCGCTTTATTTCCGATCTGGCACGGCATTGCCCTCACAGGCGGCAGCATGAGAAGAGGGAATAGCCAAAGTTAATAGTAAGTTAAGACGAGTTATACATGTATATTTGAGGAATGGGCTTTTTGTGAAAGAGTGACATTTGATCGTCTATTTCAATCCTTCGGTTTCTGGCAATGGAATCGACCACATTACTTGCCATGGTTGCATCATGAAGAAAACTAAAGGGAGAAACACAGTAACCAAAAACTATATAATGAAATTACACAGAAACAAGCACAAGCACGCGCGGCGCTTCATCTCATTGCTTTATTAAAACATCCAAATTATCCCAGGTCCAGCCTGCAACTGATACAGTCTCCTCTCATTTATGAAGTGAAGAGTTTTTTGACTTACAATATCTCTTCTCTCTCCAGCAGATTTCCAAACACAGCCTGATGGAAGCTCTTCACTATTTATATTTGTTATCGGAAAAATCCCACCATTGCCTACTCTAGTTGACACCACTGATTTTCCAGGGGAATTCAATTTTGAAATTTTATTTGAAGATGAGAAGTGCTACCCAGCTAAGCATACTCCTTGGACTCATTCTCCATCAGTGGGAAAATTATTTGCAAAGATAAACTCCATCGTACCAATTGCAGTAAGGCTGAAAGGTAAGTGCATCTGATTAATAAATCTTAATTAATTTGAGAGATTTTGCCAATCAGATGTATATGTTGATAATCGTTTTTATTTTAACTCAGAATTGTAAATCATTATATGACGAGGTAGTCTTGAGGTAAACTCGAGTGTTCTGATTGCTTTTTTCTTGGCTGGGACTTCCGTATGGGCTATTTTCAGAGAAATGATCATAAGCCATGCAGCCAGCAAAGTCAAGACCCCTGTACCATACAATAAACATCCTACTGACCTCGCTTGCTTGAGCCATACTGGGGAATATTGGCTCTCAGTCGTTGTTGAACGAACCTTGCTACACCTGGTCCACATACATCCACGAACTGAGGCCAAGATTCCTCAGTAGTACCCTCTTCAATTGTTACTAGGAGGTGCCCTTCATAAACAAGACACTGGAAATATATATTTAAAAAAGAGCAACTATCCGTTATCCTGAATAGACCAGTGACAATACAACAGTACAATACAACAGGCACTGAACTTGGTTAACTATATGGCGCATCTGCCCTATGATAGCGCTGCTTTCTCTACTGAACCTGTTTAGGTGCCAATTAAATGATTGTATTTCTACATGAAATTAAAAAACTTGCTCCCTTAGAAGTTCCACTATTTGCTCACTAATTGACATTTATGAAGAGTTATGAAGAGTTATACCCAATACTTGATTGTTAATGTACAATTACTTTTGATTGGCCACTTTTCATCGTGGTGAACTGAACTGATATCCTAGCCTCTTCCAGGCATTCAGTTTGTGGGTGCAGCAAGATAAACAGCTAGTGAAAAACGGAGAGAGGGACTTTGTGCGATGATCACCCCTTTTTTGATTGTGCTGTTTTTGGTGCTAACTTACTGCCTAGAAGACATATATTTATCCTTTAACCTTTCTATTCTTTAAATCTTTCGGTCTGATTGGTTGCAGTTTACCCTCCTGTTTCCTGTTACTTTGTGAGACCGGTGTTAGTTTTTAAAGAAGCAGAATACAGAACAAAAATCGTTCAGAGGTGTGCAAACCACAGATCAGACCAAGACGGTAATTTCATTTCATATATTGAGCAAAGAGAATATGATGATCTCGTTTTCTTCAGTTCTTCTAATTGCTGTGCAAAATAATTTTATAACTTAACACTGTAAACTCATGTTATAAACAGGCCATCATGCTCCCCAACACTTGGTGAGATGTCACAATCCAAAGACCTTATATGTTACATGCCCTGACACCAAGCGACATTGTTTAGCAATACCTCTGGAAGCACCTCAAGGTAAATTTGTTTAGTATTTATAGAGCGTGGGTTTTCGATTGAGTGCCATAAAACCAAAACCAAACCAGTTACTACCA
>OZ026602.1:19622384-19654884 GCA_964020085.1 Micromussa lordhowensis | reverse complement strand
ACTAACTTCTCTGAATTGATGTGGATCGGCCTAACTACTCTACCATCCCTTAGATGAAGTTAAAGTAAGACCTTTGGGCTTTTTGACTTTTAATTCCACAAAATCCTTATTTTTTTATAAAAGACTTTGTGACGGCAAAAATTGCGCCCACCTAAAAGTAAATTTTGCAGTGGTTTATTAGTCCTTTGCTAGGCAGTTGCCAAATTGGGAAATGGTATTTCAGTTGGCCATGGTTACCTCTTGGATTTTATCCAAAGCGATTTTGGTCAAAATTTTCAAAGTGTCTAAAAGACTTCCTTTCACTTAGTTTATAGCTAAAAGAACTATTTTCGCGATAAATTAAGTGAAAGGAAGTCTTTTAGACACTTTGAAAATTTTGACCAAAATGCCCATAATAACCCTTTGGAAAAAATCCAAGATGGCGGCCATATGCATCTTTGGCATCTTGACGGCTTTATTTCTTACTTGTAGTCTTCGTTGCCCCTTTGAAGTTTCGTTTGAGCGAAAAACTAGACTTTATTTCAAATATTTTTAAACGCATGCGCAAGTGACATAGTCAACATTGAACACTTGTAATGTGTCCCACAAGGATGCAAAGGTTTCCCTCTTTAAGGCATGTTAGCAGAATTATGTTTGGCAGGAGACGACGACATTGGAAACTCATGGTCAGATGCCTCGAGACATGATGGGATTATTTGCCAACAAAAACTACTTTCTATTAAACACTTTAGTGTGTATATTTATAAAAAATAGATCAACTTCCGGTAGGTCAATTTCCGGTAGAGAATTAGTTTGCACCTTAAATTTTGGCGTAAATAGTATTCTGGTGAAGGTGGCCCCTTCTTCTCAAAGGATGTCGCCCTCACCATTTTCCCGGGTTCACCTACGTGGGACAATTTTTTTTTTTCATCAAAAACCTATTTTCGAGGCATGTAGCAGGTGGAAAATGAAAAAAATACCCAAAAAAATTTTTAAACTAAAAAGAAAGGCAAAAAAGAACTACAATAAATTAAAAACAAAAAAGCGCCATCTTGGATTTTTTCGAAAGAGGTACTATGTTGTGTTGCTTATGCTCTATTAAAAGCACTAGTAAACAATGTCTTTTGAAATCTTACAGCTATTATATAACGCGTTTAGGTACCAAAGTCCAAAAAATATCGTCGACACAGAAATTTTGACATTTTTTTGTCGTTCTGTGCCATCTTGCAGTTTAAATATCTCCAAGAATCTTTAACCAACAACTCCTATAGTTACAGTGCTTGTGCTCTGTTTCATAGGCTACGCAACGATGTGCATTTCAATCTTTCAGCTTCTAATTAGCGCGAGATACTTTGGCTCAAACTTCGAAAAAAATCGTTGACACGGTTTTTTTGGTCTTATGCCGTCTTTGAGGCTAAATATCTTCAAGAGTATTCACTCGACATCTAAGCTGTTTGAGTTGCTACTGCTCCATTACAAGGGCTATCCAAAAGTATCCTCTGCATTCTTACAGCTATTAAATTGTCTGAGATATTTGGGCTTCAAATTCCAAAAAAATTTCACAGTTCGGAAAAATCATGCCAAAAAAAAAATTTTTTTGGACTGAAATGTAAACCTGTCAGCTGGAAAACGCAACCGAGCGACGTAGCCCATGTCTTCTGGACCTCATTGGTGAAAACCGCGAAGAAAACGGCCCACGGGGAAATTTTTTATGAATTTTTTTGTACTTTCCTGTCATGACATAACCTTCAGTGCATCATACACCAAGTTGCCTATCACACAAGCGTTGGAAGTGGTAAGTCACGTTTTTTGAGCTCTGCATTTTGTGCTATTTGGCACCCTTAAAACACTGCACAGAGGCAATCCAACTATCGGAAGAGTTGTGTAAGGTGCTCGGGCAGCTGCCTTGAACATTTTCTTCCCGTAGAACACGATCGCGTCTGCGCAGGCTCTGGTCAAAGTTTAAGGGTGCTCTCTTGACCATTTTGATGTTGGAGGAACTCGCCATTAGGGCTGGAGGACCTCTTATTGTTGTTTTGATGTTACATTAGGCTTGTTGAACATGTGAGGAACCGTTTGGTGTTGATTTTGTTGAAATCGGTTCCTTCGTTAATTAGTTATGACGTCATTTGCCTCGAAACTTCAAACCTTAATAACTTTGCGAGGTTTTAACCATTCGGGCAGCTTATTGTCAATCGAGCTTGGCCTCAATGTGGGCTACGTGCATGCCAATTTTGGTCGCAAAGGATAAAATCCTCGCAGAGTTATTAACGGTTAAAGTTTTTTACAAAATGGCGGACGCATATTGTCGGTACCATGCTCCCAACGGTTTTTGACGCCAGAGTGAGGGAAAACTTTAAACGCTTATAACTCCAAGAGGATTTAACCGTTTGACTTCAAACTTGGAACATAAATAGAGTGCATCAAGGGTTATGTGGTGTCGTTGTCGGTTTCAATCAGCACTAGAATGTCTGTAAGTACTAGTGTTTTATTCTTTTTGAGACTTTACACCCTAACAAATTTGTGACAATTTAACCATTTGGGGCGCGCATTGTGGAATAGAATACCCTGTCTGAGCGCTAACAGCAAGCAGGATTTTTTGCCAAACAAGCAAATCCTCGCAGAGTTATGACCGTCTGAAGTTGTGCACTTGTTTCAGGTTGACAGAAATGGAACGAAAACGCTACACTCCTGCAGAGGACGCCGCGTTGTTGGACTTCGCGAAGCTAAATGGGGTAATATACCCCCCCTCAGGCCATTGCCTTTGGAAGCTGGCTGAGAAGATGGCGGTGACTGCCCACCCTTGGCAGTCAATGAAATCACGCTACGAGCTCTTGACTTCTCAGCCATCGTCCAAACGGGCCAAGAAAAGCCAGCCTAAGGGGAAGGCGAAGACCCTGCCACCACCATCGCAGAGTTGGCTTCCCTTCACCCCCATCTGCAGGTCCACCTCCACCTCCACCTCCACCTCCACCTCCACCTCCACCTCCACCTCCACCTGCACCTCCACCTCCACCTCCACCTCCACCTCCACCTCCACCTCCACCTCACGCTACACCTCAGCATCCACTTCCACATCCACTGACGCCAGTACACAGACGGACGCGCGACAGTGATGATTTCCGAGGGCACACAGACGTTGCCCCGGTCATCCCACCGACGATCAAACTCTTTTTAAACTGACCGACTGACTGACTGCACAGGACCAACGCATCATTCATTTCACACAACTGACAGTGACAGACGAAAGTGCTTCCATCCTCGGCAACACCGCTGAGTTGATGGAAGCACTGCCAATGACATCTATTCATTTTCATCATCCACATCCATTGTTCGCACGTCATACGTACCACACCTCCATGTCGCTGTATATAAATTTCCTGTAAATAGACGTTCACCATTATTGTATGTAAAAAAAATGTCAAAAAAAATTACAAAACACAAAAACCCAAAAAAATCGATGCCACGTTAGGGCTTAAATTCAACAAAGTTGAATTTTTGTAAATAGCTTTGTAAATAGAATTGTAAAATAGGAACTAAATTATTTATTGTCACTTATTTATTGTAAATTTCGCTGTACATACAATTGTATATACTTTAACCTCTGTAAAAACAACCATGCAAATGTATTATTGTTGCTTCACACTTAGACTGGGCGCTTTATGTCTCCCGTCAGGGATCAAACACGAGCTGGGGTAGCCAACCCCCGGGGAGTGCCCCACGGGAACATCTAGTGTCCCAACAGTCTGAGTGTTTTTTTGGGGGTGCAAGAGGGTGTTGAAGCGCAACTTGCGAACGAGACGTTCGCTAGACTTTCTAGGCATTTTGTAAGCCCTGGTCTGTCTAATCGCCTCTCACACCCTTAGCCAGCTCCACCTCCTCGAGGTGCACCCTGGATAGCCTGGCCTTGCGGCTAAGGTTAGCAGACGGAGCTCTGGCGCAGTTAGAGGGGCTAATCACCCCTTCAGTCGTTCGCCTATGACTCGTTTTCCTTGTTTACTTGCCGATAAAACGTTTTTACAAACCATGTATTGGGAAATGCGAGTAAAGTGTTGTTGTTGTTGTAGTAAGCTGCAGGGCTAAAATCATTGCAATGATGAAAGCTTGAAACTTCAATAAAAACTCGTTCCCTGCCATCTTGCAGGTTTTATATGTGCAAGAGTATTTAACCAACATGTAAGATATTAACCGTGCCTTGTCTCTACAGATAGGGCTACTAGACGATGTCTTTTGCAGTCCTGCAGGTTTTAAATTGCGCGAGATATTGGGGCTCTAACTTCAAAAAAATCGTTAACACGGAAAAGATTTCAATATTTTTTCGTTTTGTGCCGTCTTTGAGGTTGAATATCTCCCAGAGTTTTCAGCTAACATTTACGATTGTTACGATGCCTTTTTGCTATTGAAAGGAGCACAAAAGGATGTCTCTTATAGTCTTACAGCTATCGAATTGCGCGAGGTATTTTGATTGACAAGTCCAAGACAATCGTCGACACCTCTTTACAGTATTGCGCTCTCCTTACAATATTGCGCTCTCCTTACTTGCGCCCTCCTTACAATTGCGCTCTCCTTACTTTGCGCCCTCCTTACAATTGCGCTCTCCTTACTTGCTATTTTCGAGGTGTCTAATATCTCCATATCTTACTTGCAACTTGCAAACAGGACGTTTGCTAGGCTTTCCAGGCAGTTTGTAAGTTCTGGTCGCCTCTCACATCCTTAGCCAACTCCACATCCTCGAGGTGCACCCTGGATAGCCTGGTCTTGTGGCTAAGGTTAACAGACAGAGCTCTGGCACATCACAACTTCCGTGGTTTTTCATACAAGTCTTGATCTGCACAAAAAGAAAAGAAAACATATTAGAAAAAAAAACATTATTACGTGAGTTTCCCAGTCCCCCCCTTGCCGTATCAAACGGCAAGAGTATTACCCAGAGACCAAGCGTGTTTGTGGAGCACGCCCCGGGGATTGGCTACCCCGGCTTGTGTTTGATCTCTGACAAACTGCTCAGTCCCTGGAGGGTTTCATCCAGTAACCAGCTGGACTCATTGTGGCCGGGAACTATTTACAATATATACAAGTTTCTATGTACAATTCAAATATTTACAATTCTATGTACAATTGTATGTACAAACATGTATAAACATGCAAGCCTATTTTCAGCTATTTTCAAACGAAGTGGTGACACGTTAATTTAATTTAATTAAAGTTTACTCCATAAATTAAATTACAAGTAAATTAAATTAAGTTATATTGTATGGAGAGGGGAACATCCAAAAAGCGCCCTTGACACCATGCGAGGGATGCTCCACAGTAATTACGGTATAAATATCTAAAATATAAAAGAAATAATGAATGATATAAAATATCCATGATTCTAAAATGACAAACTTTGTGTACTAAATGTAGAACTATGTGTAAGTATTACTAAGAAAGGACATAACTTTGTGCTTAAAACTAGAAATACCAACAGTTTCTTTTATATCATTTGGTAGACTGTTCCATTCATCAATAATACGTATAAAATAACTATATTTAAAACTATTGGTTCTACTGTACATGCTGGCAAGGTCGAGAGAGCCATTTTTTTCTTAAATCATAACCTACATTAAGATCTTTACAGAATAAAAGCCTATCAGAAATATCTATGTTATAATGCCCATTAATTAAATTATATAAAAATACTACGTCCCTTGTAAATCTCCTATTAGATAGACTATGTAAGCTTAATTGGCTTAATCTAGTATTATAATCTTCACCAGACTTTAGGATAAATTTAGTTGCCCTCCTCTGAATTGCCTCTAATTTGTTAATATTACGTTGTGTATATGGATTCCAGGTCTCACATGAATATTCGAGTAATGGTCTAATAAGACTACAATAGAGTGTTCTCAATGTAGTAACATCCTTAATATCCATACACGATCTTTTCACCAGTCCAAGAATCTTATTGGCCTTGGCAGTTATAGAGTCTATATGTGAATTCCAAGATAAGCTAGAGCTAGTAAGCAAACTAAGTCCTTATATATATGTACATTTTCCAAACTTTGACCATTTATGTGATAATCCCTAACGAGTGGACTCTTTTTCCTAGTGATTCTCATGATCTTACATTTCTTAGTATTAATTTTCATTTTATTCTCCTTACACCAGTCAGAGATCTTGTCCAGGTCACCCTGAAAAGATGACATATCCTCCGGAGAGTTAATGATCCTATACAATTTACTATCATTTTACTTACACTAGTTTCGTTTGTTACTATAAATGCACCGGACATTCACCGGGTAAATTTTAGTGTGTACATTTTACGTGTAAATTGTAACTGCTGGCAGAATAATCTGCTCGCAAACCTTGATTTTAAGATACAAAAACTACACAAACGGTAAGATGGTCCTTACCTTGTCTCGGCGACATCTTGTGCGTCCGACAAGTGGGAAAGTTTTCCTCCATCATTTCGCCTTATTTCAGACAAAGGTCGTAGCATCGAAGAATTTAAAGACACAGCTGTCCTTTAAGCGAAACCTTTGTATCCACAACAGAGTTTCCCCAATAAAAAATTCCAACAAAGTTGGCAAATAACAAAGCACGTGTTGTAAATTTCGAAGCGTGAGAGAGATCGTACTGTAAGGGGAATGCGCATGCGTAACGAAAACACTTCCGGTTTGCCACATTTTCTTCCGGTTTACAATAAACCCTATAATAATCACGGTTTTTGCGTCGAAGTCATTTTTTTCGATGACAGACTATTTAAACTGTGATTACAAATTAAACTATGGTTGCATTTTACGGAATTCTATCGTTTCAAACAAATTATGAGAATTTCAAAGCTTAAACCTGAGTTTTCAAGTTTGCATTAAAGCAGTCAAACAAAATCGCAGCATAGTTTAATGTGAATTTATATAGACACACTAAATCCACAGAACAACGGCCATCAAAATGACACACTTCCAGGATTATAGAGATTCTTATTTCTGGTCACGTGATCATGGGCGTGGCCGGATGACGTCATTATTCAATTTTGGTATTGATAACAAGGGCTGTGTTTTAAAATGACCTATGTGCAGCAGAAAATTTCCAAGTTATACCACAAACATTTTCCTTAGTAACAGCTCCTAAAAATGTGTCCGAGGGCCCTTAAGTACAGTTGGGAATTGCTCTTCATTTCACAACCAACCACCTGCTCTTTCTTTTAGTACTGTTAAAGTTCTAAGCTTTGCGCGTGAGACGAAGGATAAATAATTATGTTCTTTAAAACGCTCTTGGCCCGTCCAGAAAGTCACTCAAACGTAAAAAGGTGTGAAACCACACTTTCTTTGTTCCCTTCGGCTTGCGGATAACATGTTTTCTTTTATATTCCCTGCGCCAGTGGTTGAATAATCTAATTTTCAGTTTTCACTGTCCGATCTCCGTATATTTTAAGACGGCGTCAAAGTTTATGACATTGCGCGTTATAAAACTCGTGGATGTCGCAGTCTACTGAGAAGAGCAGTATCGTGGCCAAAACATTCTCGTCCTCATAGCGCTTTTCGCTTCTCTTAGCCGGTGGGCAAAAACACGAGAATCGAATTGCCAAGGCCCGGCCGGTTAAGAGAAGCGAAAAGGGCTATAGGCCACTTTCATAAATGGCGGCCAATTATAAATTCTTTTGACAATATTAAAATTAGCCTTACTAACCTCATTTTGAATTTTGAATTTCAAAATAATTTTTACACTGAGACGAGGTTAGTAAGGCTAATAGTAAGGCTAATTTAAATTCAAGATAATTTTAAATTGGCAGCCATTGATGAAAAGGGTCTATGGGGACGAGAATGAGCCAGAAAAAGATCAAATGACTTAGTTGTATTTAGCTTAGGAGAGTTTGAATTCAGGAAGAAGCTGAAGTTGTAATGGCCCGCGAAAAGTTTTGATCAGAGTCGCTTTCGCTTGCTAACTGTCCAGACCTCTCTCTTCTCGTCACAAACTTTCCCACCCCACACCCTTTAGATGTGTTTAAGCTGAAACAATCAATACCACACCCTCCCCCACAAAGGCTAAGTTTGTAACACCTATCGCTTCCGAAGATAATTGAATTTTGCGTTCGGTGATCTGGCTACGCGTCGGTGATTCCTAACCTTTGTCTTGCGGACAATAGAAACCCTTTCCTTCAAACAATAGATAAGGCCAAAAAAGGAGTGAAAGCTTGACTTATTGTCCAGACAAGTTTGATACGATTTGGTATTTGGGTGAGGATCTCTGTGCCTGCTTACTTCTTCCCACCGAAAACCGCAATGAGCTTTTAGAAAATGTTCGGTAAGTCCTTGGGACATGTGGTTTTTAATGAAGTTTGGTGATAATCGAGAACAATTCTCTATTTTCCAAATATTCCCCATCATACACTTTGTTTGTCCCCCAAATAGTTATTTTGAATAAATTAGTGTTGTGAAATCGGCTCTTGAGAATATGCAACAGTTTATGCAAAACAATAGTTTTTGTAAAACGTAGGGATGGGGGACAAAAAATTGGAGACAAGAAACCTTGCAATGCCTCCTTGTGCCTATTTAACTTCTAGCTCCATAAAATTGCCACATTTCGACGATCAATGATGTGTTGCCTCTCTTCCATTATGTACAAATGAACGTTTCACCCTTTCTCTGTTCTGAAGTTCGGGGTACAATACGTTTTCCATACATGATGCACTTCAAATAGGCGAAAATGCTGTAGTTAACATGGTTCGTACAGGTCCTGGAAAACTTGGAAAGTCCTGGAATGTTATTGTGGTATTTTCCAGGACTGGAAAGTCCTGGAAAAAGGATACTGGTCCTGGAAAGTTTTTAGAAAATCTGTTAAACTCAAGTAAAATATATGAAATGTATGGCAGACAGTAAGGCCAATTAACATTACGATCTTGTTAGTGAAAACGTTCATGTGAATTTTAGAGTCCTGGAAAAATCAGTCATAATTAGGCTTCACTGAAAAAGGTGTGTAGCTCTCAACAGGAGGTTAGTAAGTCCCAGTTCATTATGTTACTCGTTACAAATAACCCCTGTATCCTTTCATGTGAAATAGATACAAGTTAATTATTGCAGTCACTATGTAAGTAAGTACCGTAAACATCGGCGTATAAGCCGCACCTTTTTGCTCAACATTTTCGTATCAAATCGGGGATGCGTGCTTACCTTGTGTTGCATGTACGAAGAGTTATTACAGGCGAAAAGCTCTTTCAGAAAATACATTTTGTGTTTCTCAACAGACGGTAATCAAGGAAACCTTATTTAACAATAAATAGAATATGAAAACGTATTTCGATCGCAATCTTTTTTTCTATTTCGACAGTTTGGTTAACCAAATAGAAAAGTTGTGCCTCTCCTTAAGTATAAGCTAAATAGAAAAGGGCCGAGGGCCGCTTGTGTTCGGAACTTTATGATCCATGTTGCACTTTTCAATGAAAAGAAAAGTAAAGTTGCAGAATAAAAAAAAACAGATTGCATATTTAAGTCATCATTGAATTTAACAAACGAATAATATATTGGTGTGAAAATAGTATCTTGATAATATACGCTCTTTTTTATACAAGAACCTCTTTTATAATTACGTCAAGGCTGAGATTGGCCATTGCTTAGAATATACCCTATGCAGGCTGAGAGTTCAGCCACAAAATCTGGCAACATTAATGTTACATTGTGCACCTCTGTGTTCAACGTTTTTCTTTAGCCTAAATTTAGCAAAAGTTGTTGGCCTGACATCTTTAAGGCACCTTATTCGCTGTGTGCTCTCCGTGATCTGGTGGTAAAGGTGGGTATAGATCACTTTCTCAGTACCGAAAACAAAACGGCCCTTTCACAGTCCACGAAAAATAATGATATTAACAACTTACGCTTCACGAAAAAATAAAAAAAGAGGAACGTTTGGAAATTCAGGGTTCATTTTCGAGATCATGATTCACGAGGAAAAAATAGCCATTTCCTATTTAACAGGAAAAAAATCCGCTCTCGATTCGCAAAATAACTTTTACAACACCCCGCGCACTGGTCTTGTCCGCATTAGTTTACTGAGATTCTATAGCATTTTAACTTATTGAAAGCTTTTAACCTGAAACTGTAAAATAATGAAAACTCTCAGTCTCAGTTTGTTTTATATACTTTCAGTGTATACTAAGAAGTGCCACTCCTTGTGGGTCAAGGAAAACAAAGTGAGTAGCGAGACAAGATTTGACTGGGGGCGAACTATCAGGAATAAATGCATAACTGCAGGAAGGCGACTGCAACGAAGGTTAAAAAAAGAATGAACTTCTCTCGAAACACTTCAGTAGGGTTTTGCCTGTATTATCTTGCCGTCTTCAAGGAAATATTGTCACGTTTTCTTGACGATTTTCACGCCCTATACTGTAAATGATAGTTAGCAAACACCTTGGGTTTCCAAGGTGTATTAAAAGTCGTCATGAAGGTTTCAGATTATAAGATTTAAACTTACATATTTGAGTTTTTTGTCTACGTGTACTCGTTAAACGTTTGCTTATGGACACTATGTATTGTTAATTAAATGATGTACAATTGTACACTGACACGTGATTAGTGAGTAAATTTCTGTATTTTGACGTATCGCATTCGTTCCGCAACCTCGTGTGGACCGAGAAACGTTTATATATTCACATTAAAGGTTGGAAGTTTAAGTTTGCTAATTACATGTTGTAGAGTATTAATTCTGTTTAACAGTTTAGTCATAAATGGTTTCGTAAGCTTGCAATACCGAACGGCGTTCGAAGAACCACGTAAAGAACGGGAACCGACAGGTAAGCAAGCTTGACCCACATGACCCATAGGCTGATGACAGATGTTCCTATTAATTTAATCGCAATCACGCACATCAAATGTTTCTTGCAGTGCTAAAGCAGCGCTGAACAACGCTGCATAAACACTGTTATTCGAATGTAGGTTTCCGTGTGGCTATTCAGCTGCATCTTTCTTGCAACGTTTCTGCAGCGCTCGCCGTCGCTAACGCAGCACTCACGCAGTCATTTTTGGGCACTGCCGCAGCGCAACGAAAACAGCTTTCGTGCAACCTTTACGCAACGCTCGTTGCAGCGCTGATGAGTCGCTAAAGCAGCGCTGTGTAAACGTATTCCGTTTCGTATGGGAACGCTTAAATTGTCGTAGAACTTAAGTAAGAAGGAAATATTTCCTTGTTTTTTCCTAGAATTTTGCAATTTTGCCTGGATTATGCGATTTTTGACGAATTATGTGAAAAGTTGCAATTTGAAGTCAATTATGCGAAATCGCAACATCGCAGAATATCAGAAGCCCTGTAAGGTCCTGTAAGAAGGAAGAAATACAAAATTTTACTTCTGAAGGCCAACCCATTGTAGTTAAGTTTTGTGGCATCACCCAGGAAACAACAATCCAAGGAATTGACTTATCCCACCCATGCCCTCAGTCCCCACGCTCTAATTGTCCCCTCATTTGTTTGAAGAAAAGAGTGAAGAAAAACTGTTACAATACCTGTTCTTAAATCTGATAAACTTCCCTTTGATATTTAGTGGGAGGAGATATCCAATGGAGTTTGGTGCTACCCTATTAAAGTAAAGGCAGCAGTCAGGAACGCATGCACCCGCACAGGGCTTGCATGCTCATTACTTGCAATATTCTACCCAAAAGATAAACTTAAAGGAATGCACCTTCATGAGCTTGATTGGGATATTGTCAAAGCAATCACTGGTATGTATGTTGCCTCTATGTATAACCACTAACTCCCTTGACTAAACACAATTAATAAATCAGTAAAACAACCTGGCTTAGAAGAAAGCAGCTCAGTTGTCAACCACACAATGGGCCACACTTGGCAGTATCAAACTCTGCATGACAGTTGTACCCTTAACAGCTGTGCCATATACATGGTTGTACAAGAGTAAGGATTAACAATTTGAGGTATAAAAAATTGTAAAAAGTGTTTTTAGGTATATTTCTGAAAGAGCTTTTCAAAAGATCTCCTATTAACTGATCAATAGATATTCATTTAATTCAAGGGATTTTAATTAGGGAGGCATTTGTCTTATTAGACATTTAGAGGATTTAGTAACCCTTCAGTTGTTATATAAAAGGGATACCTTTATGGTCTAAACTGGTATAAAAAATGTGGCCTTCCCTGTTACAGGATTTTCATCTACCTACTGTGTTATGTTAATTTCTAGATTTTTCCATGGTGGCAAAACTAATCAAAGAACCTCCAGTTCGAAAATCAAAAGACGGAGAGGAAATTGTGAAGCCACCACCCCCCGTGTCCCGCAGCACTATAAAGCAGGCTATGAGGATGAAGTGCAATACCCTAATTTCCCTGCAGAAAAAACAGGTATGAATCTATGACATTAAAACCTAAGAAAACCTAAAATATGTGGCTCTGTAACAGCCTTAAGATTAGGAGGATCCAAGGCTGTGTTACAAATATAATGTTAATAGTTGTATTACTTCTACTGGCTGATTAACTACCGGTAGTATAAGTGTGTTTCATATGGCCAATTATCTCTAAAGCATTTTTTAAATTTTCTTTAAAGGTTGCAAGCCACTGAACTGTGATGGAGAAGGCATACATGTAATTGCTGTGGCATTTTCATCGGGAATCTACAGTCTTAAATGATGTGTATTCCAACTAGCTTAAAGGGAACCTCGGCTAGTGAAACAAGCTGACGTTAGATTGTCTCAAATTGTGTCCAGATTACAAATTTTTCGGGGTGAAGGAGATATTATCTCTTTTAAATTTCCTGTGCACCACTGTTTTGGGTTTTATGATGTCAGTGTTTAGTCCTGGTGTTTCACACAAAAAAAAACTCACATTGATAACATCAAGGACAACTCACTGACGTCATAAAATCTAACATAGCAGTGCATGGGAATTTTAAAAGCAATAACCTTTCGTTTTTTATCATAGTTATGAAATGTTAAATCTCCCTTGTCCGGTAAAATTTGTAATTTAGACACTTGTTTAGACTACTTAACATCAACTTGTTTCAAGAGCCGAGGTTCCCTTTATAACTACTGCATACTGTGACATTTTGTACATACTGAAGTTTTTGTAACAATTTGATGTAGAATTATTTATGTCCAAGAGAAAATCAGGTGTAATAAAATGTATATTTTGTTCAGAATTGCAGCTTTCGAGTTATGTTTTTGTTTTAAATTTGCAAAATAGTTTTTTGAATAACATAATATTTTCAATGGAGTTCCAGACTTTACCTCTATAACATTTTTAAGTTGTGGTTCAGCTTTCATTCGTATGTAAATTTCAACTCCTGTTACCCGCTATTTAAACAATGTGCATTTGCTATGTTGTCTCTATTTACAATTTATGTAATAACTGTTTCATACTATGTGAATTGCTATTTAAAACCTATGCAGATACTACAAAAATGCTATTTAATTTTTTTATGCTAACCTACTTGTTACCACAAAAAAATATACTATTTTAAAACTATATAAATTGTATTCAAATTCTACTCAAACCCTAATAATAACCTATGTTACATCTATTTCAGTGCTATTTAAGGATTTTTCATTTCCATGCACTTCTAACCTACTACTATTTAAATACTATGTAAATTGCTATTTAATATCTATGTAGATACAATGTAAAAGCTATTTAAATTTTTATGCTAACCTGCTTGATACCACATAGCTTTTAAATATACTATGTAAAGGTTTCATTTGACTAGTAAAAAAACATTTATCAAAATAAATAGCAAATGACATAACAATATCATAGAATTTAAATAAGGCCTCTGTCATATATGACAAGTAATATAGTTTTTAAATACCCAGTACATACTCTTTACATAGCTCAATGACATAGCGTTTACATAGTGAATAAATAGTGTCTGATTCTACAAGGGTCATCTAGTGGTGAATCTGATTCAGACAATGACAATGAAACTTTAACTCCGGAATCACAAGAAACAATCATTAACAGAGCATTCACTATGGCTAACATTGCATCATATAGCTTTTCAAAAGAACAAAGTCCACTTCTTGCAAGCAAATATTCCTGGATTTATGCTCCCTCAACACTTCTCCTCTTTTCCCACACAGATCGTAATGAACAGAGTCAATATTTAGTGGCAGAGAAAAAACTAAATGAAATTGTATCTAACTATGGTTTTGAAAAAATATCAGTTCCTGGTGATGGTGACTGTTGCTTCAGTTCAATTTCATTTGCACTTGATAAAATGCTTGAATGCCATGATGATGCAGTTCAGCAACATTTACAGTCTTTGAACATACACAGGAACCAGGACCTCTCTAACAGAAACATTGTACTGAGAGAGTTGGTGGTAGCTGAATGGCTAGGAATGAACAGTGAGGAATATGCATGTTTTTTATCCAGTTCTGAGAAGTCTTCATTTGAAGATACTGTACACAAGTTCTTGGAGCCAGGCGTCTTCGATTATGAACTTGGAAACAGTGTTTTGCTCGCTCTGACCAACGTATTAAAAATCCCAATAGTTGTGTTCTCATCTATCAACAGCTACCCTGTGATACCCTTACTACCAAGGGTGAGCCCACTCATCAGTGTACCCCTATATGTGGCCTTCAACCAGTCAGGTAAAGGTCACTATGATCCTGTATTCCCAAAAAAGATAGCGGTATGTCAAGAAACAAACAAGACAAGTCCAGACACAGTCAAGACAAGAAAGGTCATTTTGTAGCAGCTATGGTTCACGATGCAAATGTTTTCAAGCATTACAAGGATGCAATCCATCATGCAAATGCTGTAATTGTGGAAACCCATATGGAACTAAAAATGCAACAGAGAAAGAGAACCAGACCAGGAAACGAAGGAAACACGACGATGTTACACTGTCTTCACTGGAGTATTTGGAGAGGAAAAATGAGCCACTGGCACCTGAAAGACTAGGGGACTTTGAGGTCTTTGTCCTTTAGCAACTGGTTAATGGCATTCTCGCGGAATCTCAAGAAAATGCAACTCCTGACTATGAAAACATTTTTAAGTTCTTTAAGCAAGTTATCACAACTGCTGGATTCACTAACATGCCTTCACATGAAAAAGTGAAAAAGTGGGTGGACAAAATCATCAGAGAAAAAAAAGCTTTTCTCTCTTATGCTGCAGAATGAGGTTGAAATCAGCTTTCAATGAGAAAAGGAATGGAACTTCCTGTATGTAGCCAACACAAATTTCATTTAAGTTAGTGAGTGGTCATTATTATTTCATTTAAATTTTCACTGTTAGAGTTGTACATTTGTAGCCCATGACAAATTGAACTAGCTGAATAGTTATATCCAATTGTAAAGATGTTTACTAGGCACTCCACGGTTACTTGAGTTGTCAATTAATTTAAATAGTCATCATATTTTATTTCAATTTTCACTGTTAGAGTTTTATTGTCCAAAATATGTATGTCTCTATTTGACATGTCATTGCAGAAAAAAAAATTAATCTTCAAGGCCCCTGAGAACACACTGTCATAGGCATGTTAATGTATCTTTGCATGTCTTGTTCTTTTCTACTCTTCATGATATAATTATGTTGGTTACAGTACGGTGGAGAGCCCTAACTGCAAACTACTTTCTAGATGAACTCCCGCTCCAAAAATTAAGCTGTTTCCTCACTTGAAGCAATAAATACTAAAGGTGACTTGGTGATTGATGAAGTTTGGTGGATTTTAATGAAACATTGCAGTTAGTTTTTATTACTCTGAGTACAGGAAATATTTTTCCTTATTATTTCTACTGTACCGGGAACAGAATTTCACTCTCACTCAAACCAAATAATTTCATTTTGCAATAATAAATACCATTTTCTTGTTTCATTTCAGCTGATTAATTGAAGAAATATGTTTTTACAAATAATAAATCTATAAACATTGGTTTTGTTATGGGTTTCAACCGAACCTAGAACAGTAATAGTAACAATATCCTATTTTGCAGTGACTTATACCATGTTCATGGTAATTCTGGATGCTGCTTCTACATTTATTATAAGTAATTATTCCATTTATCAAGTTCCTGTTTCATGACAGTGTATATATTGAATAAGATATATGATTCATTCTGTACAAATGATACCAGGTTGTCTCAATATAGCAGAATTTACATTTCAGGATTACTTCTCTGCTACCAGACATGTTTACATTAATGACAGAAGTAAATTTAAGAAAAAAATTAACTTAACGTGTGTGCAAAGGTAGAGTATTCAATGCAATAAATTTGGATTTGCATCTCTTTCATTTCAGATTTTCTGTTTTGTTTTCCCCAGCAGTAATTTAACAATTGGTTAGTGTAGTGACAGTCTCTAAAGAGACAATTTTTGAACATGTTGAAGAAAAGTTCATAAAACACAGTTGGAAGTCACTATCCTATTTCATAACAAAATGATTGCCATTGCTATGTTTAATAATTATTACCTGTGTGAATTCTTACTTTTTTGTTGATAATTATTATTTTTGTGTGAATTTTTACTTTTTGACTGCAGTAATCTGCCAATGTGAATTTCCAGAAATCTCCATTCCTCTCCATACAGATGGCATTAGAATCTCCTGGGGGTGGGGTAGGGGCCCTTCGACACACAAACAAAATAAAAACACATTAACCTTAATTGAAGTTCCCAGTTGCCTGGGGAGGGCAGTCTTAGAACGAAACCTTCCATAGGATATGGGGGGGGGGGGGGCGAGGTACAGATAGTTATGGAATTTAAAAAACATGGACAGTCTATAGTTCTACATTTTGTGATCTGAAATATTCTCTCAATTCTTGTCCAGCATTGTCTCATTCTGCGATGATGTTAGGAGGTCATCGGCCTTCAGAAAGTTGTCTTTGTATTCCTCCAAAGACACATTCAAGTTTCCCAGATGATGCTCTGAATGGATAAGGGTGCTTGGAAGTGCCTTGTAGAATACTGTTGACTTCCCCAGTTTCTTCACATGACCAAGCGATGCAGTTTCTAGGGTTTTCATAGATCCCTCAGTTTTCTGTGGGCGTGAACTAGATGCAAAGCTGTTATAGACTTTCTTGGAACTGCAGAAAGGGCCAGGCAATGTTAAAATTCTCTGCTTCACGTCTTCATCTGGTACTGACATTCGTACTGTTGCACTGCCCTGCTTGACCTGCAAACTCTGGGAAATAAAGAGAGATTTTAACTGACATATTTTCCAGGAAAAAATATCACAATATGACAGTTCTAAGAACATAAATTAGGCAGTCCTGGACAGAGATGAATCTAATGCTATCAGTAATTTAGTTATGTAGTTCCTTCACATGGTGAAAAAACTGAAATTATAGTGTTGTACAAATGTACTGTGTAATATTCTTTTGTGCTAGTTTTTGTGCTTGTATGGTGGCTCCCGGTAGTTTGTACTCTCGAATCTGTTACACTCCATAACAGCCAGCCTAATGGAGTGGCTATATATATTCTTTTTTAAAACAAGTAAACCTTTTATCAAGAAAACAAAGTGCAATCCAAGTGAACTCCAAATTTCATGTTGTGGTTACACACAAACAGGTCAAAAGTACCATAAATAGGATCCAGGCAAAGCATCCGTTTGAAACAGGTACATTTTTATTGTCATAGCTATCTCGTCCCAGGGAATCTTAATGCCTGAGAGTTTTGACTCTAAATCAGCGACGGATTGAATCTCTGTGAAAGAACTCATCTTGAATTTCAACAACGTTGACAAAACGATTTGCAAACGGACAAGGACTTGGATCGCGTTCGTGAAAAGCTTCCAACAGCTTAAAATCTGCGCGAAAATGTAGCAAAATAACATGACTCTAAAAGGAAATGATATAGTTAATAAGTTACACTGTTCACAGTCCTCTAATTTTTTCCGTTGAATCGAAGATGTCGATCATTGAGTTTGACGGGCCGCCATTTCTGTCTCTCGATGCGAGCAAAACTGGGGAGAGTACAAAATACTCGTGGGTAGGAGTGGTAGAGGGCATCTACCACCCCTGCACGCGGAAGTTTTGTACTCTCCCCAGTTTCGCTCGCATCAAGAGACCAAAATGCCGGACTGTCAAACTCAACGACCAACGATCTGTGAGATCAAGTATCTCACGGAAAAATGGGGGACTGTGGACAATCTATTAATAAGTTAACTATTAGTCTCGTACCAGGGCCAAGCGTTGAAGGGGCATTGAAAGTAACCAGAGGACACTGGATCTATCGATCTTGCGAAAGCGATCCATCGCTCCGTCGATCTATTGATCCATTGATCCATATCGATCTATTGATCCATCTATCCATCCATCCATTGAGCCATCGAGCCATCGATCCATCGATCTATCATTATAACGATACATCCATCAAACGATCGAACGAACCATCGATCTATTGATTAGTGGATCATAGATGTGAAGTCAACGGTCCGACGAAACGATTATTAGTTGGTCATAGAATTGAGATCACCGGTGACTTGGTATATGGTGCACCAGCCCAGGATTTTTCTAAAGCAATCCGCTTCAAAGTGGTCGCCACATAGCCTCGAGTGCTCATTAACTGGCATGTTCGTTTGCCGAATTTTTGCGAGCCATTTGGAAAGCAGTTTTTTGTTCTCCAGTGGTAAGCGACACCAGGACTTTTTTATCTTTATGTCTGAAAAGTTTGTACAATGTGCTTGTTTCATTCTGGAATAATAAGTACCAAGCAGTCTTGATTGATTTTGGGAAGTGCAGAACAACAGCTGCTGGGTCTCTCAAACACCTCTCACATGAAAAGCAACAAGAATACCACAAGAAGCATGCTGACATAGCTCCAGAAATAGTATCTGGAGCAAGTGAACTTTCTGCTGCAAGTGATGTTTACTCCTTTGGAAGAATAGCTTCTATAATTGCCAAAAAGTTGAACGTACTGTCCTTAAAAATGTAGGGAACAAGTGCATTAGCTTCCATCCAAATGAAAGACCACATTTAAATGACATTATTATGCAAATGACGGATGTAAATTGTTTCAAATTGTTGGTTAAAGTTCATTAGCATGACATTCATTTTCTTAGAAAAAAATTATTCACATTGACAAAAGGAAAAATTTCATTGTTTTCAATATCATTACGGTTATATTTCATATTTGAGTATCAGATCCCATTGCAACTGCTTTCAATTACTGTACCAGAGTACTGAGCCACTTTCTTGATGGCTCATCAAATGTTACCAGGTGGCTGAAACCTACCAAAATAGTTATCTTCATAATGTATGTGCAGATTAGAAGGAAAACCATTTAGACTATTCTGCCAACATTGCTCCATGCATAACAGTTTCATAGGGATCAGGCAAGATTGTTAATGGAATTTATAGACAAATGAATTATTTATTGATAAAAAATATCCCAATATTACCATTATAATTATACTTTACGTATAAGATCCCATTGTTTCTGGTTTTAATTTGCAGATGGAGCAGGAAACCCAAGTGAGCAGGAAACCCAAGTAAGCAGGTGTAGTCTAATTTACACTGTAGTAACGAATGTACTTTCCTGATTAAATGTAGCTCACCAGAGTACTAAGCCGCTTTCTTGATGACTCATTAAATGTTAGCAAGTAACAAGATGGCACCTCTTATCAGTCAGTCCTTTGATAATGCTACAACTGTAGCTTCAACAGATTTTTCAGAAACTTTCAGATGCAATTACCCATATACATGTATGTACAGATTACAAAATGAACAAATTTCATTAATCAATCTGATGACACTCTCGATGCATGACAGTTTCAAAGGGAACAAACCAATCAATATTATTAAGTAACGTTTCGGCTAAGATGGAAAGTGAAAACAATAGGCCCGCAACACAAAGAACCGTTTGGGAATTGCTTCCAGTAGCACGTTAATTAGCTTAGAAATGTAGTTTTTATTGGTCAAAGGAGCATTAGCGCGAAACTCAAACAGTCTTTCAGTGAAAAATATGTTTTATTGCACGATTGCAAATCTAAATTTTACACAATCTAAATATTGTACGATTACAATTAAAATAGTAAAGTTTCAGCGAAATCGCATGTGCGGAAAGTGCCATATTAAAATACAATTCTTTGTGCACTCAATATCTCTGTTATTTGTCGTGCTTATGATGACAGGTACATCAATTACATGAAATATAACTGGTTGAAAAATTTGCGGAAAATTGCACTTCCCATGGCGCGAGTAATTGCCTAATGAAACGCAACAGTAACAATGATACGTAAATCTAAACAAAATAAGGAAAATTTGCCTCACATTTGATGTGTATCAGTGCTTATTTTCAAAAAAGGTCTTCAAAAATCTCAAAATCAGCAACACACTCAACTGCATCAAAAAATAATCACCGCCGGCAGTGTTGGTCTCTTAATGTACAGTACCGCTCAAAAGTAAGTTACCACCGTCTCGCGAGACGCGTCTCGTTTCTCTCGAGATTGGTCTCGAGAGATCTCGCGAGTGCACTGGAAGTACCAATGCTTCGCATTCGTCGGCATTCGAAACCTGTTATTAAGACGTCAGTATCGTATCATATCGATTAGCGCAGTAGATATGAATTTCATTCTCGTCAGCAATGTGTGTGTACCATGTGTGTATTATAAATTCTCAAGCGTATAGTATTGTCTCATACACATCGGCCAAACCTTTTTTTATTCCAGCGAGACTTGCTTAACGTTTAGTTTTTGTAAGTACATGTACGTTGAAAGATAAAATCTGAATCATTGGCGACAGTTACTCGTGTCTACAAATATGTTAAAAAAGGTTTGTTTGCAACCCTAAACGTGATTCAAATAGTTGATAATCAAAATGTAGTGTTCGTGAAAAAATATTTAGAGTTTTGTCATCCGATCTACAAATTGTTAAAGCCGCGATCGCGATCACTTATAAAGTCAACACAGCAGCGCCGCGTATGTTTTGCAGACTATCGCTCCCGATTGATCGATTTGTTGGGAAACTCGACTGACTTTTTATCCGAAGTGAACAAGCAAAACGATGCTAAGTGATCTGTCGAATAACTTATATTCAAAATTGTGAACATACACTTTGGACAGGAAGCCTGGATTATCTTTTTATTCAAAGGTTGCGAACACGCGAAACCACGCTTTGATAAATCACTTCACTTCACATTTGCCATGCTGCCGCCGAATAACTAATTTATTTAAATTTGTGAACGCTCGCTTTGCAAATGAAATCTTGAATAACCTTTTATTCATACTTGTGTATGCTTGAGAACACACGCTTTATGAACATGCGGAATCTCGACTACCTTTTTTTCACTGAGCCACGACCAACTTTTTATCCGTGATATTTGTGAGCACAAGCTTTCTCCACACATTTTATTCAAACTTGTGAAAATGCGACGCCATGCTTTGGTCATGAAACCTCGATTAATATTTTATTCACGCCACGCTTTGATCAGGAAACCTCCACTAACTTTTTGTTCACACTTGCGAACATAAACCACGCTTTGATCATGAAACTTTGACTTACTTTTCATTCATACTTGTGTAAACATGCGACACCACGCTTTCATCATGATACCTTGAATAACTTTTTATTCCAACTTATAAAAAAACTTAAGCGTTCAAGTTGTAGTGTGGGAAACTTCGCCGCTAAGTTATTAAGTGTTATTTTTAAGCCGGAAGAGTTAATTAACCATAATTGTACTGGGACTCGGGGAAAGGGGCGGCTGAATGCTGCGAAAATTGATATTATAAAAAAGTATGTATTGAAGCTCTATCCATGCACCACAGCACAAGAGGACACAGTGTGGAGGAAATGTGTTATTGCCATCAACGAATTTTTGCGAAGGAAAAAGCGGGATGGTCGGGAACGACGAGATTAAATAAGCTCTATTTTTAATGTTACAGTAATTAATTAATATATTTGAGTGCGCTAAAATCTGCTTTCTTAGATTGTACGGCCAGTTTGTGCGAAACAGGCCAGTGTGTGAAATAGTCATTATCAGTCTTTAGAATCGCAGATTCTCGGGTGTTCAAGTTCATATACGTATAAACTTGATTTATAAACAACAATATACCCTGCGAGCAGTTGGTTTCTCCGCGGCGTAGGAGAAACCAACTGCTCGCAGGGTAACAACAATATAGTGTCACGGATTTAAGCGCGCTCAAGTACAGTATTGCTGTTCGAAGGGAAAAGTTTCCGTTGTTGTGGCCAAGCTAGCTGGCCAAGCTGGCCAATGTTAATAATAGCTATGTGCAAATATGGTAATAAAAGTGCGTTCCTGTGTTCAGAAGTCGGATCATGTATCTTATATTTAAAGGGAGGCCTCGACCGCAGCATCAACAGATGTATAAAATAGTTATTCACGTACTGCTCGAAATCTTCACAGTCGAGAAACACAAACTCTATCTGCTAAAGAGAGTGTATTGTGCCATTTGAACAAACGATTTATATCAAATAGCACCGTCGATGTTTTTGCCGCGACGCTTCGCAAAACAAATTGCATATCATAAATCGACTGTGCTAGACAGAACTTTCCCTTGCAGAAACGTTGACTTAATGTATACGTCGCATCACATAAACATTATTAGAAACTCCTATCTTCAAAGATGTAGTATTTAGGCGTTTGAATTAACGATGTATGCCGAATAGAATCGGAAATATTTTTAGTGTTTGCCTCGGCGTTTCGTAAAACAATAAAAGCTTCTTAATGTTGTCAACTGGTCGACGCTTGACGCTAGACAAAACTCGCGCTGGAAGAAAAATTTAAAACTACTTGTAATGTAAACGGCGCATCTAAGAAACTTTGATACAAAAGATATGGTATTTGAGCGTTTGAATGATCTATGTATGCCAAATGGAACTGGAATATATTTAGTGCATGTTTGCCTCGACGTTTCAGAAACCAATGAAATGTTCATTAATGTCGCCGACTGGTCGCCGCGTACTGCCAGACAAAACTCGCGCTGGAAAAAAAAAATTAAACTACTTGTAATGTAAACGGCGCATCTCAGAAACTTTGATACAAACGCCTGCCTTCAAAGATTGAGTATTTAAGCGTGTGAATGAACGATTTATGCCAAATAGAACCGGAGATATAATTTTTTGAACAATTTCTGTGATGCTTTTACGACTCCCATTTATAAACAATTGACTCGCCGGCGCATGCCGAAGGCCGAAACATTTTATTCCTACACAAAATTAACTGTTTGTTTGAGTTAGCGGTTATTGCAGAGCGAGCAATCGTAGGTGGCTGAATCGTTCTGATCATTCGGAATTAGGAAGACTCGCAAAATCGACCGTTTGCCCCCGTGATTGCGTGAATTGAAACACATAGAACTCTGCTTCTGGTTACGTTCGATGTTCGATTTTACCTTTGTTTGAAATGAATCGAACAAACGATCGATGCATATTTTGGTCCCATCGATTTGACATCGAATCGTTTACACATAACCGGTTTCCTACGTGTAATATATGCCATACTAAACGCATCAGTGATTCTCGAGGCTCGCGAGAAACGAGAAATGTCTCGAGAGAAACGAGACTCGAAACGAGACGAGAGGTGGTAACTTACTTTTGAGCGGTACTGTAGCTGTCCATTCGCAAGTTGCGAGAAAGTCTTTACTAGGAACAAAGGAGGACATCTCACCAGCATGCTTTGTGCGCTCGGCCAATTCTTTCTGTTTGTAATCAAAATGGTGGCCGCGAAGCTGCTCTCCCGCCATTTTTGGCCTATTTTCTCAGGTAAGAATTTCGGCTCAATCTTAGATTGTTATTTCGGCCGAACAAAGAGGTATTTGGTCGCGAAGATTGCTCATAATCGTTTCACAAACAGATATTACATGGATACAAAGGGTCTTTTGTTGTGAATTTAGAATGAATGGTGGGCTCACTGTTTGGCCCATTCTTCCGAATTCCCACAAGACCTTAAAACAAAAGTCACGTTTATGCTTTGTTCGATCATTGAACGTTCTTCAGTCACTTAGGTCGCCAAAGGTCTCCAAGTTTTTTAAAGGTACGGCAGTTTGAATTTATGCTTAAAATAGGCGCCAAAATTAGTCTTTTCTTTTACTCGCGTCACAATGAACTGAACCGTGTATTGCCACTTTCCATTTCTGTGCGAAGGAAATGATTACAAGATTGTCCATGGCACTGTTCAATATGCAGAAGCATTTACACTAGTCTGTAGCTTCGCCGTGCAGCTTGCAGTGATGGATTCTTCCGAGAAAAGGAAGCTTATCCCAACTGGAACAACTCCAAAGAAGGCTGAAAAACTTTGCAAGAAAACGAGCGAAATTGGTTGCACTTCTGAGAGATCACCACTCGGGATCACAACAGGCTATGAAGGAAAGCAGCTGTTCTCATCACAAAAGGTATGCTCGGCAAAAGTTAAAAGATCTTAAGTAGTCAAGTTCAATTTCAAACAGTTGTTATGTTGGTTCTTTTTGTGAAAAATGTGACAGATACTTCAAAGCAAAAGAAGTTCTCATGCATACTTGGTTATTTTTAAATCAGGGTGGATGTCGATTTGTGACGTGCAAGAAAGGTGTCAGATCACCGAATGTGCTACACGTGGCAGCTTCCCCAAAAATGCATCGCAAACCTTGGTCAAGAGGTGAAGAGAGAGCTTTGGTGCAGTTCGTGTGCTTGCATGAAGACAAAAAAGTCTCCTTTGTCCACAGCAGTATGGCCAAACATGAATCCATCTGACCCTTACTGGATACAGGCTGCTCAATATATTCAATCCACTTCGGGCCAAAGTCACCTCAGAACTGGTAAGTGTTTAGTTACTGTGCTCTTATTTACAGTTAAAAATATCCCAAGTTTTCATTTTGTCAAATTAATTCTAGATTGAAGAGACCTGTTAAAAGTATTGTCAATTTTTAGGGTTTTATTTGCCTTTCTTTGTCTGAAAATGCATCCTGCTTTTTTGTGGTGTATAAATTATTTGTTATTGCCTGTAGCATGAATATATCTTCCAAGGCTAATTTTACCCATGTATCTTCTGATTCGTGTTGAATGTCAAATATAATGACATTTTATAGTCTTAATATTCCAAACTTCAGTATTGTTTTTCCAAACTTTCTTTGTTAAAAATATTGAGTTCTTTAGCATCAGCAGAAATATAACATTACATGTTTTCAAGAATGGAAAACACTTATCAGTTTCTATGAAATCACACTGCTCCTGTAATCCTTGCAAGCCATGTGATACTGTAGTTCAGAGAACTCTTGCAATTTAAAAAGCAAACTACAATATGTTATAAACATATTATCAGTTTTGGATTTCATCAAATCAAACTAACAGATTTGCTCCGACAAAGGGCTAACGCTCGAAACGTCAGCTTCCGAATCTTTTTACGGTGGCCAATTCACATTATCAACCCAGTTGATAAAATACTCCCACGGACACAGCACCACAGTTTCTTTAGAAACTTGCCCCCTTTAACAGAAATAATTCCTGATTGTTTCAGGGTCCACAGTGAGACAAAGGGTGATAAACCATCTGAGGAAGAAATTTAATTCCCTAGAGGATGCCGAGGAGGAATATGGCCTCTCCATAGATAGCTACCTTGGAATCTCAGAGCTTCCCGACAGTGACCAAGAATTGGAAACTGTGCACCCAGATATGCTTAAACAGTTGGATTGCCTCTCAGGAAAACAGCTGGTTGCTGTAGCTGTGAAACCTCTAACCCGCATTAAAGAAGAGCAGATAGTTGAGCTATTGTCAGACAGATTCAAATCTTGTAGCTATGATCTATTATTTACCAACCAGCTAGTTAGAAAGCTACCCTCCTGCAACAGGGAGAAGCTTCTCGATAAACTGTTTCTGACTCTTGCTAAGGAAACTGGCATCACAAGCAACCCGTTAACGTTTCTAAGCACTTCTCTCAAGGGTATGAAATTCCTTCAAGACAATGGCGAGCCCAATTTGATCTCCAAATGGAGTAGGTGTATTTGGGGACCAGATGGAAAACCTAAGTTGGATATTCACAGGATGCCATTTGGCCCGATTGAGTACCAAATCAGATTCTTCAGTTGTACAAATGTTAACTAGGTAATTATGTCTAGAATTCTTTTCCCTTGCATTGTTTCATTTAAACCCTGGCTAAGTACAGTTTGCTGGCAGACTTTATCTTGGTATGTTTCATCTTGAGGCTAAAAGCTGTATTGATCAGTAACCTGTGTTGGAAATAAAATCAATTCCAATACTGTGCACCATTGTGCGCCAAATGGTTTTCCACTGACTCTTGTTATTTCTCACTAAGAAATTACAAGAGTCAGTGGCAAACCATTTTCCATACCTGAAACCAAACATTTCTTTCCATTTCCCTTGTTTGACGTAAGCTTTAAAGATAGATTCCTACTCAGTAGGAATCTATGTCAATCATCTCAGCTTTTGTGATCATTAGTCTATACGTCTAAGGGGGAGAGACAGGGAGGCTTATTGGGAAGGGAAGAGTGGGCTATTACAACTTTGTGACCTGTAAAGCACAATAACATTTGTATCTCAATTTATTATCAAGTCAAATTTTTTATTATGGCATGTCTGCTATGGTATATTGTGCAGCAATTTGAATGCTTACTGCACAAGCGTTGTTATCATTTTTTTGGGTGGTATGAGATTGCATGCCAAAGAAATTTTCTCTTGTACTGATTGTTTGAAATTTTATATTAAATTTTCTGGATCAAACAACCGGAGGACTACAAGTTGTGGTTGCAGACCATGAGTGCAGAATTTCCTGACAGGTTCAAGAGACTATTCGCAGGACCAATGTGGAGTGGCCTGAAAAAAGAGGATGTTGGGAAGCCACAAAAGGTACAAGAAATTCTATGCATGTAAAGCAAAAGAAGCTTAAAAAACCTTTAACTCTGATGTTGATACTGACAATGATTTCAGGTGCATGATAAGTATTAAATAATATTATTATAATTGAAATTATAGGATGACCATGAAATAGTGACCTCGATAGACATACATCACAATCAAATCCTCCATACAGATGTGACAATTCCAATTTTGTTCTTGTTCATTTTTAGGCCAGGCCTGTGTTAGCAGAACAACACAATGGAGACATGACAGCGACTCACCATTTACAACGGACCCTCTCTTACAGGTAAAGTGAAGAATTTTCCCTAGCAAGTTACAGCAAAAGTTCACAACGTTTTATTATTATGTTGCTGCATTATAAACCAATTATCTGTTTTAAGTTGCAGCACTTGACCAACTTAAGTCATCCAACCCAAGTGGGCGGTATTGGATCAAGATCGAGGCTACAGACATCAAACAATGCATGATGGAATCCTGGGAGAGAAAAGTATGGAATGGATATGAAGAACTTGGAGATGGTAAACTGCAGGCATTGAGAGAGGAATGCGAGAAAAGGATGGCAGATATGCACAGACTGAAACTGAGAGATGTGGCTATGGTTAAGGTGGTCCTCCCACCAGTACTTGATGCCCCGACAGGAGACATCACATTCCTAGATAAAGGCTTCCAAGAGGCATCAAACCACTTTGAGAAGAAGACAAGGCAAGCAAATTGTCCCGAAGAAACCTTGAAGGCAGCCAACTGGGAGGTTGTAGAGTTCCAGATCCTACTGCAGCAAAGTCAAGAGCTCCATCATGACCTTGAAAATGCACTTGCCAGCATTGCTGATGCCACCTAAGCTGAATATGTGTTGCCATCTGTCCATAACCTAGCAGCCAGCAGTTTCATTTACTTGAGGAACCTCTTCAAAAAGAAAAGAACCGCTGCAACGCATGTCCTGGTGCTCATGTTATCTGATGGGAAAAGATCAAAGAAACCGTATGCCTTACCAGTTTGTTATGCGCCTTGCAGAACTTTAAAGGATCAGTTTGTCAGAGATTTGACGAAGGATCTCAAAGAGGAGATGAGAAAATGGGAATTACGTGTCAAAGGTAAGCCAGTAACAAATTTGTTGCCTTTTCCTCTTCTCTCTTTAATTGGAGGCCCAGTGACCCAAAAGTGTACCTCACTCCAGATCAAACGGTCTGGGTTTAAGCCCTGGCCAGGGCATTGCATTGTGTTCTTGGGCAAGACACTTAACTGTCAAAGTGCCTCTCTCCATCTAGGTGTACATGTACCCAAATGGTTACTGGGGAAGCAGAGCAGACTTACACCTACCTACATGTACCTACCTACTACTTTCTCTGATGAAAACATGCATTTTGAACCATATCTTCCACACTTTAATGATTTAGTACTATAATGTAATTTTTTTTAGGATGGGTGGATGACATTGTTTAAATTTCATAATATGTAGCTGATTTTTTGTCTGTCTGCCTGATTAAAACTAAATGTATATTTACAGGCTTCTCAAAGTTCAGAGCAGGCTGGCATTTTAACACGTATTTTATAATAATTTAATTTTTTTGTTCTATGCCCTTTATGATAAGAAGCGAAGGTTCCAGAGTAAAAAATAACAATGGTGTATGCATAAAACAATGGTAGTGTAACCTTTCACGGAGAAGTTATTTTTGACATCAGGTACCGTCACTGATGGATTTGCACGCAGCTTTCGAGGTTCAATATGCGAAGTTCCTTCGCTACAGCAACCAGCTTTAGAAAATCTTTTGGAGATATTGACATCCCCTTCAAGTTGATCTTTTTTTTCAGTGTAAAGAATCGGAGAGGTACTTTCCTTGTCTCTGCTAAATCGATACCTTCACATTCGAGCAACATTTTGGCGGTCGACTTGCAGCCTGGTTTTACAAGCGATGCAAGCACTATTAGTTGATCATATGGCCTACTTTTCACAAAAGGCGCCAGCACAAGCGCCCGGCATGCAACATTGAGAAGCGAAAGCACAGCCATGAAAATGTGTGTAAATAAGATAGACGATGTGCCAAAAGCCAGAGTTGTTTTATTTACGCACGTAAAGGCCAGTTCAAGTTTACGTCCGCACGCACGAAAAAAATTACGCACAAGTTTATGCGCGCAAGGACGTAAACTTGAACTGGCTTTACAGGCATAAATAAAATAGAGATGTGTGAAAAGCCACCCGTAAAACCTTGCTCAACTTTTACATTTACGCGCTCCTTTTCAGAGACTCTACATTATTTACATATGTAAAGCCAGTTCAAGGTTACGACTGTGCGCACGTAAAAATTATGCGACAAAGTAAATTTAACTTGAAGCGCAACGAAAACAACAAAATTTTCCCTTTATCCTATTTATGCAGAGGGTTATGTCGGCGTTCTCTTTTGTGAAACTGTAAGAAAAAAAAACAGGCTTATAAGTAACTGGAACTTGTCTTGTATTTTTATAGAAGATGGAATTGTGCAAAATGTACAGGAAAAATGGCCATACACCTAAAAAAGTTCTAGTCATCCAGGGGTTGAAGTTGGGAAAAAACTTCAAGGACTTATCAGAGGAGCTACAAATTGTGCAACCTACAGCAGAGGTGTATGCAATCGACTGTCTGGCAGCGGGACTAGACGTAGACCACCAGAAAGTAGCTGAACACATGGAAATCAGTGGAGAGTCATTCCAAATAATCAAGAATGAAATACTGCAAAGCAATAAAAAGTTGCGCACAGTGCGGGACAGTCTAAATGAGGCATTCAACTATAATCAAATAAGATTTGTATTAGCTTGCATGATCCAGGATCTACATTTGTAACCGGTACCTCAAATAAATGGATTGACGCATATGAGCAGTTGGTTTTACAATGTTTGAATCTGTTTTTTTATTGATCAATAAAGATATCTTGTACACTCAAATAAAGGTAGCCTCTGACTAAGTAGTTTGTGAACATTACAACTTCACGCCGATTTAAGTGTGTCATTCAGAAATGGTAAAAACCGCTGGATTTTGGAGCTTGAAGGCTCGTAATTAGTCCTTTGGGTATTCACTTCGGGAGCCACCGAAAGCGTGTTGAATAAGTTCGGTTTCATTCGTTTGGAAAGAGGTGAGATCTTTTGGATGAAGACCTGAAGCGACTTCAAAGGAATGGAACAATAGCGCAATTAAGCGACCATGAGCGGCAAAGTTTATTATCGTATCCTTTTGTTCTGTTCGATGTGTGAGTGAACTGCATAGAATGACTTGGACTTTACATGCATTTAATTTTTTTCCCAAAAGGTTTCCAAGTTCGATATGTTTTTAGAAAATTAGAGCATTCCAAGCGCTTCTAAAAGAGATCTTGAACAACGATTTTTGGTCTATGTAAGCCGAAGTTTGATGTTTGTTGATTCGACAGTTCGAACTGCAAAGTTTAATGTATGCAAAGCCGTCTTCTCCTTACACGTGTGTGAATTCCCAAAGGTATTATTGCAGAGATTTTTGAATGAAATTGAAGTTCGTCTTGTTTTTAATTTGTATCTTTTATCGAGGTCGGTTTGACGGCTGCAAAACGTGGTCTAAATGAGTTTCTGTGGTCGAGATTTCTCAACGTCGCGTCGTCTGACAGTTGTGCAGCTCAGCCGACTGCTCCTCATCGTTTAGATTTTAAATTATTGAAGTTACTTCTGGAGTAAAAAAAAATGTTTGATGAATTCACTTTCTTGTTGAAATAAATCAAATGAAGCCTGGATTTTTAATATTACTGCGAACGCTGAGCATCCTGAGTTCTTAATAGCCGTGTTTACGTTTGATATTCGAGATCGGTTCCGATAAGCGCGTGCTTGGACAGCGACGAATCCTCGATGCGGATTAACTTTCTTCCCCCGACATCGATCGGCCGCGGACCTTCTGGCCATAAGTTGATCAATCATAATTTGACAATGACGGTTGACGCTCCAACATTAGGAATATTTATGTCATATGTTAGTTGTTTGGTGAGCAATCGACGATCAAATCCACCACGTATAAAGCGATCGAGAGTTGTCTTTGTTGTTTATGGTAGGAGAACCAATCAAATATCAGACTGTCACGGTTGCTATGACACCAGTATCCCGATTTGATGGCGTGACACGAAAAGATAAGGTCGAGTGAAGACAGTTTCAGAGAGATTCTGAACGTTTATTTCAGTGATTGTAGTTTCATTTACAGACAAAAAGATAACACTTTAGTTTAGAAGGAATCGCAACGTCTGGGGAGGAATCCTATCGAGGAAATGTCGTTTTGAATCCCTGTCCGACGGGAACCTTGATGCAGACTGGCGAGCGTGCACGGGCTCTCGCGTGCATTGTTTTTTAAAACACTTAATTTAAGGTATTTTAAAACACATCTGAGCCTTCTTTATCAAAACGGTTTTCGTTTTACAATAAAATTATATATGTAATATACTAGTAGATTAAAGATTACAAGCGTTGTTGCCTTCTAGAATACAAATAGGAGAAACTGAAATGTTCTGTTATTAAAGCGATGCAACGAGTGAGCGCGAACCAATTTTATATTTTTATATGCTTTCCAAATTCGGCATTCTTTGTTGTGTGGTTAAAGAATGCGAGGGGAAATGATTAGAGTTACAACTATTCTTCGTTCTCGGATGATAAACAAAAGGAAATTGTCACACATTTTCTCAAAGGGCCTACCGATTTCTATAGTTGTCTTACATTCCCGACTGATATCCGACGTGAACACAGATGAATCGGTAAAGAGTCTAAACAATAGCAAGAATAAATGAATACTTAACGACCCACGAAACGTGGGTACACACTTAAATCAACGCGAACTTGTCATGTGTTGAGCGAAAATGTTGACTAAATTCCCAACATAAACTACTCTACTTAGCAAACCCTAGTGAATCTATGCCCAAAACAGAACTAGAAGTTACACTACAGCTGCATCTCTCTTTGGAGCCACTTCTGTGTAGTGACCTGTTGGAATAAAAAGGCTTCGGGATAGGATCGCACATAGCTAGTATGAGGAAACATTATGTATAAGAGCTATTACTCTCTAAAAGTAACTAATTGTAGACAGTGAGCAAACAGATAGGCCTACTCCCCCACCCGCCATGAGCATTGCATTGAACCACCCTGAAAAAAGTTTTGCCCGCTGCCTGAGATAAGGTACACTTCGAGCAATTATTGCACCTTTTCGACCATGCACACGCAAGTCAATGAACATTAAAGTTCCATTAGAGTCCACAATAATTAGCATTGCCATGTCCTTGACCACTAAAACATGAAAGGATTGTTTGTGTTGAAGAATTGAGTCAATAATCTTGGTAAATTGGTCCAGTGGATCCCCCAAACACGCTGTGATCTCTCAAAATACCACACACACAGCAATTACCACCAACTGTAGCAATGGCATCATTCATAGCTATATTAATTCCGTGACCATCAAAAAGCTCATCATGCAGATCATTTCCATTTAAATTGTACTGCTGGTAAATGGAGCCAAAACGTAATGCAATAAAAGTACAAGCATTGCTGCCATTTCTGTTATCAATGGTGGATTGACTGACATCCATAGCAAAAGACCATTCTGTCATGCCAAAATCAACATCAGTTCCAATTAAAGCGGATGCTGTGCTGATAGCTACTTGAACAGCGGCCGATGGAATGCTGGATGGCTGTTTAGACATGGGTGAAGGAGCAAAGATGTTGGCTGATGGGGGAGCTGCTGTGTTAACAGAAGCTGAATTTGAGCTGGATGCCTGCCGAGACGTGGTTAAAGGAGGAGAAGGGTCGGATGATGATGGAGCTGCTTGAACTACATGTACAGGAGC
>OZ026602.1:19602384-19617384 GCA_964020085.1 Micromussa lordhowensis | reverse complement strand
AATTTATGGAGGAAGTTCGAAACCTTAGACCAGTAAAGGAGCGACGAAAGCCAAGCAGATTTTGAGATGATGATGATGATGACTGCCTATTAGTTAATTTAGAGATGGAAGTGTCAAAGACAGTTGACGAAGCAGTCCAGTCAATGGAGAGAAGCCATGGAGTCAGAATATTCCTCTTTATTGAAGAATGATACCTGGGATCTAGTTCCCCCACCTGAAGGAAAGAACATAGTTGGATCCCGCTGGGTCTTGAAAGTCAAGCATGATGAGAATGGTTCTGTGAATCATTTCAAAGCCAGACTTGTCGCACAAGGATATTCTCAAGTGAACGGTGTGGACTATGATGAAGTGTTTTCACCAGTGGCTCGAAATACATCTATGAGATCATTGCTTGCACTAGCTAATGCACATGATTTAGAAATATATCAAATGGATGTAAAAAGTGCCTTTCTAAATGGTTCATTGGACAGTGAGATTTACATGTCACAACCAGAGGGATTTGTTAATTCTGACAGACCAAATCACATCTGCAAGTCGAAGAAGAGCATTTATGGACTTGAACAGTCAGCTCGTTGTTGGAACACTACTCTTGATGAGTATTTTAAATCAGTTGGCTATCACAAGAGCAATGCTGATGGATGCATTTATGTGAAATCCGTGAAAGAAGCCAATGGTCACATCAGTTTCGTGATACTGGGTGTGTACGTCGATGACATCACTCCAGTCTCAAATAACTCTGCATTGCTGAAAGCAGAGAAAGCTGCACTATGTGAAAGATTTGAGATGATTGACCAAGGTGAAATCCACTTGGAATGCCCATGAAGTGAGACAGAGAGAGCAGAACACTGATGATAAGTCAGCCCAATTACGTTGAGAAAGTCCTCAGAAAAGGAAGGAACTTTGCAGTAGGATCTGAAATTTACTGCTCATGAAGAGGAACCAGAATTGTTTGGCTACAGTGATGCAGATTGGGCAGGAGATGTCGACACTCGAAGATCAACATCAGGCTATGTGTTTCAGATTGGAAGTAGCACAGTCAGTTGGTCAAGCAGGAAACAAGCAACAGTTTGGAAGTCCTCTACGGAAGCTGAATATGCTGCTTTGAGCTCAGCTACACATGAAGCTGTATGGCTACGCAGTTCAATGGAAGATCTTGGAAGACAGATGGATTCCCCGACTACCATCTACGAAGACAACCAAGGAGCCAATGAACTAGCAAAGAATGTCAAATACCATAATCAAACTAAACACATTGACATCATTTGATTTGTCATCATTTTGTTTGCAAACGAGTTGTTTCCAATGAAATTCAAGTGATTTATTATTACAGATATCATGACAAAAGGACTTGCGAAACTTTCCTTTGAGAAACCGAGACATTTATTAGGCGTACATGATATCTGAAATTTCCATTGTTACAAGCTTTAGGATTCTATGTGGATCAGTATTTTGTTGTGCAGCATAGTTATCAAGTGGGAGTGTAAGATATGGAAATGTATGTTGTACTCTGCACGTTCTTATTGGTTGATTACGTAATAAGATTTTTTCACCATGTGTGTTGTAAGCTGTTCACTTCTGTTTGGTTCGATTCGCTTGAAGAATTGTGTATTAAAAGGTGTCCTGAAGATAATTTGTTGTTAATGACTTGAACAGATCCTCTTATCAGCAGTGACGTCACTTCTAGTCATGGTATAAAACCATCAGATTTTGCCTTTCTTATTTGTTTTTGTATTGTTTTTTTTGCTTCTTTCTGTTATGTGATTCAAAACTACATTTTATAACATATGAAAAGCAGTAAAAGATAATATAGGAAGTGTTATTTCAGATGCATGATTTATCACGAAGCAATTTTTTACCGGTATGCTGACCCTATGGCGTTACTCCTGAAAAAGACTGGGCACAAATGTACAAGGAAGCCATCTTGTTTTTGTGGTAAATACAGTCCTCAAAGGTGTGAACAAATCATGGATTCAAGCATACTTCGTAAAAGACAAGGAACTGAGCCTTATTGCATAATACATTGTACTGATAACGACTCAACTTCAATCAGTCCAAATTATCTTGATTCATGGGAAACGTTGCAAAAAGCTGGTGAAATCCGAGATCATGAGGCATTCTTAGTGTACAGGTTGCCAATGACCAAGTCCAGAATGGAGTATTGCACCATCGCAAATGTCGAAGGACACTTGCAAACAAACATAACTTAGATCGAATTAAAGAGTAAGAATGATGAAAAAGAGAGGGAGGTGGAGGTGGAGATATATTCTATTATGAAATTGTTAATAAAACTGTCAAAAAATTAATTTAAGGAAAGCCAAGTACTTGCAGCTCCCGGTGTACAAGAAACAGTGCATCTTTTGTGAAACGAAAGGGAAGTTTGGTAAAGGTTAATTAAGGGAGGGCTTAATACAAGCCAGATAACTCAGAGTCGATGACACAGTGAGAAAAGCTGCAGAAATAAAACCTGACAAGAGAATCCTGGCCCTGGCAAGCCAAGAGCTTAAACGGTTAAACTTTCTATCTACTTCAGGTAATGTTGGCCACGGTATATCATATTCTCAACTCGAAGAGATTGATACAGCCCTGTGCCTACAAAAGCTTGCCAGGACACCTGAAGATCGTGTTCCTCTCTCAAGCAACATATACCCAGGTACAAATACTGTCCTCGCCTTTGACAACATTCATAGGCTCGAAGGAACCCTGTCCAGAGGTGGGACATTGCATCGTGTTAATGGTATCGCTGTTCAGCCTGTTACTTACAGCCCTGATCAGAAAATAGTGGTCCCCAAGGTGGACAAGACAAAGAAAAGACCATTCTCTGCTTCAGAAGAGCATCTCCCAATCTACAATGTCAGCAGAGCAAATTGGCCCCCGCTAAAAGAAAAGTGAGGGAGGTTGACAGCGAAACAATTCTTAAAGAATGTACAAAGAAGAGTCTCATATTCATCCTTGCTCGTCTACAGTATGCAGCCCACCAAAAAAAGGTCAGCAGCTGGACTGGGTTTAACATCACGGTTCACGACAAAGACGCCATCATTCCCAATAATGTAGGCTATTTGCCGACCATTAATGCACCAGCCACTGATGTTTCCACTGTCAACGAAGCCCTCAACCGATCACTAACTATCATGCGCTCGCTCCATCTCAAAAGCGTGTGTTTTCGATCAGGCCATCTATGCCAAGGCATTTGAGGTGAAGTGCAAGGAGTATGAGAAGTTCAAGCCCATAGTTCTACGTCTTGGAACTTTTCATACCCTTGATACATTGACCTCTATCATCGATAAAAGGTTCCTGCATGCTGGTGTCAAGGACTTATTCATTGAAGCTGGAGTAGTGGCTGAGGGCTCCGTGTCTGCAGCAAACTGGCTTATGAAGCATTTATGACAGTGGCATTGGAAGGATTTTATCCTTGGCTTGACGAGTCACACCCAGAGGACAGTCATCAAGTACAAACATGTCTTGATGAAATTGGTACTCTAGCTGATGAACTGTCTAAAGAAAGACACGATCAGATTTTCAAGAGCCGAGTTTTCTAGCATTTCTCTGACCTTTTTGCTGAATACACCCTTCATTTCCAGAATGCCAATGGCCCCCTTTCACATTCTGCATGTCCTATATAGACATGATCGAGCTACTACTTCTGTGCCTCTAGAGAAGGGAATTGGAAACTCCATCTCTCCTGCGTCCACCACATGCTCTCATGGTGCTTTTCCTACAATGCTGTCAACTACGCAAGATACATGTCAGCTTATTACAGCGATATGACAAGTCTACCAGATGAGCACCCTGAGGTACACGAGTTTAAGAGAAATGGTGGATTTTCAGTTCAGTTGAGCAACGACAGTACATTTGGAAGAATTCCTGTCTACCAGACTCTTGAAGAAACCATAAATAAAGATACCCAAACACCTGGGGGTACCAAGGGCTTTAGTTTGAAACCTGGAGCCGTACAAAGGTACCACTTGACGGCAGAATTCAGAACTTTGTTCCTTTGCAATTTGCGCGAAATGGTTGGCTATGCCAAAGGGAAACACGGCTGAAGATCTTCTGATACAGTTAGCAACATTTGTCTGTGATATCTTCCAGTTAAATTTGACTATCCAATTTATTGATGGTAACATTTTTTCATAATTGATTGAAGAAAAAATAAAAATGGGTTGTACAACAAACACGTAACTCGTTTTTTAACCATTCAGTACTGAAGACTAGTCGTCTTTTGTCCTCGCGCACGCATGCATTTAAATTGCACTCGCATGTTGCCTCTGCTCTACTATTACTTATGTTAAAAAGCACTTATACTTTCAACCGAAAAAGGATAGATCATACTCGGCTTGTTTGTTGCTAGAGTGAACTTACTTTTATGCCTTTGGTGATGAACTCCATTGATGCATTTGGTGGCACCAGCTAACCATGCTTTGTATTCCACTTGTACCGCAAGAGATCTTATGGCTTGGGGAACTGTCAGCTGAACTTCTTCATTGTTCTGTAAAAACACTGCCCATTTTGGATGTTGTTTCTTGACGTGGTGTTCCTCAAGTGCTTTTAAATTCCATGGAAAGTTCTTACCTTTTTAGAACACTCAAGGGCACACAAATGTATCAGCCATGTTAAAAGTGGACTGGTGGTCGATGGTGTTGAATGGCGAATGCTTGCTGCGTTTCTATTGTTATTCTAACCAATAAACTAAAATAATTTTTTCTTTCCTCGGCTGAGAAACAATGGAACCTTGTTTTGTTTCAATGTGCCACGTAATTTACCACTCAGTTCACTGTCATTTTCGATCACCCTGACTAGTGATAGAATCCGGAAGAAAATGCAAATTAAAACAGAAAGAATTTACCAAAAGAGGAACCTGCACATTTCGGAAAGCTTCGGAAGACCAACACAAGAGGAGAAGGAAAAGAAAGAAATGTTCAGCAGCAGAACCGGCAGAAGAGCTAAGGTAGAGGAAATGACAATAACACCTCCCAGTCCAACAGCAAATGCACAGCACAGCAATGAGGAGAAAAGAAAACTAGAGGAGGTGGAAAATTGTTTGTCGGAAGGAAAGAAAATGGATCGCGCATCGCTAGAGGGGAGTGAAATGCAAATGCGCGGTCACAGCGATAAGAAGAAAAGAGAACTAGAGAAAGTGGAAAAAAAACTTGCCCAGGGGGGAGAAAATGGTACATGCATCACTACAGCAGAGTAAAAAGAATGGAGAAGAAGGTACAATAAATCTTTGCACCTGTTCGAAACGCAGTGCGCCTTTTGAAACTAAATCTTTACTTTTTTATAGGCTGTAAAAGTTACGAAATCTAGCCATGATCTGTTGCACGACCGAGCTAGTAAGGGGCATGGGTCTATTCCTGGGTTGACGTCACAGACTGATTTGCATCATATTAAGTCTGTAAACGTGCATCCAAAGAAGTTTATGACATTAACCCAGGAATAAACCCATTCCCCTTACTTGCTCGGTCGTGGAACAGACGATGGCCAGATTTCTTAACTTTTTTTGGTTTTGTAGGCAATTGACTTAGGAATGCTCCCTTGCAGCAACTTTGATTCTTCTTCCCCGGTTTTTGGAGAACAAAAATGGCTTTCAGTATTCGCTGCAAGACTGTCATCTTAACTACCACATGACAAATGAACAATAACAAAATTCCCACATTTTGATTACCGTATTCACCAGTGTATAATGCACACTTTTTTTCCCCAAAAGTAGATTTCAAATATGAGATGCTTATTATACACGGAATCCTTTGTTTAGACTTGTTGGCTTAATTAGCATATAAACAAAGACTGAATTTCGCGATCGACTAAACAGTCACTTTTAATAGAGATCACAACATCAGCATGGCCTTTCGTTAAAGAAATGTTCCAATTGAGGGGAATGATAAATGTGTTGTTCAACTTTCCAGAAAGCTCAACGATACCATGCGATACCATGTTCGATGTTGGCTGAAACCAAAATTCTAATATCGCAACAAACTTATGAAATCATGGTTGCATGAACCTCCTTTCATTTCTCACCGTTGAAACATCATTGAAACCGTCGAAACATCACTTTTTTTCACCGTCAAGACAACCCTTATTCCCTATAGCTCGAAGTCAATGAAAATACTTTCCTTTTTACGGTCGACAACACTTTTTTCGTGACCGTTGGAACACCGCTAAAACATCTTTTTTTGACCGTCGTAAGAACTTTTTTTCTTACCTTTCACCTTTTCTTCTTACCGTTGGAACACGGTTGGAACACCTCGTTTGACCGTCGAAATAACACCGTTGAAACATCTTTTTACATCGTCGAGAAAACTATGTTCTTTCAGTTAAAAAACCGTTGAAACACCTTTGTTTTGACCGTCCAAAAAGGCAGGGGTTTTTTTTGGACGAGATAATTTTTTTGTCACTTTTCGCGAAACACTGTTGAAACATTTTTTTACTGTGGAATAACTTTTTTCTCACTCTTGAAAAACCGTCGAAACTGCTTTTATTTTTACAGTGTAAATAAACTTTTATCTCACCGTTGAAACGCCGTTAAAACATCTTTCTTTTGCAGTCCAACAAACCTTTTTCTTACCCTTGGAACCTCTTCTTTTCACCATCGAAAGAACTTTTTTTTCTAACCGTTGGAACACCGTTGAAACAACTTTTTTTACCTCCGAATCAACTGCTGTTCTCACCGTCCAAAGTACTATTTACCACAATTGAAACATCTTTATTTTAGCATCGAAACAAACTTTTTTCTTACTGTTGAAACAACTTTTGTTTTCACGGTTGAAACACCTTTTTTTACTGTCATAACCTTACAGTCAAAACAACCTTTTTTCTCACCGTTTAAACAGTTGAAACATGCTTTTTTACTATCGAAAACAGCTTTTTTTAACCCTTGCAATACCGTTGGCCTTATTGCATTACGAGGGGACTAGTCCCTGCATATTTACACCGCTGAAACACTGCTAAAACATCCTTTTTTACCGTCGAAACAACTTTTTTCTCACCTTTGAGAGAGGATTAAATTTTTTTTCTTACCTATGAAACAAGTTTTTGTCATAGTTGAAACATTTTTTTTAAGTTCGAGAAAAGTTTTTTGATCACAGTTGGAAAACCGTTTAAACATTCCTTTTTTGACCGTGAAAACAAGATTTTTTCTTAGCTGTAAACCATTTTGTTTCTCACCGTTCAAACATCGTTCAAAAAAGGATCGTCTGAAGTAGCATCACGTCTCCATAAATTCTTCACAGACTTCAGATCTGGAGCAAGGTAAGTTCCCTGTTGGTTACAATAAAGTGTTCCATGTCTTATTTGTTTGAAGAAAAGACGCATGTTGGTAGCCTGTGAACTCAGCAGCCTCTCACCGCTCCGGCCTCTTGTGGCGTGACCCTAAGCAGCCGCAGCGGTGAGAGGCTGCTGAGTTCGCAGGCTAGTATGCTGGTGAAATTCTAATATATGGAGTGAAGAGAATTTGGTGGTTTTGGCACATTATTAACAGTAATACAATTTAACAGTAATTTTCATCAAACAAAATACGAAGCGACTATATCACAGTGTTTAGGTGTTGATATAAACATTTTGTCGATGAGATAAACTTAAAATTGTGCTACATCAAAACCGCAAACATGCTGACCATGCTTTGGAAAATTACAGATACAATAACCTCAAAAGGAGAAAATTTTTGTGGTCAATTGAGTTACGTGTGAATTGTGAAATGAGAGCACTTGAAAAAAGGCAGTCTATCCAATGCGTGAAACCCCTATTTCTTGTACTGCCAACCGTCGTAGCAAGTTCAAGTGCAAATTCAATTTATTTACACTTATTTCAGTCGCACAGAATTTACTTTATTGACAAAATACAAAATCAGAAAACTTCTTCGTAGCCAACATTACGACCCTCTTACTAGACTGAAAAATAATGTAGGCACTTTAACAATAATTTGTAAACATATTCTTAAAAATGATATCAGGAAAAAGTATTTCACCATATCATATATTACTATTTCATATTTTCGCATTCACAAAGTTAATTAGTCTTGTTGTTGGATAACAAGGATCTCTAAATTATTTACTTTTAGCCGTACATTTCTCCTTGAGCATACCAGGAGGGATGCCGACGCCTCTATTAGATTGGTATACCATGTAACACTAATCAAAGTTTATTTCCTGTTTCAGATCACTAGTGAGCTACTCGGACGGGTGTGGAGGGCAAAATAAAAACAATGCCATCATTGGCTTCTATGAGGAACTGACTAACACTGGTATGTACCAAAGGATCAACCACAAAGTTTTAGAAAGGGGGCACACCTTCCTAGAAAATGACAGAGACTTCGTCCAAATCGAAAAAAGAAAAAAAACAGCAGAAGTTTATGTTCCAGAGGACTGGATTTATGTTATTGAAGAAGCCAACTTAACCCCTTGAGTGCCTCTATGACGTTCGGAGTACGTCATGATCTTTTCTCCCTCAGGTGCCATTTTGACGTACTGAGTACGTCAAAACTTTAAGAGATTTGGTCAAAAGCCTGGCACCTGGGAAGCAACTTTCGATGTCACACTCTCGGCACCCTAGATTCGGAAAAGGTTTTTAGGGGACTGGTAATGAGCTTTTGTTCCCAAGAGTCTCTGCGAGTAAATTTTGCATGTTTTTGTGCGATTTTTCTCTGCCATCTTGGTTGCTGAACTGTCTTGAAGGAAGCATGGTTGTTTTTTTCGAAGAAAGCGCTGCATTATTGCTTTTCTTTTACAAACAAACTTGGCTGATGGCTCGATATAATGTTGAAGATGTTTTGGACAGAGTCTGGAATGATTCTGGAAGCAAAGGATCGATCAGTGATAGTGACCACACTACTGGAAATTCTAATTCAGATAGTGAAAGTGAAGAATGGAGTGGTGATTCTGCTGAAACTTCAGAAAGCAGCGATACCGAGAGTGGCAATGAGTCAGAGGAATGTGACAATGAGCCTGTTGCAGGAAACATTCTAATCCACGGAGGTAGTGTTGAGAAAAATACTTCTAGGATTTGAGGTTTTTAAAAAGACAGCCATTTTTAGTTAAAATGCTGTGGCCCACAGGGTACAGAAAGGGAACATGGGGCTAGGCACTCAAGGGGTTAAGGAAACCCTTTGTTGCTACAAACATGCGACAGGAGGACTTCCATGATTTGAAGTCCTATACGGAGGAATGCTACAAAGCAATACTAAGGGACAATGACGGGGAGAGAGTCTTGATGAAGGACATTCACTGGTTGATTTCGGGTGGGGCGAGGAAAAAGGAGAGGATGGAGCGATGGAAATGAAGCACCACCCTGGAGAGGTCTGGGTGCGGTTTGGATTCCAGAAGGATGAACCATGGAAAAAGATAAGAATAACTAGGCCCGGGGCTCAGCAGACAGCAGCACCACCCAGACTCTACACGGAGCCCATTCCACTAAAATCAGGTAAAGTTAAGGATCTTGAAAAACTCGCAAAATTTGTTCCTGAGCCCCAGCGACAATTTTATATCAACATTATTAACAACCCTACTATCGAAGACTCAATCGACAACGAGGATTATGACTAGACGATTGGCAACCAATCAATTCCTTGGTACAATTTTGCTGATGCACATGTACCGATACTACGCTGACATTTTTTTCTAATTTCAAGTGTATTATTGGGTGCGTATATAAACCATACGTCGTTAGAAGAAATTTTCTTTTCGTCAAAATCCTCCATGTCGATTGAGTCTTTCCGATAACGAGTATTTTATCGAGTACTTTCTCAGAAACGTAAATTCTATGATCTAAAACATCTGAAAATTTCAAGTTGTATTGTGGCATGAGAAGCTTATTCTTATCTGAAAATTTCACTTGCAAAGTTAATGCGTTAATCATTTTTACTAGTTTTACTCATAAGTCGCATGTCATAAATAGCTGTTCTTCGGACTGTTTTCATCGGACGCTAATAAGGGGTTATTGGTATAGTTAAGAAGTAGCTTATCTTTCGTTCAAGGAGTGTGAGAAGTTCAAGCCCATAGTTCTACATCTTGGAACTTTTCATACCCTTGATACATTGATTTCGATCATTGATAAAAGGTTCCTGCATGCTGGTCTCAAGGACTTATTCACTGAAGCTGGGGAAGTGGCCAGCAAACTGGCTTATGAAGCATTCATGAGGGTGGCATTGGAAGGATTTTATCCTTGGCTTGACAAGTCACACCCAGAGGACAGTCGTCAAGTACAAACATGTCTTGATGAAACTGGCACCCTAGCTGATGAACCGTCTAAAGAAAGACACAATGAGATTTTCAAGAGCCGAGTTTTCCAGCATTCCTCTGGCCTTTTTGCTGAATACACTCTTCATTTCCAGAATGCCAATGGCCCCCTTTCACATTCTGCATGTCCTATATAGACATGATCGAGCTACTACTTCTGTGCCACTAGAGAAGGGAATTGGAAACTCCCATCTCTCCTGCGTCCACCAGATCCTCCCATGGTGCTTTTCCTACGATGCTGTCAACTACGCAAGATACATGTCAGCTTATTACAGCGATAAGACAAGTCTACCAGACGAGCACCCTGAGGTACACGAGTTTATGAGAAACGGTGGATTTTCAGTTCTGTTGAGCAACGACAATACATTTGGAAGAATTCCCGTTGACCAGAGTCTTGAAGAAACCATAAATAAAGATACCCGAACACCTGGGGGTACCCAAGGGCTTTAGTTTGAAACCTGGAGCTGTACAAAGGTACTACTTGAGGGCAGAATTCAGAACTTTGTTCCTTCGCAGTTTGTGCAAAATGGTTGGCTATGCCAAAGGGAAACACGGCTGAAGATCCTCTGATACAGTTAGAAACATTTGTCTGTGATATCTTCCAGTTAAATTTGACTATCAAATTTATTGATGGTAACCTTTTTTCATAAAGGCCGAGACACACGATGCGACAAATCGCCGCGACAGGTTGCTGCAACAAATCGCCTTGTCTGACATGTGAAAATCATTGTCGCCGCGACAGAATTTTGTCGGAGCGATCTGTCGCATAAAATCAAACTGGTTTGAATTCGTGCGACAGATCGCAGCAACAAAATGAGTGCAAGCAGCCTTGTCGCAGAGTGTGTACGCTTCTGCGACAAATCGCTGCGACAAAATTAAAATCGACCAATGAGGGAGCATCAATTATTTCCCCATGATCCCGCAGAAAACCATTTTGGACCAAAATAAACAACCTGAGCACGTTTCTTCCTCTTCAGAATGGAGTGCAACAACAAGTAGAATGGTAATGGAGTTTTATAACGAAAATAGAGCCCTGTGGGATAGAAATCATAAAGACTATGGGAAAAATTCAGTCCAAATTCACAATTCATCTCAGCCTTCTCAGACTGAAAAACAAAAAATTATGTCCCAAACATAATTACATTTTTGCGTAGGGATACCTGTTGTTATCAAGCACTGGCTGCGTGAACTGGGTACTAGGTAACATGTGATCGAGCATTGCTTTATAGTACGTTGCGCAAATACGAGGGCCCCTTTCTACCTCTACACCATCGTGTCGCAAGTTATCTGTTCAAATTTTTCAGGCAAGTTCTTTTGTGTTTTTCTTTTTTGTCAGTATGGAACAGCCGAGGGTTCTGATTTTGGGTCACTCCTTTATACGTAGGCTCCGGGATTTTATTATTAGGAATAGTCCTACATATAACCTTAATTTAAACTTTAATACCCCGGTTACAATTCATTGGCATGGCGTTGGGGGTCGAACAATCGATAAGGTTAGGTGGTTTGATTAAACCGAAGTAGAACGTTTTAAACCTGATGTTGTACTTTTACAAATCGGTACTAACGACCTCACACGTCGTCGGTCCTCTCCAACATCCGTAGGCTCTGCCATCGAGGATTTGGTCTGTTTACTTCATAATGAGTACGGGGTTCGCTTAGTTTGTGTTGGTCAAACCGTTAAAAGGCACCCGGTTGGGATGTTCAATGCAAACGTACAAATCCTGGCACAGTACCTTCAAGGGGTCTTAGAACCGCTCCCCTTTGCCATATATTGGACGCATTGGGGATTTTGGCGGGCTTCCCATTCATACTTGTCATACGATGGTGTCCACTTAAATACAGAAGGGCAGCATAAACTGTACAGGAGTGTAAGGGGGGCAGTACTGCATTGTTTAAAACGCATACAAACATAAGGAATTTCTCGCCCAACCAGTTTTAATTTTTGGCTAAGTTCATAGCCTTGGCCAAGGAGTTGCGTTCAGTGGGCTTTTGGTGTCTTTTTATGTCCTGTCCATGTGCTTTTGTTGCAATTTAATAGTTGCTTTGGGATTCTGTGCATTCCTGTGTGATGCCCATCCCTGATTTATGTCAATCATTGTTTTTGGAATTTGTTGCATTATGTGCCTGAGTGACAACCAAATCCGGCCGTTGTTGACGTGCCCAATTCACTCCAGCTATTAACGCTTTTACATGTGTCTTTATAGATACCTATGTGATCGGCCCGTGACTGACGCTCTCCCATCACATATGATGACATACGATTGTTGTAGCTGGTTAATGGGCATCCTGTATTTTTGAATTAGCGTACAATGCATTCTGCCCCCCCCCCCCTTGATTCTCCTTGTTGTCTAATCCCGAATTTGCCTATAACATGTCCGAATTAACTCTAGGTGTAAATGTTTGCACTGTTCGACAGAAGCCGTAACTAAAGAAGAAGAATGCATTTGTTACAAAGAAATTGATCATGTTGGGGAGGTAATGAGCCAAGTTGATCTAGAGGATCAATGCATAACCCTCCATCCTGGCTTTTGAGATGTTTGTCTGAATCGATGGGTTCTAGAAATAGCATGATTGGCCCTGAAAACAAAAGCTGGAAAAAGCTAGAGGACCCTTTTCAGCCAAGGTCTCAAGAGTGAATCAAAGGGAGCTGTTTGTTGCAACAATGTTATTTAATACATGATATGCCTTGTTTATTGCTGAATGTATATATTGGTTTATAGTATGAAACTGCATGATAGTTTGGTGCGGGTAAAGATGCCACCATTTTCAATGTTATAAATATGTTTTGTTGCTTCCAGTGTTTTTATCAATTGAGATTTTTTCCCTAGTTCCTTGAGCTATCACTCTGTCGCCCCCTAAATACAAAAATTGTTTATTTTGCCATCATTGATTTGTTTTGATGTATACACGAAGTAATTCATGAGCACCGGTATCGCGGAGGTCAGATTTGAACCCGCTGAAGCCCTGATTTTTTTCAGGCTTCTTCCCAATTCCTTAAATTGGAAAATATACTGCGATGATCATTCTTCACTTTCATGAATTTGTTTGTTGTTTAAACATCACATAAAATGTCCAGCACGGTGGTAATAGCCATACATGTCAGCAGCTTCTAGATCACCCACTGCACACCATACAGCATATTCCAAATTTTTAAACACGCGTATCTTGATATTGGTATTTTAAGAGGTATTTCAGCTTTGAAAAAAATTCCGTCAGGGTTGAGGTCAGGAGAATAAGCTGGCAAATACAAGAGTTCCAATCCCACATCATTTAAAAGACTTTGAAGAGCTAATTCAGCATCACCGGCAGCGAAATTGTCGACCACTAAAATGTCCACTATCCCGCAGCTGAAATCCAGTTTCATCAAAAATTTAACGGAAGAGGCATCTTTATCAGACAAATAATCCATGAACAGCTGTGTATAAAGAAGGTTTTCATGCAAAAATCTTTCACCGGTGCATTCTCCTAACTGCTTACACGAGTAGTGATTACCACTTGGCAGGTTTTTGCCAACATGTCTTGATAGCGTAGAAAGTTACAGCTCGTCGCAATCACCAAAGTTACTCAATTCCAATTTTATTTCTTTTAGAGAGCTGGATCCCTAACTTTGGACAATCATCTCCAATAACATGGAATCACTGAACAAAAGTTTGTATGGTGTTGATGTGCTTTCTTGAAAGCAGGTCGATGTTGCCTGTTTCACGATATTGTTTGGTGTACTTGTGGACAGTTGAATAGTTGATACCTCTCACATACTTCACTTATTGATGCGTAGCAAAAATCCTTAGACAGAGGAATACCTGGTTTGAAGTTTTGGCCATATTTGTTTATTGAAAACATATTAACAAATTCGAAAACTTTCCAACTTTGTTGCAAAAGTTTGCTTAAAGTGCGTATGAAGTAAAAAAAAATTTGCGTTTTGCTGTTGTTTGTTATCTAAACTTTTTGAAACTGTCAAAAGTGAATAATGTTACAGAGAAAAAATCTGACTTTTTGCCGTCTAAAGTTTGAATTTGACTACTGAAAGTGGGTCCATTTTGCGCGTAGTCAAAATAATCGTATTTCACGGTCGTGACGTAGGAAATTGTTCAGACAACTCGAGTGTAATGGCGGACAAGGCGAAAAATAAGAAAAGGGGAAATTATTGTGTGGCTGGTGGCACCAATATGGCCACTAAAAATAATTTGCTGACTCCGGGAGTTTTAATGCATCACTTCATGAAAGACGAAACTTTACGGAAGAAGTGGACTCGGTTTGTCAGAGTTCACAGGAAAGATTCCGTCTCATCTAAGTCAGCAACATTTTTCTCTGTACACTTTGGCGAAAAGTGTTTCAAAAGCAAGCCGGTTTCGTTTAGTTCTGCCGACACTGATATGGCTATTCATCCAAAGAGGTACCTGATTGTAGGTTCTGTACCCACAAGATACACCGTTGTTCCTCACAGCTCTCCTCTCACTTCTTGGAAGCGCTGAGTGGTAAGAAAGGATTTTATGGGATTTTTGTTATAATATGTTTTGATTGTATGAAAATTATTGCAGTTTGATTTTGTACATTAGTTTCCATTTATTTATCATCTTTAATACACTTGCCTTGGACTTCAACTGCCTTGACAGTTGCAATGTAAAATTCCTTTGCCGAACCGAAAATATATTTTTACTCGGCTGATGTGTTAGGCTCGATCGCACATGGAACAATTTTTACACCTGCCTGCATGTAATTTATGCATCTCTATAAGCCTTACCTCCTGGTAATCATGAGAATTGACTTAACAAAGGAT
>OZ026602.1:19552384-19599884 GCA_964020085.1 Micromussa lordhowensis | reverse complement strand
GTCATCAAGATTTTCCAAAAATTTTTGTAACATCTCACTATTTGAGGGCCGATGATCGTTTTGTAGTGGATTCTTAATTTCTTGAACCTTCAAACTTTTTAAATCCTGAGTGAGCATGGACTAAAAGTCATTTCCCTTGTATTATTTTTCAATAAGTTGATTGCAAATTTATCCCCAGATTTCTTGAAGCAATTTTTGTTTACCCTGTAGGGGGTTCAAAGAAATCAGGTTCCCCCTACATTAAGCTACATTGGTAGAACAAACAGAATAATAATTATTCTGTTTCATCACATGTTTGATTTCGTCACATTTGCTCCGAGACTTAGTTTGAAAACATGAACTCTTTAAGAGTTGGACCAGACAGACCTTACAAGGAGCCCAAATTCACCGTGTCCTCGATGTTGCTGCCTCTTTTCATTCAAATATTTTTTTGGATTATGTTTAATATTATTTGGTTTTGGGAATACTGTGGCTGATTTTCATGTTTAGAGTACGAGGAAATTAACCAACAGAAAATCCCCGTATAGACTCGAGCCTGCTGAGTTATCTGAGGTTTTATAGTTGATACTAATAAGAATGTGTATTTTTTTTCGGTTGCGTACCTCTGCCGTGTACCGCGATAGACTCCGGGTGTAGGCTGAAATTTTTAATTTCTTTTTTTTTCTTTCTTTATTTTTAGAGATACAGAAACTAATTGCTCTGTGTTTATATCATTTCGCTCACTATATGCCCATTTACCATACCATACAACCGTACTTCAACGTCTTCCGCTTTTCTGTAAAATCCACACGAATTCGGCATCCAGTGAGAACTTGTGCTGCTCATCGATTTTACGATTCTCGATGTTCTCATTTTCGGTAGCCGAGTCTTCTTTAACTTATATCTTTTAATTTAGACCTTTAAAACAGCTTATTTTAATTAAAGATAGACAGCAATTTAAAGTAAGTAAGCTGCGAACGTACCTCATTTGCATAAAGTTTACAGCCCATCGATCGAGCGACACATTTGTCCACAACTCACGATAACTCGTGCTGCGCATGCGCTTCACGAGTTAAAAAGTCAGCCCATAGCCACCATGAAACAGAGGGGGACCATGGTTACTGTGTCCCAGCACTGTACCACCTTGTGATGACAATGCGTTTTCATGGAGATCACAACCACTGATCTTCGGGAAGTACCGAGCTGGTAAGATGTTACTGAGCTTTGGAGACCTAATGGCTAGAGCCTCTATCAGCAAAGTACTATTGGTAATGAGACGCATGAGATTATGTGCTTATAGTGGCAGGTCATTTTTTGTACATCAGAAGAACTTTCTGTTCCTGTTATTTTAAACTACTGGAAACAGTACAGAACATCTCGTTGGAAAATTGAAGAATATGGCAAATGTTGTCTGAGTGGGAATGGGCGGTTCGATTTGATGGGGCAGTGTCAAATATTGTGCTTACACCATGTTTTGCAACACTATTCTTAAAATGGTGCATGTTGAACTACTTCAGGTAGGTGGCAATATTTCCATCAACTAAGTAACACAAAGTAAAACATTTGTGTTCATAGAAAAAAAAACTGACAAGAGAACCATCTACATGTATATAATTTTACATAGATTATAGCCCAAGTATTGAGTTGAAAAAATATGTTAAAAAATGTATTAAAAAATTATGTTAAAAACTTCTGTTGAAAAATTAATTGTGTTATGCATAAATTTCTGGCTCAGGTTATTTGAATGAAACCAGTGCTTTATAAGCCAAACAATTTCCACTTGACTTCATAAAAAGGTGGAGTACGTCTATGGGTGATGACAATATATTTAAATTAAAATTAAGGTACATGTGTTCTGTTTGTGTTACTCACTGACAGGCAAATGAAACTAGTGGTAGTTCACCCAAAGAACTTGGGGGAGCAAAAAGATCCTTTTCTTATCTCAAGTCCATTGGCCTCAGTATTTCTGCGTTCATCTCCGATCATCATAGAGGGATAGCGAAGTGGATAAGAGAATGCCAGCCTAGTTGTGCACACTTTTTTTTACATTTGGCATATTGCTAGATCTATTGTTAAAGCAATAATAAAGTTAGCAAAGGAAAAAGGTTGCAAGAAAATTGGCGATTGGGTCAAAGGTGTCCGCAAATTGCTGGTTTTCATCTGACATCATTAGAGTTTCCATATTTGGGCATCCGCCATGTTGGTGCCCCTGGCCCATGAAATTTATGTTAAGTAGAAGGCTAATTCTGCAAAGCTGTTTAGTTTTCTGCGCTATAAATCGGTTCGTAAATGGACTTATCCGAAAAAAAGGCTTGTGAAGACTTGAGCCTTGGTGCTAATATTCCCGTGCTTTCTGACTACGTGAAAGGTCTTGAAAGCCACGTTAAGTCTCGATATCTCCAAAAGATATCCGTCGTTGGAGTGGATCCAGCAAGCATTCCAGTGATCAGTTCGACCCGGAGTGTTTACCCCCGATAGAATCCACTGATTTGCTGGCATATTTAGTGTTGGAGACCAGCCACTACACAAAAGACCAGTTCAAAGCCTACAAGAGTTTGGAAACTTACAATCAGATGGTGTCCGGATTTGTAACTTCGGTGCAAGGACTAATGATTTCTGGAAAATATGTTGTTGTGGCCAAAGTTTGTCACTCACAACGAATGAATGACCCATTGGTAAACATTTGGATCATAGCTGATAAAGATGGGACGATTCTATCAGCACACTGCCTAAATTATAAAGCAGGCCTCGCTGAATCATGCTCTCACGTCGCTAGTGTACTGTTTTACATTGAAGCATGGAACCGAATACATGGCAAATTAGCTTGCACTCAAGTTAAAAGTTCGTGGTTGTTACCAACGTATGTAAACAAAGTGGAGTATAAAAGGGTAAAAGACATTGATTTCAGGTCTGCCAAAAAACTAAAGGAAAGCCTGGACAAGAAAATCGACTCTTTATCAAATGTCACTACTCCACCTCAACAGTATGCATCTGAACAGGGGAGGAAAACCCCTCTGAATGTTGATGCCTTCTTCAACCGCGGAAATGTCAGCCTTCTTCGATAAACTTAATCAGTGCAATGTTAAACCTGTGGCATTGAGCCTTACTAAAGATTATGCTGATCAGTTTGTAGCAAAAAGTAGGAGTGTACCTGTTGTGTCAGACCTATTTGAAACTGTAAATCTTGAACTTCAGTACCCAGAGCTCTTGAGAAAATGTGTAAATGTGCAGCTAGACATTTCAAATGAAGACATTAGTAAGGTGGAACTTGACACAAGGTCCCAAGCAAAAGGGTCAGGATTTTTCAGACACTGTGCAGGCAGAATCGGAGCTTCTGTGAGTGGCGCTGTTTGTCATTGTAATTTAGCCCAACCTCCTCAGTCCCTTATAAAGAGTATTTGCTATCCTCACCTATTTAAAGTTAGTACACATGGCCCAAGTACTTTTGCATGAGGCAAAGCCTTTCATTGAAGGTTTTCAACGACCTACACTGGGCCCTGCAAGGAATTTTGATGTATTATCTGCTGAATTCATACAACTTCTGCACACAGGAAATGATCATTGGGTCTACATCAGCTCCATAGGATGTGTACCTTGATATGTAAATTTGTATGACAGTCTCTTCCATGACATTATTAGTGAGGAGGTTGAGGATCAGACTAATTACTTATTGGGTGGTAGTTAGTGGGACTTAATTTTGTTCCTGTGGAACAACAATCCAATGGGAGTGACTGTGGTGTTTTTGCCATAGCTTTTGCCACGTGCCTTGTTTTGGAAACAGACCCTAGGCAAGTAACTTTTGATATCAATGGAATTGGACATCATTTAGCTTCATGTCTAAGAAACAGGGCAATAAGCATGTTTCCGTGTTTATAAATTCTTTGCAGCAATGGGCTTTCGTAACAGTGAGCATTTTGCTTTACTGGTAGATCAAAAGCAAATCACTGTAAATAACACGACCATGACTACACAGGTCACTGAGAGCCTTTTGTGAATGATTTATTAAAGATGTAACATCTTTTGTACACGTTTATGTAAGTAATTAGGCATCACTTGTTAAACCATTAATTAAGGGGGCTTTCATTTATGAATGCATGAGAGTAGGGGCAAAATCTCTTGGAGTGGCTTTAAATTATTACCCAACCCCTTTACTTGGTAGGCAAAAATATCACATTCACCCAGTAATTCACCAGCTTTTTTTGTTATTAATTTTTGTCCATAATTGACTGCTATCCCCCCCATTGATTTCAAACAATATTTAAGAAAAAAAAAAACGGCGGCTGGACATTTTACCACAATACCTTGCGAACCTAACACTTCCAGTAGAAAACTAGCAAGCCATTTTTTAAGGAATTGGTCCCCATACTAACAGCATGGTTTGTGCTAAGTTCCCAGTTCAACTGAGAAACAATTTTAATAGCATCAAATAAACCACTAGTCAAATGGTATTATAGGAGGGCATAAATTCACTAGTGCAGCACAAACCCTCAGAATACGGTCAATTATTGGAACCTCTCCATTTGCAGAATTAAGGAAATCAGTTGGTAGTGTTCCTTCTAAAATAGCGTACTTGCGTCGTAACAATCCGATCACTCGCTCCACATGGATACGCACAATTTGCAATTCCCCTTGTTTTTTCCACGTCCACAGGGTCGAGCTGGGATTTTCCTTTTGTGAATGCTGGAATCACCAACTTTGCTTGTTTTAAGCCGACACTCTCTGCAATGGTGAATCCTCTGTCCGCCATTACCATGTCTCCAGGTAATAAATGTTCCAAAAATCCACAATTTTCGGTCAAATACTTATCAGAAGTGCGACCTCCCCACGCTTCTGACAAAAAACATGCTTCCTTGAGGGGAAATACCAATGACTATTTTTATAGTGTTGTTTTTATAGTGGTGCTTATATGAGGAGAATGTTTGGGCCGTTGCAAGTAAGTTTGATGGACGTTCAATAAACACCTCAAAACAATCGATTACCACAGTAACTTTCTTTCCGAAAGCATACTGAAAACAAACTGGCATTGTGTTCCACAACCGTTCTCTTTCAGGCCAAAAAAACAAGAGTAGACAACTTGGCATCCAGCACCACCATCCAAGATGAAAAAATTCTAGAGGCTGTGGTCACAGATATGTTAAATCGGTACGCCAAGTCCTGAAGTGGCACATTTAACTGAAGTTTCATCAAAACCAGCACAAATTCTTGAAATCTGTCTAATGATTGAGTACGGCGAGTGACATAAGGAGCAACATGTTCATATGTCACCAAGAGTACTTCGTATGAAGGCAGACCTGTGTAAAAACACACCTTCTCATCACCTTTAAAGAATTCCCTGTCTCCTTTGCTTGATAGCCGCTACTTTTAGGGACAAGATAGTCAAATTCTTCTGTCTGGGTTTCAGCGTCCTTGTCGGGCGCTTCACATCCTACAGTTTTTTTGACATAAATAATCGAATGCCTCTGTTTGGGTTTCAGCGTCCTTGTCAGGCGCTTCACATCCAACAGTTTTTCAATATAAATAATCGAATGCCTCTGATTGGGTTTCAGTGTCCTTGTCGGGCGCTTCACATCCGACAGTTTTTTGATATCAATAATCAAATGCTTCTGTTTGTGTTTCTACACCAGTTTCCATACTTCCTTCTTCTTGTTCTGCTTCGTTAGCACAAACAACTGGAGCATCTTCATGCCCGAGTTCCATCGCTTCAACATCTCCCGAGGTACTTGCTGAATCGCTGGAAAAATTTACATCCACAACCCGTGGAGCGCTTTCATTCAGAAGTGTCATTTTCTTTGCCGCCTCAAGTTGCTGTTGTTCTAAGGCACTCTTCCTTTGAGCTTTTGCTCTTTCAGCCGGCTCGGTCGCCGCCTCGAAGCTTTTTTCTCTGCATCTCTTTTTGCCACGTTTTAAACTCGGAGTCCAATCAACGTTGTGTTTAACCCAGCACTGGGAAGGTTTCCCAGACACGAAGTGGCGGCCACAAACTCTTTCACTCTTAAAGATGTCCTTGTATTTCACATCGTCTCTGCTAATTGCAGAAATCCACTTCTCGTGCCTTATTCTCGTTAGTTCCTCCATTTCTTCACCTTGATTATAAACAACCGAAGGTATATGAAACATACCAACTCCTTTTGCTGTATCGCTTTTGCTCGCACAGCCTACAACAATACACATAACCATTGTTACATCTCGGTCTTTCTCCAGTCGCGCATCTCTTCGAGTCAGCTTTGTTTACATGTCAGGGGCACCAATATGGCGGACACCACACGTGGTCAATTTACAGGTCACATGGGTGAAAAACAAGAATAGAGTGATTTAGCAAAAAGTATGGGAACATCACTTGACGATGGCGTGCGCAGCAAAAATACCCGCAAGGAACTGGGTCGAGAACGCCGTCACGCTTTGACTGAAATGTGATTTAGCAAAGGGCGAGGTGAATGCCCATGTTCTGGAACGATACACTCATTGTTCTTTTGCTTCGCCGAGACTGTTGATTGATAACAAACAAGCAAGGTGTTTTTTATATGAATTTCGCCTTTTTGACTCATCACCTCGCAAGTATCAGAAGTAACATGAAATGATTTAATTTTGTTTGATCAAAGGGATCATGTTTACTGAGCAAAGCTTGAATGTTAGGCCTTCAGTAATGCATTCGAAGCATCTATGTTTCAACTGCACAGGATCAAAACACAGAGCAGAAGAATGCAAAAGCAAATCGTCATGCCAAAGTTGTAATGCTCGGCATCACACCCCATTATGCGACAAATCTACAACACGTGAGCCTGGAATGACGGCAAACAGCGTCGGTAATACAGCGGTGGTTCAGCCAGTTGTCGTTTTTAAGATTGGTGGAATTCAGGTTCAGAGCGTTATTGGACAGTGGCGCAAGCCATTCGTACACTTCATCAACAGCAATTGAGTTAATTAAGGCACACCCTAAGTCAACTGGGTTGCGACAAATTACTATGCTGACAGGAATCACATCAAGAATGATGCAAGTATTCGATGTGGTCATAAGTTCTGTTACCGGTGATTTTAAGCTTGACGTGGACATTACAAAAGTAAACAAGACAGAGTTATTGGTTCTGGAGAATCCTGTCTACAAGCAAATAATAGAAGCAAACCCACACCTCAAGGGAGTACAAATGGACGATGATGACACGAAGAAAATGCTACCGGTTTACCTCATATTGGCAGCCAATGACTTTGCCAAAATACAGACTGGGGAGCGGGTCTACACGTGCGCAAGAGAAAGCCCCGTTGCTGAACGATTGCCTTCATGCTGGGCCTTTACTACAGAACAAGCTGTTGAGTGTCGTTGATCGAAACCGATTCCATCCTGTGATAGTGGCTGGTGACGTTCGTCATGCATTCCTGCAAGTGCGAATCCGAGAAACTGAGAGAGATGCCCTACGATTCCACTGCATCAAGGACACGACAGCCAAGCAAGTTGAGACACCGCTTTACTAAAGTGGTGTTTGGCCTTGTCCCTTTGCCATTACTTCTCAATGGAGTGATTCAGCAACACTTAAAGAATCTGCTGTCCACATATCCTGATGCTGTTAAAGAGATCCTTAAGAGCCTGTACGTGGACGACCTGATCTCCAGAGGGCGTGCAATCGAAAAAGCAAAACAGCTGAAACGAGAAGCTACTGAGATCTTCGCAGATGCCAAATTCGAACTGCACAAGTGGCATTCGAACAGAAAAGAGCTTGAGACAGCCTGTGAAGACTACAAGCCATCATTTGCCAAAGAGCAGTTGGAGAAAACACCGGCAAAGGGAGACTGCAAACTCCTAGGCGTTCGTTGAGATAAGGTCGAAGATACCCTGCATGTGTGTTTTCCAGAAGCACCAGCCGAACAAACCAAACGCAGTATCCTGAGCAACTTAACTAAAGTGTACGACCCACTTGGAATTGTTTCACCTCACATGCTTGAGGGGAAACTTCTGTACAGAGAGTCCTGCATTGAGAAGAACGCTTGGGATGCCCCCTTGTCAGAGGAGACAGTGAAGAAATAGAAAAGGTGGGAGAGAAGTCTACCCCAGGCAGTGTCGGTGAGACACAGTATCCCTCTCTACCAAGAAGACATTGATGAGATTCAGCTCCATGCATTTGGTGATGCTAGCGGTCGTGGAGTGCGTGCTGCAGTTTATACTGTGGTCAAGCAAGCTTCTGGTGTATCACAAGGGCTGGTGACTGCAAAGTCCCGTCTGGCGAAACACGGTCTAACGATTCCTCACTTGGAGCTTGTGTCAGGTCACATGGCTGTGAACCTAATCACCAATGTCCGTCAAGCACTAGAAGCACTAACCCTTGCGACTAATGACTATTGCTGGTTGGACAGTTGTTGCTTTACACTGGATTGCCGATAAAGGGGAGTACCGTCAGTTTGTGCAGAATTGTGTTAGCAGAATACAGTCTCACCCAAACGTGCTGTGGCGTCATGTTCCTTCAACCGACAACCCCGCCGATCTAGGGAGCCGTGGTGGTAGTGTAGTAGGCGCAGACTTGTGGTGGGATGGACCTACTTGGCTCTCGGAACCTGACAAGTGGCAAGATGACATTGTGCCAGAACCAAGGCACGAGAGTATGGCAGAACGAAAGCTCAAGCGAGAAGTGTTCGCAGCTGGAGTCAAGACCCGTGATGGTTTTGATTTGATCCTATGGAAGTTCAAACTGTGTAAGGCCGTGAGGATTGGTGCTTGGATCATGTGATTCCTGCATAATTCACAGAACTCCTCCAGCAAAACCAAGGGACCACTAACTACAGCCGAAGTTGAGAAATGTCAGATGTTCCTAGTCAAGAGAGCACAGCTACAGGGGATGAGCTACGCCAAATTTGACCAAGACCAAGCCATACTACCAGCAAAGATAGTTCAAGGGCCCACGTCACTACACTCCATGGGGGAGTCAGTCTAACATGGCAAGCGCGAGAGAGAAGTTCTGGATACCCTGTCTTCGGAAATTGACAAAGAGAGTCATGAGAAAATGCAGCGGATGCAAACGCTCTCAAGCTGTGGCCTTCACAAACCCGCCACCAGCACCCCTGCCAAGGGAACAACGACTGGTAACACACCTTTCAACGTAATAGGCGTGGATTTTGCCAGCCCGTGAAATACCGCGACAAGCGCAAGGGAGAGCAAAAGGCCTATGTGGTGTTGTACTCCTGCAGCCTAACCCACAGAGTGTTTCTGGAGTTACTGCCAAGTTTGGAGACTACCGAGTTTATCAAGAGCCTAAAGCGATTAATTGCCAGAAGAGGACGACCATCGAAGATCTACTCCGACAACGGTCAGACGTTTGTTGCTGCAGCCAAGTGGCTAAGAAAGTACGGAAAGATGAAAGGTTTCACTCGTTTCTAAGTGATCAGTCTATCAGTTGGCAGTTCAACCTCAGCCGAGCGCCCTGGTGGGGCGGACAATTCGAGCATTACATTGACGCCAAACACGTTGCTGTTCCTCAACACCAATATCCTGCCCGAATTACAGCCACACCAGCTGGAAGACAAAGATTTACGTACGCGTACCAAGTTTTTGCCAAGGGCAAAAGATGCGTTGTGGCATCGATGGACGGCTGAGTACTTGCGTTCATTACGTGAGCGCCAGCCATCGTCTAAAACATGGTGACAAGAAGTGCAACCTTGCTGTTGGAGATGTAGTCATCATCCAGTGCATTGAGCGAAACTGAAACTGTTGGCCTCTTGGAATCGTCGAGCAGCTTATTGAAGGAAGAGATGGCATAGTTCGTGGTGCGAGGTTACCAGCAGGTCAATCACACCTCGAACGTCCTATCCAGCACCTCTATCCCCTGGAACTGTCATGTGACAAAGAGAATGTGCAGAGAGAGACGACAGCCCTCAACCCCACAGCACCTGTGTTTAGGCCCACAAGAGATGCAGCAGTGGCAGCCAGGCTTCGAATGCAAGAAGTAGCTGAGGAGGAGGAGCTGGACTGAACATTAAGAACCTTGAGCTTAGAGAATTCCTTGAACTGAGAGAACATTGATATTTTTTTCTTGATTTTGATTTCCTTAAAGCAAACACTTTCAATTAGTTCCCTGTGTACATATGCCTCGATTTTTTGCGAGTCATATAGGGGAGTATGTCGGGAACAGTGAACAATGCTTTAATCTGTTATTTTAGTTTATCATTTGTTTTGTTATGTAAGACCGGAAATGTGACTCCAATCAATTTCGTTAGAATGTACTTTGTACTCCTGGGCATAGCATTACTTTTAGTTGAGAAATCATACATGCGGTCAAGTCGTAGTTGAGGTTTTGCCTGGAGTTTCGTTATGAAAGTAGACTGTGACTATTTTAAGATTAAATAGCTGATTTACGAGGAAACGTGTCCGTGCGTTTTCAACAAAATCAACATGCTTGCTGTGAAATCAACATTAACTTATTTAGGCCTGAAATCAACATTTTTGAGCTTATACGTTGCGTGAAATTAACATTTTGCTGTTTTCTAAGTGAAATCAAAGTCCTTGCAGGCCGATCCTTTGTTATAATGAACCGAGGCGAGACTTCGACTTATAACAATAAGGCTTGGCTTGGTTTCTTATAACATAGGATCGGCTTGGTTTATCATAACAAAGGCCCCGGTGGCTTCATTTATCTGAAGGGCTCGGCGGAAAAAGCGCGCATTAGCTATTTTAATCAAAAGTAAATTTTGTCGAAAACGCTCCAAATTTCGATGCAGTTTTGTTCAGGTATGTTAGGATATGTCCTGTAGTTTTTGCGCTTAAGTTTGCTTCGTTTTCGAGATATTGCGTATGCAAAAAACACTCGGCTTTTTTAACCTGTGTGCCTTTTTTACAAACGTTATTTCTCTTAAACGAAGAGCAACCCAGCAAAAAAACTTCAGAGCAATGTTTCTCAGGTGAAACGAAACCCACATGCCAAAATTCAGGCCCTTTCGCGAATTTTTTTTTTCACCCAATTAGCATGGAATTTGCACTAACCCCTTCAATTACTTGTGTTGTGAATCTTGCTGTGTGGACACTGGAATATGCTATCCCATATCACACTGACCCTGCAGGGCCGTCTGAGGCCAAGCATGTCAATCTGGCAAAGTATATTGAAAACAATTGCAGTATCAATAAAGCACAGGGTGGTGAATTGTGTTCTACCATGAATTTGTTTGTCTCTTATTGTGCTTAGAGAGATAGATCCTTTTAGTGTTTCGTACCAGCAAGAGAAAAAATTGCTTGTGACTCCTACATCCCTAAGAGGGTGAAGGACTGTGATAACAGATTTTGTTGTGCTGGTCTTTTAAAGTCAAATGCACATGATGATGGTTGCCCAATTTGCACAGGCAATGTGATGCAGCTAAGTCAAGCAAAGTGTTGTTGCTGGAAAAGTTTACAATGAACTCCAAAACTTCCTGAAATGATGTGTTTTTGTCATCTCAGTTAACCTTAATTAAGACTAGCATTTGTTATGAAGAACTACCACACAGTGAGGAAACCTATCCATCCAGTTAAATGTTTCACTTGCCTGCCAACACAACAGTTTTTCAGTAACAAAGCAAACAATATCTTTGAATACAGTGTTTATTGCCAACGAGCCAGCCGAGGCGGCAGCATTATAGAGCCGTGCGCAAGTACTGTGAAGGCGGTAAAAATCTCGAGTGATCGAAAGAATGCTTGTAAGGTAACATTCCTGTTGTAAGGTAAGATTCCTGAGATTCCAATGATGTAGGGACTAGACGTCGATTGTCTGGCAACAGACCAATCGCAGCGCGCAGAGATTGTGTTGTCAAGGCGGCATGGTTTCTGATCGCCGATTTTCATCGAGTGGAGTGTAGATCAACTTTGTGGTAAGAAAAACGTTATTTTCACCCGTTTTTGTAAGTTATATTTGTTATGATTTCCAATTCTACGCGAGTGTACTTTAGTCAAGTGCCATTGTCGTATATTTAACGAGCAAGCAAGCTCAACAATCGGCCAGCGAGCCAAAAGAGTACTCGGCCACGGTGCCAAAGTCGGCCAGCGTGCCAAATCTAGACAACGCCAGCGAGCATAAAGCAATCAAAGAAACTGAGAAACCTCTTTAAACTGACTTGAACTCAAGCAAAGCTAAAGCAAACTACAACTGTAGCAAACTATCGGCCAGCGAGCCACACGAGAGTAAACTCGACATCGGTTAGTGAGCAAATTTTGTCACCGCCAGCGAGCAAAAAGCAATCAAAGCAACTGAGATTTAACTTGACTTAAGCTTAGGAAATTGCGCTTATACGTTACAACAAGATAACGCCGTGTCAGGCAACTTAAAGATTAAAAAAGCTGTTAAAATTTTGGGAGTGCACTTCACGTATGATCGTCGAGCGAAACAAAAATTAAATGTTGATGAATTAATGAGTTCCATTCAACAAAAACTACGAATTTGGAGGTGGAGGGATTTGACTATTATCGGAAGAATTCAAATTGTCAAAACCTTTATTATTCCTATTTTCCTATATCGCGCGAGTTTGATTTCAGTAAATAGGGAATTTGTGAAAGATGTTAACAAAATTATCTTTGATTTTATCTGGAAGGGAAAGGACAAAGTCAAACGCTCTGCTCTTATTAGTGACATTGAAGATGGGGGACTTAAAGCCCCACATTTAGATTCTATAATAGAGACTCAGAGAGTCCTTTGTTGTAAAAAATTGGCAAGCGATCAACCGAGCAATTGGAAAAAAATTCTCCTGCATTATCTTGAACCTGTAGGGGGTAAATTTATCTTATGTTGCGATTTTGATTTGAAGAAATTGCCTGTAAAGCTTCCAGCATTTTATGAAGAATGCTTAAAAAGTTTCGCAAAATGTTCCGCAGCGAACCACGCAAGTGTCCAGGATCAAAATAGACAAGATCTTTCAAAAGCTATTGTGTGGAACAATAAATTTATTTGTATCGGTGGTAAATCTGTGTACTTCAGAAACCTAGCAGAAAGAGGAATTCTTAGAATGGGGGATTTAATCTCCGACAATAACGAACTTATTGTCAAAAGTAATTACAAGTTGAGAGAATTAAATATCTCGCCGTTGGATATATTTAGACTTATTTCTGTAATCGATGCCTTACCAGTTGAATGGCGGGAATCATTGAACACGTTGGCTTCTACAGCCGACGAACCTTTCAATTTGCATAATGAAATCAAATTAAGTTTTAATGGGAAAAATGTTTTAATCGAAACAGTCGTTTCAAAGACCGTATATAAAGAACTTCGAAATAGAGTCATCACTCCACCGACTGCTCAACTGAATTTTAAAACCCTTTTTTTTAATGATGTTCTAGAATGGAAAGAGATTTACAGCCTGCCATTTCGTGCTTCCTTGGACACAAAATTGCGTGAATTTCAATATAAATTACTTAATAGGTGTCTTGTCACAAATTCCTTTCTAAACAAAATTGGTATTATTCCATCTCCGGCATGTTCCCTTTGTGGTGAAATGAACGAATCCTTGGAGCATTTTTTTATTTGTTGTCGATACACTAAGGATTTCTGGTCTGAGGTTATAAAATGGTTTGACAATCAAGGAGTAACGATACAACACCTTTCTGATAAAGATATAATGTTTGGCATTCTAAGGTGCGAAGATGAGTTATTTATTAATCATACTTTAATAATTGCTAAACAGTATTTATATTCTTGTCGACAGAACAAATCTTTTCCTTCAATTAAAGTATTTAACTCCAAAATTAAAATAATTCACCAACTTGAGACAATGATCGCAAAATCAAATAATAAACTAAAAGCTCACAATATGAAATGGAGCAAGTACAAAAACAATTAGACGGATATAGAATCTCGTGTTGTTGCTGCGCTGTAGTAGTAGTAGTATATTTAGAGGCAGAAGAGAGTTCCCCTTGTTTTTTCCACGTCCACAGGGTCGAGCTGGGATTTTCCTTTTGTGAATGCTGGAATCACCAACTTTGCTTGTTTTAAGCCGACACTCTCTGCAATGGTGAATCCTCTGTCCGCCATTACCATGTCTCCAGGTAATAAATGTTCCAAAAATCCACAATTTTCGGTCAAATACTTATCAGAAGTGCGACCTCCCCACGCTTCTGACAAAAAACATGCTTCCTTGAGGGGAAATACCAATGACTATTTTTATAGTGTTGTTTTTATAGTGGTGCTTATATGAGGAGAATGTTTGGGCCGTTGCAAGTAAGTTTGATGGACGTTCAATAAACACCTCAAAACAATCGATTACCACAGTAACTTTCTTTCCGAAAGCATACTGAAAACAAACTGGCATTGTGTTCCACAACCGTTCTCTTTCAGGCCAAAAAAACAAGAGTAGACAACTTGGCATCCAGCACCACCATCCAAGATGAAAAAATTCTAGAGGCTGTGGTCACAGATATGTTAAATCGGTACGCCAAGTCCTGAAGTGGCACATTTAACTGAAGTTTCATCAAAACCAGCACAAATTCTTGAAATCTGTCTAATGATTGAGTACGGCGAGTGACATAAGGAGCAACATGTTCATATGTCACCAAGAGTACTTCGTATGAAGGCAGACCTGTGTAAAAACACACCTTCTCATCACCTTTAAAGAATTCCCTGTCTCCTTTGCTTGATAGCCGCTACTTTTAGGGACAAGATAGTCAAATTCTTCTGTCTGGGTTTCAGCGTCCTTGTCGGGCGCTTCACATCCTACAGTTTTTTTGACATAAATAATCGAATGCCTCTGTTTGGGTTTCAGCGTCCTTGTCAGGCGCTTCACATCCAACAGTTTTTCAATATAAATAATCGAATGCCTCTGATTGGGTTTCAGTGTCCTTGTCGGGCGCTTCACATCCGACAGTTTTTTGATATCAATAATCAAATGCTTCTGTTTGTGTTTCTACACCAGTTTCCATACTTCCTTCTTCTTGTTCTGCTTCGTTAGCACAAACAACTGGAGCATCTTCATGCCCGAGTTCCATCGCTTCAACATCTCCCGAGGTACTTGCTGAATCGCTGGAAAAATTTACATCCACAACCCGTGGAGCGCTTTCATTCAGAAGTGTCATTTTCTTTGCCGCCTCAAGTTGCTGTTGTTCTAAGGCACTCTTCCTTTGAGCTTTTGCTCTTTCAGCCGGCTCGGTCGCCGCCTCGAAGCTTTTTTCTCTGCATCTCTTTTTGCCACGTTTTAAACTCGGAGTCCAATCAACGTTGTGTTTAACCCAGCACTGGGAAGGTTTCCCAGACACGAAGTGGCGGCCACAAACTCTTTCACTCTTAAAGATGTCCTTGTATTTCACATCGTCTCTGCTAATTGCAGAAATCCACTTCTCGTGCCTTATTCTCGTTAGTTCCTCCATTTCTTCACCTTGATTATAAACAACCGAAGGTATATGAAACATACCAACTCCTTTTGCTGTATCGCTTTTGCTCGCACAGCCTACAACAATACACATAACCATTGTTACATCTCGGTCTTTCTCCAGTCGCGCATCTCTTCGAGTCAGCTTTGTTTACATGTCAGGGGCACCAATATGGCGGACACCACACGTGGTCAATTTACAGGTCACATGGGTGAAAAACAAGAATAGAGTGATTTAGCAAAAAGTATGGGAACATCACTTGACGATGGCGTGCGCAGCAAAAATACCCGCAAGGAACTGGGTCGAGAACGCCGTCACGCTTTGACTGAAATGTGATTTAGCAAAGGGCGAGGTGAATGCCCATGTTCTGGAACGATACACTCATTGTTCTTTTGCTTCGCCGAGACTGTTGATTGATAACAAACAAGCAAGGTGTTTTTTATATGAATTTCGCCTTTTTGACTCATCACCTCGCAAGTATCAGAAGTAACATGAAATGATTTAATTTTGTTTGATCAAAGGGATCATGTTTACTGAGCAAAGCTTGAATGTTAGGCCTTCAGTAATGCATTCGAAGCATCTATGTTTCAACTGCACAGGATCAAAACACAGAGCAGAAGAATGCAAAAGCAAATCGTCATGCCAAAGTTGTAATGCTCGGCATCACACCCCATTATGCGACAAATCTACAACACGTGAGCCTGGAATGACGGCAAACAGCGTCGGTAATACAGCGGTGGTTCAGCCAGTTGTCGTTTTTAAGATTGGTGGAATTCAGGTTCAGAGCGTTATTGGACAGTGGCGCAAGCCATTCGTACACTTCATCAACAGCAATTGAGTTAATTAAGGCACACCCTAAGTCAACTGGGTTGCGACAAATTACTATGCTGACAGGAATCACATCAAGAATGATGCAAGTATTCGATGTGGTCATAAGTTCTGTTACCGGTGATTTTAAGCTTGACGTGGACATTACAAAAGTAAACAAGACAGAGTTATTGGTTCTGGAGAATCCTGTCTACAAGCAAATAATAGAAGCAAACCCACACCTCAAGGGAGTACAAATGGACGATGATGACACGAAGAAAATGCTACCGGTTTACCTCATATTGGCAGCCAATGACTTTGCCAAAATACAGACTGGGGAGCGGGTCTACACGTGCGCAAGAGAAAGCCCCGTTGCTGAACGATTGCCTTCATGCTGGGCCTTTACTACAGAACAAGCTGTTGAGTGTCGTTGATCGAAACCGATTCCATCCTGTGATAGTGGCTGGTGACGTTCGTCATGCATTCCTGCAAGTGCGAATCCGAGAAACTGAGAGAGATGCCCTACGATTCCACTGCATCAAGGACACGACAGCCAAGCAAGTTGAGACACCGCTTTACTAAAGTGGTGTTTGGCCTTGTCCCTTTGCCATTACTTCTCAATGGAGTGATTCAGCAACACTTAAAGAATCTGCTGTCCACATATCCTGATGCTGTTAAAGAGATCCTTAAGAGCCTGTACGTGGACGACCTGATCTCCAGAGGGCGTGCAATCGAAAAAGCAAAACAGCTGAAACGAGAAGCTACTGAGATCTTCGCAGATGCCAAATTCGAACTGCACAAGTGGCATTCGAACAGAAAAGAGCTTGAGACAGCCTGTGAAGACTACAAGCCATCATTTGCCAAAGAGCAGTTGGAGAAAACACCGGCAAAGGGAGACTGCAAACTCCTAGGCGTTCGTTGAGATAAGGTCGAAGATACCCTGCATGTGTGTTTTCCAGAAGCACCAGCCGAACAAACCAAACGCAGTATCCTGAGCAACTTAACTAAAGTGTACGACCCACTTGGAATTGTTTCACCTCACATGCTTGAGGGGAAACTTCTGTACAGAGAGTCCTGCATTGAGAAGAACGCTTGGGATGCCCCCTTGTCAGAGGAGACAGTGAAGAAATAGAAAAGGTGGGAGAGAAGTCTACCCCAGGCAGTGTCGGTGAGACACAGTATCCCTCTCTACCAAGAAGACATTGATGAGATTCAGCTCCATGCATTTGGTGATGCTAGCGGTCGTGGAGTGCGTGCTGCAGTTTATACTGTGGTCAAGCAAGCTTCTGGTGTATCACAAGGGCTGGTGACTGCAAAGTCCCGTCTGGCGAAACACGGTCTAACGATTCCTCACTTGGAGCTTGTGTCAGGTCACATGGCTGTGAACCTAATCACCAATGTCCGTCAAGCACTAGAAGCACTAACCCTTGCGACTAATGACTATTGCTGGTTGGACAGTTGTTGCTTTACACTGGATTGCCGATAAAGGGGAGTACCGTCAGTTTGTGCAGAATTGTGTTAGCAGAATACAGTCTCACCCAAACGTGCTGTGGCGTCATGTTCCTTCAACCGACAACCCCGCCGATCTAGGGAGCCGTGGTGGTAGTGTAGTAGGCGCAGACTTGTGGTGGGATGGACCTACTTGGCTCTCGGAACCTGACAAGTGGCAAGATGACATTGTGCCAGAACCAAGGCACGAGAGTATGGCAGAACGAAAGCTCAAGCGAGAAGTGTTCGCAGCTGGAGTCAAGACCCGTGATGGTTTTGATTTGATCCTATGGAAGTTCAAACTGTGTAAGGCCGTGAGGATTGGTGCTTGGATCATGTGATTCCTGCATAATTCACAGAACTCCTCCAGCAAAACCAAGGGACCACTAACTACAGCCGAAGTTGAGAAATGTCAGATGTTCCTAGTCAAGAGAGCACAGCTACAGGGGATGAGCTACGCCAAATTTGACCAAGACCAAGCCATACTACCAGCAAAGATAGTTCAAGGGCCCACGTCACTACACTCCATGGGGGAGTCAGTCTAACATGGCAAGCGCGAGAGAGAAGTTCTGGATACCCTGTCTTCGGAAATTGACAAAGAGAGTCATGAGAAAATGCAGCGGATGCAAACGCTCTCAAGCTGTGGCCTTCACAAACCCGCCACCAGCACCCCTGCCAAGGGAACAACGACTGGTAACACACCTTTCAACGTAATAGGCGTGGATTTTGCCAGCCCGTGAAATACCGCGACAAGCGCAAGGGAGAGCAAAAGGCCTATGTGGTGTTGTACTCCTGCAGCCTAACCCACAGAGTGTTTCTGGAGTTACTGCCAAGTTTGGAGACTACCGAGTTTATCAAGAGCCTAAAGCGATTAATTGCCAGAAGAGGACGACCATCGAAGATCTACTCCGACAACGGTCAGACGTTTGTTGCTGCAGCCAAGTGGCTAAGAAAGTACGGAAAGATGAAAGGTTTCACTCGTTTCTAAGTGATCAGTCTATCAGTTGGCAGTTCAACCTCAGCCGAGCGCCCTGGTGGGGCGGACAATTCGAGCATTACATTGACGCCAAACACGTTGCTGTTCCTCAACACCAATATCCTGCCCGAATTACAGCCACACCAGCTGGAAGACAAAGATTTACGTACGCGTACCAAGTTTTTGCCAAGGGCAAAAGATGCGTTGTGGCATCGATGGACGGCTGAGTACTTGCGTTCATTACGTGAGCGCCAGCCATCGTCTAAAACATGGTGACAAGAAGTGCAACCTTGCTGTTGGAGATGTAGTCATCATCCAGTGCATTGAGCGAAACTGAAACTGTTGGCCTCTTGGAATCGTCGAGCAGCTTATTGAAGGAAGAGATGGCATAGTTCGTGGTGCGAGGTTACCAGCAGGTCAATCACACCTCGAACGTCCTATCCAGCACCTCTATCCCCTGGAACTGTCATGTGACAAAGAGAATGTGCAGAGAGAGACGACAGCCCTCAACCCCACAGCACCTGTGTTTAGGCCCACAAGAGATGCAGCAGTGGCAGCCAGGCTTCGAATGCAAGAAGTAGCTGAGGAGGAGGAGCTGGACTGAACATTAAGAACCTTGAGCTTAGAGAATTCCTTGAACTGAGAGAACATTGATATTTTTTTCTTGATTTTGATTTCCTTAAAGCAAACACTTTCAATTAGTTCCCTGTGTACATATGCCTCGATTTTTTGCGAGTCATATAGGGGAGTATGTCGGGAACAGTGAACAATGCTTTAATCTGTTATTTTAGTTTATCATTTGTTTTGTTATGTAAGACCGGAAATGTGACTCCAATCAATTTCGTTAGAATGTACTTTGTACTCCTGGGCATAGCATTACTTTTAGTTGAGAAATCATACATGCGGTCAAGTCGTAGTTGAGGTTTTGCCTGGAGTTTCGTTATGAAAGTAGACTGTGACTATTTTAAGATTAAATAGCTGATTTACGAGGAAACGTGTCCGTGCGTTTTCAACAAAATCAACATGCTTGCTGTGAAATCAACATTAACTTATTTAGGCCTGAAATCAACATTTTTGAGCTTATACGTTGCGTGAAATTAACATTTTGCTGTTTTCTAAGTGAAATCAAAGTCCTTGCAGGCCGATCCTTTGTTATAATGAACCGAGGCGAGACTTCGACTTATAACAATAAGGCTTGGCTTGGTTTCTTATAACATAGGATCGGCTTGGTTTATCATAACAAAGGCCCCGGTGGCTTCATTTATCTGAAGGGCTCGGCGGAAAAAGCGCGCATTAGCTATTTTAATCAAAAGTAAATTTTGTCGAAAACGCTCCAAATTTCGATGCAGTTTTGTTCAGGTATGTTAGGATATGTCCTGTAGTTTTTGCGCTTAAGTTTGCTTCGTTTTCGAGATATTGCGTATGCAAAAAACACTCGGCTTTTTTAACCTGTGTGCCTTTTTTACAAACGTTATTTCTCTTAAACGAAGAGCAACCCAGCAAAAAAACTTCAGAGCAATGTTTCTCAGGTGAAACGAAACCCACATGCCAAAATTCAGGCCCTTTCGCGAATTTTTTTTTTCACCCAATTAGCATGGAATTTGCACTAACCCCTTCAATTACTTGTGTTGTGAATCTTGCTGTGTGGACACTGGAATATGCTATCCCATATCACACTGACCCTGCAGGGCCGTCTGAGGCCAAGCATGTCAATCTGGCAAAGTATATTGAAAACAATTGCAGTATCAATAAAGCACAGGGTGGTGAATTGTGTTCTACCATGAATTTGTTTGTCTCTTATTGTGCTTAGAGAGATAGATCCTTTTAGTGTTTCGTACCAGCAAGAGAAAAAATTGCTTGTGACTCCTACATCCCTAAGAGGGTGAAGGACTGTGATAACAGATTTTGTTGTGCTGGTCTTTTAAAGTCAAATGCACATGATGATGGTTGCCCAATTTGCACAGGCAATGTGATGCAGCTAAGTCAAGCAAAGTGTTGTTGCTGGAAAAGTTTACAATGAACTCCAAAACTTCCTGAAATGATGTGTTTTTGTCATCTCAGTTAACCTTAATTAAGACTAGCATTTGTTATGAAGAACTACCACACAGTGAGGAAACCTATCCATCCAGTTAAATGTTTCACTTGCCTGCCAACACAACAGTTTTTCAGTAACAAAGCAAACAATATCTTTGAATACAGTGTTTATTGCCAACGAGCCAGCCGAGGCGGCAGCATTATAGAGCCGTGCGCAAGTACTGTGAAGGCGGTAAAAATCTCGAGTGATCGAAAGAATGCTTGTAAGGTAACATTCCTGTTGTAAGGTAAGATTCCTGAGATTCCAATGATGTAGGGACTAGACGTCGATTGTCTGGCAACAGACCAATCGCAGCGCGCAGAGATTGTGTTGTCAAGGCGGCATGGTTTCTGATCGCCGATTTTCATCGAGTGGAGTGTAGATCAACTTTGTGGTAAGAAAAACGTTATTTTCACCCGTTTTTGTAAGTTATATTTGTTATGATTTCCAATTCTACGCGAGTGTACTTTAGTCAAGTGCCATTGTCGTATATTTAACGAGCAAGCAAGCTCAACAATCGGCCAGCGAGCCAAAAGAGTACTCGGCCACGGTGCCAAAGTCGGCCAGCGTGCCAAATCTAGACAACGCCAGCGAGCATAAAGCAATCAAAGAAACTGAGAAACCTCTTTAAACTGACTTGAACTCAAGCAAAGCTAAAGCAAACTACAACTGTAGCAAACTATCGGCCAGCGAGCCACACGAGAGTAAACTCGACATCGGTTAGTGAGCAAATTTTGTCACCGCCAGCGAGCAAAAAGCAATCAAAGCAACTGAGATTTAACTTGACTTAAGCTTAGGAAATTGCGCTTATACGTTACAACAAGATAACGCCGTGTCAGGCAACTTAAAGATTAAAAAAGCTGTTAAAATTTTGGGAGTGCACTTCACGTATGATCGTCGAGCGAAACAAAAATTAAATGTTGATGAATTAATGAGTTCCATTCAACAAAAACTACGAATTTGGAGGTGGAGGGATTTGACTATTATCGGAAGAATTCAAATTGTCAAAACCTTTATTATTCCTATTTTCCTATATCGCGCGAGTTTGATTTCAGTAAATAGGGAATTTGTGAAAGATGTTAACAAAATTATCTTTGATTTTATCTGGAAGGGAAAGGACAAAGTCAAACGCTCTGCTCTTATTAGTGACATTGAAGATGGGGGACTTAAAGCCCCACATTTAGATTCTATAATAGAGACTCAGAGAGTCCTTTGTTGTAAAAAATTGGCAAGCGATCAACCGAGCAATTGGAAAAAAATTCTCCTGCATTATCTTGAACCTGTAGGGGGTAAATTTATCTTATGTTGCGATTTTGATTTGAAGAAATTGCCTGTAAAGCTTCCAGCATTTTATGAAGAATGCTTAAAAAGTTTCGCAAAATGTTCCGCAGCGAACCACGCAAGTGTCCAGGATCAAAATAGACAAGATCTTTCAAAAGCTATTGTGTGGAACAATAAATTTATTTGTATCGGTGGTAAATCTGTGTACTTCAGAAACCTAGCAGAAAGAGGAATTCTTAGAATGGGGGATTTAATCTCCGACAATAACGAACTTATTGTCAAAAGTAATTACAAGTTGAGAGAATTAAATATCTCGCCGTTGGATATATTTAGACTTATTTCTGTAATCGATGCCTTACCAGTTGAATGGCGGGAATCATTGAACACGTTGGCTTCTACAGCCGACGAACCTTTCAATTTGCATAATGAAATCAAATTAAGTTTTAATGGGAAAAATGTTTTAATCGAAACAGTCGTTTCAAAGACCGTATATAAAGAACTTCGAAATAGAGTCATCACTCCACCGACTGCTCAACTGAATTTTAAAACCCTTTTTTTTAATGATGTTCTAGAATGGAAAGAGATTTACAGCCTGCCATTTCGTGCTTCCTTGGACACAAAATTGCGTGAATTTCAATATAAATTACTTAATAGGTGTCTTGTCACAAATTCCTTTCTAAACAAAATTGGTATTATTCCATCTCCGGCATGTTCCCTTTGTGGTGAAATGAACGAATCCTTGGAGCATTTTTTTATTTGTTGTCGATACACTAAGGATTTCTGGTCTGAGGTTATAAAATGGTTTGACAATCAAGGAGTAACGATACAACACCTTTCTGATAAAGATATAATGTTTGGCATTCTAAGGTGCGAAGATGAGTTATTTATTAATCATACTTTAATAATTGCTAAACAGTATTTATATTCTTGTCGACAGAACAAATCTTTTCCTTCAATTAAAGTATTTAACTCCAAAATTAAAATAATTCACCAACTTGAGACAATGATCGCAAAATCAAATAATAAACTAAAAGCTCACAATATGAAATGGAGCAAGTACAAAAACAATTAGACGGATATAGAATCTCGTGTTGTTGCTGCGCTGTAGTAGTAGTAGTATATTTAGAGGCAGAAGAGAGTTCCCCTTGTTTTTTCCACGTCCACAGGGTCGAGCTGGGATTTTCCTTTTGTGAATGCTGGAATCACCAACTTTGCTTGTTTTAAGCCGACACTCTCTGCAATGGTGAATCCTCTGTCCGCCATTACCATGTCTCCAGGTAATAAATGTTCCAAAAATCCACAATTTTCGGTCAAATACTTATCAGAAGTGCGACCTCCCCACGCTTCTGACAAAAAACATGCTTCCTTGAGGGGAAATACCAATGACTATTTTTATAGTGTTGTTTTTATAGTGGTGCTTATATGAGGAGAATGTTTGGGCCGTTGCAAGTAAGTTTGATGGACGTTCAATAAACACCTCAAAACAATCGATTACCACAGTAACTTTCTTTCCGAAAGCATACTGAAAACAAACTGGCATTGTGTTCCACAACCGTTCTCTTTCAGGCCAAAAAAACAAGAGTAGACAACTTGGCATCCAGCACCACCATCCAAGATGAAAAAATTCTAGAGGCTGTGGTCACAGATATGTTAAATCGGTACGCCAAGTCCTGAAGTGGCACATTTAACTGAAGTTTCATCAAAACCAGCACAAATTCTTGAAATCTGTCTAATGATTGAGTACGGCGAGTGACATAAGGAGCAACATGTTCATATGTCACCAAGAGTACTTCGTATGAAGGCAGACCTGTGTAAAAACACACCTTCTCATCACCTTTAAAGAATTCCCTGTCTCCTTTGCTTGATAGCCGCTACTTTTAGGGACAAGATAGTCAAATTCTTCTGTCTGGGTTTCAGCGTCCTTGTCGGGCGCTTCACATCCTACAGTTTTTTTGACATAAATAATCGAATGCCTCTGTTTGGGTTTCAGCGTCCTTGTCAGGCGCTTCACATCCAACAGTTTTTCAATATAAATAATCGAATGCCTCTGATTGGGTTTCAGTGTCCTTGTCGGGCGCTTCACATCCGACAGTTTTTTGATATCAATAATCAAATGCTTCTGTTTGTGTTTCTACACCAGTTTCCATACTTCCTTCTTCTTGTTCTGCTTCGTTAGCACAAACAACTGGAGCATCTTCATGCCCGAGTTCCATCGCTTCAACATCTCCCGAGGTACTTGCTGAATCGCTGGAAAAATTTACATCCACAACCCGTGGAGCGCTTTCATTCAGAAGTGTCATTTTCTTTGCCGCCTCAAGTTGCTGTTGTTCTAAGGCACTCTTCCTTTGAGCTTTTGCTCTTTCAGCCGGCTCGGTCGCCGCCTCGAAGCTTTTTTCTCTGCATCTCTTTTTGCCACGTTTTAAACTCGGAGTCCAATCAACGTTGTGTTTAACCCAGCACTGGGAAGGTTTCCCAGACACGAAGTGGCGGCCACAAACTCTTTCACTCTTAAAGATGTCCTTGTATTTCACATCGTCTCTGCTAATTGCAGAAATCCACTTCTCGTGCCTTATTCTCGTTAGTTCCTCCATTTCTTCACCTTGATTATAAACAACCGAAGGTATATGAAACATACCAACTCCTTTTGCTGTATCGCTTTTGCTCGCACAGCCTACAACAATACACATAACCATTGTTACATCTCGGTCTTTCTCCAGTCGCGCATCTCTTCGAGTCAGCTTTGTTTACATGTCAGGGGCACCAATATGGCGGACACCACACGTGGTCAATTTACAGGTCACATGGGTGAAAAACAAGAATAGAGTGATTTAGCAAAAAGTATGGGAACATCACTTGACGATGGCGTGCGCAGCAAAAATACCCGCAAGGAACTGGGTCGAGAACGCCGTCACGCTTTGACTGAAATGTGATTTAGCAAAGGGCGAGGTGAATGCCCATGTTCTGGAACGATACACTCATTGTTCTTTTGCTTCGCCGAGACTGTTGATTGATAACAAACAAGCAAGGTGTTTTTTATATGAATTTCGCCTTTTTGACTCATCACCTCGCAAGTATCAGAAGTAACATGAAATGATTTAATTTTGTTTGATCAAAGGGATCATGTTTACTGAGCAAAGCTTGAATGTTAGGCCTTCAGTAATGCATTCGAAGCATCTATGTTTCAACTGCACAGGATCAAAACACAGAGCAGAAGAATGCAAAAGCAAATCGTCATGCCAAAGTTGTAATGCTCGGCATCACACCCCATTATGCGACAAATCTACAACACGTGAGCCTGGAATGACGGCAAACAGCGTCGGTAATACAGCGGTGGTTCAGCCAGTTGTCGTTTTTAAGATTGGTGGAATTCAGGTTCAGAGCGTTATTGGACAGTGGCGCAAGCCATTCGTACACTTCATCAACAGCAATTGAGTTAATTAAGGCACACCCTAAGTCAACTGGGTTGCGACAAATTACTATGCTGACAGGAATCACATCAAGAATGATGCAAGTATTCGATGTGGTCATAAGTTCTGTTACCGGTGATTTTAAGCTTGACGTGGACATTACAAAAGTAAACAAGACAGAGTTATTGGTTCTGGAGAATCCTGTCTACAAGCAAATAATAGAAGCAAACCCACACCTCAAGGGAGTACAAATGGACGATGATGACACGAAGAAAATGCTACCGGTTTACCTCATATTGGCAGCCAATGACTTTGCCAAAATACAGACTGGGGAGCGGGTCTACACGTGCGCAAGAGAAAGCCCCGTTGCTGAACGATTGCCTTCATGCTGGGCCTTTACTACAGAACAAGCTGTTGAGTGTCGTTGATCGAAACCGATTCCATCCTGTGATAGTGGCTGGTGACGTTCGTCATGCATTCCTGCAAGTGCGAATCCGAGAAACTGAGAGAGATGCCCTACGATTCCACTGCATCAAGGACACGACAGCCAAGCAAGTTGAGACACCGCTTTACTAAAGTGGTGTTTGGCCTTGTCCCTTTGCCATTACTTCTCAATGGAGTGATTCAGCAACACTTAAAGAATCTGCTGTCCACATATCCTGATGCTGTTAAAGAGATCCTTAAGAGCCTGTACGTGGACGACCTGATCTCCAGAGGGCGTGCAATCGAAAAAGCAAAACAGCTGAAACGAGAAGCTACTGAGATCTTCGCAGATGCCAAATTCGAACTGCACAAGTGGCATTCGAACAGAAAAGAGCTTGAGACAGCCTGTGAAGACTACAAGCCATCATTTGCCAAAGAGCAGTTGGAGAAAACACCGGCAAAGGGAGACTGCAAACTCCTAGGCGTTCGTTGAGATAAGGTCGAAGATACCCTGCATGTGTGTTTTCCAGAAGCACCAGCCGAACAAACCAAACGCAGTATCCTGAGCAACTTAACTAAAGTGTACGACCCACTTGGAATTGTTTCACCTCACATGCTTGAGGGGAAACTTCTGTACAGAGAGTCCTGCATTGAGAAGAACGCTTGGGATGCCCCCTTGTCAGAGGAGACAGTGAAGAAATAGAAAAGGTGGGAGAGAAGTCTACCCCAGGCAGTGTCGGTGAGACACAGTATCCCTCTCTACCAAGAAGACATTGATGAGATTCAGCTCCATGCATTTGGTGATGCTAGCGGTCGTGGAGTGCGTGCTGCAGTTTATACTGTGGTCAAGCAAGCTTCTGGTGTATCACAAGGGCTGGTGACTGCAAAGTCCCGTCTGGCGAAACACGGTCTAACGATTCCTCACTTGGAGCTTGTGTCAGGTCACATGGCTGTGAACCTAATCACCAATGTCCGTCAAGCACTAGAAGCACTAACCCTTGCGACTAATGACTATTGCTGGTTGGACAGTTGTTGCTTTACACTGGATTGCCGATAAAGGGGAGTACCGTCAGTTTGTGCAGAATTGTGTTAGCAGAATACAGTCTCACCCAAACGTGCTGTGGCGTCATGTTCCTTCAACCGACAACCCCGCCGATCTAGGGAGCCGTGGTGGTAGTGTAGTAGGCGCAGACTTGTGGTGGGATGGACCTACTTGGCTCTCGGAACCTGACAAGTGGCAAGATGACATTGTGCCAGAACCAAGGCACGAGAGTATGGCAGAACGAAAGCTCAAGCGAGAAGTGTTCGCAGCTGGAGTCAAGACCCGTGATGGTTTTGATTTGATCCTATGGAAGTTCAAACTGTGTAAGGCCGTGAGGATTGGTGCTTGGATCATGTGATTCCTGCATAATTCACAGAACTCCTCCAGCAAAACCAAGGGACCACTAACTACAGCCGAAGTTGAGAAATGTCAGATGTTCCTAGTCAAGAGAGCACAGCTACAGGGGATGAGCTACGCCAAATTTGACCAAGACCAAGCCATACTACCAGCAAAGATAGTTCAAGGGCCCACGTCACTACACTCCATGGGGGAGTCAGTCTAACATGGCAAGCGCGAGAGAGAAGTTCTGGATACCCTGTCTTCGGAAATTGACAAAGAGAGTCATGAGAAAATGCAGCGGATGCAAACGCTCTCAAGCTGTGGCCTTCACAAACCCGCCACCAGCACCCCTGCCAAGGGAACAACGACTGGTAACACACCTTTCAACGTAATAGGCGTGGATTTTGCCAGCCCGTGAAATACCGCGACAAGCGCAAGGGAGAGCAAAAGGCCTATGTGGTGTTGTACTCCTGCAGCCTAACCCACAGAGTGTTTCTGGAGTTACTGCCAAGTTTGGAGACTACCGAGTTTATCAAGAGCCTAAAGCGATTAATTGCCAGAAGAGGACGACCATCGAAGATCTACTCCGACAACGGTCAGACGTTTGTTGCTGCAGCCAAGTGGCTAAGAAAGTACGGAAAGATGAAAGGTTTCACTCGTTTCTAAGTGATCAGTCTATCAGTTGGCAGTTCAACCTCAGCCGAGCGCCCTGGTGGGGCGGACAATTCGAGCATTACATTGACGCCAAACACGTTGCTGTTCCTCAACACCAATATCCTGCCCGAATTACAGCCACACCAGCTGGAAGACAAAGATTTACGTACGCGTACCAAGTTTTTGCCAAGGGCAAAAGATGCGTTGTGGCATCGATGGACGGCTGAGTACTTGCGTTCATTACGTGAGCGCCAGCCATCGTCTAAAACATGGTGACAAGAAGTGCAACCTTGCTGTTGGAGATGTAGTCATCATCCAGTGCATTGAGCGAAACTGAAACTGTTGGCCTCTTGGAATCGTCGAGCAGCTTATTGAAGGAAGAGATGGCATAGTTCGTGGTGCGAGGTTACCAGCAGGTCAATCACACCTCGAACGTCCTATCCAGCACCTCTATCCCCTGGAACTGTCATGTGACAAAGAGAATGTGCAGAGAGAGACGACAGCCCTCAACCCCACAGCACCTGTGTTTAGGCCCACAAGAGATGCAGCAGTGGCAGCCAGGCTTCGAATGCAAGAAGTAGCTGAGGAGGAGGAGCTGGACTGAACATTAAGAACCTTGAGCTTAGAGAATTCCTTGAACTGAGAGAACATTGATATTTTTTTCTTGATTTTGATTTCCTTAAAGCAAACACTTTCAATTAGTTCCCTGTGTACATATGCCTCGATTTTTTGCGAGTCATATAGGGGAGTATGTCGGGAACAGTGAACAATGCTTTAATCTGTTATTTTAGTTTATCATTTGTTTTGTTATGTAAGACCGGAAATGTGACTCCAATCAATTTCGTTAGAATGTACTTTGTACTCCTGGGCATAGCATTACTTTTAGTTGAGAAATCATACATGCGGTCAAGTCGTAGTTGAGGTTTTGCCTGGAGTTTCGTTATGAAAGTAGACTGTGACTATTTTAAGATTAAATAGCTGATTTACGAGGAAACGTGTCCGTGCGTTTTCAACAAAATCAACATGCTTGCTGTGAAATCAACATTAACTTATTTAGGCCTGAAATCAACATTTTTGAGCTTATACGTTGCGTGAAATTAACATTTTGCTGTTTTCTAAGTGAAATCAAAGTCCTTGCAGGCCGATCCTTTGTTATAATGAACCGAGGCGAGACTTCGACTTATAACAATAAGGCTTGGCTTGGTTTCTTATAACATAGGATCGGCTTGGTTTATCATAACAAAGGCCCCGGTGGCTTCATTTATCTGAAGGGCTCGGCGGAAAAAGCGCGCATTAGCTATTTTAATCAAAAGTAAATTTTGTCGAAAACGCTCCAAATTTCGATGCAGTTTTGTTCAGGTATGTTAGGATATGTCCTGTAGTTTTTGCGCTTAAGTTTGCTTCGTTTTCGAGATATTGCGTATGCAAAAAACACTCGGCTTTTTTAACCTGTGTGCCTTTTTTACAAACGTTATTTCTCTTAAACGAAGAGCAACCCAGCAAAAAAACTTCAGAGCAATGTTTCTCAGGTGAAACGAAACCCACATGCCAAAATTCAGGCCCTTTCGCGAATTTTTTTTTTCACCCAATTAGCATGGAATTTGCACTAACCCCTTCAATTACTTGTGTTGTGAATCTTGCTGTGTGGACACTGGAATATGCTATCCCATATCACACTGACCCTGCAGGGCCGTCTGAGGCCAAGCATGTCAATCTGGCAAAGTATATTGAAAACAATTGCAGTATCAATAAAGCACAGGGTGGTGAATTGTGTTCTACCATGAATTTGTTTGTCTCTTATTGTGCTTAGAGAGATAGATCCTTTTAGTGTTTCGTACCAGCAAGAGAAAAAATTGCTTGTGACTCCTACATCCCTAAGAGGGTGAAGGACTGTGATAACAGATTTTGTTGTGCTGGTCTTTTAAAGTCAAATGCACATGATGATGGTTGCCCAATTTGCACAGGCAATGTGATGCAGCTAAGTCAAGCAAAGTGTTGTTGCTGGAAAAGTTTACAATGAACTCCAAAACTTCCTGAAATGATGTGTTTTTGTCATCTCAGTTAACCTTAATTAAGACTAGCATTTGTTATGAAGAACTACCACACAGTGAGGAAACCTATCCATCCAGTTAAATGTTTCACTTGCCTGCCAACACAACAGTTTTTCAGTAACAAAGCAAACAATATCTTTGAATACAGTGTTTATTGCCAACGAGCCAGCCGAGGCGGCAGCATTATAGAGCCGTGCGCAAGTACTGTGAAGGCGGTAAAAATCTCGAGTGATCGAAAGAATGCTTGTAAGGTAACATTCCTGTTGTAAGGTAAGATTCCTGAGATTCCAATGATGTAGGGACTAGACGTCGATTGTCTGGCAACAGACCAATCGCAGCGCGCAGAGATTGTGTTGTCAAGGCGGCATGGTTTCTGATCGCCGATTTTCATCGAGTGGAGTGTAGATCAACTTTGTGGTAAGAAAAACGTTATTTTCACCCGTTTTTGTAAGTTATATTTGTTATGATTTCCAATTCTACGCGAGTGTACTTTAGTCAAGTGCCATTGTCGTATATTTAACGAGCAAGCAAGCTCAACAATCGGCCAGCGAGCCAAAAGAGTACTCGGCCACGGTGCCAAAGTCGGCCAGCGTGCCAAATCTAGACAACGCCAGCGAGCATAAAGCAATCAAAGAAACTGAGAAACCTCTTTAAACTGACTTGAACTCAAGCAAAGCTAAAGCAAACTACAACTGTAGCAAACTATCGGCCAGCGAGCCACACGAGAGTAAACTCGACATCGGTTAGTGAGCAAATTTTGTCACCGCCAGCGAGCAAAAAGCAATCAAAGCAACTGAGATTTAACTTGACTTAAGCTTAGGAAATTGCGCTTATACGTTACAACAAGATAACGCCGTGTCAGGCAACTTAAAGATTAAAAAAGCTGTTAAAATTTTGGGAGTGCACTTCACGTATGATCGTCGAGCGAAACAAAAATTAAATGTTGATGAATTAATGAGTTCCATTCAACAAAAACTACGAATTTGGAGGTGGAGGGATTTGACTATTATCGGAAGAATTCAAATTGTCAAAACCTTTATTATTCCTATTTTCCTATATCGCGCGAGTTTGATTTCAGTAAATAGGGAATTTGTGAAAGATGTTAACAAAATTATCTTTGATTTTATCTGGAAGGGAAAGGACAAAGTCAAACGCTCTGCTCTTATTAGTGACATTGAAGATGGGGGACTTAAAGCCCCACATTTAGATTCTATAATAGAGACTCAGAGAGTCCTTTGTTGTAAAAAATTGGCAAGCGATCAACCGAGCAATTGGAAAAAAATTCTCCTGCATTATCTTGAACCTGTAGGGGGTAAATTTATCTTATGTTGCGATTTTGATTTGAAGAAATTGCCTGTAAAGCTTCCAGCATTTTATGAAGAATGCTTAAAAAGTTTCGCAAAATGTTCCGCAGCGAACCACGCAAGTGTCCAGGATCAAAATAGACAAGATCTTTCAAAAGCTATTGTGTGGAACAATAAATTTATTTGTATCGGTGGTAAATCTGTGTACTTCAGAAACCTAGCAGAAAGAGGAATTCTTAGAATGGGGGATTTAATCTCCGACAATAACGAACTTATTGTCAAAAGTAATTACAAGTTGAGAGAATTAAATATCTCGCCGTTGGATATATTTAGACTTATTTCTGTAATCGATGCCTTACCAGTTGAATGGCGGGAATCATTGAACACGTTGGCTTCTACAGCCGACGAACCTTTCAATTTGCATAATGAAATCAAATTAAGTTTTAATGGGAAAAATGTTTTAATCGAAACAGTCGTTTCAAAGACCGTATATAAAGAACTTCGAAATAGAGTCATCACTCCACCGACTGCTCAACTGAATTTTAAAACCCTTTTTTTTAATGATGTTCTAGAATGGAAAGAGATTTACAGCCTGCCATTTCGTGCTTCCTTGGACACAAAATTGCGTGAATTTCAATATAAATTACTTAATAGGTGTCTTGTCACAAATTCCTTTCTAAACAAAATTGGTATTATTCCATCTCCGGCATGTTCCCTTTGTGGTGAAATGAACGAATCCTTGGAGCATTTTTTTATTTGTTGTCGATACACTAAGGATTTCTGGTCTGAGGTTATAAAATGGTTTGACAATCAAGGAGTAACGATACAACACCTTTCTGATAAAGATATAATGTTTGGCATTCTAAGGTGCGAAGATGAGTTATTTATTAATCATACTTTAATAATTGCTAAACAGTATTTATATTCTTGTCGACAGAACAAATCTTTTCCTTCAATTAAAGTATTTAACTCCAAAATTAAAATAATTCACCAACTTGAGACAATGATCGCAAAATCAAATAATAAACTAAAAGCTCACAATATGAAATGGAGCAAGTACAAAAACAATTAGACGGATATAGAATCTCGTGTTGTTGCTGCGCTGTAGTAGTAGTAGTATATTTAGAGGCAGAAGAGAGTTAAGTGGAACTGTGTGGTGTGCATGTAAATATATGATGTACCGTGTTTGTCTGTTTATGTCCATTACGTTTGTTTATGAAAAAATTGTATGTAACTTCGAATCAATAAAAATTAATAAAATAAAAAAAAAAAAAAAGCTTAAGTTGATCAAGTTCATAGCAATCCTAACGTTTTAAACGACGAGCATGCCTTGGAGAGCTAGTAAGCTACAATAAACAAGTGCTTTGTAAATCAACTGTTGGCGTAATCAGTTCATTCCTCTGTTGTCACTCGTATCACGTGTTTCACGAACCACAGGCTTATTGAGTGGTGCAGACTAAAGCATGTAGAGCAAGAAAACACTCTGACTCGTGCAATCAAAGAGAAAATCTTGGTGCTGTTGACGTCGTACGAGAGCCTATATGGTCACTGATCAGCGGTCGTTGTGCATCATTTTCTGCCATGACTGTTTTTAGTGACATATTTACCATGCAAACATTTGGAGATTTAACAAAGATTTGAAATCATTATTTCTTATTGAACAATGTAATCAGACTTGTTGTACGCTATGTAACAATCAAATAGTGAAAAATACAAGCATCATTGTCTTGTATATTACTTGCCCAATTATTTTGCTCTCCGAGTTTAAAAACTGTGTTTCAGAAGCAGCTCTGCCTAATAGCAGACCACTTTTTTGCGATTCATGTCAAAGGCATTTAGGTGATATTTCAGCTTTGCAACATTTTATCACCATGCCAAAATTTTTAACAATTGAATTGATATCAACTTCTTTTGGTCAAACTGTTCTACCAGCAAGTATTGAAGTCTTAGGTAATTTTTACGTATTGAAAGCTGTTGTGCGCTGTGCAAGCCACCATTTCACCATTGCCATAAACAGTGGCGCGTAATGGTTGTATTATGATGATATGTGTACTGCAGTTCAACAATATGCTACATTTCAAAATGTTTTGGATGCTCATGCCAATGGATGGTATTTTGCTGTCTATGAAACTTCTCTCACGCCATCCGTTGATGATAATATACAAAATGTAAATCAAGGCAATAATTCATCTACCTCAATGCCAGAGCAATCAGAGGATACAGAATACCTAGCCTCTGATGATTTTAAAAAAGCTAAGGAGACAGAGAGTGAAAAACTTTCTAGACAGGAAAAACAAAAACAATACATGAGGAAGCACAGAAGGAGAATAAAAAATAATGAGACAGAGGAGGGGAATCTCTGCGAAGTTTGCCATGAGGCATGGCCATTATCGTCAAAAGGCAAAAAGAAATCTCCTATCTGCTCAAGATGTTCACATGACAAGAATGGAACAAACGTTAACAGTAAACACATATATGAAAAATTACAAAACTGCTAAAAAGGCTAAGGAGGTAGAGAGTGAAAAAGTTTTTAGACAAGAAAAACAAAAACAATACATGAGGACTTACCGAAGCTCAATAAAAGATAATGAGATTGAGAAGTGGAAAGAAGGACAGTTGAAAAAACAAAATGTGCAAATTAGGAAGTGCAGACAGAAAAGGCCAGGCAATAAATTGGGTGAAATTAAACCAGTAACAACATTGGCAACAAGGCAAATACTAGATAAACCACTGCAAAATGTTGACAAAGAAACATATTTATCTCAATTTGACAGTATAAAGAGTGGACCAATTCATATACAGAAATGGGCTATCAAAAACATGCAAGACTTTCATAATTCACTTAAATTCAAAATTTATATGTGTGAACTTTGCCATGAGGCATGGCCATTATCATCAAGAGGCAAAAAGAAATCTCCATATATCTGCTCAAGATGTTCACGTGACAAGAATGGAGTGAAAAAATTTTCATCTCAGAATGGAATGACACCTTCACAAGTGCCAAATGAATTGCAAGGTTTAACACAATTAGAGGAAATGTTAATAGCACGTGTTTTCCCAGTGATTTCTGTTTATACAAAACCAGGTGGACAAAAAGCATATAAAGGCCATTGTATCAACTTTTCTCAAGATATCCAGGAGTTAGCAAATTCATTGCCAAGATACCCTAGTGAGCTACCAGTAATAGTTGTATCAGTCAAAGGCAAGGATAATGCTTATAAAGACCTCACTGCGAGACGTGAAAAGGTCAGCTGTGCTCTACACTGGTTAGTTCAACATAACCCTGTGTATAAGGATATCACTATTGATTACGAGTTGTTGGCTTTGTTACCTTCTGATGGCATTCCAACTGAGTTGTACAAGATTTATTGTACTGAGAACAGTAAAGATGATGAAATTGATCCAGACAGAGGTCCTCTTGATGAAATACCTTTCAATGAAGACACTGAATTGAGTAGCACAATTCTTAACCCTTTACAGGTTAAGCCACAGAAGCAGCTGATTACAGACGAGTTATTACAAAACCACAAAGTCAATATTTTGGATTGGTTTTTTACTGAGCAAACAGATCGTTTTGTGAAGTTTTGGTTAAAAGAATCATTAGGGGCTTCTTGGCATTGGTACAGATATGAGTATGCAGTTCAGAGAGGTTCAATTCATTGTCATGGAGTCGCTAAATTGAGTAATGATCCAGGACTTTGTGAAATTGCATTACAAGGTTTTTTAGTATCAAAGTATATCAATGAGAACAAAGGAAATTTGTCAGCAGAAGAAATGTTAGAACTAGAGAGTAAGAAAAATCAAGGTATACAAGCAGAGTCTGTTGTTTGTCAGTATGTTGACTTTATTCTAACAACTTGGAATCCATGTTCTCCAGAAGAAGGGTGGTCCAAACCAGATTCTCATCCGTGTCAAACACCCTATCTGTCCTTGAACGACAAACAAAAAGAAAAAGACTGTGAATTTATTGAATTCTGTTGAGAGGCATACAATGTGTAGTACTAAGTATTGTCTAAGAGAGAGTAACAAAAAGGAATTAAGCTGCAGATTCAAATTTCCTTTTGAAAACTGTGCCAAGACAAGAATAGATTTTGAAGCAATAAATACTAAATCAGGCCAAACAAACTATAGAGCAACTATGTTATTAGTAAAATATCAGATACAAGTGACATTCATAACATTTTAAAGCAAATTATGATCAAAACTGTAGGACAAAGAGACTATTCAATCCAAGAAGTGATGCATCATTTACTCTCGCTCAAATGTGTAAGTGCAACACATGAAGTAGTAAATGCATCTCTTGATGGTTCAAGGAGAGTTCAGGTGTCAAAAAAAAAAAACGATTTTTGTACCATCCCATCCATGCTGGATGTTTATGCCGAACAAGAGAAGTTTATTAAGACATTCCCAGACATACTGGAATATAATTTTTTGCAATTCACCTCCACATTTGTAAGGAAAAGCTCCAAGCTCGAAAAAAGGAAGCGACCTGTTGTTGTTAAAATATATCCCAAATTTTCTTCAAATCCTCAAAATCAACATTATGGACTGTTTTGTAAATATCAACTGCTAAAATATAAACCCTGGCAGCATGTAAAAGACAATGCTTGGGACAATCTTGAACAGTGCGATGAAACTTACAAAGCATATTGGATGAATTTTTTATGCAGTGATCGTGGCAAGAGCAGTGTTCCTGGCTGGGATTTAAAATTGACTGCCTTAAAAGCATCTATTAATCTAGAAAATGAGACTGAAGAGATGGAAATTATTCAGGAAGAAAAGGAAGAATGGATGTTCATGTCAGAACTAAATTTACAGGAGTTGGGCTCAACTACTGAATGTAATTCCGTTGTTAGCTCCTGAAGGATATTGGCATAATGTTAGTGAACATTTTGAGGATGTTGATCTACTTTCTGTAACATCTTGGTTAAATACTCAAAAAAGTAAAAATGAACCAAGCGGGCAGATAACATCAAGAGTTATAGATATTTCGAGTTTTAGCAGTGATCAATTGTTGGCATACCATATCATTTTAAAGCACTTCAACAGCAGCACTGAACTGCCATTGCATCTGCTTATTAAAGGAATTGCAGGTTCAGGAAACAGTTATGTTATTGATGCTGTAAGAAACATTCTTAAGGAAAAATGTCAAGTGCTGGCATATACAGGAAAGGCCTCTTTTAATGTCAATGGTGTAACACTGCATTCTTTTCTCAAACTACCAATTGGTTCAAAAAGGCTCTTTGAATTGAAAGGAATAGCTTTGCAACAACTTCAGAGTAATTTACAAAACATTCAATATTTGATTATAGACGAATATCCATTTGTTGGCCAGAGCTTATTTGGGTGGGTAGATTGTAGATGCAGGCAAGCTACAGGTCTAGCTGATCAAGCTTTTGGTGGTATTTCTGTTGTTCTGGTGGGTGATATAGCACAGTTATCCCCAGTTGGTGATAAAGCACTTTTTCATTCTTTGCCGAAATCAGATAAGCAGATCCAGGGTCACCTCATATATAAAGAGTTCAAACAAGTTGTCACATTATCAGTGAATCAGTAGAGTTGATGGCAAAAGTAATGACCAAGCCAGCTTTAGAGATCTTCTAAATAGAGCACGTAATGGAGAATCCACTATAGCAGATTAGCAGACATTATTATCAAGAACTCCTAAAAATGTTACAAATATTGAAGAACTCCTAATATCATCTGTAAGGTTATCCTATCTGAAGTCAAAAGTTGCAGAAATGAACTTGATTAAATTAAAAAAACTGAACCAGCCAATAGCAACAATTCAAGCCCGCCACTCAGGTGGTGCTCAAACACTAAGCTCTGATGAAATGGGAGGATTAGAACCTGTCATATATTTAGCTAAAGGTGCTAGAGTTATGCTCACTATGAACATTTGGACAAAAGTTGGTCTTTGCAATGGTGCACTAGGAACTGTATTGGATTTTGTTTATGCTGATGGCCAAACTCCTCCAGTCCTTCCTATTTGTGTTCTTGTTCAGTTTGACGAAGACTATACTGGACCTTCCCTGAGTGCAAGTTTTCCAAGATGCGTTCCAATTTGTCCAATAACCCAGGTTTCTCAAAATGTAGGTCAGAAATGTGAAAGACAACAACTTCCTTTAAAGCTAGCATGGGCAATGACTATTCACAGAGTCAAGGTCTCACTCTTAAAAAAGCATGGGTAGATCTCGGCCCTTCAGAGAATTCACCTGGTATGACATACGTTGCTTTAAGTCGAGTGAAAAAACTCCAAGATCTCATAATCGAGCCAATGACATTTGAAAGGCTGCAAGCTTACAAAAAATCAACATTTTTGCAATATAGATTGTTAGAGGAAAATAGACTTGATTCTTTATCTAAAATTACTTCTAAAATGTACGTCTTGAATAAATTTGACTATATACAGTAAAACACGTTCTACAACAGCTACAGCAAACATCCAAATACACAATTTCCATCTTTTCTTTGTTTGACTTCATGCATTTTAACAAAACATTATTTTTTGTTGCAGACAATGGCAAGCAAAAGGAATTATTGTAAGTATTGCAATTTTATCTAATAACTATTCATGCACCTAAGTTGTCTACGCCTTCACTGGGACAACTGGTGTCCCTGTTATTTTGTAGCAACACAGCCCCTTGGCCCATGACTTCAGTATCTGTGTAAGGTAAAGGCCATTCCATTTTGCTGTTGTTGTTGTTTTCTCTTTCTCTGTAATATTGAGTGCTTATGCCAACTCCCTAGAAATTCAAGCCTTCAAATATCCAAACCCCCAAAATTATTGACTATCATCATCCTCATTATCATCATAAAAATTTAATGTAATTCTCTCACTCATATTCTATTCATCATTATTGTTTATTTGCAGCAAACGAGCACGGGTTTATTCACAACCTCAGTCCAATTAAAAAGTCAAAGTCAAAGCATCAGTGGTACGAGTTTCAGCTTCAGACCTCACCCACTAAAGTCAAACGTTTGGTAGGCTTTAATTTAACAGCTCAAAAATGTTGTTGTGAAAGACAATAGCGAATGTATTTTCAACCAACAATCAGCCGTACACAAGGCAGGCTTATCAGATGTGTCATTTAATTATGTCGACCAACCAAAGCTTGAAACTACATGTACGCTAGAATCAAGTGCTGCCACATCAGTTACTGTCTCTGAAGTAAAAAATTTACATCCAAACCAGAAAGTAAATATCAGTGGTTCTCTAACTATGGGAAAAGAAGATCTAAAGGCTTTTGCTCTCAGCCCACGTGAAAGAAGATTGTGTGTTAGAGGACAAAACGGGTTCATCCATGATTCACATATGGGAGCCACTTGTCCATTCCTTAACAACTGGTAACTCGTACTCCTTCACCAACCTGACAGTCAAGAATTTCCAAGGATCTACCTATCTGAGTACATCACCAAGCATGACAGCAAACCCTACAACACAAACAGTTGAAACACTGACTGGGCCAGTTATGCTTAAAAGTCCAGAAAAAGAAATTACTGCCACAGAGTTCAATTTGGTATCAAAACTGAACATATTTTGTTCCTGCAAAGTATGCAAAAAAAGATTAAACGATGCGGAATCATTCACATGCACCACACTGAAATGTGAACATTGTGGCACGCGACAGAGGTCAAAGGATACAAAAATTCAGGCTTCAGCAAAAATTTGTGTCACCAACTCCGAGGAAAACACCAAAGAAGATATCTGGATCCAGGCTTTCACAGAGCAACTAGAAGCACTGCTGGCCAAATCGAACTTGTCATTAAAAGATAAACTTGACGACATCGAAATATATCTGATGTCTCTAGAAGATGTTTGTTTGGTTTATAATGTCCAAACAACAAACATCACAAAAATCGCACCCTTTAAACCCCCAAAAGAGACATCTGATTAGCAACTAAATACGAGTCTAGAAAACGCATTTCTACATTTTTGACACTGCAACTATTGCAATTTACAATTTATTTGTTTATAATTTGAATTGTTTAATACCATTAACATCAGAGTGGCCCATGCATCCTAAAGCAAACAGTTTGTGCATGTCCTTTGCCAACTGTTCAAATACGAAGGACATTATATATATAATTGAATATTTTGTTACTGTTTATGCTCACATGCTAGAGAGTTAACTAATCAATACAACAAACCCAGGAACAAAATGCATGCAAGTTTCTGTAAATCCTCAAACCAAGTTCTTAACCACTGAATTGTAAAATTCTATTGTTGTTTGTTTAAGCAAGTCATATTGAAATTGTTACTGTTTATAGCTTAAATACATTAAAAGAATATTGTTGGGTTCATTTTAATTCTGTATTCTTTTGTTGATATATTTTATTTTCTTCGAATAATTTTCAAAAAGAAAAAGATGCGATGTCAGTTATCTTTACAACCGAAACCATGTTGTCTCGATTTAAAACTAAAATTGGAATTCCAATTTGGCTCTTCTCCGCTGTCGATTAGAATATTCACATTAACAAGATTTGTACGTGTCCTGCAAAATCTTAAAGGTCCTAAAATGTTCTTATGGCATTTTCCAAAACGCGGAAAACCATTCAAAAAGGCTACTGGTCCTCGCAAGGTTCTGGAAATCTGTAAAACTCGACTAACAAAAATGCACCGTATGGAAGGCAGTAAGGAGAATTAATCTTAACATCTTGCGAGTGTAATTCTTAATGTGAAATAAGAGTCTTTGAAAACTCAATCTGAGACCTTCTAAACTCCAAGAAACGTCCTGGAAATTGGTATCTGAAAGAGGATGCGAACCCAGCACTTAACTATTCTAGCCATTGTACGTTATTTTGAATACTTGACTACAAAAAAAAATGATGCGCAACAAAACATGACTGTGTTTTCAAGTTAGCAATTTCTAACTGCTTTGAGTTGTTGCTCGTTGGCACTTAGCGGCAGCTACATCTAGTATATTTTTGTAATAAGTGCTTTAGTTCAGTAGATGTATCCCAAAAAATAGAATCCACCAATATTGATAAACCAAATGGCTAGCTAGCTAATATGCTAAGATTATTAACTCAGTATTGTAAACTTGTGTAATTAAATATATATCAAACTATTTTTAAAAACTAAAATATTTTTTTGTAATTAAAATTATGTATATCAAAATATATATTGAAAATTAAAATAAGGATTTATCTAGTGCTGTGGTACACCGCTCATGTTCCAGTACCCTTTTGAAATTTCACAGTCAGAACTTAGTTTTTCTTGTGAAATCTCAATTCCAGTGGCTTCTCAACTGAAACAATTACCTCACACCCTCCATTTCACTATTGAGTGGCTTTTTTAAGATATTTTCTAGGTCTGCTTCAGCATCGTCAATGTTCATCCTCTTGAACAAGTATTTGGCCTTTTGGAAATCGTCGATTTTGTATAACAGTTGGGTGTTCGTTTCACTAAATTCATGCCCAAAATTTGTTTGGTCCAGGATATCTTTTGAGATACTTAAAAATACCTCCATTGGCTGGCATGTCCACTGTGAACTCTCCAAGCCATGGATTAGCCAATTTTGGTCTTGAATCGAGCTGGCGTATAATTTTGGCATGGAGGCTCTGGCCACCATTCCGCATGCGGGCAACAGCCGTTGCATATTGCTATCTCTGGAACGCTGACTGAATTTGTCTTCCAAGACTCCTAAGGCATGATCAAGCTCTCCAAAGAAGTCATTCACTTTTTTAATTCCATCCCCGATTGAAATTTGACTTTAAGTTGAGTTGCTAAACTCGGGGTGCGGCTATTTGCGAGTGTGGCTTATCTGCGAGAACTGATTGTACAAGTGCAAATTATTGTATTGTTTTCTAGCATAAGCATATCCTTGTAGTATAAGATACTCATGGTAAACAATGTAAGTAGTAGATTAAGATATTGTATTGTAAGTAGATTAAGTATCGAGTGTCGTATTGTACATGTAAGTATTAAGTGTCATACTGTAAGTATTATGTCCTATTGTAAGTAGAGTAAGTGTGAGTGAAGCCTTGGAGCCAAGGATGGCTCATAGCTGCCGGAGCTTATCCCGGTTTCTGTAGCATGAAGCGGCTAGAAGTATTTCTACTTCCCCTGGACGGGATGCTAGTCCATCGCAGGTCACTCCCCCGCAAGTTTGTTTGGTTTCCCCAACAAATAGCAGGTACCCATTTATACACCTGGGTGGAGAGAGGCACTGTGAGAGTAAAGTGTCTTGCCCAAGAACACAACACAATGTCCCCGGCCAGGGCTCGAACCCGGACCGCTCGCTCCGGAGTCGAGCGCACTAACCATGAGGCCACCGCGCCTCCCACAAGTAGAGTAAGTACCATGTAAGTAATTGTGTGTTTTGCAATAAAACAATTTGATTTCTGTGCATGCCCTAGAAAAAATCCTGTTAAACACAGTGCTAGTGTAAAGAAAGGCATGCTACCATGTTGCAAATGCCTTTTTGGAGTAGACAGCAGCTAATTTGGCTCATATCCAGGCTGAAAATCTTCAAAATGTCCAAACAATGCACTTTTGGCAAAAGCTCTGGGCAATGGGTTCATTTGCTGTTTTTCAAGTTTAAAATTCTTTTTCTCAAAAAGAAATTATTTTTGTCTTTAAGAATATTTTGAGAAGGACTTGTACAATTAAGCAGCAATTTTCAAGACTTTTTTTGCTCAAGGCCATTTTACGAATTGAAACATATGCTGGATTTTCTGCTTCAGATTTGATAGGTTACCATTCATGTATTTTTATTTTAAAAAAAATTCAGTGCTTAAAATTAACCCTTTCATTGCCACACGCTGGTTTTCTGGCTCAAGAAAACACAGACCCAAACACTACGTGTCTAAAATGTAGCTGAAAGAATAACATGGTAAACGACTCGGGTAAAAAGTTAACCTTTCATCACCATGTCAGTTTTCAGACTCAAGAAAAATGTGGCCAAACACTATACAAAAGAAATCCTGCAAAAACAACATGGCAGGAGGATAATCATCATTGGAGGAACTTCCTATTACAATCACCTTCCCAGATAAGTCCAACGAGAAAGAATTTGTGGTTTGACTTCCTAAACACACTCACCAAAGAACATTTCGCTATGGTACATTTCCCAGAATATTTGGATAAGCACAGTCCACATTGCATGGAAAAGCAAAGTACAGGCAGATTTGAAATCAAATCATAGCTTCATGGAATCTGAGTGGATGTTTACCTTCAAGGCCTCAGAGTGCAAATTCACACTCCTTTTTAGTAGCTCTAAAGTCCAAAGAGTGCACCTCTGCACTGTTTTACTTACTATGTATAAGCCAATCAAAAACATTGTTATTGTTGTTCAATGGTTACCAAGCACTATTACCCAATCAGTGTTGCATTGAGTTTTGGCAAGGCCACATGGAATGGATTTCATACAAAATATGTGAGAAATCTGCCTTTGTTTGTGCGGTTTATATTTTCTTTGCATAATGGCGGCTGTAGAGGGTTCAAACTCTGATGAATCAGACTTTCAAGACAAAGGAGAAAACAATAGTGGCAGTGAAAGCGACATTTCTGTCTCTACTGTAAATACAGAAGATCTATCATCCTTAGAAGATGAGGACACAGATTGTGAAGTGGGATGGAGTCGTGATCCAACACCAGTAAACACGACTCCTTTCACATCAAGAACAGGAGCTGCGAGTGGAATTTCAGAAGACGGAACTGCAGAGGACTTTTACAACCGTTTTGTCTCCGATGAAGTGTTTGAGGCCTGTGGTAGAAACAAGCCACTATGCTAGACAACATATTAAAAATACACCGGACCAAAGAAAGCGAGAAACTAACATGGAAGAAATGACAGCATATTTCGGGTTCAACACTCTCTTTGGGATCAAGAAGCTTTCCAACACTGACTTGTATTAGTCCAAGGATAGAGCTCTTGGTGTTCCTTATGTGCAAAAAGTAACGCCCAGAGATATATCTTTACACCAATGACACTGAAAAGGCTGCTCCACTCGGTGACCGTGACCACGACAAGCTATTCAAAATTCGACCTTTGTTTAAGGCTGTCAACAGAAAGTTCCTTGAAGAATATCAACCATCCCAAAACCTCTCAGTCGACAAAGCAATGGTTGCTTTCAAAGGACAATTAGCAAGTGTGCTGATGCATCAAATGGTTTTGTTTGTAATATTGCAAGTCTACACCAGAAAGAATGATGGCAGTGCAACTAAACATGGACTTGGTTACCGTGTTGATCGAGATTGAACACAACCTTTTCTCAACAAAAACCACGTTGTTTTCGCTGGCAATTTCTTTACATCCATATTAGCTTGCGATTTGTTAGGAGACAAAACTAATTTCTGTGGAGGTGTTTGTTTTAATTTGCACGGCTTCCCTTCGATTTTGAATCCAACGAGCAGATGTGAAGGCACTACTAAAAGGAAATCCAAATTCTGCCACCACAGGAACTTAGTTGCTTCTGTTTGGAAGGACAAAGTTAGTAAGCACACAAACAAATCCTGTTGGAGAGGACACTGAATAGAAAGCAAAAGGACTAAACAATCGTTCAAATTCCTACAGTTCAGATTGTTGTTGGTTACAACAAGAAGATGGGCGGAGTGGATCTTGGTGATCAACAATGTCAATACATACTTCAAGCACAACACTCCCTTTGGGATCAAGAAGCTTCCCAACACTGACTTGTATTGGTGCAAGGATGTAGCTCTTGGTGTTCCTTATGTATAAAAAGTAACGCCCAGAGATAGATTTGACAAATTAACTTAATATCTTCACATACCTTTCTGTGGGCAGAAAGTCTCACAAGTGGTGGCACTACCTTCTTTGGTTCTTCATTTACGTAAGCATACTTAATGCTCACATTCTGGAGCGTCAGGCAGACACTCATTGCTCAAGAACTCAGTTGATATTTATACTTTAGCTGTGAGGTGGTGGTCTCTGTGGGAGTGTTTGAAGGTCGTTTTTGAGGAGTGGAACTCCACCACGTAAACGCCTTCTTGCAATCCAGCGAAGCTCCTTACAAATACGGGTTGAGCAAGCTGCTATGATGGAGATGTAGAACTTCGTCAAGGCGAGCTACACTCTTGAAGGAGATGGGGCTTTAGTATTTGTTGCCTTTCGACAACTCGAGGAATTAAGGCAATTTATCCATGTTCAGAACTTTCCTACTGTAACAAGCATTGTTCAACAGTTATTCCCCGACAATGTTGAGCAGCAAAAGTGGTACTACTTGGAAACATATGCCAATGATGCTTTCGTCTTCCGTTCCATTCAAGTATTTTAAGCACAGTTGTTCAGTATTTTACAGCGCAGGTGTTCAACCCACGAGTCGTCAAGACATCGAGGACAGTTGCTGCAGATGTTGATCGGATTAGAGCTGTACTGTTTCTCAATCATGATAACACGATTCAGTCCTTGAAGGATGAACTCCCAGCATATCTGGCGATTGTAGGAAACATCCGAGATTTTGATGCTTTTGCGGACACCTGGCGATGGTGAAGAAACAACACTGCAGAAATACCATCGTAGGTCTCTGCTGTCAAGAAAATCGCCCTTGACCAGCCATCATCTGCTGCCGCTGAGAGAGTGTTTTCGTTGCTGGTAACAATGTTTGGTGACTAACAGCATGATGCTTTAGAAGATTATATTGAGGCAGCTCTGATGCTTCGAGTTAACAGTTGTTAAGAATATGTAGTCTTGTTACAGTGTTAGCTATACCTTACCAGACACTTAGAGTACTTTTCCTTGTTTTTGTCCCGTTATTGTCAAGGACTGTGATATAAGCACTACACGTTCTCGAGTGTCAATGCTGTCTCAGTTTTCAAGCTTTTAAATTTACACACGAGCTAGCAGGTTTGCACTCCTGACATGGAATACTGACCCATTACAGTGCCTTTTGTTTAATAAAAGTGCTATCTAGCGTACAAAATGTGTTTGCCATTTTCTTTTAAGGGAGAGCTAAGGTTTCATTAAAAATAATTGTGAGAAATAGAGATTTTAGAAAATTTTGGGATATTTAGGAATTTTTAGAAACTTTTGGGAGTATTTCAAGATTTTTGGAGGGATTTTAGGGAAAATTGAGAATTTCCGGATAGATTTTAAGAGCATTTTTCGGGATATTTGTCTAGGCTTAAAGCATATGGTACTGTACGCACCTACCTATGAGGTTTTAGAAGATGGAAACGTTGGGCTTTATCTAATCATGTCTGCCTCTTCCCTGCCAATCCCTTTGAGGTCACAATTTATTTGCAGTGCTTGTTTCAGGATGCTAATTCTCCTTCTCCAGTTCTTAATGCCGTTTATAGCATTGACTGGGTGCAGCAGGTGGCTGACTTGCCTAAAATCTCCAATCATCCTCTGGTTTCCCTGATGGTCAGCGTGTCTCAGAGGCTTCTCGGAAGGCCCAAGCTTAAAAAAGATCCTGTGACCCCTGAGATGTTAAAGGCCCTCATGGAATCCAAGATTACAGATAAGTCTCCTCCTATTTCAGATCTCAGATCAGTTGCCTTGTGTCCTACAGGTTACACAGGTTTTTTCCGTTTTAGCGAGTTAAGCCAGATAAAGGCCTGCAATGTTAGGTTTTTCCCCTTGTATGCTTCCATTTTTCTAGAATCGGCGAAAACTGATCAATTCCGTGACGGAGCGTGGATCGTTATCGCGACGTCTGACCTACCAACTTGTCCTGTTAAGGCCTTGGAAGCATACGTCTCAGCTACGCAGATCGACCTCTCCAAAGATTTACCTCTGTTCAGAGCGCTTGCTACTCCTCGGTCAAAAGAGATGGTCCGAAGCCAAGGGATTAGCTATTCGAAAGCTCACGAACTTGTTAAGGATGCTTAATTCTCGTCTTTTAGTCTCACGATCTTTAGGGATCTAAATTATATGTATTGTTTTTCTTTAAGACAGTGCCTGGCAGGTCGGGGGAGTTCTATCCATAGGGCTGGGGTTCTTCCTCAGTCTTTTCATCCTATGGATGGTCATTGGTTCTTCCCTAGGTTCTGTTTTTTGTTAGTTGTTTTTTGCCGTATGCACCTATGCAATTGTTGCTTTGGCGTGACTCAATAAACATGCGGCCTCCAGTTAGCACCTCTGAAGCTATTTGATAACCCTGTTTATGAAGTTTGGCTTCTTTTGAGCCTTTGTGCGCAATTTTAGAAATTCCCACTTCAAGTCACTGATTGGGTTGCCATAGCAATGGAAACAGCATCTTGTTGTTTTCCAGTTGTTTACGATGTCCTCTGCGGCTTTCTAGGCCGCATTCGACTTGGAACACTGCATTTCACCTTACTTGAAATAAGTTATACATGGAGATTCTGTCCTGGTAGCTGCTTCTAACTTTGGCTCATAAATTCCAGCACTTGTTTCTCCTTAAAGCACAGTTTAATAGTGATCTTTTCAATGAAAGGATTAGCTCAAGCAGGCATTGTAATATTTAGGATTATTTTCTACATGCAATACATTGCCTGTTGTCATGTGTTCCTGTTAAAGTGTATTGCTGTCGAAATCATCGCACTTTGTTGCACATCATTGTTCTTTCTAGGGAGTCTAACTATAGACGATGACAGAGCAAGAAGAGCAGGGCTTATGTCTGAACTTTCTGTTCAATGTAGCACCTGCCATGAATCTACATCACTTCCAACATCAACCAGTGTGACTCGGCAAGGAACATCTTATGACATTAACCGCCAAGTAGTTTATCATGCCATTGAGACTGGTGGTGGTTGTGGAGGCCTAGCTGCATTTTGTAGCATTGTGAACACACCAATCTCAGGTACAAGTGGATGGTAAGAGACAGAGATAGTAAGGCATTCACTTCTGTTGAACGTATTTATTGTGAAATAAAAGTGGAATAATTGGACTGTGTGGGGCACGTTCAAAAGAGAATGGGGAAGCACCTTCTGACCCTCCAAGCGAGAACAAAAGGGAAACTGGCTGATGGCCAACCAATCGGAAGTTGTGGGCAGCTAAATGAGGGGAAAATAAAGCAGCTGCAGTCAGACCCAGCCAAACAACAATGCTTCTGTCCACCAGGAGAGTTGTGGCGATGCAAATGGCAGCAGGATGTAGCAACTGGAACTTCAGCCTTCAAGGACGATGACTGCTTCCCAAGTCTTTCTTGAGATCCTTCGCCCTACTTTCATGACCCTTAGTGATGCAAAATTTCTGGAAAGGTGTGTGCTAGGGACAACACAAAATCCCAATGGGTGTGTAAATGGGTGTGTGAACTCTACAATAAGGAACAGTTGAATAAGGCTTGTGCAAAGGCTTCAGCTCTGCGGAGAATACACAAGTTCGTTTCTAAGGACGTATTAGTTCGTCTGTACAAGGCCTATGTTCTCCCTCACCTAGAGTACTGTAGTCCCCTTTTACTGGGAGTAGGCAATGCGGAGACTACCAAAATCGAGACAACTAACTATTT